>JAUESR010000206.1:4888000-5499000 GCA_030914345.1 Drosophila koepferae | reverse complement strand
TCGCAGGTTTTAGCGACACCTTAAGTGATAAATTATTATAATTAATTTTAATTTACCAGAAATTGAGACATCTTAATAATGTTTTTATTTGATTCCAAAATATTGAGTAGTTTATTTTATTTTTATACCCTGAGCCCATTGAAAATGGGAATTCAGGGTATAATGGTTTTGTGAAAATGTATGTAACAGGCAGAAGGAGAAGTCGCAGACCCCATAAAGTATATATATTCTTGATCAGCATAAAAAAATAAGTTGATTGAGCCCTGTCCGTCTGTCCGTCCGTCCGTCCGTCCGTCCGTATGAACGTCGAGATTTCGGAAACTACAAAAGCTAGAGAGCTGAAATTTCACATGAACATGCGTATGTTACATAGCTACGCAGTACGAGTTTATTTTGTTTGTATCGAAAATTCGTTTCCATTTTTTAGGTTTTTTGGGCATAACTTCTACACTGTTTCAGCTAGAGACTTTAAATTTGTTTATTTAGATAGATATTATAGATATGCAGATTATGTAATTTTCAGATTTTGGATGCCACGCCCCCTTCGCCCCCAATTTGAAAAAAACGCATTTCAAATACAAGAGACTTGCAATTTGGCATATACATAGATTTAGATACGAACATAAGATGTCCACAGAAATGATTATGAGCGTCCAAGTTCCATACTGCGCTCATGTTAAGAAGAGAGTTAATTTTTTTAGGGTTCGTTTCACTTTACTTGTTTTTTTTACTTTTTATGTAATAAATATAAAAGAAATAGAAATGATTTTCAATATATTCTATGTATTAATTATTTGAAAAACTTAACAAACTATAATATATATATTTTTATTTATTTATTAATTTTTTTTTTATGTACATATGAATGTCATGATCATAATCTGAATGTTTGATTACGAAAGTTCCTCTACAAGATGAATAATTCATCAAATAAATTCCCATAACGCAGTCCATAAGCAGTGCAAGCGAGACAGCGAGACGAAAGTAGTGATTAATTTAAAAATTTTAAAGTTTTATATAATTTTTAGGAGCATTAGGTCTATGCTCTGTCTCGTCCGAATATAAGCTGAATAGAGTCAACTCCGTAGCTTGTGTTCTCCTCTCGAATGTCTGACAGGAGAATTCAGCCAATACGCATCCTTAATTTATATATATTATGTATACATTGATATATATGTATTACTTTTCTGTCTGTTTTTCTCATAAATCAAGCCGAAATGAGATTCATGCTCCGTTCTGGCTGCTCATCATGGTTAATTAGCTGCGCGCAGAGGCTGCACCTGCACAATCGCATTTTCCACTGGCTATTGGCTTCGTTCACGGCCTAATCGCATTTGATATTGTCAAAACTTGTAACACAAATAAACCACCCCGGCGTTTAGGTTTGGGCAGGAGCTTAGCCCTCGTCAACGGCAACATAGTCAAGTGGCACAAATTACAGATCAAACATGCAGTCAGAGTTGCAGTTGGACTGGTTCGATGGGGCGGGTTTGTGCGGGGCGGGGTTCGACCATTTATCAAGACCGTTGACAATATTACGCTTAAAATTAAATAGCGTAATAAAAGGGTGACTTAATTTGTTTTTGCCCGGACAGGCGCCACCACTCACGATTACGGTAGATGATGAGCTGTGAACACGTGTTTGCTTTCTAATAAAATATTCTCATATAAACAACGGCAAAGGACTCAAAGGAATATTACTCTTATATCCTTGGTCTTTGCATTTCATATTGAATACTTTTTTTTTTATGTCAACCCCTCGGCAATTACGCGTATCTAATAACGGGTCCAGGCATTATAGCCCTATAAGATTTAAGTAGCCGATAATGCCTCGATTGACGCGTGACGCAATTCGTTTGTCTTTTATTAACATTTACTTTTTATAGCATTTCCCGGACTATGTCAGCAGTGGCAATTTTAAGCTTATGTTTTAACAACAGTTTCATTTGGATTTCGATTTGAGTTTGAAGCTGATTGCCAATTGAAGCCACAGAAACTGTTAAACAAATTAGGATTCAATCCATATAAAAGTGAACCTTTTCCAAATGAAAGAAAATTACCAAATAGTAATTTTAAGAAAATAAAATTAATAATTAATTCCTTTTAAAATTTAATAATGAAATCTGTTAAAATTACTGAGATGAAAAATACTTCTTTTCATCTTAGGCCTAAGATTCTAGTTAATTTTTACATTAAAATCTAGGTTTCTTAGCTATAGTACTCTACAAATGTTTCTTTTTATACCCATTGAAAATAGGAAATTAGTGTATATATACTATATTTATCGATATGCTAAACAATTAATTCGAAAAAGATGTAAGTTTTTTTCCCTAGTTAACAAATATATTCCTCTTTATCTCTGCATCTCTTTATATCTAGAAAACTGACATGAGATTTCCGATAAAGTCTAGTATATAAGCATATAAGCATTACTTTGTCTTAGTTAATTAGGTTTCTTTCTGCTTTAAAGACTCGATTTTCGTATAAAATGTTTGTTTCGTATTATAAATGGGCTAATGGAGTATTTAATGCGAGACGACGTACGTGTATAGAGTGTATAGAGATTAGAGCAGTTTAAAATTCAGATTAGGGTTAACGGTATCTCCTAGTTGGGTAACATCGACTGGGGATTTCATACTTGATTTAATATTATAATCATATATAGTTGGTATATTTTCAATGAAAGCGAATCGAATGGGAATGCGTGAAACTATTCCAAAATGGCGGCACATTTGACTTATTGATTAACCGTTATTCATGGCTTGGGCATTAAAATTAATAAACGTTGTCCAATGAATGTATGTACAAACACAACAATAACAACAACAACTACAACAACAACAACAATAATAATAATAACAATAACAGTAACGCAGTGGCTGAGCACTTGCGTACAAACCAGCAGCCACAACAATACCAACTTTGTCTCGGAGCAATAAAAAATGCCAAGTATATCCACAAAATAAGAGCAATAATATTTAATAAATGTGAACACATACATACACACCCACTCACACACACACACACAAACAATATGTTTTTACTTTGGTGGTTGAATACGAAAAACCATAAATAAATACAGGAGCGCAAACAAACACACGCATATACATACATACATACATACACACAGGCACACACACACACACACATACACACAAAAGCAGTGAGCGAGAAATAAGCGCATAAAAAGATTAAAACGTGTTGGCATCTCTGTGTGTATACATAGGTAGGCAGGCAAGCTTACTATGTGTGTGTGTGCCGTTTGCCTGAATGCTTGAGCAAGGCGAGCAGGCAGGCGAGCGGGCGGAGGGTTGGCCTGTGTGACTGGGTGGGCATGGGCGCACAGCTAACTTCCGCATCCCTGGCAGCCCCGCCCATGGCAAACCCCTAGACATCATTTTCCGTGGCATTTCGGTGAAAAAGAATGCTTTTGATCTTCACAAGCGAATGATTTTTAATATGACTTTTTGCTGCTGATGACGCTGAGGTTGTACGACGCGCTGCCTTGTTGCTGCTCTTAGCTCAAAAATATGTTTACCAAATGCCTGATGCAGGCAAGCAGCAAGGCAGCAAGGCAACGAGGCAACGAGGCATCGGGGCAACAAGGCAGCGAGTGAACTGAGTGCAGACAGTCAATCAGTCGATGTCCTTTCGCACAGAGCTTTTTTTTTAGCTCTTTGTTGCATATAATTAATCATCTCAATTAAATGGCAATGTAATGCACTTTATGTCACACATACACACTCACTCATGTCCACACACAGATGCAAAACCGCAGCGCCTAAAATTAGGCTAGTTCAAAGGGTCTCATTTGCTGTTCGTTGGGGCCGGGTGGGCGAGGCGTGGTCGGGTCGGTGGTGGCATTTGGGCACAGGCATAATGATGGTAATTTGTTGGTTTGGCCAAAAGAGCAAACGGCATGCTAGGAATTTCAATTAATTTCCATAATTTCCAACGCTTTATGAACGAGCAGAAGCAAAGCAAAGCAAAGCAAATGCGTCGCGATTACGAGGGTGTTTTTTGTTCAGCCAACAATGAGCTGAAACCATTGGCGTAGGCGAAAGGCGCTCTGTCTGTCTGCCTATATGTCGGAACAGTCCCACTCTCCCCAATGTGTAAGCGTGAGTTCGTCTCAAGATGAGCACGACCTTAAGGTGAAAGTTGTCCTTTTCGCATCATCATTATGCTTCTCATTAATATTATTAGGAAATAGGATATACTAGTAGGAAACCGATTTAAACATGCCTTCACCTAAGATAGGCTTTACGCATAGTTGCCCACAAAAGAAGGCTAATCAGCTGCTAAGGACTGCAGAAGCCCTTTTCAATTTAGAGATTTGTTTACAGTAACCAGTTTGATGTACGCAAATGTTAATTCATTCAGATGAAAGTTAACTCTGATAGAAAATTATGGAAATGCTTGAGACCTCATTAGTTGACTGATTGACTGACTGACTGGTTAGTTGATAGATTGATCTAAAAAAGTGCTCAACAGAATATACATACATATGTAACAAGTTAAAAAATACCATTGAATATATGTATGTAAGGAAAAGTACAGAGCTTGCAGTGACAAAAGCTCAAAGCTTATATGGATTAAAATTTGTGTTGAAAGCTTCACATCGAAAACAATACAAATATTATGTTTAAAAACGTTTTGAAAGAAAGTCAACACAATTAAGGAATTATAATTTTTTTTAGAGCACAGAATACTAGGGAAGAAAGTTTACTTTATATCTCTCGTATTAAAGTTTAATTTTTAATTTTTTTTTTATTTTTAATTAATACGTCTGAAATATACCACTTCTATGACTTCTCGTTCCCTCTCTCTTTCTCGCTCTCTCTCTCTCTTTCTCTCTCTGTGTTTCTCTATTTATCTGCTTGCTTTGCCTTTCTCTGCCATTCTAATTCTCTTTCTTTAACTCTCCTTCAATTCATTTATTACTTTGTTCTGCCTATATTCTTATTTTACCATCTACCCGCTCTTATTTATTTATTTATTTATTTTAATTAAGGTATTGACAAAACTAAAGTCAAGCTTAAGACGAATATAATTATATATTAATAAGGCCTAAAAAAAACATGTACAGAACATTTAAATTAACATTATTTATTTTATTTTATTTGCCAGTCCGGCCAGCTATGCCCCAATTCACAGCCATGAGGGGTCAGTGAGACTAATGAAAGTATGAAAAATTTGAGTTAATTGAAAACTAATGAACTAACAATTTATAAATAAATATTTAGACTAAAGATTAGCATAAAAAAAGGAAATATTAAAAAAAAAAATTAAATTCAGAGTAAGACGAAGAGAATGAAATAAGATAGATAGTAAAAAAAACAAAAACTGTTCACATCGGGGCATTTGGATTAAGATAAGCTGAAAGCAATGATTTATTAGTGGAAGAGAGAGCTCTAAGAAGAATACATGATAATATTTATTATAGTCAACACATAATACATGGAAAGCAGAATGTAAAGAATAATCCGTGGTGCAATGTGGTAAATGTAACGGACGATAGTTTCTAGTAGTTCGGGAAGGAACAGAGAAATGCGTCGCATGGCCCCAAAAGATTAGACTTAGTAAATATTCATTTTAGCTTTAAAGTTTAATACAAAAAGAATTATAATATCGATACATTATAGTGAGGGTAAAGAGAGGTAAAGATAATAGAGCTTTTTTTAAGCTTTTAAGTAAGCTGTCAGCTGCTAAGAAGAATAAGCCAGCAAAGAAATGATAAACGTAGGATACTATAATAAGAGAAAAGAATGATAGGAAAGAAGAAATGATTAGTGCATTACTCTTTACAGAAGTAGCGTAGCAAAACAAACGCTGATAAACTAAATAAGAAGCAAATCAAACTTAAATTTAATATTGGGCACTTACGGCAATATCCCGCGATGAAAGCGCTTCCATTTCGGTATGGCTGTAAGCTGCTATAAAAATTATGCTTCATGCAAAAGTAAATAAAATAAAAATAATGCAAAAATTCACATATAGAAAAGAGAGATGCTAATTAAGGGGAAATATTCATAGGGAGTGGATAGGATTAGATATACAAAATTTTATAAAATAAAAATTATAAACTATTTTAATTATACATTTTCATGATTAGGTTAGATTTTCTTTTTTTTCGTTTTTTTTTTCTATAACAAATGACTAAATTTTTAGTTCAAATATGCAGGGTATCGTTATAAACAATTCATCCAACGATTCCAATTGGAACCACAAGTTCTCTTCTGAGACTGCGTGGAGTGGTGAAGAGGCAAAAAAAAAAAGGTATTTGCGTCTAGCAAAGGCTGCTCCGCTTTTGGTGTATGGGAGATTTGCCAATGTTGCAGCGCAAGTTCTGCGGCCTTATGTGCTTGCCGATTTAGGCGTAGCGTATTTGTCGCCCGCACAAAAGAAAATTAAGATAAGGCTTGGTGCCAAACCTGCAAAGAGGTTTGTGCGAAATTATTTAATTTATTCAAATAGTTTTTGTTCCTCTACAAATCGAAATTAATGTTTTCTGACTCACCAATGATCGATTTGGCACTTGCACTAATAAATTTTCAAATAAAACAAAAACAATTCTTTTTTTTCTATTTTGTTGTAGAATTTTCACAGATTAACTTGCACACTATGCTTGGCACAGTAAAATTTTCGGTCTTGCCGGTTTGCGAGTGAGATTAGAAAAGAAAGTATGGCCGATGCTGGAGCGGCAAGCCAGCGCTTGGGAACAGATATAACTTCCGAGCGAAAATGACAATTACACCTGTTATCTTATGGTCTCCTTTGTTTGCCCTGGATAACAGCTGTTGTAAACGGCTCACTGCTCTGCTGAGTGCATGCTTTTAGGCTATTCATAATATTTAAATTTATAAACATCTATTTATAATTAAAATGCTTGACTTAAGCTAGTCCACCGCCACTACAAAATGCAGCCGCATTAACAGGCTGGACGAATCAATACGAATCAAATTATGAAGGAAAGCAATACCTAAGATTGTCCTACGATTCATTAATGATGGCAGATCAATAAGAAGAAGCCTACTATGATAGGAAGGCAAACGTAAATTACTGTTCCAATTTAGATGCCTTAAGGCAAAGAGTAGAAACTGTTTCTGGACCGATTCAATGCAATCCTGATACAGTTTATGTTGCGGAGACCAAATAACAGAACAATACTCTAAGATAGGGCGAACAAGTGAAATATATAACTGCTTGGTAACAAAAGGATCATTAAATTCATATCATTCATTCAATATGCAGATTAAAATTAAGTTTAGTGTCAAAGAGAACGGAGAAGATAGGTCATTGTTATACACTTGGAGCAATTTAAATGTTATTGATTAACCTCACACCAACCTTGAAATCCATTAAGGTCATCTTGAAGATGTACATGATCAATTGAGTTAGAATATGAAAAGCAAAGTTTTTCATACATAAGTATCTTTGAATGAGAAATACAACTTGCTTAGCATCTTCCAAAGTTTATTGTCCACATTGGCCGACTTGGAGATACTCTA
Source organism: Drosophila koepferae (assembly GCA_030914345.1). NCBI lineage: Eukaryota > Metazoa > Arthropoda > Insecta > Diptera > Drosophilidae > Drosophila > Drosophila koepferae. The sequence continues at coordinate 5,491,489 of JAUESR010000206.1, read as the reverse complement.
ACCTCGATGATCAGAGTTTTTAGACAAATGCTTGTTTGGCATATGATTTATGAATATTAGAAATAACTTAAGATAAAACTCATTTATATTTATTGTCTGCGTTTGCAGCTGAGCTTCAACTTAAAGAATTTCGTTAAATTTTGTTATCCTGAATATGAAAAAAATTAGCAAAACTATCAAAGTTAAAATTTAAAGTGTGGTGTCTAAGAGCTTTATAGATATAATTTAATAGTGACTTATTTTAATTATATTTTAAGTCAATTACAATGAAACGGCCATAGGTATTGATTATTTGAAATAAAATTAATCTATGCGTACTACAAATAGATTCACTTAATTTCTCTGCTCTCTTAGTCTTTGAGATGGCCACACTTAGTTGGATAGTCCAATTAAGATCGGCAAGAACAGCTCTTATCGTTCTGACCCAAAATGCATGTCTTTTCTGAAGTTTGACTTCTTCAAACTGTTACAGTTGCAAAATTTGTTGTAAAATTGTTTATTTTAATTTAATTTTGCATTTTTTATTTGCCAAAATGAACTCGAAGATGAATATATTGATTAAATCACTTTGTTGAAATTGAAATTTTTTTATTTTATTTGAAGTTGAAATAAAAAAAATATAATCTGTTGCCAGATTAAATTTTAATATAATGAATATCCATATCAATTGTTTAAATTGCTCCATTGCTAATACTCCGAATTAGTGTAAATTTTAATTAATTTTGAATAATCATATTTGATTATTGTCATATTTAATAACAATTTTTTCTCTCACTAACCGAAGCAGTATAAGAGAGTAATAATTGTTCTTCTTTTGTCGTTTTTTTTTCAAGCTTGACATGCCGCAATAAGCACTGGAAAATGTTTAATTAAATGTGCTGCTGCAATAATATGCAATTAAAAACTCAGTTATTATTATCAAAAACCAAATAAATTTCTAATTACAGCAGCTAACGGGAAAGCGCAAGTTTTGCCATTTGGCTATTTGGCTGAAATTAATTTTTGGGTTAGGTGCGCAGCGTTTTCAAGTGGCTAAGGCAACAAAAACTCATTTCGACAGCGGTGGCCACAGTTCCAAATTGGAGTGCCTATGACCACTAGCATCAGCATCAGCATCAGCATCAGCAGCAACAACAACAACAATAACAATAACAATGGCTGCATTGGCCAAAACAGGATTTAATTAAAAACTCAAAATGGCGGCTTAGTACCTGCTTTGCGTTTGTATTTGGCTTTTGTGAAGTGGCCCGGCGAATGGGCGAATCGAGAATTTTGTAAATTGCGCTCATTATGGGTTTTGATTTTTGAGTGCCAGATGAGATTCTAATTAATTTTTGCGCTAGGCATTTATTGAAAAATGCGCGCATAAAACACACACACATACAGACAGGCATCAAATTGTTGCAGTTATATGAGGCAAATGAGAAAATGACCGAAATAAAACAAATTTAATGGCATTTGTTTCGAGCCACTGCCCCAAAAGCCATAAAAGGCATTCTATACAAATTCATCCAAAAGGCAGATAACACAGCAACAACAACAATAACAACTACAACAACGTCTAAAAAAGAGGAAAAAATCGACATTATAAACAACATTATTAAAAACATGCCGCAAATGTTTTACTGCGCTCAAATTTTTGAGTCCATTTTGTTGTCGACGCTGCTGCCTGAGTGGGTGGATGGGTGGTTGGTTGACTGGCTGGCTGGCTGCACTAAGCTCATAATGATGTTCAGCTGGCAAATTAATACTGCTGTCTTGCTTCCACACTGGCTGGCTAATAATATTAAGCGTTGCCAAAAAGCGGGAGTAAGAGAGAAAAAATGAGAGAAAGAAGAAAACGGAATTGGCTCTTCGAGTGTGTGTGAGTGTGAGTGTATGACTGTGTGACTGTGTGCGCGTATGTTTATGTATATATAAATTTCTGTAAGGTGCTGTTAACAATCTGTGTGCGTGTGTCAATGTATATGAATATATTTATGTATGCGTGTGTGTGTGTGTGTGTGTGTATTTGGTGGCATGCAATAACTGTGTGCTGCTCAATAATAATAAAAACATTTCTGAGAAATGTGAAGGGATAAGAAAAAATCAAGGTTTAGGTTAGATATGAAAGGAGTATAAGTTTAAGCATGAGTATGAGTATATAGAATGAAAACAAATTCAGTAAACATAGTTGAGTTTATGGTAAAACAACGGTTATATTTTTACATATATGGTATGTTCCTTTAGATTTAATCTTTAAATTTCCACACAATATATAGTAATATGTATGTAGAAAAGATTTAGTAATTTCGTATACATTAATTTTATATTAAGAAACTATTCACTTTGTAATAAATACATATATGTATTTATATCTTCACTACATTCCAATTTTGCAGATAAGTAGGCAATACTTTTTCTTAAAAAACCTTACGTAAATTCTAATGAAAGGCACAGTTGACTCCTGACACTATAACGGTAATATAATTTGGCTTTACTTTGTGGCTCCACGCTGGTCTCTATTGCCTGTTCCTTATTCCAGAAATTTGCGTAATAATTCATAATGAAAAAAGTTTTTCCCTCCCATGTTTGCCAGTTTTTCCTTTTTGCTTTTATGTTATATGTACATGTGTATACAAATATTCCTTTTTTTATTTTTTATTTGAAAATAAATAAATATTAGGGCCATGGTAAGGCAACAGCAACAGCAACAAGAACTACATTATTATCGTCATTATGATGAGCCGCCTTCGCTAACGGCGAAGTTTATCAAAAGGCCAAGTAACAATGGCGATGGCAGCGACTGAGACTGCGACGCCTTCTCGTTCCAACTGGCTTCATACAGATGCACGGACACATGCGCAGAAGCAATTTGCACACACACGCACGCACGCACACACATGCATATGCATGTTCGTGTGCATTCACACACAGCTTTACATGGCCACTTGTAACGCGTGGAATTTGTTTACCCTTATTTCCCATTACAAAGGCATTGCAAAAAATATTAAAATTGTGATAAATAAACAAATTTCAATATAATTTAAAATACATAAATACTTTACCCATTACACACACACACACACACTTACATACGCACCGATTGAATGCTGCATGTGTGTGTGTGTGTGTGTACTTTGTGCGCTCTCGTATCTGTGAGTACTCTGCATATATTCTCTCGCTCTTGCCGCCGCTTTACCAATTTGCTCTTCCTCTTTCACGCTCACGCTCACGCTCTTCGCCTCACAGGCAGCCATTGCCCGCGCCATGCCAAGTGGCTGCCCAATTCTTGTGGGTACATTAGCGCTAATGATGATTGAAACGACAAACGTGTCGCCTCGGCCTGAGCCTCAGCCTCAGCTCGAGCACAAGGGAAAGACAGCGAGAGAAAGACAGAGAGAGAGATAAAGAGAGAAACGCTTTGATTTAAAACTTGTATCTCGTGCCAAATTTAAACTTCCGGCAGCGAGAAGCTGCGGCAACCAACGGGACGTGAAGCTCTCCGACCATTCACTTGGTATCCCATTTTTCATCTCGTGCCGTTTTCCCTTTTGCATTGATTTACTTTGATGGGCGCTAATTGGGGTTTCTGTGGTGGTAATGATCGTTGGTATTTTCCGTAGTTTATCAAGTGGTAAATTTAAAAGCTAAGAAATATAATAAGTAGAATCACTAATAAAGTAACATTTTTATAAAACTAATTAAAACAAAGTATTCAGTATTATATTTTTCTCTATTTCATTTTCATTCAATATATTTAATAATTCCAAGTATAACACAAAAATATAAATAATTTAATAAACTCATGCTATCTACTTTAATTTTGAATAACGAATATTATAATGTAAGAATACAGTTAGCTCAGCTGCTTGAGAGCCTCCATCAGATAAAGCTACCCACAAGGTCTTATATGTATATGCCTAATTAATTATGGGTTGCTGCGACGAGTAATCGTTGCGCTCCTTAATCAGAAAATGTTATTTCTGCCGCAACGCCATATTGTTTTCCCGTTAACAATTCGTGGCGCCGCCCATTGAGCCACCCACCCCACTCACATTCGCCCTGCAACCAGCCAATTATCCATTTATTTCATAATTTCAATAACTTTTCATACAGTCGCGTGCGGGTAGAGACGAGCGAAGCCAAGCGGCAACTGGGGAGGGGTGCTCGCTGCGATAGGTGGGCGGCTTGTTGGGTGGGTGGTTGCGTTTTTATGTAACTGCTGGTGGTTGCTCCTGACAATCTGAATGATGATGATGTTACGCAGCAACTGCCGCTGCCGCTGCTGCTGCCTGCTGCTGCTTCTGTCGCTGCTGTGTAAATCCCGGAAAAAAGCTGAAACAAGCTGGATGCGAACCGCATCCCACACGAACATGAGAAAAATCACAGCCACGAAGCATGCAGACGCACACACACACACACACAATACACAGATATACACGTACACAGAGACACACAGAGAAAGCAGCGCCGCTGCCGCCGACGTCGACGTCGACATTTGCTGCAGCAGATATTGTAAAAATTTTACGACCAGGAACTTTTGAATTCAGTTGAGTTTGCAACACGTTCAGGTTCGCATGCGGCTCCAAACGATGAGCAGATCTCCGGCTAACGCGATTATCAAATTCTCTCGACTTCCACAATCACTGACGAAACGCGCGCAATTGTAGGCAACATTTGTATGCCGTCGGCTAACTCAGACTTTCAGTGAAAAAGTGCATCAAGAACAAAGAAATAAATTTTTAAATAAAAAATGCAGTTGACAATGTATGTTTCTTAACTGAACTGTCAATTATTATTGGAGCAGACACGGAATAGATATTTTGGATAAAACTGAGATAAACAATTGCCAAAAAAAAAAAAAGGTTTGTTTCGCTTAACTGGCGTCACATAATTAACTTAATAAGAATACAATTTATTTACTTAATTTAATTAATATATACATATATTTGCATGTTTATTTTAATTGTTTTGGTATGTCCTTAAAATTTGAGTTAATCTATATATATCATATAGTATTAGAACCATGACAAATAGAAATTAAACGCTGAGATTCAAAGCTTATTAAATCACTTCGCATATTAAAAAATGTTTATTAAATACTATTAAATAAAAGAAAAATATAACATTTTCGAATATTTTTAATTTTATATATTACATTTATTCGTTAAATAGATACTTTATTAGCTGAAACTTGGATAAGCTCTTATAAAAAATATAATTAAAAAAATTTTTAAAATATATTTATATATATATATTTTTCAAAAATATTTGTATATATATTTATATATAAGTTTTATTAATTGTTAAAATATAAATATATGTATAAATAAAAAACCAGTCGTTAGATATTTTCATTAATTTTTTTTGTAGCGCTTTATAATACTCCACAATGAATAATAGTATTAAATAATCCAAAAACTTGTTATTAAATTAACAAAAAATATTGAATGAATAAAAAATAATATTCGTAAGAAAGAGTTTCTATTCTCATCCACAATTCATTTTAAATAATAATTTGCATTTTGTTAATTTTATTAATTTTAAAATTACAAATATACACGGAATATATTGAAAACATATAAATACATTGATATTAACAAATATAATGAAAATATATTAAAAATATAAAGAGGAATAAAAGATAAAAATGTATTTTTTTAATATAAATTGAAATTATATTAGAAATATACATCAAATATATTGAAAATATGTATATTGAATTATCGACATAAATATACTTTTTATATTGTGTAATTTGCAGCAATCCATCACATGGAATAACAAATCATATCATCATATAAAATTAATAATTAATAATTTAAAATTATATGCTGATTACAGATTCCAAACGAATTTTCGCTTAGCTTTCCCTTACAAAATGTATAATATAATGAATTTGTTGTGTATAAAAATAATTTTTATTATATTTTTAATTAATTTACTAGGCAGACAATGCATTGTTTAGATCAGTTGGAATTATTGAATAGTTGCAATTCTATCTATATCTATATCTATATCTATATCTATATCTATATCTATATCTATATCTATATCTATATCTATATCTATATCTATATCTATATCTCAATATATTTATAATTGTTCCCTTGAATAATATATTGTAATAATAAAATATTTAATTAGTTGTGTTATTCGTCAACAGTTTCTATAATTAGAAATTATTTGCCAAATTTATAAATAACTGAATTTGTCAGAGACTTGAAAGTATTTTTATTAAATTTGGAAGTAAATTGGTGGCCTGCATGCTTGGACTTGGTCTGCTGTTGTGCTATCCACAGCTATTTGTATTAGACGCCTTAATGAACCTAATTTATTCAATATAAGCCACACAACTTGAACACGTTTATATATGTATATATATGTATCTTAACATATATATATATATATATATTTGCAATCGTATGTATCTCCACACATATGTGGATATGGATCTGCAACTGTCTGGGCTATCAAATGGATATTTAAGCACCTGGCCGACAACAGCAACAGCAACAGCAACAGCAATGCCAACAATTAAGCAGTAAGCTGTGACAAAGTCTCAATTAGGCTATCAAATTGCCAGCAGGGACAGCGACAATAGCTGAGCAGGACAGATGCACATAGTGAAAGAGCGAGAGAGAGAGAGAGTTGGAGAGAAACTGCGATAGATATAGCCTAAATGAGAGGAGGGGAATAGCATTGCAATTAAGTGCAATGAATGCACTCACTGTGCAACTGTGTATGTGTGCGTGTGTGTGTGTGTGTGTGTGCGTGCTTTAGTATGGCTTTGTGTAGTAGTCTGCGGTCATTTGCCGTTGTATTTGGCCGACTCAACCAGTTGCTGCTGCCCACCATTCATAGCTGGGTCAATTGTTTGGCTAAGCTGAAGATTCTGTACTTTGGTTAAGGCCATGTATTTGTATGATGATCCCCGGCAATAGCTCTTGTGCCAGCATTTCCCTTTTCACTCGAAGCGGCTCAGATTACACGCGCTGGCCGCTTTGGTTGTGGTTGGCCAAGTGCCACTTAATTGTGGGCATAATCAGAGCTGAAGACAATTGCAATTGCAGTCGTTGACACCTGAATGCCATGCGGGTAACCAAGGTGGCGACAATTTAACATTTAACACTCCTCTTGGCATTTTTCAGCTAACCAGCAAGTGAGACGGAGGTGAACAGCTCGAAATTGCCGTCGTCGTCGACTTGTGCCACATACCCAAGCATGTTGCAGAATCCTTCCAAATATCACGCAAATCCCTTGTCACACTTCCTGGCATTGCATAACACACAGGCCAGCAGCGTCGCGCACGCACATGCACATGCACATGGACACGGACAGGGACAGGGACAGGGACAGGGGCTTGGACATGTTCATGGACAGCTGCAACCGCATCATACACTGCCAACGGCGGCGTTAGCAGCAGCAGCCGCGGCAGCAGCAGTGACGGCAGCGGGTCAAAGTTCGTATCAAATGGAGCTGCAGCAGCAACAACAGCAACAGCAACAGCAACAGCAGCAGCAACAACAACAGCAGCAGCAGCAACTTCCCATTGGCCTCCCAACACCCACACAGGCACAATCAGAGTCGCACACACAGACACACAACCACCACAGGGAGCAGCAGCTGGCGACTGCGACGTCGCACGCGCAGCTCATTGAGGCGGCCGCGGCGCATACCTCCCTCGATGTGGGCAAGTCGTTTACAATAGCCGCCATTTTGGGTCTGCAACAGCAGAGCAAGGAGTATAATAATGCTATTAATCTGTCGCTCAATGGCGGCACGTCAGCAGTGGGCGCAGGTGGAGGCGCTGCTGCGGATGTTCTCGACCAGGATAACAATAACAGCAAATGCTTCAATAGCAACAGTGCCAACAGCAATAACAACAGCAACACTAGCTATGGCACCAGCAGCAACAACAACAACAATAACAACGGCCAAAGTGTAAATAACTTCAATTGTGATAGCAGCGGCAGTCGCTACCTGCCCACAGTGCAACATGCTCTTCCCCATCCCCACTCCCATTCCCATTCCCAACAGCGGGCAAACTTTGCTGCTGCTGCCGTTGTTGCCGCCGCCGTCAGTGGAGCGCCCTCTGCGCTGCAGAGCTTACAGCAGCTCCATCAGCATCACGCGCAGCAAGCGTCGCTCAGCTTCCAGCGCGACAAGCTCAAGTCGGGTAAGTGTAAACCTCCCAGATGAGACCGAGATTGTTAGTCAACTCCTGATTAATCTTTAACTTTCTGCACAGACTCGCAGAAGAAGAGCGGACTGAAGAATAAGCGTGTGCGAACTATCTTCACACCAGAGCAGTTGGAGTGCCTGGAGGCAGAGTTCGAGCGCCAGCAATACATGGTGGGACCGGAGCGTCTATACCTGGCGCACACACTCAAGCTGACGGAGGCCCAGGTGAAAGTGTGGTTTCAAAACCGTCGCATCAAATGGCGCAAGCATCATTTGGAACTGACCCAACAGCGCCTGGCGCTAATTAGACAAACTCAATTGCCCGGCGGAGGAGTGACAGCAGTGCCAGCATCGACGACGGCAACGGCTTCCGTGGAGCTGCCACTGAACGCTGGCCGCAGCACAGCCTCGCCTAGCCTGCTAGAGGAGGACAATGAGGATAGCAAACAGTCGCTGTCCCTACCGCTACGTCCACTGAGTCGAGCGGCCTCCGAGTCTGACTTATCCATATGCAATGACTCCTTGGATCTAGATGGCGATAGCCTTATGGATGGCAGCGAGGAGGCATAGGCCAGCTGTGCAGACAAATTTGTAAATATAGTAAAATAAATCTGTTTAATACACACTAATTACTTATTTAAATACATATGTATATATTTATTAGAAGTAAACTGTTTATCCTCAGTTTAATATGCATTTACTGAATTTACATGAATTCACGAATTACGTTTGCTTAACACTTATGGAATTATACATCTGGAAATTTATAACGACTTGCGTACTTAATCGATCATCACACATTCAAGAGTTCAGTTATTTTTGTGTCGCCAAGACGACTCTGTCGTAGCAGGAGAGATGCACAACCTGCCCATCTGGATGGCGCACAAAGGCCGTTTGATTGGTGAAGCGTTTCCTGCACTCTGGACACACAGTGGACTCATTTATTTCGAAGCTCTTGTTCTTCACCTTGCCAAGAGCCGCTCGCAATCGAGCGGCTTCTGCTTCCAGCAGGCCGCGCATGATCTTTCGCTGATGACTTTCGTTCATGTGGGTGCGAGCGACTGTCTCAAAGTAATTTTGAAGCTCATGCATGTAAATGTCATCGGGCAGATACTGAAAATAGAAAATGATTAATGTATGTAATTTGGATATCTGCAATTGCATCTCGTTTACTTCGATTATCTTCGTGGGATCAATTTTGATAGTATATGTATTGAGCAACTGTACTGCGACTTCTTTGTTGGGCCTGAGAAAGTCGGGATGCATGGTGACGCCCTCGTAGAGCGGCTGTTGCATTGGTTTCAGTATAGTCAGGAGTAGCGTATTGAATATTTCTTTGTCCTCGTCGTAGTTCGCCTCAGCGTAAGCTTTAGCCTTTTCTACATCGCCAAACACTTGTATATATATGGCCAGCACTTTGTCGTGCTTCTTAAGGCGACCCAGGATTAAAGCACGCTCCTCCAGCAGCACCGAGGTCGGAAAGTCATCTAGCACGCGATCCGGGGAATAATGTTGTGATTCCTCAAGCATCTTGTACATCTTGGCGCGCAATGGCTGTAACTCAGGTGTTTCCTCCCTGTCAATCAGTGATACATATCAAATAAATATCTTAGTTAAAATTCTCAGGCTTACCCCTTAGCTTGCTGGGCCAGCAAGCGTTGCACCTGCTCACTGTACTGCTTAAGCAGTGCATTGTGACGTAGGGTATTGGTGTCATTCCATTCTACAATGACATGCTCGAGGTAGGGTATGACCAGTGCCTTGTGCTTGCTCAGCAGAAAGTCAAGAACTTTGGCACGAGGCAGCGCCTCCACAGCGATCAACTCATCGGTGAATATTGTAAGACCCTCAACCGGATTCTCAGTCAATACCCAGTCAGCAAATTCAAAAAACAATGGCAGATTGTCGGAGCCAAGTGCCTGAAGATAAGTTATGGTGCGTTTAAGTCCCTGCAACACAGAGCCCTTAACATTCGCTTGTTCCTTTAGCAGCGTCAGTGCTTTCCTGTGCTTTCCCTTGCCATCATAGAGAATGATCAGCTCCGAAAGCTTGTTATGTTTCTTCAGCATTTTCTCGGACTCCTCGAGATGGCATTGGTTAAGACGCAACAGAGGCGCAACGAGCGCATCATTTGTCTGCAGATAGCACTTAAGCAGCGTGGTGTCAATTATTTCCAGCAGTGACTTGGAGCTGTTCTTGGTGTCCACTTTGACCACTTCCCGTTGACGGGCTTGAACTAGAAATTCAATAAGCGCCATGTACGCATTCTCAAGGTCATGGTCCTCTAGCTTCGGTACACTGGATAATGGAACAGCAGCATCTGTAGCGTTTTTCGCTTCGGGCACGAGACTAGGAAAGAGGCGTATCACATCATAGGGATCGATGGCAGCTTTCTCGAACTCTTTCATGGCTGCAGGAAACTCTTTATTGGTAAAGAGTTGATTAGCATACTGCATACGTATCTGGCGTATGGTTTGTGCTTTATCAGCGCCATCTTTCTCAGAAATTTCCTAAAATGGGATACACTACAGTCTTGTTTGGAGCATATTCAGCCAAACTCACAGTTAATTCTATTGCCAGTTGGAATTTCTTTTGCTTTAATAGTTCTTCTCGCTGCGTTTTAACGTCTACGAGACGAAGACACCACAACTCAGATGAGGCGGCGGCGAAAATTATGCCCTTATTGGAGCGAACGAGGAACCTGATATTTTTCAGCTCCGGCATAGATTGAACTAACGTGTCCTTGCCTACCAAACTGCGCACCTCTACGTCATTTTTAATACGTCCAACAGCGAACGGGTCATCCCAAACTGGAAGAAGCGCTTGTTAGTGCTGGAGCTAATGTATTAGATTGCATAATTACTTAGACCCAAGAGCGGACTTGACCATCGTGTCAAAGTAGTTTTGTTCATGTTAGTGTCGAAGTTACTGTCTTGGCCTTTGTATTGACCAATATCTATGAGCATTAGGTAGCTGTCTTTGGATATGCCCAGCATATTGTTTCGTATTAGGCAAATATTGGGCTCCTGGCTTATGGTGGAGGAAGTCAGTATGAGCTTGTGCATCTTTGGTGGATTGCAGGAGATCTTGAAACGGACAATGATTGTGTGTAAGAGGTTTTGAATTTCTATTAAGTGACATCACTTACATCGTATAAAACATATTCATCTTTGTAACCAACACAGATAAGTTGATTCACCCAGCACATTGCCTTGGGCACATCAATTAGCTCAATGGCCAGTTTCAGAGATGCAAGCTTGTCCTTTTTCCAGAAGAACAATACCAATCTACGTTTGATTGCGCAACCTATTCGTATAAATGTGGCCACCTCACCCGTGGTCGACTTTTGTGTGTCCACATCCATCGTGAACAGCGTACAGCCTTTTGTTTCCGCAGAGCTATGTATGAATTCGAAATTGTTCTCGATCCGGCTTATATCACACACATGAATCATGTTGTCGGTGAGTACAAATAGCAAGTTTTCAGCGGCAACTACTTCCATTTGCGTAATAGGTTTCCGGCTGAAATTCTTATTGAACATTCGCATATCGACGTCTGTTTGATTTTCCACTGAGTACATGATGAGCTGACCGCTCCGGGTGCCCAAGATGACATGGTTGCCTGAATATAATTTGAATATGTGTATAAGAGTATGGGAATTTTTTTTGTTAATTACTTACCATATGCTGCAATAGCTTCGATTTGGACTCCCTGTTTCAGAATTGACTGCACACTGTATGCCGTATGCATTTTGCTTTTTAAAATTTAAGTAAACAAAGCCGAAGACAAAGACCAACCCAGGCCAGCAAAACAGCTGATGTGTGGCCCACACACGAATAGTAGGATTGTAAAATATAAACAAATAAAAAACCAATCTTAATTTTTAACATTTTTATACATTTCTTGCTTGCCATTAGTACTATTATTATTTAAAAAATATAATAAGACCTTGAGCTACTGCATTTATTATACCTATATATGGCATTTCCTTCAACAAATCGCTTGTTCCGTTAGTCGTGTCGTATCGTGTGTGGGTTCAATTTCAGTACAAAACTTCACAACACTGCCAAGGGCACTGCCACCCTGTGCAATAATATGACTAGCGGGATACGGCGCGCAATTTGTGAGCAGGTAATTTAATGAAATACATTTTTAAAGCATGTAAACAATTCTTTTATATATTTTAAACAGCTGCCACAACTGAAAAATATCTATTATGCGCTGGAAGTCCCTCCCAAATTGCAGCAATATGCTGTTAAACGACCACTGCTGCAATGGATTTTGCCGGCTGATGTTGCACAACATGAAAATGAATTGTTGGAGTCGGTAAAAAGACAACAATTTGATACCACATTCATTGAAGATATTCGTGTGGTGCCCCGAATGGGTCGCAATGCGGCAAAAGTGGAGTTCCAGATTCAACCAGATGCATTTACAGCTCAACTTCTGCAGGCAGAGTCAATCGCCCCAAAGGTGTCAGCATTTCACAAGGAGCACGTTGTTGTCGAGTACAGCTCGCCGAACATAGCAAAGCCCTTCCATGTGGGGCATCTGCGTTCCACAATCATTGGTAATGTGTTGGCCAATCTTCATCAGCACTTGGGTTACCGTACGACACGGCTCAACTATCTGGGCGATTGGGGCACCCAGTTTGGTCTGTTGGCGCTTGGCGTTCAACTGGGGAACATCACAGATGCTCAAATGCGTGAGGCACCAATTGAAACGTTATATAACGCTTATGTCATGGCCAATAAAGCTGCCGAAGAGAATCCACAACTAGCTCAGAGAGCACGCGAATTGTTCACTTCGCTGGAAGAGAACACAGATCCAACACTGTCCAGCGAATGGCAGAAATTTCGACAATACACCATAGACGAGCTCACAGGCGTGTACGATCGTTTGGGAGTGCATTTCGATAACTACGAGTGGGAGTCGCAGTACTCACAACGAGACATCGGAGATGTTCTCACACAGCTACGCTCAGCGGGGCTTCTACAAAGAGAGCACGATGGCCGTGAGATCGTTCTTGTGGATCAACGTCGTGTGCCTATTATAAAGAGCGATGGATCTACCTTATATCTGGCGCGCGATATTGCAGCCTTATTAGAGCGCCAAAGGCGACTGCAGTTCACGCGCATGCTCTATGTTGTAGATAATGGTCAGGCAGATCATTTCAATGCCTTGTTCAGTACTGTAACAGCGCTGGACGAAAGCTTCAAAGGCAAACTGCAGCACGTGAAGTTCGGACGGATTCATGGCATGAGCACCCGTCAAGGCAAAGCCATATTTCTCCGTGATGTGCTTAACGAGGCGCGTGACGTGATGAGGGAGAAGCGCTGCACGAGCGCAAGTAAGTATGAAATCATTTTGTCGACACTTTTCTTATTCAATTTCGACTTGCAGCCACTAAAGTTAATAGCACACTTAGTGATGATCACGTTTGCGACATTCTGGGGGTGTCTGCTGTGCTTGTGAATGTGCTGAAGCAGCGCCGGCAGCGGGATCATGAGTTTAGCTGGCAGCAGGCACTTCAGGTTAATGGCGATACAGGAATTAAGCTACAATACACGCACTGCCGTCTGCATAATCTTCTAGAAAGATTCAGTCACATTGAGCTGGCGGAAATAAAGCCCAGTTGGCAGCATTTAACTGAAGAGCCATCAGATGCGCTGGCTGTGCTTTTCGAGCTGGCACGCTTTGATCAATGTGTTTGGCAGGCCAAGGAGCAACTGGAGGCCCATGTGCTAGTCAACTATTTGTTTGGTTTGTGGTGCGTGACTGGCGCCGAGGTAATTGTTGAGCCCTAAACTAATCTTGAATCTTCACTGTCATCTGATTACAGCAATGCAACGAGTCGCGCACTGAAACGATTGCCTGTGAAGCAGGAGAAGTGTCCAGATAAGCAATCGCAGCGTCTACTGCTCTTCCGTGCGGCAAAGCAAACATTGCAGCAAGGCATGCAACTGCTGGGCCTCAAGCCTCTGAACCAAATGTAGAAATGTAGAAACTTTTGATATAATTTAATATAGATTTTTTTATTAAACATTTGAGGAGTAGAAATGCTGCGCCGCTTTGTAGTTTGCCGCTTAGCGCTTCTTCCACGTGTATTTGCGACGTGCGCCTTCCTGTCCGTACTTCTTGCGCTCCCGCCGGCGATAGTCACGTGTCAACAAGCCAGCTGCATGGAGAAATATAAAGTATATATGTATAAGTAATTAGTGACAATTGAATGCTTTTTAGCCGGCACTTACCCAAACGCATTGACTCAATCATCTCTTGATCAACAAAGCTGCGCAAACTCATGGCGATACCCCAGCGAATGGCGCCCGCCTGACCGGATGGACCACCGCCCTCCACATTGGCCTCCACATCAACTTTGCCCAGCATCTCGCTATAGCTCAGGGGAAAGAGTAACTGCAAAATAAAATAAAATAAACAAAATGTAATCATGTTAGAAGTCAAGTTCAGAGCGCTCGAGGCTGCTATTGTCTAAATGTACATACATATGTGCATGTGGAACTGCTCGACTGGATCTACGTATTCGCTGCATTGTATTTTAGCGTATGTAATGAAAAACTAAACTGTGAGTGTATTTCCTGCACTGAAATAACAATAGATATTTTGAAATAATAGCAAAATCGTTACCCGAATTAAATTGCTTTGAGCCAATGCAACAAATTGTTGCACACTTGCGCCTAAACTAATTAGCTGCCTACACTTGAGATGTCTTTGATATGAACTATCAAGACAAAATAATCGAGAATGTTCTAGGAGAGAATAGACAATCATCTGTAAGACAGACTCTTGAGATACTTAAAAACCTTCGGAACAACAATGGACAATATGTGTCCAAAAGAAATCTTAGTGGATGAATTGTTATTTGTTGTTTACATTTTTGATGTTGATACTTTAAGATATAATAATTTGTAGCATCAGCATATTTTACCTAATAATATTGTTTTTCTGTTATCAGATATTCCTAATTTCTATTGCTTATAATTAATTTAGTTTTAAAAAATTAACATCCAAATGGACTTGGCCCTGTTTGCAGTCCCCAATGTATGACGGCGTCTGATCTCAGAAAGTAGGATGAGAGCTTGAGACATGAAGTTTTGTTGCACACTTCCTGCTAGATCACTCTTACTTGCTTACGTGTGGGCTATGATTACCTAACAACTCGGCGATAATTATTGCCTGGTTTAACGAATTTGCATATTTACGCCGTTAACAGCTCCATTACATTCACTGTTATCTATCCTTTAACAGTCCAGGAAAAAACTCGCTCGATTTTGTCATAATTTATGCATTGGGAAAACATTTATCATTATCTATCATATAAGCGTGCTATGCATATTTTATATCAATATGTATTGCAAATATGATAACTAACATTTCATAGTATTAGCAATTAATAAATTGTATATAAATATGCAAATACAAAACTCTGACGCTCGAAATCAAAGTCCACATTGAGGGGCTGTTCCCAATATCTAAATAAGTTTATATAATATTAACCTCTTTTTATTTTGACAATTTTATGAATGCGTGGGAAAGCAAAGTCAACGAGCTTGGATCGCGTTCACAGAAAAAATCCATATGGTCTACAGCACACAAACAATAAACGTTATGATTAAAAACGAATAAACAATAAAAATACGTAATAAAAGACATAAACAAAGCGGCGATCACAAATTTGGCAAAAACGCTAAACAAAACAAGAAAAAAAAAAAAAACGCAAAAAAAAAAAAAAAAGAAAAAACCCAACAACAAAATAAACACAATCAATCATTGCAGACTTGACAAAATGTATTTTGATTTGTTTGTGTATCTTTAATTTGTTTAAACAATTTGTCAGATGACTTCACGCAGCAAGAAATAATCAGCTTTAGCAACAATTGAGCAAGAGATTTGTAAATTAATGATATGACAATTTAAGTAAGTTCCAAAATAGCAAACTACTCAGCGAATGACAGAGGTAGCCCCATAATAATAAACAGGTTTAAAAAAATAAATAAAAAATATATATGTATATATATATATATATATATATATATATATATATATATATGAATAATAATAATTAGGCAAATATTTGCAGAGAATGAAAATTCTGGGTAGCCGGCATAAAAGACACTTTGAACCGGCGCTTGAAGAAATCTCGCGTCACATTTTATTATGATTTAAATGAATTTTATGGCTGATGCTCTGGAGGGTTCGAAAAGCTCCTCGCTTTGCGCTTTTCCCCAACAATGAGCGATGTACATAGCTCTGAACGCGTATGTGTAACAACTATATGACATGGTGACGATGATGATGATACTGTTGATAGCATATGGAGGAATACATATACATATATATATATATATATATATATATATATATATATATATATATATATATATATGTATATATAGTATATATACTAAGTGTACATTCAGCCTCATTGGCGCGCGCTCACTTGTCTCAAGTTGGATATGCTCAACCACCTCCCACACTCGCATCTACAACGAAATTTGTCTTGGTTCGCATTATCATTTCGGCGCAGTTCTTTTTATCAGTCAATTCTCGCTGCTCAAGTCGCGCCTTAAGTCGCGGAAAAAAATTATATATCAGTGTTGTTTGTACCTTTGGAAAATTGATAATGTTGCGCCTGTTGCAAATTCAACGGCCTTGGCCAAGTCACTTTTAAAGTAAATCATAAGACAATAAATTTATAAATATAAAGAACGCGAACAAAGTTTAAAATCCTATTGAAAAACTGTATCATTAATGAAATTACGTTACGTATATTCAAAGGCAACAATTTCAAAGAACTTTCTTTTATATTTAAAAAAAATATTTTCGAACTTCACATTCCACTTCGAAATACTCTAAATCTATTTGTCATCAACTAATTGAATGCTGCTATTAAGATTCACAAACGAAAGTATATCAAACACGACTCAAGTGGATTTGAGCGAATCTTACATAGTATATAATAATTGTTGTCTTTATCTTGCTTTAAGATAATATTACAGTTTTGTGTTGCAATCATCAGTTGTATTATCCTTTAATTTGGAGATATTCAATTACATCAACGTATTTGAGTGCACAGCTTGGGGGCAGCGGGGCGACTCAGGTTCAAGGGCATTCTGAAAGCAATGCAAAAATATAGCTCGTCTCGCAACGCAACGCTATATGCCTTTCCAATGGGCACAACAACTCGGTTCGTAGCGCCTCCCGCGCCATAAAGCCTTTCAACCGTACAAATTCAAATTAGTTTCAATTATAATTGAATCAACGCAAGCCGAACGAAACGAACGAAGCCGAGCCGAACCGATTCAAATAAAGGAACGAGTAATCTATCAAAAGAAACGTCGCGAAATGTTGCAGGGTTGCTTTGGGGGCGGCGCAGTTTTCAAAATGACGTTGCATCGTTGCAGCTAAACGGTAAATTACAAATGGCGCTTCCGGCTCAGTTCTAAACGTTCAATGAAGCAGTAGCCTCAACTAATGTATAGCTCAATATATATATGTATAGATTAATTAATATATGAATTATCAAAACCCTTTATCAGAGGCATACTATTTTAAGATATATTTTGTTGATATATTGATTAACTTGGATTTATTTCCCGCCGCAAATATTATTTGTTTGCACAAAAAACTTTCAACTGGTGAATGGAATTTGAATCTGAGAACTGCAAACTGGTTTTTCAACTTCATCTATGGCCGCTCGTTCAGAGAACTTCATTAATTTGTGCGCATAATCATTTAAGAGGTTTTTTACGTTTCGATGTCTGATTGACCACCAAATTCGCTAATAACTCAGCTTGTTCGTTCCGTTTGGTGCGAATGAAGAAAGTTTGTTTTATGACTTGTTTCCAGGCTGGATTTGTTCAGCTTTTTACTTCTCCTTTTTTATATTTTATTTAAATTTGAAATTCGTTTGAAACAGGTTTGAAATTCTCAGATATATTAAAAATCAAATTATGAATAATAATTTTAATAGGTTCATCAACTGACAACAATGCCATATTCAAATTACTATTTTTTGTTAGATTTTAACTTTTTTTTTTTTTTGCCTGCAATTACTAAACGAAAACCCATTAAACGGTTTCACGTAATTCTCTTTGAAATGTTTTTACATCAGCGACGATTAAATTGCGCAATGGCAATAGAACTGAAAGCTGCAAGTGCTTTTAAACAAGCAAATAAATTAAACAAAATAAATCATAGTACAATGGACATGTCTAAATAAAAACCAAATAAGTTGTATTTAATATTATTTAATAGACCCAGTTCCTTGACACATAAGATGCTTAAATCTTGTTTCTAAGTTTTTCTGTTAGAGTAGTTAGGTTTGTATTTAGTATTTCGCTATTTATGTATATAGACTTGAACTAGAGATCACGAATTACGTTTCACACCGAACCATACCTGAAGCATAGCCAATGCCTCGTTTCAAATGATATTCAATGGAATTTACGAATTTACCTAAGAAATGAATGAATACTTGCCGGGCCGCAGCGCTCACGTTGACGACATAAATTGTAAATAATGTGAACAAACAAGATTTGGATAGAAGTAATCGGGGAAGTAAACATTTCATAAAATAAACAAAGCTAAGGGAGGAGCACAAAACTTAATATAATATTATATTATGTGATTTTTTTAAGAGTTGGGTAAAGTAGAAGTAGAAGTATAGAAAGATCTACATACCTATTATATTTAGTTATAGCTAATATATACTATTTTAATGGAAAAAAAAAACTTATTGGATAACAAGAATTAAGTTCTTTGGAGAAAACTAAAATTGGAACTACAACACATTCTTTTATAATAAATAGATTGGGTCTATGAGGACCAACATTAAAAAGTAGTTTAAGAATCTATAAGATAAAAGAAATGTTCAAAATCGGATGACAAAAACTCTACTAAGAGAATACCCACACAACAGCTGATTTTTCCTATCTAAAAAGTCTGTTACAAAATATAAAAGCTTTCACTAGACATTGAACTAGACCCTATGAGAAACAGCGCCCCTGCTCCGTCTAGTTCATATAAACAGTAGCGCCAACTGATAAATCTCAACCCGATAACAATAAAAACCAAAAGTTGGAGCGTGTCTCATGATGCTGATGATTCTGTTTATATGGTCGGCCTTATCGCTGCGTCAAATGAGATGAATGCTTAGATAAGTCCCAGCCCAGATTGTCGCATTCGGGGTGCGCAGCAACCTGTATTGGGTCCAAAAGGAAAACGTTCACAGAGAAAGTCAGAGCAGAGCAAAAAGTGACGCCAGAGTTAATATTTGATTAGAATTTGTGCAGATTATGCGTTTTGGCTGGCAACGAAAGTAAACGCGAATTATTAGTGATCCAATTTCGCATTGGATCACACTCAACTTTCAGTAAAGACTCGAATAACATAAACATTCTACTCTTATTGCTTGCAGCCGAGAGCTGAATCGAACCCAAACAAGAGTTGAGTTTAATCAAAACTCAATATCAGCTAGTGTCAGATACCAAGAAACTGGTCTATAAATTTCAGCTGCTGATATTGGAAAGTTTTTGGTTGGTTTATTTGCAACGTACGCAAGTGCAGCCAGACGATTGGGTTTTCTGAATTTGTGCGCATATTTGCGCGTTTTAATTGCAAACAACAACAGCAACAACAACAACGGCAAGTGCAACTGCAACTGCAACAACAACAGCAACAGCAACAACTTCAACTGCAAGTGAAACGAGAAGCCAGCAAGGTCTGTTCGTCGCTTTCGTGGTCGTCATGGAGAATTTGGGCTACAAGGAGGGCAGCACGAAGCCGCGTCGTATGACACGTTCCATCAGCGTCGTTACCAAGACCGAAGTGGAGCAGCCGCTCAATGAAAATAATGCGAATAACCGGTAAGTGCCAGTTGTGCCCAAAGGCCAGCATTTAGCCGATTCAGTTGTTATTTTTATCCAAAACGTGTGCATAACGAAGATAAACGCCCGTCAAAAATACAAAAAATTAAATGCCAATAATCAAAAGTGAGAGCGCAGGAGAAGGAGAAAAAAGCAAAACTTAACTTAGGATCAGTTTTTGGGTGGGGCCAGCAGATAAATCAGTTGGCGGCGATGTGTGAACGATAAAAATACGAGTTCACAGTTAGCTGATGCAGCTTCGAGAAGAATTTAACCATGCAACCGATGACAGCGAATAGTTCTCTAGCTCAGCTACATTGTTCCCAAGTGTGATGAAGTGTGATCGCGCATCGCTGGCAAATGGCAGGTAAAATAAATTAAATTAGCATCAATTGGCAAAGGTGCCATTTGAAGTTGGCCGTATCAAATTTTAAAAATATATGAAGTTTGCATAATAATCGATATTATATTATAATATTATAAACCCTCATTATACGAATCATACAAATAATCTCGTCGCGCATTGTTTAATTATATACGCAAATGGGTTTTCTTTTAGCCCATTCCATAAGTCATATAAGTCAAGTTCCAGCCGCTGTCGCAGACTCTGTAACATTCCGCACTTGTCTCTTCAGTCCAACTCATTCCTACTCCCACTCGCGCTCCTCTCTGGCTCTTTTGTGGAAGCTAGTTTTAATTTTTTTTTTTTTGGGAATCGCTCTCACAGCTCTTAACTCTCTCACCAATGAGTATTTGAGTGTGTGTGAGAATTTGGCATTTTAAGCTCGATCGGACTGGCTGGCACTGAGCGGCGCTTAACGTTTTCCATCAGTCGGAATCGAAACAACAATGCAGGCGGTCGCGTTTTAGTCGTTTGCTAAAAGAGAAAAAACATATTCGACAAAAACGCGTTCGCAGTTCGTAGTTCGTCAGTTATAATAAAATAAAAACAACAACAGCCGCAGCAGCAAAAACAACAACAACAAGCGAAACGGAAGTGAAAAAATCGCGTTTTCACACAACATTTTGCATTTTTCCGCCCGTTAGACATTAGACACAAAAGGCAACCATTGTTAGCCACTTGGCCCGTCTCTGACTGTCTTATTGTCTGTCTGTCTATCGGATCGGTCTGTAGATGGGTCACCCAGTCAGTGGACAGGTCGGGCTCTCCTATGTCTGTGTAACCGCGCAATCGCATTTTGGAAATGAAATTAGAAATTGAAAATAGTTCATTAGCGAATTGGCATCATCCGTGGATATGGCTGCAAACGGTGTACGTACATCAGGCATATGAATAGACCCACACACATACACGCACACACACACACACAATCACATATAAGCATCTAAGTGCAGAACAATGAAGAGTTTAGAAAATATACGTCCCTGGATTCAATGTGATTGCTACCTGAAATTATGCAAAACTGCATTAGAAATTATCAACAGCAAGTGCAATTGGAATTGCGATAAATCGCAACAGTCTGAACCGGCGGCAATTGCCGCAGCTGTGCTGTGTAGTTCCTGGCAGACGTGGATTCAGATTTAACATAGTGCATAAATTATTTATAAATACAGAAAAATATATTCATGTACAAATATATATGCTGAACTCCGCGCTTTTGCATAACTTAACATATTATGCTGATAAACTGCTTCTCCATTATATGCATGCCTCAAAGTCAGCAAACGTGCAGCAGCGGCCGCACATTCAGTGTCATTCGAAACAATAATAAAAATAGCAATAAAACGTGAAAAATGTGCAAACAAATAAAAACAAACAAATTACAGAAACTTGCGCATGCTAACGAAACTTCAATACGCTTGCGAAAAGATATCAATTAATTATTTAATAAGTTAAAGAAAATATTTAAACTACAAAATATATACCGTACTGTGTACTGTGCCTGTTCTTAACTGAAGTTTGAATTTCTCTGTTTAATATGCACACCAGATATTAAATATATATATATATATATATGATCTCGGTCACTATAAAGAGTGATGCACACATATGATAAGGCCTATTCAAAGATGACTGTGCCTTCAGAGTGAAACAGCTAAATACATTGTTAAAATTTAATTGAATTCAGTGAAACTTTAAAAGTCAAAATTAAAATTTTCATTATGGTTTTTACATTTCTATCGGAAGTATGACATAAGGAGATTTCTTGGAGATCATAAATTACTTTTATATATTCTTAGGATACTTGTTGACCTGCTAAATTAACTATATCTTATATTTATTAAATATAACGAAGAGATATTTACAGTCAAGGTTCTTTCTATATTCCCTCAAACTATATATTTCTTTGGCTTAGGGTATAACAATAAACTGGATAAAGAGATCAGATATATTTCATTCACGCTAAGTTGTTCTTTAAAATGCTCTCTCTATGATTCAATAATTGGTTTGCAAGCTACATTAAAATGCGTTTAGATGACAAATACTAAGCAGAAGCTAAAGCTAATGACAATCTGTTCTTATTGTATTTGAAATAGTTTCAAATCGATTCCACCCAATCTAATGGTGCGATGGCGCAATAACACTGACGCCATGATCGAAGCTCAGTACCCGACAGCTGGTGAATTTGAATACATGGAGTGTGGACCATCGCCGCCGGCGGAGAGTGCGCCGAGCATGTACGATAGCTTTGAGGAGCCAACTAGCGAGCTGAGCGTGCAGATCTGCAATGATACGCTGAGGATTAGTCTCATCGACCAGATGAAGAATGCCGCTGGCCGAGTGCGTCTGTTTGAGGACATCGAGCAGGGCAATGTGGTGGCCGAGAGCCTGGCCGCTCATTTCGAAACAGCTTCCAAGCTCGAGAAGAATCTGTGCTATTTATGGGCGGCTTTTCTCAAGCGCTGGGATCTGCTCGAGGGCCTGCTAAAAGCTGGTGCCGATCTGAATTTTTGTGACCAGAACGGAATTTCCGCATTGCATTTGAGCGCATTCAGCGGATGTCTGGCCACGCTAAACCTTCTAGTGGCCAAGGGCATCAATGTCAACTTGCAGCCCAAGTGCTACACTCCACTGCACTGCGCGGCGTTTGGCAATGCCGCTGAGGCAGCCAAGTTCCTTATCAACAGTGGAGCGCTCATCACCAAAGACACCAACAAGCCCAACTGCGAGGAGAGTCTGCTCCACTGCGCCGTTCGCTCGAATGCGCTCGAGTGCTTGCAGCTCTTCATTGGCGAGGGAGCCGACGTCAATTCTCTGAAGCCCAATGGAACCAATGCCATACACCTGGCCGCAGATCTGGGCCACCTGCAGTGCTTGGAGGCGCTGTTGAATGCACCCAATGCCGACGCCAATGTCCGCATCTGCATTCGCGAAAAGGAGTCGACCGCACTGCATCTGGCAGCCGATGAGGGCAATGTGGAATGTGTCGATCTGTTGCTCTCCAAAGGGGCTGATGCCAAGCTGAAGAATCATCGCGGCTTCACCCCACTCCATCTAGCAGCGCGAACTTCTAGCTTGGAGTGTGTAGAGTCGCTGCTGCGCAATGGCAATGCGGATGCCAACGCTGAGGACTTCGATCATCGGACACCGCTGCATGCGGCCGTCGGTAAGTCCGAGAATGCCTACGATATCATGGAGACGCTTATTCAGTGGGGCGCCAATGTCAACCATAAGGATATCTATGGCTTCACCGCGCTGCACTTGGCCGCCCTTGACGGACTTGTCCAGTGCGTCGAGATGCTCATTTACCATGGCGCCGATGTCACAACGAAATCTAAGAAGGGCACATCTGCTTTAAACGTCATTACACGAAAGACACCTGCATCGGTGGCCATGATTCGTCAGAAGTTGGATGCGGCTATTACCCTGCATCACTCCCAGGTGAGTGATCCTAAATGAAATATTCCTTAACTGCTAATCTTTTCTTTTCTGTACCCGAACAGGATCCCGTGAATCGTGAGGTCGAACTGGAGCTGGACTTTCGCCAGCTATTGCAGCATTGCCATCCACGCGAGATTAGCTATTTGAACACGTTCGTGGACGAGGGACAAAAGGAGATACTGGAGCATCCGTTATGCTCCTCCTTTTTGTATATCAAGTGGGGCAAGATACGAAAGTACTACATCGGTCGCCTGATCTTCTGCTTCAGCTTTGTGCTCTTCCTGACGCTCTACGTGCTGACTGCACTGGCGCACAACTGTTACAACGGCAGCAAGGACGACAACACCACAATACAGGCCCAGGAGCTCTGCCAGAAACAGTCGATACTCGGCGATATGTTGCGCAATAATCCGTTTGTCATGGAAATGCAGTGGTGGGTGCTAGTGGCTATAACTATAGTTGAGATATTTCGAAAGCTCTACGGGATTACGGGCTACTCTTCGTTTCGACACTATGTGACGCAAGTGGAGAACATTATGGAGTGGTTTGTCATTACTAGCGTCTTTGTCATCTCGTATATCTACACGAAGCAGACGTATACGTTCCAGAACCACATTGGCGCGTTTGCCGTGCTGCTCGGCTGGACCAATTTGATGCTGATGATTGGCCAGTTGCCCGTATTCGATGTATACGTGGCCATGTATACACGGGTGCAGGGCGAGTTCGCCAAGCTGTTCATGGCCTATTCGTGTATGCTGATTGGTTTCACAATTAGTTTTTGCGTTATCTTTCCATCGTCGTCGTCATTCGCCAACCCATTTATGGGCTTTATCACAGTGCTGGTGATGATGATTGGGGAACAAGATCTGTCGCTATTAATCAACGATCCAGATGGCAAGGATCCGCCTTTTCTACTGGAGGTCAGCGCTCAGATAACGTTTGTGCTCTTTCTGTTGTTCGTGACGATCATTCTGATGAATTTGCTGGTGGGCATTGCAGTGCACGACATTCAGGGCCTGAAGAAAACAGCCGGACTCTCGAAACTAGTGCGACAAACGAAGCTTATTAGCTACATTGAGTCAGCATTGTTTAATGGCTATTTGCCCACATGGTTGCGAAATCTGCTCCACTACACGGCGCTCGTCTCGCCACAGGCCTATCGCGTGGTTCTTTGCGTAAAGCCTTTGAATCCCAGCGAAAAGCGATTGCCACGCGACATACTTATGAAGGCCTACGAGGTGGGAAAAATGCGCAAACACTTTGGTCACACAATCTCGTCGAAAAACCCGGCCGAAAATTATCTATCGTATAAGAACAAGTATAACAATAACGGCTGTGTGAACACAGCATATGGGTTGCCCGATCCTGATCCAGAATCCACACAACTAACGACGCTGACAAGTAAAATCGACGACAATGCAGATCGCATTGAGTTTCTCACCCAGGAGATTCAGGAATTGAAACAGGCGCTCATATCGCAGCAGCAGCAGGCCAGCAAAGTGATCGACAAGCTGCTGATCGTAATCTCCAACCAACAGAAACATCAACTACGTAAATAACTGCTACACGATGCCATTTACAATTATTTCTATCATTATTATTATTATTATCTTTTATAATCATCCGAATCATGGAATTCTTAGCCCTTAGACACTTCTTGAGTGTGCAGACCATTGAGTGTGCACCCAAGAGCCCGAAAATTGTTGATATTATATTGTAGTTAGCATATTAAACATTGCAGCGTCTAACGCTCTACCTAATATGCTATTTAGCTCTATACTATACTATACTATACTTTATATGTATTTAACCTACAATATATATACAGATATATACATAAATAAAAACTAGTTGATAGGTCTTAGAGGTGAGAAGCTAGCAGGTTCGAATTTGTCTGTGTCTGGATTTAGGCTGTGTGTTTGTTGTTTGGCGTTGTCGTAAGAAGAGCGTTTAAATAATAAATAAATATGAAAGTTATATGTTTTATAATATTAATAATAAACCATTTCGTACATCTATTATTTTATATATATATATCGAACACTAGTTTGGTTTATATTTGCGAAAATGGTATATGGACAAACTATGAGATCCTGTGAAGTTGTACTACAGCTATTATTACAGATCTGACATCCATAAACTATTACGAAATGGTACTAAATATATCAAAACATAATCTGTTTCGAATTGCCATGATAAAATGCATAATTTTGAGCTAAGGCATTTTAAACGGGTTTCAATGATTTCCAGAAAAATACAAAATTGAACTCACCTGTTCCCTGCACTCCTCCGAGCTGAAGTACGAGATATCCTGGCCATTGATGGTTATTTTTCCTGTGCCGGGCAGACGTACAGTGACATCGGCACGCGCCGTTTTGCGCAGGCACTCATAGGTTCGTTATGTACTGGCGACCCTGTTCATCAATCTTTGGCTTGGGGACCTCTAGTTGCTTTGATTGATCAATCAAGGGCTTCAAATAGCGCTCAATAAATGCTTTGCTTTTATACGAATATGGTGAGGCAATTAACCGATCCATGGCATTAGTAAAATTTTGATATTCAAGATCGGCAATCTTTTCCACAAGTAGACGCTCCAGTTGATCCTTCGGTAGCAGCTGAAAGCCAGCTGTTTCGCTAAGGTATATTTGTAATGTAAGCTACATGTATTATGCAAGTATAGATTGAGGTTAACATACATCTTTTGGTTTTCATCTGGCTTGTTTCCACGCCTCAGCATGCGCTCTTCCAGGTCATATAGCTTGTTCGTTTCCTCAACAATGTCCTATCAAAAAGTTTTACCAGAGATTAGCCAATTTTATGATACAGAACATAAAACATACGTGCAGCAACTGAAAGAAGTTCGGCTTGCCCGTGTAGAACATGCTGTGGAAGGGGCGACCAGTCTCATCGAACTCGGCTGCCTTGCGTGCTGGGAACACGTCTTCAGGCGATCGCATGGCGGGACGAGCACGCTTGTCAAACAGACCAGAGGGAAAAAGATACGCGATGGCTTCCTGAAAATTATATTTGCTTGTTAAATGCAAATCATATTTTTATCACTAAACATACTCACATCAATGTCTTCTTGCGTAAAGGTTTCTGCGTCGGCGCCCATCATATTTGCCAAATGTCGTTTGCCAATTTGAAACTCTATGTCTTGGGTTTTCATGAACTCATCGTGTTCATTAGCCCGTTCAAGGTAGGCTTTCATGGCTTTGCTCACCTTTTGCTTTTGAACAGCAGCCGGTGCGGCCTGAACAGTCACCTGTGTAGCGTACGGCGCCACCGCTAGCTGAAATGTTATGCAAACCAAAAAGTTAATTAGTGATTGAACCTAAATTGATTCTGTAGTTAATTAAATGGGATGGATTTACTTACAGCTTGGACATTAGGCGTCCCACTATTTCTAACAGCATTCTGAAGGAAATTTCGGTTATTTTTTAATAACTTTAAGCTTAAAACACGCAGTGACATTATTTTTGTCTTAGCGCACGGTGAGGAAGAAAGAGGAAGACAATAATCAGCTGTTTTGCGGCATGTGTGTTGAGAAGTGGCACAAAAGCAAGTTGGCAGCACCAAACGAAATATTTATTATGCGCCAAATTCAAAATTAACTATATTTGGGTAGTATAGTAAATAACATATACATAGGTAATTGGCAATGAACACAAATCTTATCAAGCTGAAATTACATCAATTGTTATGACATTCATGGTGCATTTTAAAAATAAATTGAAATATCTTTCTAATTATAGATGCATAAATAGACAACTAAGAAAAACAAAGCCGTTTTTAGTTCAATACAATTATCATTGCAGTTGATTATCTTTTGCATGTGCTTGTTGTAATTATTTTAGCTTTATGATACAAATAAAACTCATTAATTTACCATTGTCCTTACAAATGTTTTTTATTGACTAATTTGAAAACACAATTTCAATGCTGATATTTTGATCTATGGAAAGTAAACACAAAACGAAACAAAAAATGCAATGAGAACTTTTTTCAACAGCTAATTACTTGTTTGTACGCTATATATATTTAATTATAAATAATTGCCTAAGCTTAGAGAAAAAAATTGTTATCAATTGCATTATTAGGTAAAATGCAGCTACTACAATTCATTCTCCGCCGTCTACTCCACTTTTCTTCTTGTTATTATTTTTGGTCGTAGTACAATTTATATAAAGCAATTACATATTCGTAATAGGGCCACTTCTATTTCCACGCCTGTTTGAGCAGTTTACGAGACGCTAAGTGCTTAACAATCAAAGAGCCAGAAGTTAGAACGACCAGTACTATTGAAATTAATATGTAGTCGAAATCCTCTTTAAGCAAATCAAACGTTTTTGAGGGCGCAACACGCGTAACAAATATATCTAAGCCCGTGGCTACGACTAGACAGGTACTCTCCAAGCCGCTGGGAGCGGTATAGATATTACGCAAACGTGCAACTGTTTGATTATAATTTATGTAATTCTCAGTTGGCAAAGGCAGCTCCGGTATATAAGGAATGGCACCTTCTTCACGCCCTTGTGTTGTAGATGATATTGGACGACGTGGATCCAGCAAATGCCATGGCATTTCTACAATGCCACCACTAGCAGTACCAACTATACAATGTGTAGAAAAGTACAATTAAATTAAATCTGTTGGTAAGTATAATAGTTATATAAAGATTTAGTCTTACTTAGGACATGCTTGTTGGTAATGCCGCGTTCGGTGATTGTCTCCCGCATTGCCTCCACTATTGTGGGTATGATATAAGACTGACGCTCCACGAGCGGCATGGACGGTGCCTGCAAGGAACTCCAAACGCTGTTGTTGGCCTGTGCACTACCCTCATATAGTTCAATTGTAGCTGTTGTAAAAAACAACACATTCAATAGGCATGTACGAAACATTTCACATTAAAATTTCTTACTGATTTCAGTGCGTCGCACTTTATCGTTGAAATAAGAGTAGGCTAGCCAGTTCTCGGAGTGCACAATGTGCAGCGGAGCGCGCACCTTGCGATGCGTCATCGAGAAGATGACCGATCCAGACACAACATCAATTAAATACATATTGAGCACAGCTGCATTAAAAGAAAAAGAATTAGAGCAAAGTTCTTTTTCGATTGAGCTGACTTACATTTGTGAATGGCATCTGGAGCCTGTGTAACGAAGGCAACTAGGTTAGGATTAATGTACTTATACAGTACTGAGCGATCACCCAGCACACGGCCCTGGGAGTGAACATGCTCAATAGGATTTTTGCTAGCAACGCTAATGATTTGTTGTTCTGAATTATGACCGCCCAGACGAACATTCCATATGGGCAGAGTTGACAGCTCCTAGAAAAAAAAACAAACAGTTAATTAGTACTTAATACCCCAGTTATGCAGTTTTTTACTTACGCCGCCCGCATACTTCACATAGAAGCCTTCGAGTTCAGCGGTCTTTACATCAGCCGTGTACAAATACAAACCATGCGCCTGCAATGATTAAGAGACATGCGGGTTAACACATATTCAATTTATATACTAATTTGTATTTACCAATGGAGTCGCATGCTTAGGCTCCACATGAACTTGGTTGGCGCCATCCAAGATCAGAATGCCTTTAACATAATCTTCCTCTGTTTCGGGTAGCAGAGCCAACTGTTTGATTTTATAATTCAGTTGGAGTAGTTCGCCTTCGGCAGGTTGTCCTGTGATGGGATTGAACCGAAATAGTACGCCATTGCCATTACTCTAAAAAAGAGGTTATGATTAATCTGTTTCTTGAAAAGAGTACAATGCCCATCTAAACTCACAACTGATTTAGCTACAATAGCGCATAGCGGCTGCAATGGGAAGTGTTTGGAGCTTCGCTGCACAATCAGACGCATCTGTTCGGCATTCTCGAAGCCCGACACATTCGGCAAATAAAGTTTCCAATGAATTTTACCGGCAATGTTGTCAATGCCAAAGATTTTGCCTGTCCTTGTCAACAAAACCAGCATCTTGTGGAGTCCAAAAGAATCGCGTACAAGTCCAGCACGTTGCGTGGCCGTTGGTGGGGGACCCAGCCCGATGACATGCAAGAATAGGCTCTTAATTTGCAGCGCTTGAGTGGTAAT
Organism: Drosophila koepferae; assembly: GCA_030914345.1. NCBI lineage: Eukaryota > Metazoa > Arthropoda > Insecta > Diptera > Drosophilidae > Drosophila > Drosophila koepferae. Next base: position 5,461,492 of record JAUESR010000206.1, on the reverse strand, counting down.
GCGACGCAGGAAAGCCGTGACGATATCACCTAAGGCATCAAGAAAACAAGATTAGCAATTGTATATATATTTATACTATTTCTAAGACTACAGATATTTGAATGTGGTTGTTATTAATGTGTTAAATGGTTAATTTATGAGCAACTTACTCTTTAAACTGTTTGAATCCACTTTGGCAAGCAATAATAAAATATATGAATCGAATTTTGTTTAATACTAGCGAGAAAGTTAAGGCTTACCTGCTTTGCCCCTCATCTCATTTTCCAATGTACCCTCTGTATCCGCCAAGGGCAGGTCTAAGAATTGTGTATCAATAACATTTGCCAAGGATTCCTCTCGTGCCCAACGTACTCGACCCTGCTGTACAGCAACAATGGACTCTGCGCTGGTGGAAAAAAGAAACAGGCAATTCTTGCCATCGCTATTGCGCTTCGATTTACAGTCAAAGGAGCGAAGACTGGGAGTTCCGTAGTGCTCGGCAAAGACTACACTTTGATGCAGTTCAGACACAGGACTGCAGTCGCCCAAGTAAACGGCATTAATATTAAGGTTCTGAAAGAACATAATTGATTAAAATCATCTTTATGATGTTTTAGTTGTTAATTCTTACGCTATTTATCAAATCGGCGTAGACAATAACTTTGCGGCTATTGAAGCTGCCGACCAAATAGCTATCGCTTTTAAGGTCTGGACACACAGCCTGATCCTTGTTAACACTGACGAGTTTTTTATCGACAATCAACGCGCCATTTAAGCCCTGCAATTATATTGTTTTAAATATTGAGGTAGACATTATTTGATTTCAACTTACTGGTAAACTTTGGATTTTGCTATTGGGTTGGGCCCCCAGAGATGTTGCAATCACCTGCGTGTTCTTGGCCACTAGATCCAAGCTGATGAGCTGCTGGCCATCCAAGCAAACATAAAACGATCCACTGAGCAAACAACTCTCTGGATTTATCCAAGCAGCCATTATCTTGCTTGTTGTGCCTGTTGTGTGCCCGGACGTGGCGAAGTATGAAGTGACCTCAATATGACTGCGCCATGCAGGCACCACATGATGCAGCACAGAATTGCTGTAGAACCAAACCGCGTCCTGAGCCCTTTCCGTATTCAACGGCATTATGGACCATTCCCATTCGATTGTGCCAATGTTCGTATTCCAACCTCGCACCAGAGCTGGCGCATGACCCTGCACTGTCAACATGTCGAATCCCAAATGCGATCCCATGGGGGCAGCCGCCGTGTCACTGCTATCGTCAGCGAATCCGCTTACCTGTAGCAGCTTTATATCACCTCGTGGCTTTTGTTCAAGAACCTGTCGCCAGATAATTTCACCGGTCTTTGGACATAATGATCCAATCACTTGCTCATGCGTACTTAATAGCACACGCGGCTGAAAGTGGTTAAGATCCACGTAAACATGCTTAAGGCTGCCAATATGCATGCTTCTCCTGTTAAGAGGCGAAAACTTAGCAAACGGTCAATGTTCATTATTTTTGTCACTACTTGCCAGTCGAATTTTTTAATCTGGTCCTCGTACAGCCCAGAGCAGGTGCTCAGCAGCAGCAGCAACGAGAGGAGCGAAATAAGCGTTCCGGCTGAAGACTGTAGGAAATCCATTTGTGTGCGGTTCGCTGGAAACCTCTTTGAAAATGTATTAGGCACGAATTGTGCAGAGACCGACACGCTTTTAAGTTATAAATTAATGAAAACGTCAGTAATTTGTGTTTTCCGTCATAGTAAAAGGGGGATGAGACGACAATTTTTGCAGGGCTGCAATTACTAAGTTGTATCGTTATCAATTCAATCACCGCACGTTGCTCAGCACTGTTTTCTTGCTATCAGAAAATATCGAATAATTTAGAAGTATACTAACGGCTATAAATAAATTTAAATATATAAATATATATATTTTTACTTCTGGGTGCTTGGGTTTATTTTGAACAATGTCTAATTTAAATCAGAAATTAAAAAAAAAAAGATTAAAAAATATACCCACTTTTTTATTATTTATTATTTATTTTATTAAAAAAAAATATATATATATATATATATATATATATTGTAACAGCTGGAAATCTTGAATATTTTCAAGATCAGTTTTACTGCTTGTTACATTTACAGATTTTCAGTGTTATTTATCATCTGCAACAGACATCATATCTGTCTTAAATCTGTGCTGATCTAGATTTGAACCGATGCGTTGAAATTGCTGAACACCTTGGATTGTATTATAAAGTTGCAGTCGAGATGCTTGTGCTAAATGTCTTTTATTATTGGCATTCATAAATTATGAAGCTAAACAATAATTGGTAAAAATATATAATATTTCGCCATTCGGTGGCAATATTGATGGCTACTTCGTTTGTACAATAATTGTCATATTTGTAGGGAATGAGTGCTCTTCATTGAAAAGTCACTGCATATATGTATACATATATCTAAAGTATAAAGTGTATAATTTGAACTTACGAATTATTTGGTAGAAAATGAAGTAAATTGAAATGGATACATGCCACACATGTGGGGCGTTAAATGCAAAAGTGCAACTACATAATTTGTGACAGTAATATTGAGCGCTCGTAGGCTTTATACTGCAATGTTTTTTTTTTAGTTTTAGTTTTAGTTTTTGTTGAGGCTGGGAAAACATTCACCAGCTTAGCTCGTCAGGCAATCCGCCAGGGTATTCGCCTGTTAAGCAGGCAGTGCAATGACCTGTTGGCTTGCCAGACGCCACATGCTTGCGCTGCACTGTTTGGACCAAGCCGGCTACACTCAGGTACGCCAGACTGTCGGCGCCCACGTGACGGGCCAGTTGCTTGGCGTTCAACTTATTGGCGATAAGCTCTTCGCGCGTGGGTATGTTGATGCCCATGTAGCAGGGATACTGCAGCGGGGGGCTGGCTATGCGAATGTGCACCTCCAGGGCCCCGGCGTCACGCAGCAACTTAATAATGGGGCCAATCGTATTGCCACGAACAATTGAGTCGTCTATGAGCACCAGTCGCTTGCCGGCTACATTCTCAGACAGTGCTCCAAATTTCTTAGCAACGCCCAGCTGCCGCAGACGAGTCGAGGGTTGGATGAACGTACGACCCACATAGCGATTTCGGCATAGAACCTCAGCAAACTCTAAATTGGATTCCCGTGCATAACCATGAGCTGCCGCAGTGCCCGACTCTGGCACTGAGCTCACAATATCCGCTTCAACAGGCGCCTCGCGCCACAGCTGACGCCCGCACTCCAAGCGCACCGAGTACACCATTTGACCCTCGAAGATGCTATCGCCTCGAGCAAAATAGACGTACTCAAAGATGCAAAAAGCCATGCGCTTAAAATCTGGACGCTCCACAATATCCACTGTGCGATAGCCTTTACGCGTCAGCTCCACAATCTCGCCGGGCTCAACTTCGCGCACATAGCGTGCGCCAATAGACAAGAACCCGCAGCTCTCGCTTGAAACTACCCAACCATCTGCCGGAGTCTCGGTGCTGTTGCTCGCAGGGCCAGAGTTGATGGGCACAATTTTACCAATGCATAGCGGCCTATTGCCATAGGTGTCTCGAACGGCATAGATCTTGTCCTTCAACATAATGACCAGCGAGTAGGACAATGGGGCAAACATCATAAAGTGCCTGATACGAGCCGGCCAGTTGGGTCCGTCATGCTCAGACACGCCCTCCGGTGCGCAACAAAGTGATTGCGCTATCAACTCACTGTCACTGTGCGTGGACAAGCCGACACCCCGGCCCAGCACTTCGCGACGCAGAGATTCATTGTTGACCAGCTCGCCGTTGTGGGCTAGCGCCATGGCGCCATGTGCCGTGTGCACCACAAATGGCTGGCAGTTGACCACCTCCGATGCACCGGCAGTGGAGTAGCGTGTATGGCCAATGCCCAGGTTGCCTCGCAGCTTCTTCATCGAGTCGTCGTTAAACAGGGTACTGATCATGCCCATGCCCTTGTGAACATTGAAGTTCTTGGAGCATTTGCCCTCACTCGTTGCTATGCCAGCCGACTCCTGTCCACGATGCTGCAACGCCACCAGGCCCAAGCATATGACATGAGCAATATCTATCTGGGTGGGCCAGTCGCCACAGGCGATTGCACCAAAGACTCCACACTCATGCGTCAAACCGGTTAACTCCTTACTTTCAGCAATAGATAGCGTTGTGGACGACGGCGTAGGCGATTCAGTTACCACCTGTTGATCATGACCCTCAATGCGCACATGCTGCTGTTTTTGCTGCTGCGGCGTCGACACGTTGTTGCGGCTTAACATGTTGTTGATCTGCTAATTACACCGTGGAATGAAGTGATTGTTAACCAGCGTAGCTAATGCAAGGCTTTTATCTGATTCACCTGTTGATTTATGCTATGGTTTTATATACATAAATCTTCGCGACAGAAACGTAAAAGACTTACCGCGATCATTGACATAAGCCTAAGATCGATGACACTATCGATAGCTTTTACAATTACATTTACAATATCGATATTTCCAATTGGTCCCATATGACATGCATGTCAGTAATAACGGAAAGTTTTCGTTTAAACTTGTGTTAGACAAATTTATATATTGCACTCTTCTTTATTAAACTTCAATTTTAACACAAATTTACAAATAATTATAATGTTTTAATTATATTAGTAAATAAAAAAAATTTTAAGTGTTTTGATGGGCTAATGATATATTTAAAAATTATCTATCATAGGGCATTTAGTAGTCAAGTACCTCCACTTAAGTTTTCCGACGTGCCTGATCGAATTGATCAATTAAGTTTCGTCATGGAAATAATTGTATTTAATTCAAAATCAAAATTTACTTTAAGTACGTTCTACTGTTTATCACTTACGTGAATCTTGGAACTATGAATTACTTAGGTACCTGAATGATCAAATATAATCAGCTTGATGATAGAATTTAATGAAGAGAGTTTTAATATTTTTCTGAAAAGAAAGGAGCGTGCTGTAGTTTACGATTTTCTGTCGTGTCGAGTAATGTTTTCGCTGTTTCAATATCCGATTTTATAACATTGATTAGGTCATCTAGAGAATTGAAGTTTTGTTCTGGTCTTAGATAGCCAACAATGCAGATTTTTAGAGTTCGCCCATACAAATCACAGCCGAAATCATGCATTATATGCGTTTCCAGACTCTTTTCTTTGTTGTTGTAGAAAGGATTCCATCCCACACTTAGTACCATTTTGTATACTTCGCTGTCATTTACTTTTGCCCATCCATAGTAAACTCCCGTGTGCAGGGATTCGGGTAGAGCCTTCACCACATCCAATGAAAAGTTTGCTATCAATCAATTAATATAAATCGTACGTATTGTGAATTATTATGAGATTAGCTTATGAAATTTAGCGGGACCTATACCTGTTGGAATACCTAGCTCCTTAGAGCCACGACCAAATCCGCGAACGATTTCACCGCTAACATAGATAGGTAACTTGTGTATCATATTTATCAGTTAATGTTGTTGTTGTAGCCTTTTTGTTTGTGGTTTGATGAAATGCGCCTTATTGAATTTCCAGGTTTGGCCTTGAGTGAGCACTCTGGAACAATTCGCCAATTAAGTATTATTACCGGAGAGTGTTTTAATTACAACATCACTCACAAAACTGTTGAACTTGCCATTGCTGGTCGTATTATAAGTGAAACCGTGATGGCCCAATCAGCTGTTAACATGGCTGCAAGTGCTGACTATCGAAATCGGAATCCGAATTTGTTGATCGAAATGTGATAAATGTTTTGTATTTACGTGAATGTATACACAATTTTTCTGCGATAAGAACTTTTTTTTGTTGTATTGTAGTTAATCTAAAACTTGCATGATATTACATCGAATTAAAAAAAATGGACCAACTCTGCCGTGTCTGCATGGACGGTTCCGTTACATTGGTGGACATATTTACCGACCGGCAACAACAATCAACAGAGCAACCAAGTCTGTGTGAAGTATTGAATGAATTTTGTGAAGTAAAACAGGATGATCTTCTGCCGCAGCACATCTGTTTGTCCTGTGTGCTTGCGGCACAGAATGCGTACAAATTTAAACACACATTCGAAGAGACAGAACGGAAGCTGCAACGACTATTACAACTGCAAAACATTAAAAGTTTTCAAGACGACAATACTGCATTGCAATGCGTGCAGGCCGTCTACAATAAAGACTGTCAAGTGGTCAATTTGAACTGCGTTAAGGTGGAGCCACGCAATGAGGATGAAGCCATTACCAACAAAAACGATAACGAAGAAGAGGAAGAAGAAGAGGAAGAGGGAAACAAATACAACGAAAATGAATACGAAAACGGAAGCGAAAGCGAAAAGCCCTTCAAATGCAAATTCTGTGAGAAGAGTTTTGCCCGAAATTACCATTTAAACCTGCATGAGATGTGAGTGATCGGCCGCTTACTATTTGTAGACAAAGCTAACCCTCAGTTTCTTATCTGCTAACCAGGCGCCACACTGGCGAAAAATCACATTTCTGTGAGATTTGTGGTAAAGGTTTCATCAGAAGCCACGATCTAAAGGTTCACACTCGCACCCATACTGGGGAACGTCCGTTTCAGTGCCCCCAATGCCCGAGAACCTTCATACAGAACCACGTTCTGAAGGCACATATTCGTCATCATCCCGATTTGAAATTTCGCTGTGAACATTGCTTGAAAGGTTTTAGGCTACGCTCTCAGCTAACCGCACACCTATCTCGGGTGCACGAAAAATCGAAAAATCCTGTCAGGAAGCCTGACACTAGGCGTGTTAAGAAACAAATAACCAAAGCCAGGCTGGGCGTAAAAAATGAAAAAAATGAGAAAGAGGAAAGAAAGGAAGAGAGAAAGAGGAAAGAAGAAGAAAAAGAAAAAAATAAGCAAAGGGGAAAACGAAAGGAAACTAGTAAAAATAAATTGGAACGTGGACTACGAAATGGATTAGCTCCAGTCGCCTATGAAGAACTGGATATAAAATGTGAAATTGAAGATGTGGCGACGAAGCGAAGTGCCGCGCAAAAACTCAAGCGAAATTGCTCGGATATAAAAAAGAAAGTTAAAGACCAAGCGCCGAAAAGATATAAATATTGCAACAAAGTACTGCCCAAAAATTGTACGCCACATAGAAAGACGCAACCCACAAAAATTAAAATCAATGAGTAAGTGTTTTTTTTTAATGCTTGAAAGTGAATTACAATTTACATTTTTCATGATGTAGACTTAATGGCAAAGTCAATAAATATTTCTGCGAGACTTGCGGTAAGAGCTTCGCACGTGGCTGTGCTTTGATAGTGCATCGTCGAGTACACACAGGAGAACGGCCGTATAAATGCCAATGTTGTGGATACGCTTTTACCCAAAGGCAGGCCCTGAAAAGACACATGCGCAGAATTCATACCTGTAGTGTTCAGAATGGTTCGAAGGACTCGGTTGTGCCAGCCATGAAGCGAGCGATCGTTCGAATAGCGCGTATTCACTTACCTCCGCCCGCCACTACTGTTAAGTGTGAGGAATGACCACCTGTTGTGCACTAGTATTATTCCAACTGTGTTTTATTATTTATTACATTTCTTTCATATTAGTCTGGAATTCATTATTTGAACTAATTAGGCGATGACGTATTTTAATATCATATAATTTATTTTATTTATAAAATATAGTAAGTGTACAATTTATTAAGATAATTATTTTAAAAAGTTTTTTGTACAAATGTTTAAACAGTTTTGCAAAAATTTTGTTTATATATATAGTTTTTGTATTATTTTTATTTATTTTATTTAAAAAAGTTTTTTGTACAAATGTAATATTAATAAAAAATGCCAGGCAGTTTGCAATCAATTTTAATAAATAACAGACACTGTTCAGCGAGTATTTTTTAACTGATTCGATAACAATAACAACAGGTGGTTGGTTAATCGTAATTGATGCCCATCTCATAATCGTTCTTATTTAAAGTCACGAATTATTTTATTTATCGATATTAAGAAATAGTGCATGGCTCAATTCTGTATCCACCTCTAGCCGTGATTATCTAAACATTTTCTTATGTTAAAATGAATATTAACGTTAGAGTTCTAACTAAAAGTGTGGCCCAGCAATGTGCCTTCAAACGAATTGGTGAGTATCTATGATATTTTCGCTAAGAGAATATAATGGCATGTAACAATTTCAGTCACATTTTCCACTAAGCCGACCCAACAAGCTGCAGCGACCGTAGTGCCGCAACAGCAAACAGTGGCGGGTCCGTCAGTCCGCAAACCTATTGTCCCTGCCCACTATCGCTTTGTCTATCCCGAGTTCCTGCCAGATCCCAAAGTGGAATGGCGCAATACAGTTCGTGAAAAACTCGAGCGTCTGGACATGCTGGACCGTCGCCGCCAAATTGAGTTACCTGAGTTTTATGTGGGATCCATTCTGGCTGTTACGAGTTCCGATCCCCATGCGGCTGGCAAGACTAGTCGCTTCGTGGGCATTTGCATACATCGTGAACGCTGTGGACTGCGTGCACGTTTTATTCTTCGTAACGTTATCGATCACCAGGGCATAGAGGTGGTCTACGAGCTGTATGATCCGACTATACAGAAAGTTGAGGTGTTGCGTTTAGAGAAACGTCTCGACGATAGTCTGTTCTATTTACGCGATGCATTGCCTGAGTTTAGTACATTTGATGAAAATATGGAAGCGGAAACTTTAGAGGAAGGAGCTCCAGTGCCAGTCAACGATATTAAAGTTGTTCTGCGTCCACGACCCTGGCTAGAGCGATGGGAACGACAAAATTTGCTTGGCGTAGCCAACATTGAACAATATATAAAGGACAAGCACCGCAAGTCAGCTGAAAAAGTACAGAAGCCTTGGGAAAAATACGACTTGATGAAGCAATATCGCGCTACCATACCAGAGGAGGAGCAAAAGGAGATCTTCGCTGAGGTGCACACCGAATTGCATACCTTGGAGCTGCAGCGCAAACGTAATAGAAGGAAACGAACCTTTGTCAAGCCGAAGCACCTGGCATAGATCATCCAAAGCACAGCATTTGTTATTCTAACTTCTAATTCAATATAACGTAAAGCAATCAAAAAATGAGACAAACAATTGACATTTTTATGATGGAAAGTTTGACTTTTATGAATAGATATTAACATGGATTATGCTACAGTAGTTATTAATAGTTAGTAATTATTGTAGGGGAGCTCCTAGCAGCTAAAAAGCAATAATTTACAATCCACGTTGGTAAATCGATTAATATACGCGATATTTGTAGAAGTTTACAAACGAAATCGTTGCATTCCAGCCAATGATTGTGACTACAAGATACAGGAGAAAGATAATGGGCAAAGCGATGAGTATGAGGCGGGTATTCTTTAAGTGTGGAATACCTGAAAGAGAGAAGAGAGTATGAGCATAAATCAGTTTATCTTATATTTTTGAAATAATTTATTTCAACTCACAGTTGTAACCCAGGAAAGTGATGTAAACGTAGTAGCTCATGCCCATTAGCCAGAATGAGTTGCCCAGGAATCGCGATATAAACCATGTCTGACTTATCAGCCAATTGTAGAAGAACAACTGAATGAAGTGCAACAGCATTAGGGGTGGAAAGAAGGCATTTAAGTGGACATCGAACGCGTATCCCCATTCAATGTCAGGCTCCAGATTATTGGTGCGCAAGAAGCGATTTGTAATCAACCAGAAGAATGACGCAATTATGATGCCAACAAATATGCAATCAATGAAAACTACATAGAATATAAAGGAAATACTTTGCCAAATGGACAGGCCAAGTACATATGCAAAGCCCAAGGAAGTTACTGAAATCAAAATAGTAATATCATTATATTATGCTTCCACTTTTACGTATTTCGTTTTTTCTTTTTCAAGCTATTTACCACAGAGACAAATAACCAAGAGCACCAGAAATGCAGGGTCATCGCGGGCAAATTGAGATTTGGTTTGTTTCCTGTAGTTGAAGTTTCTGTACACTTTTTGAGGCGCTATAAACAAATAGATCATCTGCCAAAATGCAAATTCGAAGTCCATTTGATTGAATTTGAGTAAACGCCGCAGGTATTTGTAGCTTTTTGATGTTGCCGAGAGACAATCTTTGCGGTATCCAACTGGCGGGGGCAGAGGCGAATGCAGCCGGGATGCGCTTGAATATCCAGACACCACGGATGGCGTTGGAGATGTTGTGTACTTAACGTTACTATATTGGCTCATTTTTCGTGTTACTAAAAACTAAATATGTAAACGTAGTCTTGCATTTTTGTCTGCAAGAACAGCTGAGCGGTTGCTTAGAGATGAAAAATAAATTTATCGAACTGAGATAATATCGGAATGTGTGACAATTTAGAATATCGATAGTAAGAATGATGGAATTATTAATACAAGTAGTGTGACCGAATTTAATTAAATGAACCGCCAAAACTTACTACATTTCAAACTCAAATTTGTATGATATAGAATTTTAATTTTTGAGAACTTTTTAACTTTTAATATTATATTATTTATAAATGCTTTTTAAATATTTAAGCAGACTTTTAATCATAGTGTAGTTTATGCTACAAACATTTTTGAAAAGTTAGCATTATATTATATTATTATACTAAATTAGAAATATTTAAGAATATGTGAAAACTTTGAGTTCAGTTAAGAATTGAAAATTTAAAACCAGCAGCAAAGATAACATATTTGAATATTTTAATCTAATCAGTCACCCATTATTTCTTAAAATGTTTACGAAAATACTTTCAATCATTAATATATACAGTTTACATATGTAGGATATCAAAAAACAACAGCAAAAAGAATCCCCTCTTGGAAACACGCGCTAAACTCCCACAATTTCTGCGATAGTTCAATAGAAATCTAAAATATCAGCTGCCACAATTAAGGTATCATTGAAGGCATTTTTCAACGCTGTGCGACATTAAGGGGACGACCTACGACCAACGGCCAACGGTCAACCGATCATCCAGCCGGCTACGGGCAATTTATGGCGCAGACTCTGAGCAATTGCAGAAGAAAAATAAAATAAATGGAAAAACACAATAAGCAATCTTTATCACATTTATTGCAATGCCCTTTGGCATTGACAACAAGCCAGGATCACAACTGAAGCATAAGACAAAGGCTAGCGGGTGCCAAGGGAAAAAGGAGACGAAGAATGAGAAAAGGTCAAACAATGACCGTCGCATGCACAAAAGGAGCAGCATGCGCGCGCGCGCTTCAAACGGACACATCTTGAGGTCGTCTTAGAGGTCAACTTTAGACTTACTTACCCATGTTGCTGACACAGGAGATCTATACTCTCACTCAAACTCCATTCAACTCCCCGCTGATGCTGCATCTATTGAGTTTTCACTCGAAATAGGGGTTGAGATTTTCAATATAGCCATTGACATAAATTCTCTCAGCTAACTATTTTTCCTCTCCCTCTCTCTCTCCCGCTTTTCCATTTGAGTTCAGTTCCTCAGATTTCCTCTTGGGCGATCTATCTATGTCCAATGCAGCACAGGACACTTCCGGATTGCATTCAATTGTCATATTGCAACAATTGCGCTTTTTATTCGAAATGTTTGTTTCTTTTTTCGGATTGCTTGTCACCTTTTCTTTGGGCCATGGTTATTGGTTTTTTAGATCATGTTACGTTTTTCTGTTTGATCGGTAAATACAGCGATCGATGTCAAGAGAAGACAAATGGCCAAATTTGCCAGACATTGAATGCAGCTCCCTGAATGCAACGGCAGCCGTCTCGTCTTGGCGCCCATAAAAATTAAACGAAAATTAAGCGTAAACACGAGAATTCTGTCACATAAATCCCCCCGGGCAGATCACAGCTTCGCTCTGCACCTTGCCTCCAACTATTTTTAGTCCTTGTCGTGGACTTGGGCATGAGCTGCTGCAGCTGTTTACTCGTTCGCTGGCTCACTCACTCACACACACACTAGCATATATACATCTGCTGAGTGCAGTGAGTTATGCGCCGCTGAGGCCGCTACTTGATTAACACATGTCCTGCCGGCCATGCGGGCGTATCCCTGACACGTAATTCCTCAAGCGTCACAAGGGGCTGCAGCCGAAGCAGTCGCAGTAGTCGAAGCTATATGTTAATGTTTAGTTTGTTGATGCTCTTAACTCATTCATTATGAATTGGAGGTGTTAAGTGTGCCACATGTGTGTGGCAGCAGCAGCATCAGTTGATTCCATGTAAAAACAGAAGCTTTACTTTGGAATGTTTTCGATATACACAGTGTATTGAGTAAACAAATATTTGTGATTTATTTTTTAGCTTGATTATATTAGGCAACTATTCTAAATCCTGAGATATTATTAAAAATATTTGAAATTACAATTTAACTTGAATGAATAAAGTAAATAATATATTAATTATAGTTACATTAGAACAAATAAATAAAATACATTATTTTATATTTTCAGAAATAAAATTTATATTTATTACATTTTCATTATATATTTACATATATGAATTTTACTTAATTTTTATTTATTTTTTAAAAATTTCATGATTGATTATCGAAATTAATTATTAATATTCGTAAATATTAAAAATATGTATTATAAATTAGATTTGCTTAAATATAAATTATATTTATTAAATACAAGCATTTAAAATTAAAAATAAATCTCGCTTGAAATGCAGGAATAATTTGAAAAAATAATAAATATATTATTTTTTTATATAGTATCCTGGACTACAATGGTACTTCCCTACTCTTCCAATAAATATTAAATTCTTATTCATATTAAGTTCGTTCAGTTGTCTTTTTCTATCAGTTAAACAAATTCAACAAAGACATTCTACATTTGCGATTGGTATCGCAATATCTTTCATAAGTTTCTTACGCATTATGAACAATCACGCTGCATATTTTTCAAAAACTATCAACCGCAAATTTGTTATATACTACACCCCACGCACTGTTCATGCTCCATAGAAAATGCCACAAGATTATGATCATGAATATGAAAAATCGTCAAAATACAATAAATTGGTGCGAGTATAAAGAAGGTATTCAATCATAAGATGCAGAAGTAATACACAAATCCTAAAGGAAATCAAACAATGACGCCACGAGTACGAGTACGAGGGAGGATAGAAGCCGGGGATAAGGCCGAGACTCGGGGTGAGGCAATGTTGCGCGTGCGCAGCGCACGCTCCCATTAAATGTTTACGCTATTACGCTCGCCAAGGAGCTGGCAGTCAGGCAAGGAATTTAAAGGACCCAGACACAGACCCAAATCCCGACCTCACTCCAACCTCGCTCGCTCCGGAAACACACAAATCTTGCGCGCCAATGTCGCGACCCTTGATGGCATTTGGCTGCTGCTGCTGCCGCCGCTGCTGCCCTTAGCACACGCTCAAGATCTATAGCCCTGACCCTGGTCTCAATGGCAACCCCTAGGTGGAAGTTCAAATATGCATTCACATTTTCTTGCCTCACAAATGATTTTCTTATGCCTGCTCCTTTGGGGATTTGTTTTTGTTTCTGCAGAAGTGACATTTAAATGAGCGCGGGGTTAAGTCAAATCCTGGTTCGCCGCCTGCGATCCCATTTGACATCTGTCCAAACTGGAGTTATGAAGTTATGCACTAATTTCTGGTAGTTTTTAGTAATTTTTCAGCCATGAAAATCTCTTGCCCCATGTTCTAAAGAATGTGTTAAAAATTGTCCCTCTACGTGAGAGGACATATGTGTGAGAGTGTCTAGTTGAGAGTAGATGACTCCTTATATTTCAAAGTGTTTCCTATTTCAATAATGAAATATTCTATTGATATACAAAGAGAAACCCAGTAGTGTTAGCAAATTGAAACTTGTATTTTCTTGTACGCAAATTTGCTTTATTTTCCATAATTTTATAACGAAGAAAACTATTTTTACTAATCGCTAGCCGAAATACTTTTAAGTCTTCACAAAGAAAAATATAAAATGAGTGTTCTAATTCATAACAAATATAGGTATCCACAGGAATCCATCTATATTCATGCCAGAATGTTCAAGATAAATGGAATCTGGTTTTATAGATGATTAAATAAATCCAATTATTGAACGATAATATCCATTATTAGTGATAAAAATCATTTATGAATTATCGACAAAAATAACAAGATGATGATATAAAAGCATATATATTTAAAAATTAAATTCTCTAGCTTTTTTATGAGATGCGTCTCATCTCTAAAATAGAGATGAGTTCACCCTGATCTAGAATAGACCTAGACCTTATAAGGTCTGTCACTAAAGCATTGGACTCTGAACTCACATTTTTCAAATGTTCAGCATATAAAAGGGTATTATTATCTCTTTTAGGAATGTTCTAATCTATCAATGGATATGTTATTAAACATATGAAAATTGATTCAATTGATAAGTATCAGAAGTCGAGTTAGTGAAACAACATGTCTTACACATTATCTCTTACTATACAAGTATTTAACATCTAAAGATGACTTTCCGCAACATATATCTGAAGTTGTTAAATTCGTTCAATATATTGTATCTGAACTTATATGAGTTGACAAAACATAAAAGGCATTCGTTCGTATTTGATTCCAGCCAATACTGTGTAGTTATGTTGCATAAGAGACATCTTCCCCAAAATGACAGACTTTCCTCGATGTCTGCTGGAATTTTACGGCAATTGCACGCTCATAAAAATTTGAGATTATTGATATATCTGAAGATTTCGCTCCATCGAGAGCGGATTCCGATTTCATGGCCATCGGCTTGCATTTTGCTGGAATAGATGAGACTTTGTGAGGATCGGTCCAATTAGCACAGGACAATCGACGACTTGAAAGAGATAAAAAACTTCACTTCAGCTAATCCGGTCAGTGAGTGATTGGCGTGCTGCGGCTCAGCCAGGATCTGCTTGGAGATTTCAATCGGCGAGCGTTGCATGAATGAAACTCGAATTCAGATCGCCAACAATATGAAAATGTCACGCTTATCGGTGCATACAACGGCGATTGAGACGAAGATGTAGCCGAAGACCAACTGCGAGGGCAGTTGCCCTTGGTTAGTGTTGTGGTTGCACTCAAAAGGAAGTCGAGACCGATGGCTACACCCAGAGCCCAGTTTGAGTTTCATTTTCAGCCAGTTGCTGCCTTCGTCCTTTCTGTTTTTGTTTTTGTAGCCGCTGCATGCTGCCTTCTGCCTTCTGCCTGCTGCCTGTCAAGCGAGGGAACTCCAACGCCGACGCACCGGGCAGCGAGCACATGAAACCGG
The DNA here is from genome assembly GCA_030914345.1 of Drosophila koepferae. Lineage (NCBI taxonomy): Eukaryota > Metazoa > Arthropoda > Insecta > Diptera > Drosophilidae > Drosophila > Drosophila koepferae. The sequence continues at coordinate 5,446,245 of JAUESR010000206.1, read as the reverse complement.
ATGAAACATGAAAATAATAACAATATTCGTTCGTATCCTGTGCCAGGATATTGGCGCGCTGTCCCATTGAAATCGTATTTTCATGACAACAACGAACGAACAGATTTGCGCCGAAATGAGATGCAGGCGTTGCTGCTGCTGCTGCTGCTTAAGTCCTGTGGTTCCTATTCTCCTACTCCTGCTCCGACTCCTGCTCGTGCTCGATCTCCTCCCAGCTCTAGCCGCGTGCCCGTCCATTTAGCATCGTCATTGTGCTGGCGAGCGTTATTTGAATGACATTTGAATTTGTGCACAGACCTGAACAACTATTCAAACTCCATTGTTAGCCGCTGCATAGGCGGCAATTTGTTGCAGGACCGATTGAGGATCTATTCGATCAGCATTTTATGCGATGAGTTTATTATGCTGTCCAAGCTGCAGCAGATGATGCAGCAGCAGCCGCATGCCAACGCCTAACGAACAATGGTTTGAATATTCTACATAACTGCAAATTGGTATTAAAATTAAATTTTATATTCATAAAATATTGAATATATAAGATATTATATATTTAATATAATTATTAAATCTATAAATTAATAAGAAGTTTTACAAAAAAAAAAAAAAAAAATTATTAAATTTTAAATGATTAATTAACTACTATCCAAAATACCACAAAATGGCTTAATAAACTATAAAAATTAGTAATATTTTAATGGAGAGGAACTTTAACTTATTGATTCTGAGTTATAGACAGCCAAAAAATATGGCAAACAAATTTGTTATAAGAAAAGTTGATCTAAGAAAACGAAATAAATCATTTAATATATTATTTTATTTTTTGCTTAGAATATTTGTTTTTTTTTTTTTTTTTTTTTGTAAACCTTTTGTTTGCGTGGCAATAAGTAAAATAATGTAGTATAAAGTAAGTATTAAAAAAAATAGAAAAAATACATATTTTATAAATTTGATATCGATATTAATCGATTTCAAAGAAAGGTTATCCATAATCGGCAAGTGCTAAAAGTAGATTGATATATCAAATTCTCTAGTTCTTATAGCTGTCAAACTCATCCGAACAGTCAAGACAACAGATATTCCTTATTGATTTCATGGTATATGCTGATGAAGATATTAATTTGCATCGATCTGATCAGGACGGCCATCTCTGCAACAAGTTCTATACTTCCTTCATTCAATGCAAAGGAAGTTAGAAGAAATAGTTTTTGCTTCAATTTGATTTCCATAAAAAATGCTAACCACGCCCATCTCAGCCACCCTTACCATAATGTCATGCCCTCCACTTCAAAAGTTAATCACATAATGCACTCCAATTACCATGTCAATTTTTTTAACCCCCAACCACTAAAAAAAAGTAATAGGGAACAAAAAAACACCCTAAAAAAGTGTGCGATAAGTGGCGCTAAAAATCATATTAGGGGTGTTTACGAGACTCCTCGATTACAACATAATTAAAAAAAAAAAAAAAGGAAACAGGGGGAAGCAACAGGCAGTGAACAAAGGACCAACAAAAAAAACGGAAGTTGTTTTTTTTTATGAAGTGCTTTTTTATTGGTGGTTAATTTGTGAGTGCACTCGATATGATGAGGGTAACTCGATGAGGATGAGAATGCGATGATGATGCAACAAGTCAGGGGCAGGGTCTGAAGGTGATCACAAAAAGAAAAGACTAAGCAAGGGTTCCTCGGCGGCACGGGCTATTTATAAAGACGTGCGACAGTCGAAGGAAGGGTTTCTCGAAGAGCGGATTGCTTTGATTGCCCAACGTGTTGAAAGGGTATACTCAGCGGCTGTTGATGTATCGTTACATTTGTGTTGCATTGTGTTGTTGTTGTTGTTGTTTTCGGGCACATTTTCAAGTTCAATGCCGGGGATCTTGCGGTGCCACGCTGCCATAGATGCACCGTGTAATCCCCGAGCGTTGATTGGCCCACCATTAAATCTACTTACGTGCTGTTAAACAATACGAGGGGCTGCCTAAAAATAAAAACAAATAATTCAAACTCTTTTCGGGCACTCGCCGAGCTCATATTATTTTGTTGTTTTTATTGGGCGCCGTTAATTTTGGATTTTTCTACCCTTGCTCCATGTGGAGTCAGAAGTGAATAGGGCGGGATGAAAGTGGAAATTACGTATGTGTATGATGTATATACATATGTGTGTGTGCTTGACATTTTTGAAAATAAAAATATAAAAGTGTTATAATGTGAGAATAACAAAAAGGGGGAAATGCGTTATATGGATGGTGGATGGAAGTACGAAAAAGCAAAATGGCGGAAAAGTGGGAATTGCTACGAGTATCAGTATCAGTAATAGCGTCATTACTGATACTGATTACTTACTAAAAATTATATATATTATAGCCAACATGTAGGAAAAGCTCGCAAGCAAATAATGTTAATTAAGTTAGTATAAATTGAAAAATCATACACATTTACACTTTTCTATTATATAACGAGCTATTTAATTTCATTTAGTGTAGCGTTGTATTAAATATTAGTAAAAAACTATATTTTAAGTACACACAATTCTTTAATAGGCAACAAGGGGTCGGAGTGAAGGTGAGGTCATCAACCCTTTTCTTGAAATTCTGGTAGATAGACTACGGACTAAGGACTTCCTTAGGTATACGCAAAATTTCAGATATCTAACTTTATTTTTAGAGATTATACGAAAATGTCATGTGTTTTCCTATAGTTTCTTGGTAACATTAGAATTAATAAGTAAATATGTTGCACTCGAGCTCTACCAACTGCATAATATCAGTGACCAAACAATATACTAGTGATAATAATCATTCATTTCAAATTTTCTTGTCTGCCGTAAATTAGCCGTTTTAGAGATTAAATTCTAAAACTACAAAAATTTGTTTTTCAATTTCCATTACACATAAATATACATATGTATATGTATGTATGGTTTTTGATATGTCAAGAGGTTACGCAAGACGTAAAAAATATCTTAATATTAAGTAAAACTTTCTTTTCTTTTATTTATTTTTGTATTATTATTTTATTTTTTATTTTTTTAGTTTATGAAAGTAATAGTTTCGCCCGATTAACCACGTTACAGTATAAGTTCAAATATATAAGCGTTGCTAAATAAATTTCATATTTATTCTCGTTGAATAAGATGCAAAAGACTTATATTTAAAGGAAGGACACTTTTTGTTTCCCTAGACTATAGGCTTTATTGAGTTTAAAAATAAAATGTATTATAATTGAAAAAATATATTTTAGTGAAAAATATATTGTAAATTGGAAAAAATAAGAGTTTCTAATTAATTTAAATTTTTTATCTTTTTATATTCGAATTTCGTAGTTAGAAAAGAAAAATATATGAGTTTAACCAGAAAATTGTTTAGACTTTTGTATCATTATTTCCACTAACTACTCGGCTGCTAATACACATATAATAATTAAAGTCATTATACATTATATACAGCACTTCTACTTTGTCAGTGCCAGATAAGTTAGTTATTTTACCTTACCTATTGTCGTAACTAATTAATCTCGACTTGTAACAACTGCAAGCTGAATGAAAGCAATGAAAGCAGATGTTTCTCTTGACAGCCACCACTAAAGGGGCTGGTGATTTCTATAGAATGCTGAGTAGAAAAAAGGGTTAAAATAACGAAAAATAACACCTCATTCTACCCTCCAAACGGCTCAGAATATTGCCATGAAAGGCGACAACGAAATGAGTTCGTTGCGCTGCGCTGATTTGGCAAAAATCAATGACATTTGCAAATGTGGCAAGCTGAGATCTAGCCACAATTCAATTGAATCAAGAAGCAGCTGGAAATTGTGTCTAGACTCAGACATTCGAATAAATGTGGGCAAAATATGTGCAGCATAATGGATGCACTTCACGTAGAACAAATACAATCAGGCGACAGCTCTGATGGATGCGGTTGCACTCGCAGGCGACACCTGGCCGGTGAGTGAGTGAAAGGCTTGCGATTTGCTTGGATTGGCATTGGAAGTGGGCAGTTGCACGTTGCACGTTGCACATTGCACATTGCACATTCCAATTGCAACGTGCCACGAATGTATGTATGTAGTTCAGTTCAAAAGTAACCCAATGCTCATATCCGCCCATCAAATGTTGAATGTCTTGATATGTGAGCGGTAGTGACAGTGCTGAAGACGGTATCGCTTGACACCTGTAAGTTGTTTGCTCCAGCCTGATAATGATACCTAGACAGAGCATGTCTAATTGCTCACATTACAGGACTCCAGCTGACATTTGCACTTCTGCGTGCACAAAGACCAATAAGTCGATCGCCCGACCAGACCAAAGTCTACAGATACCAGATCTATTCACATATTCGCCAAGGAAAAGTATCTGTTACTGAAAGATACAAAAAACAACTACCTGTTTTTTATTCACATGCCAAAAAAAAAAAATAAATAAAAAAAGGAAAAATGAACAGAGGCCAAAACTGGCAAAAAAAATATCGATTTATTCGGTATTGTGAAAAGGTTTTTATAGCTGTTGCAACCCTCCCCGAGCAGGGGATGTTTCCTCTACCCACCCCATTTGCTGCATTTGCAGTTTTTCTGCACATTGGAAAACATTTTTTGTGTGTTTTTTTTTGCAGACATTTTTATTTATTTTGTTTTTTTTTTCTCTCTCCCTATATTTTTATTGGTCGTAATCGCGTTTTTTATGTGCGAAGCGTGAAATTGTTCGTTTTTGATTGTGTAATAGGCGTTTTTTGACTTTTCGGCTTGAGCTGCAAACATTTTGATTGGTTGTAGAAGGTCTGGCCATGGGGGGATGTGATATATGCAGAAAAAAACTCGAATATAAATAGGCGAAGAACACTTCAGGGATGTGCAGATGAATTGTATAATAGTTGCATTAGTATGTACAAATTGTTTTTAAGGCAACTTTGTGCAAAGCTTAAATATGATCAAACATCTATTATAATTTGTATGGGCTTATCAGCTCGCTATGCTTTCTTGTTTTTGCAGACATCCAGCATGAATGGTATCCCAGGCATCTACGATTTCTCTGTTGACTCGGCGACATCTGCGTCGCCGGCCTAGCGTAAATATAGTGTGTGAGTAAAGGCTGCAAAAAAAAAAAAAAAGAGAAAAAGTCGGTGTGAGTGTGTGTGTAGAGTATACAAGAAAATCGAACTCAATCGAGTAACCCACACAATTTTTATTGTTTGTGCGCGGCAAATGTAGCAAACTGTCCAAACGAAGGCCGCCAACGGCTGTCCAGTCCACGGGTTTGTCTGTCCAGTGCAAATAGCTGAGGACAACGTCACGGCGGACTAAGTAGGACGCGTGTGCAACCCCCACAGACACACACACACACACACACACTCGCAGACATAGACAGGCTGAGGCAAAGGGCATCAGGCACACGCTGCTGTCGTTTATTTCGACTTCCTTTTTCTCTATAACGGATGCTGGACATTATCGATAGCACAGCGCAGTCCAAAACAACAACAACAACAAAGAGATTTTTTTTGTTCCATGCTGCATGCATACGAATATATGTATATGTATGTATGTCTGTGTATATGTGTATATATAAATGGCTATGTATATTTTTAACCATTGTTATTTTTCGTTAACTAAAGTGCCATCAGGGGCAGATGTTTTTTCTATCTTCGAAAATGTTCATCATGTAGGCGATTCTAGTTTTCCATCTCCCTCCCACTCCAACACAAATATATATACGCATATGTATATATATTCCTACCATTCCGATTCCGATTTACATGTGAAGTGTGGACAGTGTGTGTGGAACTATAAACATTTTTTTTAATGCTGAGTGGATTTGGTGTTTCTTTTTTGTTTTTGGCAACCGCATTGGGTTAGTGGGTATCTACGGGATATTGCTACCTTTCAGTATTATTCCGACACACATAAGTATATATGTATTTCGTTGTTAGCCCACACCCGCCCTTCATTTCTAGTCAGTTTTGCATATTCATCACAGAATGTGTTGCAATTAGTTTTGGTTTTTGCACTTCAATTGAATTCGAATTTCAATAGCTCTCCCATGGAGGTGGCGTAATTAGTTCCCCAATCTCAATAATGGAATGCACAAAGAGACCCCTAGATAGAATCAAAGCTTAAATGAATAATATAAAGAGTGAATCTAATTTTCAGTTTCAGTTCAATTTCAGTCACATGGATTTAGAAATAGTACATGTGGGGCACTTATAAATTATAATAATTGTGGCATCTCCATGTTTTCCAATATATGAAGCTTTATATAAATACCTAAGATATACTTGTTATTTTTTACAATATCTCTACTAAGAATCAGACACTAACAATCCAATTCTTTTTTAATTCTCCAACTTGTCTCGGCCATATGAAGGCCATAAAATTGGTAAGGTCTTTATTTAACAGACATCAACTGTGGTTAAATTGCAATGGTTGATGATCCAAGCACATTACACATTGGCTTTGTGCAAGCTACGTCTTGCGGTCAGAGTATGTCTATTCATTTGCCACACTGCCTGACCGTCTGTGAATGCAAACTATATCACTTTTATTGAATGTACTTTCGTGCCTGATTGTTAAGATTTTCCAGACACGCGCTGAAATACTAAAAAAGATTAGGAGTTTAAGTAAAATACTTGCAGTAATATCCCAGGCATAAAAATTATAGTGAATATATCAATCAATCCAATCATCCATAGGAGGCATAGCAACCCGCTAAACTAGAAATTCAAATTTAGATTATCGAAGAGCTCTTTCCCTCCTGTATTGATAATAAATGTAAATTCCATAGCTAAATTTCAAGAATTCTTTACTGATCGAAATTTCATAATTAAATTACAGTTGACTCTCTTATTGATTTAACATAAATTATATACTATACATATACTTATATATGTCTATTGAGAGCGTGAGATTTTGAAAATAAACTATATTTTGAAACTGTTTGAAGCTAGAGCTCTAAAATATTATTGTTAACTAAATGCAGTCTTCTATCTGACTTCAACTGGTTTTCGACATTGAATGAGTATTATAAAGTTGAAAGCGTCCGACTGATCTGCTTCTACTAATTTTTTGTTTATAATAATAAACCTCTAAATATGAAAACGATCAAAATAGAAAGAAAATAGAAATTTGTGTCTTTATGTTTCTCCTATAAAAATCATGTGAATTTTCCTAGTATTATTTCTTAATATGATGTTTTTTTTTTTTTTATAGTATTTATAAGCGATAAACATAACTTAGCTCATGCCAAAACACTCACCTGGCTGAAGCGTAGGCCTCTTTAGATTTGCTTGTTAACGGAGCCTATTTAGCAATTCGTTCCGCCTACCAACACATGGACGATGATGAACGGACTTTGGTCAGCTGTTGGACTGGTTGAAGGAACGAAAGTGTTTCTCGGACCGTGCGCAATTCCAGTGAAAATTGTTTACAGAAATAAATTATCGGCTATTCGGCAAATCCTTCGGCGTGTGTGTGAGCTAGGATTGGTTTGCATGAATAGCGAGGGATATTGTTAGGTGCCGATGGCCGGCAGCACATGACGTCATGCTCAATGGATCAGAGCTAAACCATAATTGGCTACAGATGCTGGTCCAAGGCAATTTTCTAATAATAATGCATAGACCTTAACAATTCTGTTCGCCGTCTCGTCTCGTGCTCAATGTGGGCGCCGTCTCTGCGAAATGGCAGTCAACAGCTCATCGGATCAGGCGGCAACGGCTGTTTGATAAGGGCTCGTGGTCTGCGACCTGGCAGGGTGTATTGCCAACCATCCAGCGTCTCATGGTCCATGGTCAAGAGTAGTTATAAATGGTGAGTGTATCGCTGGCATTCAACGACACCCTTGCGTGTGTTAATCAACTAAACACCCACACAACGTGAGCATCGAACCCACGCCCCCATCCCCTACTCCACTATCCATCCAAGCTATCCAGTTGGCATTACTTGTTCCCCCTCCTCCTCCTGCCCAGTTGCCCATGCGGCGCAGGCTAGTTTTGCCATAGTGAAAAACCTTGTAACACTTTCCGACTCAACTTCGAACTCCGTCGAATTATTTCGGTATTGTTAGTTGGCTTATTTTTAGCTGTTGAGCATCTGACGCGTCTAAAAATGGCTACCCACACCCTATCCAGCCCAACCCTACACAACCCCAACCCCAATCCAGACCCAATGTATTCAATATGGCGTGCGCTCTGTGAATTTTTTTGTACACTTTATTGTAGTTGTCGTCGCTGCTGTTGTTGCTATTGTTGTTGTTGTTGTTGTTGTTGTTATTGTTTTTAGTTCCGGGGGTGGTTCTGACTGTAAATACCTATTTTATGTTCAGCCCTGTGGGAGATTTTTTTCGTGGCATTAATAATACTTTCATGTTTACCATTGTGTGCTGGCTGCGGTTCTTATGTAGATTGTAGGATAAGCCAGACGATATATCGTTTTATATGCATGCAGGGGCAACAACAAAATGGAGGCATTTAATATAAAATTTTAAGTTAAGTCGAATTCATTAAAATAAGCAGAAAATAAAATTAATAAATAAATAATATAAAATATTTTGATATTTGGAAGCTATGCATGAAGAAAATAAAATCTTATTTTCTTATTAACAAATACCCTGTAATATAAATAATTTATTTGATTGGTATATATAAAAAATAATATATTTTTTTAGTGTTTTTTTTCTCAATATTTCTTTTTTTTATAAAATTTACCCATTGTAATTTCTATGTATTTCTTAAAAGACTCTAGATTTTTACGCTGTTAAATCATAAGAATTATTAAGAAATTTAAAGATTGTTTGAATCGATTCGATGGAAATAGAAGAAGTAATACTTTTTAAGAAATTGTAATAATGCTGATCTTACTAAAGAAGCAAAAACTTTTAAATTCTTTCTGGAGACAGCCTATAGACTGTAAAAGGTAAGGAATCATTTTTTTGCGGTATATAGTTTAATTAAACCATTATTCCCTATTTCTGTTTAAAATAAGTTCATGCTGAATAAAGGAAACCATATTTCTAAAGATGTAATCGGAACTAACAATTGGAAACTTTCAGTTTTGCTTGTCGAATCTGTTGCTTTATAATCAAGTAAACTGAAAGACATTTTTGACTTAAAAACTCTTATAATAAAAAAAATATTCATAGCAAAAGGTGCAAAATGAGCAACAGCTGCCTGAGGAGAAAAGGGAATAGCAACAAATACAATAGAAACCGGAAAAATGGCGCATGCGCAACATCTCAAACCGAAAATTACACCTTTTAAATGGTCAGTCAGTCAGTCAACGACTATACGAAACTGTGGGGTATCCTCTATGACCCCGGCTAGTTTCACTTAAAAGAGAATCTTCTTTCTTTTATGTTCAGAGTTTTTTGTCTGCGAATCGAACAATGGTCAGAGGGATGGAACAATACCACAAGCCGAGATAAGAGCTGGCAAACAAGACTAGGGATCGACCGAGCATCGTTAGGCAGCAGATTGAGGTTAGGATTCTGTGCGGCAGATAAACATCTTAGAGCTGCGCTTGCGCTTGCCACAAGCCAAAGACGACTGTCCAGTGGGTTATTAGCAAATTAAGTGCGCTCAGATGGACAAGAATCTGGAAATGTTCAACTAAAAGGATATGCAAATCTTATTTAAGATTAGATCTTTAGGTTTCCGACTAAGATTCAGCTGGACCACCATCAAATATTTATTTCTAGCAATATTTTCCAAACTCCATTCTAGCTGGGCCACTTTGAATTTCATTTCTATCGACTCATAAATATCAATTATTGCTTTGTGGGTGCACAGTTTTAATGAGGAAAAACGGAAAATTAAAAATATTGAAATGCGCCTAATGAACAAATATTCCATGTATGTCGTGTCTAACTCATACTCAAATCATTTGCAGCCAATCAGAAGCCAGCTGGAAAAACTATTTATAAAACGCCCAAAAATGCGCCAAGGGATCATCCAAAAGAAAACCAATTTCAACTCAAGAGCACGCGCCATTTGTAGGAAAAGCGTGTGCGACGCATGCGCAGCTCTGAGTGAACTCCCCGAGCGATCCTCGCGATCGCAAGGCGGTGCCCACGAGCGTGTGCTCACGAGTCTTTTATTATTATATAATTTCCCCCATCTCTCAGCTCATATGCTATGCGAATTGTGCGTTTTCACGCAAAATGCCAGACAATGATCGATCAAGGGAAGTTCTTGAGCCTAGACGATCCTCTCGCCAGGCCAATTTGCTTGGGTCACCCGCACAGTTTTTTCACTTAATAGCCCATGATGGAGCAGTTTTTCAATTAACCGTTACACCACATTGTGTGGTTCTTGTGTAGGCGAAAATGATCATAAATCATCTTTCGAATAGGTCGCTGACATCTGGCATCGATCATAGAGAGAGGAACTCTAAATAAACTATGAATTTTTAGATGCAGTTTTTCTTTTAAATATCGTATATTGTTCTTTATTACATATTACATAAAAACATTTGGGAAACTCTATTTATTTGCATTTTACTATACAGGTGTTACTTCACACTGGATTGTATATTACAAAGTCTAAAATATTCTGACTTTGGTTTACATACATGTACAACTAGTAGAAACTAAATTTATTTTTAATTTTGATCCATTTGCTCAGATTGCGCGTAATATTTTGTAAATATTTGTTTATACAATAATACTTAATATATCTTTGTTTCTATTCAATTTAAAAAATTTTGGGCATTTACAATTTGTTGAAAATTTTGAGTTGTAAAATCTCTAGATTTGTACTTCCTTTTGATCGATATCAAAAATATTGTCATTATGCCGAATGAATAAGATGCAAATTAATAAAAACATAAAAGCTTGAAATTATTCTTGAAAAATATGCGTTTATTCAGGCTTGAGACTTATAACTGAAATTAGGCTAATAAATACTGCATTATCAATGAAAAGAGAGCACTCGCTTGTTTTGTTTTTCTTTTTTTTTAAGACTAACATTTATTTTGTAAAGAAAATAATAAAATAGTTATACACTAATTGCTGCTGTGTAACTGTGACTTTGGACTGATTGCTTACGAATTAAGTTAATTAAGTTAATGTCGACTTAAACTAGGAATTTTTAAACCTTGTTCACGGTTTTTGTTCGGTTTGCGACGTTATTTTTTTCCTTTTTTTTTCTTTTTATGCTTTGTTTCGATCGCTGGAAACTGAAGAGATACACAGAGAGTAGAATAGCTAGCAGTGAGTGGGGATAGTAACTACATAGTTTCATTAGATCTACAGTTAGAGCTAGACACGAATCTATGGGCTGTGGGCTTAGGTCTAGAGTTAGAGTTAGTTTGTAGCGTTTAGGGCGCATTTTTGGCTTATGTACAATTCTCGACAACAAAATCAAACTAAAATTACGAATATATACAATTTTGGACAACGAAATATGTTAATAATAATAAAAAAAATATCTAATAACAATATTGTGGGCCGCCGCCTCTTAGGAGTGCGCATTGCGGGCCATGTGAACGAAGAGGCCGACGGGTCCGTCGCACTTCTCGCCGCACATGTTGCACTTGAATACGTCATCGCAGCTGTGATATCCCATGTGGATAGTGTAGAGAACAGCGTCCTTGAAGTAAATATCACAATACTTGCACTCGTATATGGCCGGAGCGCTGGTGCCCGTGGATGTGGATGTGGATGAGCTCGATACGGTGGCGGAGGCGGAGGCGGCAACGGCGGCAGCTGGAGCATTGCTGTTGCTGCTGGCATTCGAGCTGTTGCCGGAGCTGGAGGCCGTTGAGCTGGCGCTCGTGTTGGCCTGCGGCACACGGCCCGTTTCCATGGACTCATCCGCGGAGCTGGCTCCGGAGCAGGGATCATCCGCCAGCTGCTTGTTGGCGCTGCTGCCGGCAATGGGCGACGAGGCCGTGGGCAAAACACTTGACGGCAGTTTCAGCTGTTGTTCCGGCGACGACATGGCAGCCGATTTCAGCTGCAGCAGCGTGTCCAGCTTCAGGACACGACCCTTGCGACGGGAGGTGCTGCTGCTGCTGATCAGCGGCGTGTCATCGTCTTTCAGCTTGAGGTTCATGGCCATATGATTGCTGTGGGGCTGATGTTGCTGCGGTTCCTCCTTGACCGGAGTGCCTTGCGACAGATCCATGGCTGAGTCCACGGATTTGCGTTCAAAGTCATCATCATGCTCATCCTCCTCGTTGTCGCTGTGGGCTGGCAATTGCTGCTGCAGTTGCTGCTGCTGCTGTTGTTGCTGTTGGTGTTGTTGCTGCTGTTGTTGCTGCAACTGATCACGCATGCGCGGCGACAACTGCGCCAGAACAGCTGCCTGCTGCTGGGCAGCGAGCATCTGCAGATTGAGATTCCAGTAGGGGAAGAAGGCCATATTGCGGTTCTGCTGGAGCAGGGTGGCTAACGGCGGCAGCAAAGCGCTCGACAGACTTGGCGCCTGCTCAACGCTGGCCACACTCTTGGCCGGCGACGGTGGGGAGACGGGCGCTACAGCTGCTGGGGCAACATTTGCGGTTGCTGTTGATGCTGCTGCGGCTGTTGCTGAGGGCATGGGAAATCCTTGGAGTGCAGCGGATAACTGAGAAGTTGCGCTCGGTGGCAGTGCAGGCTGTTGCTGCGACTGTTGCTGTTGTTGCTGTTGCTGTTGCTGTTGCTGAGAGGCTGCCGATGCACTGCTGCGCTTGCTGGAACCACCACAGCTGGAGCTGCTGCCTGAGAAGGACTTGCTCTTGGGACCGCGCCGTGTGCCATAGACATCAATGACCAGGGAGGGATTGGGCGTGCCATCCTCGTCCAGCACCATGCCGGGCTTGTGACCATATTTGCGCAGATGCAGCTTGAAGCTGTGACAGTATTTGGTGGCATAGTCGCAGTCGGCACAGCGGTATTGATAGACGGAGCTGTGCGACTTCCGGTGGGAGTTCAGCATGGACTTGTTGACGCAGGTGTAGCTGCACTTGTCACACTGGAAGGGCTTTTGGTTCTTGTGCTTGCGTATGTGGTACTCCAGATGGTGCTTGAATTCTGTTACAAAGGGGCACTTGGAGCACTGCAGTATCTTGTCGGGCTTCATGTGGGTGCGCGTATGCGCCCAGAAGTCCACCTTGGTGATGGCCACGACGCCGCACGTCTTACACTTGTAGTTCTTCATCTTGCCATGCGAGTTGTAGATGGGCATGCGTATGTTGCTGTCGTCGTCCTCGGACTCGGCCATGTACTTCATGTCCTCGCTGGAGTTCGACATCAGATCGTGATCCTTCTCGGGCTCCATACTCGACTGCTGTGACTTGGCCGGCGACTTGGGCGGCGTCACGTCCATCGGCGGCGTCAGCGCCTGCAATTTGTCGCCGGTCTGTATAGATGTTGCCAGTGCCGCAGTGGGCACGGCTGTGGGCGTGGGCTGAGGACTGGGGCGCATGTTGCTGGCATAGTAGTGCTGCATGGGATTGGGCAGACCCGGCGGCGTCAGCGGATTAAAGCCGCCCAGTGTGAGGTGATGATGCTGCTGCTGCTGCTGATGCTGTGCCGCTTGAAAGTGTTGCTGGTATTGCTGCTGCTGCAACAATTGCTGCTGGAGTGTGGTATCAAAATGTTGTATGCTGTTCTGATCATTGTTGCTCGGCGACGGCGTCATGGCAGCCGCACACATCGTATCCATTGGCTGCTGATGATGTTGCTGCTGCTGATGCTGTTGCTGTTGCTTGAGGTATTGTTCCAGCTGTGTGCTGGGCGCATTGGGTGACGGCAGCGGCGATTGCCTGGGGCTGCTCGCACCGCTGTTGCTGTTGCTGTTGCTGCCATTGTCGTGCTGCTGGTGATGATGGCTGTGATGATGCGACATGGGCTCCTGCTTGATGTTGGCAGCGAACATGCTGCTGTACCAGGCATTGTGCTGCTCATAGTTGGGCGCCGCGGTGCTCGTCTCCCAGTTAGGCATGTTGCTGGTTACGGCTGCAAAACGGGAAAACAAAAGAGGGCACGGTTAAGTTTGTAATTTGAATGTCTGGTCAGTGCGCCTGCGTCGAGTTTTTTATGCTTTTTGTCTCATTTTTTGTTTGTTTTTTTTTTTTTTTTTGAAGTGTTTTTATTTTTGCCAACCCCTAAGCCAAGCGTGCCACCCTGCTGCTGCTGCTCGGAATGAGCGCGTGGCGGGGTGGCAGTTTGAGTGAGTTTTACTTTGCACAAAATGGCTGTGTGGGGTACGGTACGGGCTATCCTTGGGTAATTGGTCTCACCTAGCGCTGCTCGTGCTAACGGATATTCGTGTTCTATATGTATTCCAATTATTTCTGCGATTGCGATTGTGCTGTAGATGATCTGGAGCGGATGCTGCGTTGTCTGGTGTGTCTGGTCGCTGGACAAGCAAATTTGTGACTGACTGCCGAATTGCAAATGGTCGTAGTTTATATTCGGTGGGCCAGGTAGGCGACTCACGCGTCAAGGGATTAGATGGGAAAGGTGAGCGAAAGTCAGGTATCGGGTCGCGGAGTCGCGAGTCGCGCACTCGCTCGGCTTCTTGATCCATTCAAACTGGATTAGAGCAATGAGCGAGAGCAGCGGCAACAACAACAACAGCAAAAACAAAAGCGGAAAAAAGAAGAAAATTACGTGCATTGGATTTGGATGATCCGGGCCGCGAAGCTTAAGCTATGCAGATTAGAACACAAAACGCAACGAGTTTTCCCCTCGCACACGGTACGCAGTGGATTAAAGTTAATCAGCGAGCAGCCAGGAGCGAGCATAGAGGATTAGATTAGAGGGCGCAGCCTGCGACAAGCAATTCCAGTTTAATAATAAAAAGCAAAAGGATTTAAGTTAATTGTCGGCACTACGCGGTATATGGTTGAGTAACTGTATCTACACATATACATATGTATTTATATATGTATATATAGAGAGAGAGAGAGAGAATATATTTATATAAATATGAACGACCCACACACAGCTGGCGAATTTGTCAGCTTAGGCGATTATCATTATTAAGCAGTGTATTTCAATTTTGCGATTTGTTATCATAGAAAGCACATAAATTTGTTTTTAATAGCAATTAAATTATTCTTATTTTTAAAAGTTTATTTTAATGAGATATTTTCGAAAAGCTGCGCGCTAAATTTTGCTGAATTTCTATAAAAAGTTCGACAAAGCGATCATAGAACACAAATAGAATTCCCAAAAGGCGATGCAAGAGAAAAAAATAATTAAATAAAAATCAAAACAACAATTGTATACAATGGCATTATATGGATTCTACGAATGCAACTCAATGCAAAACTAAAATAAATAAAACTCAAATTCATTTTGAAATCTGAGAAAAATTATTGTGAATTAAAATAAAATAAATACAGTTAAGTTAGGAAAATGCTTTAGAATTAAAGTTGCAGTAAAAATTTAATTTCTAAATTAATTTCATGAACAAAATGCATCTATAAAATGTATATCAATTCATATAGAATATTATATTCGCTAATATGAATAAAATATTTAAATCTTTCAAGTATATATGTACATATATGCATATAAATTTTATGATATCATAGAAATGGATATTTAATAACCTAGTGAAATATTATTTGTATACAAAAATCAAATATTTCATAAAAGAAATTTGTTGCTTTCAAATGCTTTGTTAAGAGCTCTTTCTTTTCTACTTTTTTTGTTGCTTGTTTTAGTCTCCACTTTGATTTGCGTAGTTTTGAAATATATGCAATAATTTTTCTACATTTTTTTTCGTTTTTTGTTTTTGTTGTTTGCATTTTCCTATTGCAATTTCACTGCAGTTGCCGCATTTTTGGCCAATTGTTTGTGCTTTTAAGTAAATATTATTAAAAACGCAAAGCGTCAGCAACAGTCGGCTCTTGGTAATGGGAATGCAGCAGGGGGGGAATAGAGGGTGCTGGGGGTGATGACATGGTAATTGGGATTGGGGAATGGGAATGGATCGGAGAGTGCGAAGTGGGAATCGAGATGGTAGCTAAATATCTACAATACTTATGCATAATTGATGGTACAGGAAATTTCGCGCTGCAAAAGTTCTCTGGCAAAACAACAAAAGCAATAGCAACAATTTGTATATTGTATAATGTGCTTAGCATATTTATTTAATTTAGCTAGTGATATTTTTAAGAACCCAAATTAATTGGCTTGTCAGTGCAACAGCAACAAAGAGGAAGAGCAACAGCGGGAGAGAGAGAGAGAGAGAGAGAGATGGAGAGAGGGGGGAGGGGGAGGGGGTTGGGCGAGTGCAAAGCTTGCGGGTTGTCTACTTTTTTGCACATCCAACAACAACAAAAGGAACAAAAACAATAACAAAGGCAAAAACTAAAGGCCAAGTGTAAAATTAATATTACGCCGGCTACATGCCATGCATTGGCGTCAGGAGGCGCGGGCCAAGAGCAGACACAATCAGGGGTGGAGGGGCTGCTGGGCAACGAGTGCGAAATGCAACGCAACCGAAACTGCAAAGTAAAGTAAACATGTGCTAGTCGTTTGGCTAACCCCCCTGCCTCCTGCACCCTGTCCACTGCCTACTCCTGGTTACGCCTTCGCGTCCCCCTCTCGCCGTACACACGGTCTTCGTACACGAACCACAACCACAGCCACCGCCCCCTTTGGAAAAATATCATGAAAATGGCAAAAATGGAAAATTCAGACGCAGAAAATGCGCCACAAAAAATTTTTTTGTTGTAAATGTGTGCAACGACAGGAGATGGATCGGGGGCGGCAGGAGGCATCGGGTGGAAACTGCAGCGTTTGTCGATGAATGTGCATTATAAAAAATTATTTATATATTTAGTTGTTTAGTTGTTGTTGTTGCTGCTGCTGTTGTTGGAAAAGGCAATTTTCATTATACTGTTTGGATGCATGAGTAAATATATGTTTATCGCGCACGTTTTAAGCAAAGAAACTGCATGGAACAGTCTAGGAAAAGTATTTTCAATGCCAAACGTAAACTGTCAAAAAATTGATCATCTATTCGGTTCTGTTCTATCCTATTGTCAGCAAGCATTAAAAATATGCCAAAGCAGCTGACAATCATTTTTGCAATAGTTGCCAAGAAAGAAAGAAAAAATAACAAAGCTAAATAAATATAAAATAGTTAAAAAGAAAACAGAAAAAATATATTTCTTTCAGTTTTCATTGGTGCGGCAAAACTATTTTGAAATGCACTTTTGGCAGGCCCAAACAAAATGGACATTAAAAAATTGCACCGTTGACTTTGAATTATAGTTGAGTGTCTAAAATTAAATATGAAATAAAAAAAAAGTCGAATATCAAAAGAAATTGCTAAAAAGCCAGAGGACGGCACGAAAGAAAGGCGGGCAAAAAATAAAACATGCAGTCGGACATGTAAACAAATAAAATTAGCTGCCAGGCAACGAGCGAGCGAACAGGGGGCAAAGCTGTGGGCAAAGTCGTGGGATGACGGGGCACCCCGTTGGGTGGTGAGGCGGTGAGGCCTGGCAAACTGCACGGGCAAAAAACAAGTTCGCCAGATCGGCTAAAAGCCAGACAGATTTTGAAATATTGTTTTAGAATTTTTGCTGTTGCATTTTTAGCAAGCGATATGTAAGCAAATGAATGTGTATGAGTGCACTTGTGTGTGTGTGTTTGCGTGTTTGTGTTTGTATTTAAGGTTAGACACAAAAAGAAGAGCAACAAAACAAGACAAAAAAACAATTCGAAGATAAATTGATGCAAGTTTTGAATACTAGAGAAATGGAATCAACTGAAGAATAGATGGCAAATTAAGAGAAATTAGCTAAAGACAAGTTTACGCCTTTTTAGGATGTTGCTTATTTCCTTTAGTAAGTAGTATATGGAGTAAAAAAAAACGCTAAAAAATACATTTTAAAAAAATAGATAAAAAACAAACTAACTACAAACTCAAAATCCAAAAGAAAAAAAACAAATAAATAAATATATATATAATATGAAAAACCAGGTCTAGTATATATACATTTAGGTCTATAAAAGAAATATTCGTATGGTTTTCTATAAGCTGCCCTTCAGTGCCTATAAGATCTGTTAAATCGGGATTAACATTTGTCTGCATGCCTCAACATTTTGCCGTTTGTGCTATTCCCTTCGATTGTATTTGTTTATTTCTTTAGTCAATACACCGTTGCTGTGTAGTGCACTTTGCTCTCTAACGGTCAACCTATTACTATTGCTCTTGATTTATGTGCGTGCCTCTGCTGGAGAGCAGCACGCCACATTTTTGAAGGTTAAATGAGCGATAATAATAATAGTGGAAAGTGATATTTACATACCTTAGCAAACTGCAAATCTCAAAAAATTTTGGTCCGAAAGGGAATCGGGAACAGGAGCGGCGGCTACTGTGGCTGCTGCTGCTGGCTCTCGCGCTCTCTACACTTGACCGCGGCACCGTTAAAATCAAACAAAACGGCGATAAAAGTGCGTGCGAAACAAAAACCGCGCACAGCACACGGGCGCACGTTCACACACACACACACACTAGTTGTAGGAGTGTTGGTGTGTGGTGGCTGCTCCTTTTGGTCGTTTTTATCTCTTTTTTTTTTGTTCTTTGCTTTTTAGCTTTTTTGTGCAAAGTTCGCGCATGTGCGAAAAAAACTGCTGAAGGCTGGCCAATAATTTGTAAATTGTTTACGAACGTTTAATATTTATTTGTGGCTAGACTTAACACAATCACTGGCAGTTGGTTTGTTATGTAGTTTTTTATAGTTTTTTTTTATTTAATTTTTTTGGTTTATTTTTAGAGCTACTGTGTTTTCGGTTTCGCTTTCGTTTTAGTTGAGGCACTCGTCGTCGTCCTTTTTGAGATTGCTGATGGTTGCTCCAGAGCGACGTTCGGCTTATGCGAGGCACTGAGCACGACTGACACGGATTCCTGCTCAACTAGCACTAGTCATAGCTGAAAATCTCCGCATAGTGCAGAGCTCTGGTCCAAAAGCAACTCAAATGCAAAGAAACAAATGTCAAAAATGCACGAACAAAATCAAAAACATACACAAAACACTCACTCACTCACAAACAGAAACAGAAACTGAGCACACACTCACACAAACGCATACGCACAGCGTGTCGTGCCGAGAGCCAGAGAGCGGAATATGCTCGAATGAGCGAACTCAATTACAACGGCACATGCAGAAAAACACTCAAAACGGCTGCTGGATGTAACAGACTCAATAGCTTTGAGTGTTATCAGCCCCATCCCTACAAACGGCGTGCATTGACTGGTCGCTGCCTCCCCAACTGCTCTCTCACTCTCGCGCTCACCGTCTCTGCTTCTCTCTCATCCTGCCCCTCTCGATGTCCCTCTCACTCTCCCTCTCCGCTTGTTTCTTCATTGAGCGCCCTCTCTTCATCCTGATGCACTCGTCTAATATGCATCCTTTGGCTACACACGCTGCATTTGCTGCAGCTCGCAATTGCAGCTGTCGTTTATTTTTGCCAAAATTCGCTTTAGTATCGATTATTGATTTTTGGTCTTTTTCGTCGGCCTTTGACCGCTGCTACATGCAGCTCCATGGAGATCTCATCCCTTGGCCATGTGCATATTTAGGTGGGGTTCAATCCCAACTTAAAGCCAACAAAACAATGTTGTGAGAAAGTAATATGAGAGCAATAATAAAGCATGTTATAGAGCTTGTTGATGCGACGCATCAAGTGTTGTACTTTCACTTTCAAAGGACACGTTTGTGCGCCAATGAAGCTGAGATGATTCCTGAGATTTAATTATTAAATGTCAAGAATTTATAGACTGAGTTATGGTATCTTTATTAGAAAATAAAAATACAATTTAGTTTGACAAAGAAATCTATTGCAAATTCAAAACGAAACATTTATGCTGAAATCAATTTTATTTTTTGGGCATTTCATTCTCTGAACGATTTTATCTATCATAGTAAATGGCATTTGCAATTCGCTGGCAATATTTACAAAACAAATGCAAACAGAGCGCGAACAGTATGCAAATATCGATGCGCAGCACACGCACAGGACACGGCAGGACGCTTACTGCGATGCGGTGAGGTGGCCGAACAGGTAGTTCGACCAGAAGCCGGGCGACATGGCAGAGGCATTGCAGGCTGGCAGGCAGGCTGGCCCATCATTGACGCTGTCAACCGGATTAGAAGTGCAACCGGACTTTGCGCACGGATTTGTGAGCACTGAAGAAAGGATTAAAGGTGCGGCTACCTGTACTTTGCCGCTACGTTCATTAATCCCGCGATCTGCGAACAAACCGCGGCTGCTGGGAAACTAGAGCAGCGACGACAGCAGTGTCCCAGAGCCAGAGATTTAAAAGTGATTTAAAAGTTGCAGTGGGCGACTGCTGATAATCCAACATTACGCACCGTGTTGCAGGATCAGGATCAGCGTCTTTGATCCTGATCCGAGTGTTGATCATGTGATTAGCGCTGCTTAAGGCGGGCGCGGGCGGGTGTGTGGAGCCGCTGATCCGCAAGTTATGTAAAGTTGTCGCAAAGCCAAAACAAATGTTCCTTAAGCCGCACTCCTCAATCCTTAGTCCGTAGTCCTTAGTCCTACTGTTCGCACAAGTTCGCACATGCTCACCACGCGCGTCACGCTTGACCTTTTAATTGATGATCGTGATAATAATTGTCATCTAATTTGCCCAGATCACTAAGTTCAAGTGTTCTATGCAAATGATACGCTGGCTTGGCCTCAGCCTTTGTTCAGCCAATGTCAACAGACATCCTTGAGATCAGAGTCTCTGAGTCCTTAGCCATACTTTGTTTTTCGGTGGTGGTGGTGGCTGTGGTGTTTCTGGGATCAAGATCTCATATGCAAATGCGAATCTTGCGGTTGGCTGAATTTCAATTGACACCCCAAAAATACTTATTTCAGACCTCATTAGTTTTGTTTGCATTTGGCGCACTTTTCAGCTGACCTCTTCGAATAGCTCCTTGAGTTTTTAAGCTGATTTCATGCCATGGATGATGTGGCATTTTCTTTTGGTTTTATTTTTTTTTTTTCCTTTTGCTTTTGCTTTTGTTTGCCTGTATGTGGTTTTCCTCTGATGTCCTTTGATCATAATTAGTTTTTCAGTTTTGTATAGTGTTTTTTTTTCCGAGTGCTACTGAACAAGCTAATTGAGATGCGATTGCTTGGTAGTTAAGGATAGATACGAAGAAATGTTAATTGAATAATCTAAAAGAAACTTAAAGAGAGTGTATGGCAAATGATTAAGATATGATTTTCTTCACGTATTCTCATTCATAACAAATATTATATATATTTCTCATATAGTTTTCAAAATTTTCTCAATCTTTGCATACATTAAAAGCTATTGCAACTCTCAGTGTTCACGTTGTAAATGTCTGAAAAATTGCATCGAAATAAATCAAATGGCACAGTGCTCGCCAGAGAGATACGCCCACTTTTGGGTGAGGGTGAGGGTGCGTAGTTAGTTTCGCAGAAATGTTATGCTAAACAGCGGGCACGATACATCCGTAAATCCTTTTTTAGCATGAAAAACCGAAGGATTAAAAAAGGAAACTAGAGCAGACCCGAATACAGATACAGCAACAGCAACAGAAAGAGAAAGAGAAAGAGAAACAAACCCGACAACACAAACAGATAGACAGAAAAACATGAGCATGGCGAAATAGTTGCTCTAATTTTGATTGTTTGCCCTAATGGCTACGCCGTAAAAGTAGCTGAAAAGCAACAAAAGCGTGAAGGACAACGCGAACATTGGTGCAGGACAATTGCCCGCTTCGGTGGCTTGGTGGCCGGGTCCTGGCTGTGTTTATGATTCCCACATCGCACTGCAGATAGAGATACTTTCACATATTTTGCATGCACCCATGCATACCGTACCAGGTAATCAGCTACGGCAATGGCTTAACAATGAAACTCACTGGAAAATCACGAGAAAGTTCCTCTGCACGGGCAGACGTTGACGCCTCGAAATAAGTACAACTCGAGCATCTACTGCACTGTAGGCTCATTAGACTGCTCTAGTTATGATTGTCCAAGGACTCGTCGGCGACTGCGACTGAGCTGACAGACAGTCAAAAAAGGCCAACAACTCACTTCCGCGTAATGTTGTTTTTTAGAGCCGTGCAAAAACCATAAAACATTTAGTTTTTTATGGCCGGGACAAAGCAGGTAGTCCGATCAGATCCCAGGACTCTTGCTGTTTGCGGATGCGGCTGCTGTTTTTTGTCCCTTAACCCTTTCACCATTAACAAAAAAAAAAAAAGATCAGCTCAATCTCATGCTTTCTCTTTCTCTAAGTGTCCTTGCCAAATTCCTGCGAAAACTGCCTACGCTATATATATACATATATATTTGTGTGTGTTTTTTTTGTTTCCAGCTAATGTCGCTCGCATTGTGTTCTTTATGATGCATCGGTTGTGTTTTTTATGACACCCATTGTTCCTCACCTTGCACGGCGAAAGACTCGCACTTCCTTAACCCTTTGGCGAAAGTTCTTTGGGTATGTTTATTCGAACGGGTTAAATGCACAGACTTTTTTATGAGCGCTTTCAAATACGGTCCACTTCCACGAATTCAGTATCTGCTCATTAGCTCTGCCAAAGGGTTAAGTTCGATGTGTTGCATTTTATGATTGCCGTAAAGATACTCGAAAAAATGGCATGAATTGCAATGCGTTTACGATTGACAAGACAGGCCAATCGATGCGAAAAGAAAACTTTTTCACTGAGCTATAATAAAGCAAGTAAGAAATACATATTTAAGATTTATATTAAATAAACAAAAATAATAAAAAAATAAAAAATCTAATATAATCTTAAATATATAATATACAATATGTATATTTATATTTAAGTTTTATTTGTACAAAAAATTTATTGAAAACAAATTTAAATTCCATTTATTGACTAAATTTAAATATTTTTAAATATCTAGAAAATATATTGACAATGCGACTGCCTGAAGGCCTAAACTAAATTGTTTTTAGAATTAATTCTCAATTACAATTAAATTAATATTGAAAACTAAAAATATTCAAGTCCGTAGGACTTTGAGATACTACTTTTCTATGCATATTTATGCAAGTTTTATAAAAATGGGTGAAAACGGAATATCAAATATTCTTTAATAGTTTAAGAACAAAGGCTATACTCAGAATATTAAACGTTCTTCAATAGTTCAATTTATTATCATTAAAAAAAAAAGAAAAGATATTTAATAAAATTACGCAGTTTACTTTGTATAGAGAAGTAGGAATTAGTTTATGAAATCTATCAATCTATCAGATCAATAATGTAATGAATTTAGCGATCTTTAAAAACAAAATTAATTAATAAATAAGTAATTAAACTTTTTTAAATAAATAAAAATGTACTACAAATCTTAGATATATAAAAATTATATATGCACATATATAAATATTTAAAATGAACGCTTTTATAATTGCATATTCTAGTTATTGCGTACCAATATATATATAAGCATATAGCATAAATGTATGTGAAATCATCTAACATTATATTACAAAATGTAATCTATGAAATCTCGTAATATTTACAAACGACCGTTACATTACAAATCATTTTACTTGAGGATCATCGGGATGGACATACTCCCCATTGACAGACTGACCATTGGGTTACATTTGTAATGCGTCTGATATGAATACCACTAAGTCGCCTTGAATGCCGTTGCCGGCGCATTAGAATCGAAATGCATTTCAACAATGGCCAACACAATTGTAGACTGAATCTGAGTCCGTTGTGCTAAATCCCAAGCTTAGACAATTGGCAATTTGAAATAAGCGCCAAAATGTGCTGAATCTCACCCCGAAGAGCCTCAAATGCGTACCATCTAATCAGGCCGGCCGGGCAGTTACACATTTTCACACTTTCGTGACCCCTGCGGTGCAGCGACGCCAACACAGAGAGCGCCGGGTGCCAGGGGTTGGGCAGCGGCTATTGGCTGAAAAGTTGACCCCTTGTCAACGTCCAGCAGAGGTTGAAATTAATGCGAAAACTGTGAATGTGTCACGAAAATTGCGTGAATATTCGGGGTCACGCATAAGACGCAGCTTCAAGGAGGCTGCTCGAGCTGTCCATGCTGTCCGAGCTGCTGCCCTTGCTGTATAGGGGTGGCCCGGGTCCTGACCCGAAGCAGGGGCTGCAATTTTCAAATTTATTGCTACACAAACAGAAATGCTCTAAATCGTAACGATTTCGATTCGCACACACAGCCGAGCTGTAAAAAAGGATTTTCAGTTCCATTGTTTTGCATGTTGAGCAATGGCTTTCGAGGTTCGCATGCGGCTTGAATCCTGGGACTGCGTTTCAATTGACCATTCGTATGGATGCGACTGCAACTGCAACTGCGGCTGCGGCTGACCCCTCGCCCCTAGCTTGACCTTTTTTTCGTCTTGATTGAAAATAGTCGGCACATTTAAATAATTATTCATTGCCCATGGCATTCAGTCCACAATGGCCATCAGCGATTTCAGTGTTTCCATTGCAAATGCCATTTAATTGTTGACCCCGGGCCCACAATCGTCGACCAAAATGTAACGAATTTTGCCAAAAATCAAATTAAAATTTTGCAGCTGTTCTAGGCTATATGTACAAAATCTGTTTTTCTAACGGAAACTAACAGAGTTCTACTTTAACATATATTATATAATAATTTATTCAAATCTAAATGAAATAAGTTTTCAAATAATTAGTTTGAATATTCTAAAAAAAAAGTTTTTACTACCATTTACCATTACCAAAATTCAAACTTCTATAAATAAAGCCTTAATTAATAGCCAATATTATTTCTCCACCAAATAAATATATTTATTATGACAAGAGTGCATTTATGCCTTTAAATAAATTATAAAAAGAAAATTAAAAATCATTTAAAACTTTTTCCATTTCTGAACTTTTATATTAAATTAAATAAAAGAGCTGGAAATAGTTCAAAATTTAAATAAAAATTGCAAGCAAGTAGGATTCCATTTAATCTTAAATAGTGAGCTCCATAGCTTTTAGTAATGGGAAGCAATATAACTGAAAAAAAAAAAACAATTTTCAACTACAATTATATGTATATATATTTTAAATCAATTAAAATAAAGCTCATTTATGTAATGTATATATGCTCTTTATTAATTCCAGCTTTTCTCTGTCAATCTGATTTCCTGGAATATGGCTTCAGATAAAGATGTTTAAACACGAGTCTGAGTGTTCTTAAAGTATGTTAATATTAAGAAACTTTATGAATTTTCTTCAGGATTTCCTCTAAAAAACATGCACATATATATATTATTGATATATAAACATATAAAGCTTTCTGTACATAAGGAAAATATACATTAATTCGTTAGTTCGTAAGTGCAGAACAGCAGCCTGAAGATCAAAAAGATTAGCTTAATGGGCAGGCCAGCTGCCTGGCCTCCTGCACCTCTTAGTTCCTTCTCCTGCTACTGCTTCAGCTCCTGTAAGCAAGGACTGCTACAATATGTCGCTAATGGGCAATGTCGGCAGCCATTTTGTGCCAAAAACAAAGCCGGAAAGCACAAACGAAATGCGAATAAAAAATTGAACTGCTTACGAAAAGTAGATGGGCCTACTATTACTAGATGCAAAGCCCATGCCAAAGGATGAATTAGATATGCCACCCAGCTTGTTGCGCCAGGAACAAAGGTATTAAACGTAAGTAAGGCTCGGCAAATGACAGCATATTTTATTCTCCAATGTGTGCAAATACTGGCAACATCGAATATTGAATACGCTACACGAATTTAAAAAAATCTAAAATAAAATAAATTAAGAAATTATCTGAGATATTCCTTATAGATATAGTTTATACTATTACTACTCTTATAATAATATATTACAATATATAGGGACTATAACTTTATTAAGCTGCAAAGTATTGATGTCATGTTAACTTCTATATAGCATTGTTAACGCTTTATCCGTTTATATTTATTTGAAACATTTCGTGCTGAGCTAATGTTTGGCAACTTCTTAGATTATTATAAGGAATAGCTGTATGTTTTAAATACCCTAACACAGCCACGCCCACATGAGGAATTGGCTGTTTAGTTTCGTATGTTGCTTGGTGAGTTATTGGGAGTTGGAACTCCCCGTTATGCCATGAGTATAAACACCACTGTCATTTATTTTCGTATTATCATAATGAGTACTCGTATATTTTTATGTGAATCTCTTGCTTTTTGCACCAAGCACTAGCCCTCGCTCATGTGTCACCCACTCACACTCACACACACACACACATGTTACGGCTAGTGTCTGTCTGTGTGTGTGTGTAAAAAAGACGAAGATAAGCAAAAATAAAAGTGAAATACAAAAACAGCACTCGCCTTTGCCTTCGCCTTCGTCTTCACATTCGCATTCGTTTCTTGTTAAATTATCACCCAAGACAGCAGCCACCCTCTCCATACAGCACGGCTGGCTATTTATGCTGCCAGCAACTACCCCCACAAGCACTCACACACAGACACACACGCACACACTCACTCTCATACGTACCCACCCACTCACACGTAAAGCATACGAATCGCTGGCAGCCCATTTACTTCTTTTTTTCTAAATAGTTCGTTATGGGTTTCTTTTTGCTTGCCAAAGCAGGGTAGAAAATTCAACTAAAAATTATTTTCTCTCAGCCTTTAGGTCTTTGAAACGGCTGAACATATTTGAAGAACAGTTCCATAGCAAGAAATATATTGCAATTTACATGTGTATATTGAAATTGATAATCGTTTACTTTGATATCTGATATGAAGATAGCTAGCTAGAGATACTTTTTAAATTGTATAAATTCGTGTTTTTTTTTTTTTTAATGTCGCTTCGTTCTTATTACTTGAGTAATTTGAGTAATATACATAATTTTGCAGAAATATATTTTATACAAATTATATTATTATTATCTCGCTCTTATAACTCTGCACACAATTGTTGTTGTCGCTTTTCGAATTATGTGTAATTGCCCCCCGTCTCCCACTCTGTAATAAGCTTATCTTTGCCTATTTTGAAATTCGTCAAACTCAAACTACTTCAATACCGTCGCATTCGCCCATGTTGTTTAATTTGTGATTTATAAAAAAATATTTGAATTGTGGCAGCATTTTGTTTGACCAACTGATAAACTGCTAAAAACACATTGGCACTTGTTTGCCATTGCGGTCATTGTACTTTTTGTGATTTTCTATTCTATGGAAATTTTTGGGTAAATACAAAAAAAAGTCAACATCAGCGATTGTGGTATATTTTCTATCACAAGAGAACTTCGTGTCAGAGACAAAGCATATTACTGGACTATTTTATGAAACATATGAAAAAGATTGTATATTTAAATATATAAGGTTTTCTCTAATAGTTTGTTTATGATGATAAAAAAAGTAGTAAAAATTACAATTTATAATTTTGCATTTATCTTAAAATAGACTCACATATATTTTACTATATATATAAAGGAAACAATACAAATATTATTGATTTTTATATTTGTTTGCTTTTTTATCTCTGAGAAATAAATATATCTATGTATTTTTTAAGCATATATAATAATTATTAATTCAGATCCTTTTTTTTAATTTTTAAACTGAAATATATATATTTCGATTTAAATTTTATAAATATAATTATTATAATTGCTCGAAACTATCTATGGAAAACATTTTACTGTATTTGATCGAAGCTTTCTACGGAAAACATTTCATTGTATTTATGTCTTTTACCCACTCTTCATCCAATACTGTTCTACTTTATTTTCTATATAGTACATATACTTCTGGGCCTCATCAAAGAATCCATCTCAACCATTCCACACATTCGCATTTGCTAACAGCAGCCAATAACATTTTATGGCGCACGCCATTGCGATGTGCCACACACTCAAATACACACACACGCACACACATGCAGCGATCAACGAGTGAAAAAAGAGAAAAACTGGCAGAAAAACTAATTCCACATAATGGCCAATCTACATAAAAAAATCGCTCGACATGAAAACCAAAAATCGATGAATGGAATGGCAGTGGAGTAGCAATAGAAAAAAAAGAAATAGAAGAAAGGAAAAAAAAAAACAACAAAAACATCAACTGCGACTGAGTCACAAAAATACCACCCCGCATAAATTTGCAAATAATGAAATGGTAAAAAAAATGCACACACAAACAGAAACACACACAAATATATATATATATATATATATATATATATATACAAATACATACACACATACGTACATATGTACATAGACAGACAGACGTGCACGGTTCACCAAGGGGCGACTGGCGAATAAAGTTCCAAATCATGAAGCATACAAAATGAAAATCCACCCTCGAAAAAAGTTGCCACGTTTTTTCCTTTTTTTTCCATTTTGGGGGAAAAAAGAAAGCAAAAAGTATTGTAATGGTCTCTCTCTATGTGTGTGTGTGTGTGTGTGTGTGTGGGTGGGTGGTTGGGTTCGTTGGTTACTTGGCTGCTTGTTTCGCTTTCGCTTTGTTTGCAAAACAATCAAAAGCGAACGATTCGTCTCCAGTCTCCGCCAAGCGTCTGGCATTCGCCGCATTGCCTGCTGCTTCTATTACTCCTGGTCGGTGGAGCGTGGTCCTTGGAGCACATGGCCAGCGTTGGCCGCGACATTTGTCGTTGCTGGCGACATTAAATGTAGCTAGAAGTTGTTTGTATTGTACATTATATGAGATACCCTATGAAGAGAAAACAAAGAGGGAATCTTACTGTTAAAAGCCAATATTGTTTTAACAGCTGTGCGAGGTATTCTCAATTCGCCCCCTTCAAAACGTGGGCTAACTACTTTTTCCTACCTTTTCTTTTGTTTGCTGCGCAACGCAAAACCAATTTCAAGCATATTTTTATGAGCACTGAGAGCCGCTGTTGGCGACGAGGTGGAGCTCTACGGTGGATTACGCTGGGCAGGCACAACAGCTTTATTTAATTTTTTAAACGTGCACCAAGACCGCCACCAGACGCTAATAACGATTGCCGCAATGGAGTTCATTCTGGCAGATCTAGCATTTTCTGCCTGATTGTTGTCCAATTGGAAAAGTTCTAACTAAGGCAAGAAGTAGGAAACTGTTATAAATAGTGAAGATATGATATTGAATAAAAAAAAGCGGGTTCGAAATTCTATAAAAAATATATATTTAATTCTTATTCGATGTTCTTTTCATATTTAAAAAAGTCGTGTATCTCAATACTCTGTATCTATAATTATAATAATATTATAATAATATTAATTGTTTTTAATTTTATATTTTGGTGTATACATTTTTATATATTTAATTTATTATTATATATTTAATTTAATAATAATAAATTTGTTGAAAACGCACATTAAAAAAGTGCAGACCCTACAAAACAAGGCCTTACGGCGTATCACAGGTGCCAGCTGGTACGTTCGTAATTCAGTATTGCACAACGATCTACACATGCCAACAATTGCCGAACTTATTGGACGTCACTCCTCCAGGTACGCGGACAGACTCTTAGCGCATCCAAACAGATTAGCTACCGATCTGGCACGCAACACCAATAGGCGAAGGCTTAAAAGAATTCACCCCCTGGACCGCAGAGTATAAACGCAGTAACTTAAGAATTAAATGATATTATTAAATTATATAAAATACGGGCTTCTAGCCCATTAATAGGTTAAGGTATAGCTATATCTGCGCTACAGAGTCAGAGACAATAAGCTGCAATAAAGAAAAATAAAATTAAAAAAAAAAATAATAATAATAATAAATTTGTTAGCTATAAATAAAAGTCTAATTTAGAAATAAATAAATAAATAAATAAATAAACTATAAACTAAATGAAAAGTTTTGGGTATTTTTTTTTAAATTTATATTACTTTATTTATATTGTTTATATAAATGTGAGCGGCACTTAATTTTGCTTTTGTTGAGGATTCTATAGCTATAACTTTTGCAAAAGTCAGAATGCTTTAATTAATTGGCAGTTAACTGATTAGTGAGAGATCTTGTAGAACTAACTCTCTTGTAGAACTAAAAAGCACACAATTATTTTCGTAGAAAGCTAACATAATATAATATAGATACACAATATGCTCCAATTATATATAAATTGAAGAGAAAAAAAAATACAATAAATAAATATGTAAGTTATTGCTATTTAATCTTAAAACACTCTCACGCAGAGTATTCTGAATAAAGGAATTTAAGTAAAATGCTGAAGAGAAAAGTGATATGAGTTTGATTACAATGTCTTTGAAGACGTTCCACAAGTCTTAAGAATCCCTTCTTCTAAGTATACTTTATGAAGACGTCAACATTTGGTAACTGTGCAGAAGAGCTTCGTAATAATTTTCCCTCACATTTGGCTGCTTTTTATGTGCCTTTTTAGCAAATTACAAAAGTGCGCCATTTTTTCGGACATTCTCTTCGCACAGCACACAGAACTGTGAGTCTATAAAACAACAACTGAAATACAGCGGAAATGACAAATACACACACGGACAGTGTGTGTGTGAGAGAGAGAGAGAGAGAGCGAGCAGTGGGACAATTTTCAACGTTGCTCCCGAAAATATGCAACATTTTTTATATGTTTCTGCTTCACAAAGTTTTGCGTCATAAAATTTATTTTTTTGCTGCGGCTGCCACTTTTGTGTTGTGCTGTTTCGCTGTGGCTTTTATACCGTTCTCAGTGTATGTGCATGTGTGTGTGTGTGTGTGTCTGTGTGCGTGCTTTTTATGACCCAATATGGCCGCCAAGCGCGGCGTACGTGTTTCGCTCTGTCTCAGCTTCTGCGATTGTGTGGGTTTATGAATTATATAGATTTTTATGCGGTCGCATATTATTTTTGTTTCTATTTTCTTTATTTATTTTATTTTTGCTCTTCTTTTACTATCTCTTCCAGCAAGCCGTCCTCTCTTTTTTTTCGAGCCATAAAAATGTCTTTTTATATGCGGCACTATCTGGCAGATCACCCTGCATAATGTTGGCCCGTTTTTGTTTCTGTTTATGAATATTTGCTGGGCCTGAGCTTGACTTTTATGTTTTACTGGGCTGCCTGGCTGGGCATTTCATTATTCCAATATTCGTATATAGAATATACTATATGTTTCATTCGTACGCTTTGTGCGCTCTTCTCGTTTGCCTTTCGCGCGCTGCTTTTGTCATTTTTGCATTAATTTCATATTTTGTGTGTGCGCTGGGCTGCCGCGCTGCTGTTTATTCCGCATAAATAATAAATATTTTTGGTTATTGCGTCTGCACAGCATTAATATTATTTTGCTACACAAACGCACACGCACACACACACACTCTCGCATACGTACGAGTTAACATCCTGCATCATGGGCGGCAGTCAGGACAACGCATTGCCGTGAGCTTTAATTTCGACTCATTTTTCGTTATCAAAACATTAGGCTTATGAGCATGTATTTGTTGTTTTTTATTCTCACACATAAATATTTGCAATTAAATATGCGAAACACACATACACACACACCTACACACAATAAACAGGTCGATAGCTTTCGATAGAGCCAGTATTTGCAGCATTTTGCTTGGAGAAAAATATTAAAATTCTGTTTATATTTGATTTGGCCAGCAAATTTCATGTTTATCAAAATTTTCAAATATTTTAATTAAAAATAACTAAGTATATTCGAAATTTCGAAAATACGTCTGCTCTCCCACAATTTATTAATTAATATTTTACATTATATAACAAAATAAAATGTTCCATATTGACTCATTTAATTTTAAGTATATAAATTATTAATATATTAGTGAATCAGCTAAAGATCTAAAAATTCGCTTTTCCAACTGGAATAATGATTTGAAAATTAAAAATCCCTTCAAATATCCCTTTTGGGCAATTTGCAACATGTACTAGAATCGAGACAACAACCTTATAATGAAATTGCAAAATTTTCAAATTGAACACATGCCGTTTTCTCAAGTGCCAAATTATTATTAAATTATTTTTTGCAATATGTACATATGTATGTATGCATGTATATGTAAGAGCATGTATACGCTTGATCGTTTACTACATTTTGTAATCCACTGTGGAAATCTCAGCGCGTCGAGTCATTTACATGCACACATACATATGTATGCACATAAATACATACATACGTATTTATATGCGCATATTCGTATGTATGTATGTCTGCAAGTGTACATACATATTTATGACTGTGTGAATGTGCGATGGCGAGTGCAAGTGCACCCAAGCCAATGAACAATTGTGTTATCATTAACATAGACCCACATGTGTTTCTCGTAAGACGGACGGGCAGCCGATTGATTAAGCTCCAAGTGCCGTTGATAGCTAATCGGGTCGCTTAAGGCGCGAGCAATCAAATTAGTGTCTCAATTGTAATGTACTTAGCAAAACTATTTCAGCAACAAGCACATCAATAACAATCTGTGATGCCATTTGAGCTTTCTTCCGGCTAGATCCAGAGTTTTTAAATGTCGGATATTGCGGTAAATATTTACAGCAACTGGAAGTGAGAATATCGACTTTTCAGAGTTTCGAAAAATCATTTTATTTTCATCTTTCCATTTCTCTTATGCTTCCATAATCTTGTATGATTATTTATCAAGTTGGAGTATTTAAATTTAATCTTTGTAGATTAAGTTCATTATTATAAAATATAATATATAAAATTTATAATACATCAAATATATTCACTAAATTACGCGATAACAAACAATTAATCCAAATATAATATGTTGTTTTATTAACTTTTTTTGATTGCAAATTAGATATTTTTATTAGACAATTTAGCTTTTTATGTTATGAAAAAATGACAGCACTGACGGCAATGCACTTTGCTCAGAGCGAAAGATAGAACAAGAAAGAGAGAGAGAGAGAGAGAGACAGAAAATAAGAGCGCGTAAAGCTTGCTTTGTTAGACGGTAGAGGCGTCGCAATTCGCGACGCAACTCTTCGTGCTTCTCAGTGCAAAAGCACCCTCATTAACTACGCCTCTGGTTATTGAGCAAATGCGCCGTTATCATTTCATGTATTTGACAACAGCAGCCCAAAAGCAACTGAGCCTCGGAGCTCCCGGCACATTGTTGAAATAGCTTCTCAGGCAAACGGTTTGCTATAAAAAAGCATAAGTCATTGCGAAATACTGATAAATACATAGTGAACGGTGTGAGATAATCAAATTGGGTTTTCGTCATGGCTGAGGAGTCGAGGACAGTTGGGGAATCCTGCACGGAAGGCGCCGTCGATCACCTTTTTTTTTTACGCGATAAACTGCAAAAATTTCAGAACAAAATCATGTGCGATTTCGAGAAGCGCCTCTCTTGCATGATAGAGGACGTTATGCAGGATGTGCGACAGCAGGAGCTGCGTGCACAGGAGTTTCGCCAGTTCGATAACTCCCGGGGCAAGGCAAATCACGCCAGCGCCACTTGGCATAATCGCCAGCAGCATGACGTCAGCGACTACCCAAATGGACGAACGCATGCCCAAAATGGAACAACGCCAAAACAACCACAGCCACAGTCGGAGCAGTCGCAGCAGCAGCGACAAGATCGACGAACACAACGTCAATTGCCCGACAAGGTGTTCGTAGTGCGTGAGTCGTATCTGACGGTGCTGCTGCAGGTGGAGCACATGCGCCCCATCTACCACATATTCTCAATTATTCTGATCATGTTTCTGCTGAACGTCATCTTCTATGACTACTTTGTTGAGGGCCGCATCAATTTGGCGTTGGGCACGTTCCGTACAGGGCTGAAGCGTCTGCACTGGGTACTTGGTGCCTGGCTGCTGGAGCATGTCTTCGTCATTGCACTCTACTATGCCTTCCAGGGCTGGGCGGTGGTGCGTGCCAAGCTGCAGTCACACAGTGAGTCTTGAGAGTATATGCCCAAATCCAAAGTCCAATAAGAATTCCTAATTTCTTGACAGAATCGCTGCAGCGCTTCTGGTCACACAGCTGCCTAATACTGCATATCAGCTCCCAGCTCGTCTTTGGCTATGTGTCCACCTCGCTGTGCCTCAAATTCCAGCTGCCCTTCATCAGTGCCTGTGTGTTGCTCCTGGAGAGCACGCGGTTGTTGATGAAAATGCACGCCTATGTCAGATACAATGCGGCTCGGGTGCTACTGGGCAAGCAGAAGACCGACGACGATGGGGAACTAAAGGATGCTTCTCCCTACTTGCCGCCCCTGCGTTGCTACGTTTATTTTCTGTTTGCGCCCACCCTAATCTACAGGGATAACTATCCGCGCACGAAGCAGATTCGCTGGAAGTTTGCGCTTGCCCGCCTCATGGAGATTGTGGCCATTGCCTTCTTCTATGCCTCCATACACGAGCGCCACATTCGCGAGTATTTTGGTCAGTTCGGCAAGGAGGCGCTGGGTCCTTCTCAGTTAATAGTCAAGATCTTCGGCATGATGCTGCCCAGCGCTGTAATCCTCCTATGTGGCTTCTATATGATTCTCCACTCCTGGCTGAACTTTACGGCGGAGCTGTTACGCTTCGGGGATCGTATGTTCTACAAGGATTGGTGGACGTCGCACACTTACGATGGATACTACCGCAACTGGAACGTTGTGGTGCACGACTGGCTGTACGAATACGTCTATAAGGATTTGTATACCTACGTGTTCAAGGGATCAAAAGTGGTCGCCTCGCTGGTGGTGTTCATGATATCGGCACTGGTGCATGAGCAGGTGCTGGGATTCGGGCTCCAATTATTCTTCCCTGTCATGTTTATGTTTTTCGGTGTGCTGGGCGTGGCGTTGGTCTTCCTTATGCGCAGCGCTCCCAAGACACTGGGCAACATCTGCGTGTGGTTCACCCTCATTATAGGCAATGGTTTCATGATCTCGTTGTATTCCATGGAGTATTACGCAAAACGCAATTGTGAGCTGCGCTACGAGCACTGGACGGACTACATAACACCTGCGATCTGGCGTTGCTATCATTAGAAAATGTCTTTTTTTTAAATTGAATATTAGTCTTATTACTTGTAATTTGTACACATGGCGTACGTTTTGTATATTAGGTAAATAAACTTAGGGAAAAAATCGTGAATGGCTTTCAAAAGGCTACAAAGTACTTAGGGCTATAATTGTAACAATGTATCAAAATGGGTGGGTCCTTAGTCTACTGTAAACATATTTTACATCAGGGTGACTGATGATTAACTCCAATCTTATTGAATACTGTCTAACATTAACACACAATGTTCCAACCAACTACCAACTCTACTAGCCTCTGCCTCTGGCTCGCCCTCTTCTGCGTCTTCCAACTATACGCAAACATTGACATTATTGGCCGGTGCTGGTTGCGATGCAGATGACTCGTCCTCAACGTGTTTACGACGGAATAGGATCACATGCGGCTCGGGCGCATGCATCATGTAGTGAACCCAGCCGGGACTTTGTTGGACGCCAAGGTTACGCCATTCCGTCTCTGTCATTAAATGCGATTTGGGGACGTGCTTGGCCAGGTCGGGCGGCAAAATTACGTGCCTGCAAGCAACAGGCTGTATGTTGAACAAATGTATATATATATTTATATCTGATGTCGTTACCTGTACTCATATTTGTCATCGAAATACTTTTCGGAGTATTGAATTTGATCTGCAGGCATGGTAAATAATATTAATTAATTATTTGATATTATAAATCTCTTTTTTGATCAAAAACATTTATTTATTATTTGATGGCTTGTTTCGTGGCGGCTAACCGATAAATTCTGAACGATATTTTTAGTGTTGCGATTTGAGGTAACTCTACAGAAGATGATTTCTTTTCAGTTATGGTTCATTTAAATTTAAATACAAAAAAAAATGTAATTGGATTGCCAATGTATATAACTGCTTTAAAAAGCATGATTAATTATTTTATTTAACCACGAACTACATTACGAATATTTTCATTTTCAAATAGAATAGAATATTTTTTCCAGTTTACACTCACCTGGTACTGTTAACCATGGTTCATTTTGGAACTTATGAATTATGTTATGCTAACAGAAAATTGCAGAGCTGCCACAGAGTCATAACGACGCGCTACTCTTGGCTTTATTTGCCATTTTGTTTCTGTGTGTGCAAAGTATTCGAAATTACTTAATTACTATTTATTTAAATAATGGATGTCACAAGTATATTGGATGATGCCAAGCTGGAAGCATTCCGAGAGCTAAACTTGCTAGAAAAACATCGAGTTGAGAGTTTCAAAGATTGGCCCTTCACATCAAAGTCCACATGCAGCATTAACAAGGCAAGCGAGTTGTGAATCTGTAAATAACAAACTGTTTATAATTATGTGTTTCAACTATTGAGCAGATGGCCGAAGCGGGGTTTTACTGGACAGGCACCGCCCGTGAAAACGATACCGCCACTTGCTTCGTGTGCGCCAAAACCCTGGACGGCTGGGAGGCAGAAGACGATCCTTGGAAGGAGCACCTAAAGCACGCACCGCAATGTGAGTTCGTTAAATTGGGTTGCGCTGAAAAGGATTTAACTGTAAGTGAACAGGTGGCGGAAACAAACTATATTTGGTATTGAAAAGCATTTAATTCCTTTACTTTCAGGTGGAGCAATTTTTGAACATTTTTGGGACTGTTGTCAAGACGAATATATCAAAGAATATTAAGGATTTTAAAGCTAAATTTGTGAAAGATAATGAAGCCAAGCTAAAGAACTTTACACATAATCAATCTTAGTTTCAATTGTAATATATCTATATTTAATAAATTACTTCTCGCTTATTTGAATTAAAAAATTGGCAATTATGCCGCTCATTTCTTAACAGCGCTCTGCTAAAATTCTGCCAGGTGGCAACTCTTTATAAATTAGTGCTAAATTTTGCTTTACACGAATTACACAAATGTATTTACAACTCTTTTTATTAAAAGTTTTTATTCGACTTCAGTTCAATGTAAACAAAGAATCTCTACTGGTTAGAAAATGTGAAATTAAGCATAGATATCAGTCATGTTGAAACGCAAACTCGATAGGCAAACGGCGGCACTTGATCTAACAAAGCCGAAGATAATAGCCTCGAATGAAATTCTAATTTACAAACGATTTTATGAATTTGAATGTGAGTTAAATCAAGAACTGTCGAGGCTCGATTTACCAAATGAGATTGCATGTGTTTACAATCCCGTCGAGTATGCGTCAACCTTGCATTGCGCGTATTTAGAAAAGTATTTAAGTGGAACGAAAAATGTCCTATTTGTTGGCATAAATCCTGGGCCGAAGGGCATGTGCCAGACGGGCGTAAGTAACAATTACTGAAGAAATATATGTGTATGCGTGTGAATATAGATATTTACTATATTATTTGTAGATACCTTTCGGCAATGTCGGCACCGTGCTTAATAAGATGCAACTCTCTGGCGTAGTCCAACAGCCGCCCGTGTTGCATTCCAAACGACCTGTTACTGGCTTAAATTGCAGAACCGAGGAACAGAGTGGCTTGCGTTTGTGGAATCTATTTGAGGAATTAGCTGGCAGTTTGAATGTATTTTTCAAACAATGCTTTGTTCACAACTTATGTCCCTTGGCCTTTTTTGACGAAAAGGGCGCTAATATAACCCCTGATCAGTTGAAAGGCGATTATAAAACGCGGATACGAGACAAGTGCTTTATGGTGTTAGAGAAGCAGCTCAATTTGTTACGGCCGCAATTTGTTGTGGCTATTGGATCATGGATTGAAATGGAGTTAAAAAAGAGATCGTCCTATTGCAAATCATTCGCAACAGTCATTCGTTTGAAACACCCAAGTATGCGAGTGCCCAACAATAATAAGTGGCCAGAAGAGGCGAAAGCTTTGCTAGAGAGAGAAAATCTAATTAAGTATATCTGTAATAGGTTAGAAGACTAATATAAGTACTGTTAAGCGAAGAAGTGGGTGAGTGAAGTGAGTTTTAATAATTGCATCATAGATTTTAAGCAACCAGTGGAACAAGAACAAACTTTTAAGACAAAATTTTGTCACTAGTCAACTTCGTATTTGCTCGGGTCCCTTCTTAAGGTTAGAGCAGCGAGAGTTCAGCTATTCTCATTTATTTTCCTTGCTCTCTCTCCCTCTATGTATGTATGTATGTACATATATTTCGTGTATGTCTGCGATTTGCTGCTGTATTTTCTAATCCTATCTTATATTTTCCCTCTTCACACCTCCATCGGGTTGGTGATTATAGTTTTCTTAAGCTTAACTCTAGAATTGTCAACACATTGAATAAATAAATAAATAGACATATGTATATGATATTATTACTTGTAGGAAGATTATAAAAGCGTTGATGTGCATACAATATATTCTTTCGCGACTAATATGCACACACATAACACAACCACTTGCACATGTATGAACATTTATGTGACTGTGTGTGAAACGCTAACTGCATATGTTGTATGGTTAGTGAAGGAACGCATTTTAAATATATTTGAATTACGGTCAGTGTTGCCACACTTGTGCATTGAGTTACCAATCACATTGTGTCTGAGCTGCCGTATCGGACGCCATTGAGTTGCCAATCACATTGTGGAGTGAACAGCTGACATTTGCTTGTTATTTTTTTGCTCGCCTGTGTCGTGGCGTCGTAGTCAGTTCTGTTTTGTTAGTTTGCGTATAAATTGCAATATTTCCATGCCAAATGGCCGCATTTATGGAGGATGCTCTTGTGGAAGCGAGGCGAGCACGTGACGCAGGAGAGGTTCCCGTTGGTTGTGTGTTTGTGCACAATGACAAGGTAATAGCACGTGGCGGGAACGAGGTGAATGTACATCGGAATGCAACACGTCATGCGGAGTTCATATGCATCGACGCCACCTTGGCGTACTGTCGCGAGAAGCGATTGCCGGCACGCCAGGTTTTCAGTGAGATTAGCGTTGTGGTCACTGTGGAGCCCTGTATAATGTGCTCGGCCGCATTGCACACGCTCGCCGTGAAGGAGATCATCTACGGCTGCGAGAATGATCGATTCGGTGGCAAGACAGTGATAGACGTTGCCGCCGTGGTTGGCCAACAGATCAACATAACGGGCGGTGTACGAGCGGACGAAGCAATGGCCTTACTCAAGGACTTCTACAAGGGCGACAATCCGGCTGCACCACCCGTTGCCAAGAAGAAGAAATGATTGGATCTCAGTTGAAAGACGAGAAGAGAAGTGGAGAAAAGAGAAGTGAACAAGCACCGTAGTCACCTTAAGCTTCAGCTTATGTAAAACCGTTTTGTATATGTTTTTAATTTATTATAAACTTTAAGCATAGAGTTTAAGCTAAATATGGCGTTCAGAACGTTACATTTAATATAAATACAATTACTTCGTGAAGAGCAACATCTTGTGCATATAGTCCAAGGCTGTGTCAATGCAACTATTACATGAAATCGAGAGCAAAAAAATGATTTATATTTCTATCGAACCATCACCAGAAAATATCATTGTCAACCCTTGTGAACTTATTGTTATTGCACTAAAACCTAAGCTAGTCTTTTGGCTCGTCATTTGCTGCGCAAGCTGCCCTGAATCTGGGGAGCATGCGCAGCAAACAATTGCGATCGCCTTTTACAATTTCTAAACTAATGCTATCAATCTATTATAATATATATCTGTATATGTTTTAGATGCGCAGATTGCGACGTCTGTGGCCAATGTTCACCCACTCCAGGGGAACACTCTCGCCCACATTGTATGTAGATGGAGTGCAGCTGGTTAGTTTTCTTGCCGGCTCGCAACGACGGCTGACATTCCAATAGGCGAAGCCTTGCGGGCAGCGATATATTTGTCCCTCGATGCGACCCGTTTGCTGCACGTATCCGCACTTCACGAAGACCTGGCTGCACTCATCCTGGTTCAGTGCAAAGTGTCCCTCCTCCGGACAGAGAGGCTCAGTCGAATGAATTGGCACCTAAACAGAGACGAAGAGAACTTTGTGGGTTAGTAAAGCTGTGCAATTTTGCAATTAGTAAAAGATACTTGCCAAGTTAAGTGGTTCTGCTTGTTCATCAAACAGCTGTGTTCGGGATGATCCCTTGTTGGAACAGGTATCATTGGGTTCTGGCTTTGCACAGCGACATGATGCTTCTTGATAGACGGTGCCATTGGGACATTGGAACAATACAATATTCAAATTGGATTCTGAGTTCTCATTGCATTGATAGAATACTCCGCATTGCTTTGAATGCCGACGGAAGCCAGACGGGCAGACAAACAAGCTTTGGTCCTCAGTGGTTGTGGGGCAGGGAGCGCTTGAATTGTTGAATGCTTCAGGATTGGGTGTTGGCTGCTGCTCGGTGGTTGTCTCCACTGGTCTATATGTAGTTGTTTCCACTGGCTTAGTTGTAGTTGTATCCACGGGCTTAGTTGTAGTTGTATCCATTGGCCTAATTGTAGTTGTATCCGTTGGCCTATTTGTAGTTCCATCTACGGGCTTAGTTGTAGTTGTATAGCCTGGACTATTTGTAGTTGTCTCAACTGGTCTATCTGTGGTGCTATCTGTGTTGGTTGTTGTCTCTGGCTTTATTGTTGTTATTGGCATCGAGGTGGTGGTTGTCATATCTGTCCATTGTGTTGTTGTTTCACTTGGTTTTGTTGTAGAGGTCGTGCTACCGGAGGAGCAATTACTAGATACTTGATCGACGTAGTTACAGGTATCCAGAGATGTGTCCCAGACGGTGCCCTTTGGACAACGGAACTTATACACTTGATAGCTATCCTTGTTTTTGGTGCAGCGATAATAAATGTTGCAGTCCTCTGGATCGGCGTGGAAGCCTTCAGATGGACACTTGAAATTGGGTGGCGGCTCAGTAGTAGTCGGAGGATAGCCTGGACCTGATCCAGTTGTCTCCGGATACATTTCTGTGGTAACCGTTGGTTTCTCTGTGGGTTTTGTTGGTGGCCCAGTAGGGTTGGTTGGAGAATCTGTTGGTTTCGTAACTATTTCCGTTGTGGGTTTCATTGGGGGTTCAGTTGATGGTTTCATTGGTGGTTCTGTTGTTGGCTTTGTTGGCGATTCTGTTGGTGATTCTGTTGGTGGTTCTGTTGTTGGCTTTGTTGGTGATTCTGTTGTTGGCTTTGTTGGTGCTTCCGTTGGTGGTTCTGTTGTTGGCTTTGTTGGTGGTTCTGTTGTTGGCTT
Source organism: Drosophila koepferae (assembly GCA_030914345.1). Lineage (NCBI taxonomy): Eukaryota > Metazoa > Arthropoda > Insecta > Diptera > Drosophilidae > Drosophila > Drosophila koepferae. The sequence continues at coordinate 5,405,207 of JAUESR010000206.1, read as the reverse complement.
CGTTGGTGATTCAGTTGGTGGTTCTGTCGTTGGCTTTGTTGGTGGTTCTGTTGTGGGCTTCATTGGTGATTCTGTTGTTGGCTTGGTTGGTGGTTCTATTGTAGTTGGTCGAGTTGAAGTTATTTCGGTTGTGGTTGCGTTTGGATCCGTTGTTGGCTCTGTTGGAGATTCAGTTTGACCTGAGCAACTCGGAACATTCTGCGCATGATCACACGTTTGTATGTCTGCATTCCAAGCTGTATTCTTGGCGCACATAAACTCATGCTTCGAGTAGGAGTCTCCAGTTTTCAGACATCTGTAAAACTTTCGGCAATTGTTGGGATCAGGCATAAATCCTTCGCCTTTACACTCGGTGCCAGGTGGCAAATTGGGCACCTTGGTTGTAGTTTCGGGCATTATCGTCGTAGTCGGAGGAGGAGGTTGAGTAGTAGTGGTCCATGATGTTGTAGACTGGTTTTCAGTTGTGGTTGGGCCGGTTGTTGTTGTCTCAGTTGGAGCACTCGTTGTGGGTGGGTTGGTTGTGGGCTGATTAGTCGAGGGCTGGTTGGTTGTGGGTGGGTTGGTAGTGGTTGGGTTGGTTGTGGGTGGGTTGGTAGTGATCGGCCTATCCGTTGTTGATTCTGTGGCTGGCTCAGTTGGCCGATTTGTCGTATTGGGTTCCGTGCTGGTAGGTGAATTGGTTGTCACTGGCATTGCTGTTGATGTTGGAGTCTCCGTGGTATTGTTACATGGTCCCTTATCGGATTCAGTTGTAGCATTCCCTGGACCATCTTCGGGTTTGGGATTGCACATATTCAAGTCGTGATTGCAGGTTTGAATGTCCTGGTCCCAAACTGTGCCCGCTGCACAGTGGAAGGCCACCTTGCTAAAGCCGCCCTTGTCATTGCTAATGCAGCGATAGAATTTCGCACAGTTGTTTGGATCACCGATGAAGCCCTCTGCTGTACACTTCACATCTCCAGTTGAGCTTGTTGGTCTTTGTGTGACAGGCCTTTGGGTAGTTGGTTTTTGGGTTGAGGGTTTTCCAGTCGTTGTGATCGGTTTTTGTGTTGGTCTTTGTGTTGTCGGTATTACAGGGCCTGAGGTTGTTGTGCTTGTTGATTGCGATGAGCCTTGACCAGGAGTAGTGTCGGTTGCAACTGGGCGTTGAGTGGTGACACTGTTGCCACAGCTCTTATCATTGACGGCCCAGGCATGATTACAAGCTTCGATCTGAGCATCCCACACAGTTCTGGGCGGACACGAAAAGGCCACCGTATAGAAACCTCCTCTGTCATTATCCACGCAGCGATAGAACTTGGCGCAGTCTTTGTCATCTCCCAAAAATTGTCCATTGACTTTACAATTTCCAGAGGGTTTTGGCGACGGTGTGGAGCTAGAGCTACTGGAGCTGGAGGTTGTTGTTTGCTCTGTGGTGGTGCTGCTGCTTGAAGATGATGGTGAGGAAGATTGATTATTGCCGTTATTGATGACCCGCTTGCACTTAAGGCTCTGCATGTCAATCTGCGATGGATGGTTGCAACTGTTGGCCTCGGGATGCCAAATGGTATTTGGTGGGCAAGTAAAGGATACTTTCATAAATCCACCACTTCCGTTGTCCACGCAACGATAGAATTTCGAGCAGTTTTCTTTGTCATCTAAAAAGGTTTCCTCGCTCTCACATTTCTCTGCCGGCTTGAATGGTTTCTGAGTTGTTTCTTGCTCCTGGTTGGAGGATGTTTCTTGATTCGAAGACGATCCTTGATTAGATGATGATCCTTGATTTGATGACGAGCCTTGATTAGAGGATGAGCCTTGATTGGATGATGATCCCTGATTTGATGAAGATCCTTGGTTAGAGGATGAGCCTTGATTAGAGGATGATCCTTGATTAGAGGACGATCCTTGATTAGAAGAAGAGCCTTGATTGGATGATGATCCTTGGTTGGACGAAGATCCTTGATTAGAGGATGATCCTTGACTTGAGGAGGATCCTTGATTTGATGACGATCCTTGGTTAGAGGAAGAACCTTGACTGGAGGATGATCCTTGGTTGGATGAAGATCCTTGATTAGAGGAAGAGCCTTGGTTAGAGGACGATCCTTGATTTGAGGACGATCCTTGGTTAGAGGATGAGCCTTGGTTAGAGGATGATCCTTGACTTGATGAAGATCCCTGATTGGAGGATGATCCTTGATTTGAGGAAGAGCCTTGATTGGAGGATGATCCTTGATTTGTAGACGATCCTTGATTTGAGGACGATCCTTGATTGGAGGAAGAGCCTTGATTGGAAGATGATCCTTGGTTGGACGAAGATCCTTGATTAGAGGATGAGCCTTGATTGGATGATGATCCCTGATTTGATGAAGATCCTTGGTTAGAGGATGAGCCTTGATTAGAGGATGATCCTTGATTAGAGGACGATCCTTGATTAGAAGAAGAGCCTTGATTGGATGATGATCCTTGATTCGACGAGGACCCTTGATTTGAGGACGATCCTTGATTGGAGGAAGAGCCTTGATTGGAAGATGATCCTTGGTTGGACGAAGATCCTTGATTAGAGGATGAGCCTTGATTGGATGATGATCCCTGATTTGATGAAGATCCTTGGTTAGAGGATGAGCCTTGATTAGAGGATGATCCTTGATTAGAGGACGATCCTTGATTGGATGATGATCCTTGGTTGGACGAAGATCCTTGATTGGAGGATGATCCTTGATTAGAAGATGATTGATTTGAGGATGATCCTTGGTTGGATGAAGAACCTTGACTTGATGAAGAGCTTTGGTTGGATGAAGAACCTTGATTCGAGGATGATCCTTGATTTGATGACGATCCTTGGTTAGAGGATGAGCCTTGATTGGATGACGATCCTTGATTAGAAGACGAGCCTTGGTTTGATGCACCACCTGCGCCACTGGCCATAGCCTTGCATTCTTCCTTCTGGACATCTGTTGGGTGGTTACAGCCTTTCGAGTCGGGATCCCAAACAGTACCTGGTGCACAATCGAAAGCAATCTTATCAAATCCGCCATTTCCATTATCGACGCAACGGTAAAAGCGTGCACAGTCCGTTTTGTCTGGCAAATATGTTTCCGTATGTTCGCACTCGCCATTTGGATTTGAGGGTTTATTTGTTGTCGAGTTTGAAGAACTTGTGGTGTTTTGAGCTGCAGAGGAACTGGTGGAAGATGCGGATGACTGATTGCCAGAGTTTGATGAAGACGAAGAGCTCTGATTGTTGCTTTGATTAGAAGACTGATTGCTAGAGTTTGCCGATGAGGATGAGCCCTGATTGCCGCTCGATGAGCCTTGCTGGCTGCTATTCGAGGCTGATGATCCTTGCTGGCTGTTAGATTCATTGTTATTATTATTCGAGCTCGAACTGGAACTGCTCGATTGGTTGTTGGCATTGGATTGCTGACTGGAAGTGCTGTTGCCACCTTGACTACTTCCACTGCTGGAAGAGCTCGATTGTATGTTGCATTGTTTCTTTTGATCTTCACTAGGTAAAACGCAAACTTTCTCCTCTTGGCCCCAGACAGTCCCTGGACCACACGTAAAAGGCACCTTTTCTAAATTACCATCAATATCTTTGCGACACCTGTAGAACTTGGCGCAATCCATTTCATCGGGAATGTAGGTGTTCTCGTCTTCGCATTCACTTGCTGCAGGTTTATTGGCATTTTGATTTGATTGGTTGCTGGATCCGTTGGACGATTGATTGTTCGATGAGTTCTGGTTGCTCTGATTGTTGCTGGATGACTGGTTACTGCTAGAGCTTTGATTTTGGTTATTGTTGGAGCTTTGGTTGTTGTTGCTGGAGTTCTGGTTGTTGTTAGAAGACTGGCTGCTACCGGAGTTCTGGTTATTACTGGAGGATTGATTATTTTCAGAGGTCTGACCCGAAGATTGATTATTTCCAGAGGTCTGATTCGAAGAGCCAGAGCTAATTGCCTGGGTGCTACTACTGGAACTTTCTGTGCTGCTGGAAGACTGATTGCTGTTTGACGATTGTTGACTGCTGCTCGATGTGGATGACTCCTGGTTGGAGCTTGAGCTAGATTGATTCGAGGAACTGTTAGAAGAACTCGAGGAAGACATTGAGGAGCTTGTCGAAGAGCTTTGCTGGCTGTTGGATGAAGATGAGGAGGAGGTGGTATTCTGATAGCTCGATTGGGATGACTGTGTCGAGGTTTGCTCATCGCTGAGCGGATCAGCCTGATTGCGGCAGCCGCCATTAGCACGAACTTTGACTATATGGTTGCAGGACTGTAGTGACTCATCCCAGGCCGTTCCGTCCGAGCAACGAAAACCAATTTTATTATAGCCCCGTCCATTGGAGATGCAGCGATAGAAGACGGTACAGTCAATGGGATCACTCATAAATCCATCATCCTCGCACGACACACCCTCCTCCTCACCAGCCGAGCGCAAAGATGATGAGCTCGAAAAGGATATGACCGAAACACCACTCAGGCCTGTCAGTCCATAATTTGTGGGCAACTGATTTGCAGTAGCATAGGTGTGCAGCTGCAAGGCGGCGGGGGGTGTGACGGCGCTATTAAGCATCACATTATGTCCATTCTGGTTATTGACGAGCCCATCAAATGGCAGCTGGCTGTCTGTCTCCCCACTGACATCGATTTCGTTCATGTACGACTCGCACTCTCCACGTCCGGCCAACGTGGGCGGCAGACACAATTGGAGGGTGCGCGAGAAGACAGTGCCCTCCTTGCAGGAGAACATGTATGGTTTGATGTAATGCTCGGAACGTTTCTCACAGCGGTAGTAGATACGGCAGTCGTAGTCATCGGGAAACAGACCCTCCTCCGGGCAATAGAAGGCGACATCATCGTGGGGGGCACTGCGTCCATAGGCTGACGAAGATGGAATGTCTGCAATAAAAGTCAAGCGATATATTCGTTTGTAAGTTGGATTTAGTTTGAGGCCATTGCGCTTAAGCATATAAATTAATATTGCCACGCACAGCGACACTGGCGCGCGGAGTGCATTGCAGTCAAATGTTTGTCAAAGGATGCAGGCGTTATATACACACTCCGATATACATAGGATAGGACATGTGCTGCCAATTCAGAACCGGCCGCTGGAACAAGCCATTCAACTGAAACTTCCTGTCACAAATGCCCCGCCTGAATATATTTTGCTCAATTTCATCTGACATTTCGCGCTCGTACTTCTCTCTCGCCCTCGAAGCGCGATTTTTCGCGTTGTCAAAATAAAATTGATAATTTATTGTCATTCAATGCTCTTTTTTTTCATTTATATATATTTGGGATCTGCTGCTTCTTATACTGCTGCTGTCGCGCATTCCAATAAATTTAAATGCATTTATGGCCCTTACAGCGGAACAAATTCATTTCGAAAATGAATTGTGTATTTTTTTTTTTTTTTTTTTTTTGATTCACGTACCCACAGTTTCATTGGCCGCAACAATGTTTTTTTTCCTAATTTTTTTTTTTTCCGGCATGCTCTATAAACCAAATTGTTGTTGCGGCATGCAAATCTGGCAAAAACATTGTAAACGCGCGTCTAAAAATTAGACCCCACCAGGGATTGGCATAAATTTGCATCAGTCACTATGCGATTTTCATTGGAGCCATGTAAGCCAAAGCCAATGCTTTATGGCCTGACGGCGTGCCCTCTCAACCATACAGGTCCATTTACTCTGCCAAAATTGCCAAATCCAAGGCCCATAAAACTTAATTATGGCAAATGTGTGCCGCTACAGATCAACGAAATTGCCGTTTTTTGTTGCTTATGCACAGGCTGGACTAAAAAAAGCTGTAGCAATCGCTTATTAAAAAATAAGAAATGATTTACTCAATACCAAGTCCAAGTAAAATAATTAAAATCTATAAAATATTTTGACATTGTAAATGTATAAAAATATTCTTATGCAAATAAGAAACTCAAATAAGAGCAAGAGATTATTTAGAATGAATTATATGAAATATAAGATATCAGTCGGAGCAACTGTTGGTATGCATTTTTATTCAAAATGAATCTTTATCATTATGCATTATGCATAGGCCTATTTACCCAGTTAATGAAGTATTTAGCAATTGTTTTCTGATTCAATCTCACGACTCGACTTTGCATAATATTGACAACATAGCTGATTTGAAGAACTTGTTGACTGCTTTTCGAAATGCATAAAACTGAAGTAATTCAACAAATCACATAAGCCACTTTACATAGAAACATAATATCCAATTTTAATGGAAATATTATAATATGCATGGGACCCCAACAGCGACGCGTCTCTCCCATTACTCTTGGGCGCACTCTGCGCGCATGGCTTTCGCTGAGTCCAAATTGACCGTTTTGTGATTTTAATTATATATGATGTTTACTTTAGAACTTATGCAAAATGAAATAAAAGGAGCGACCGCAAACTTATATGGCGCCCAGCAGGCGACAGGCGTAACGTGTCCCAGGCCACAGGCTGACCGCACAGCATGTCCGCAAATAGTTTTGGATACGCCATGTTCCATGTTCCGGGATGGGGCAGGCACTGCCGAAATGTGTGTGTGCGTTGCGTTAAAATTTCAATTTTCAGCATTAAAGCACATTATGGCATAGTAAATGTAGTTATTAAAGCTTAAACGAGCTGGCGCTTGATACTCTGCCAGAGGGTAATACAATTCGCCATGCACTGTGCGATGCATGAGGAAACGAATGCCTAACCATATATATACCAGTCGTGGTCTTTAGTTATTTCAGTCGGGTTGATTCATGCTGCGCAAATCAGATTGAATCAGTATTGCATGCACTATGATTGATGGATTGGATGGGATGAGTAGGGCTTAGAACTATTCAGTTTATTAATTTATATTATATAAGACCAATGGATATATGAGTATACATTCTTCGCCTAATATAACATTTTTTTATGTTTTTTATTTTTTTCTAAATTTTAATAGTCGTTTTTTTTTATTAGTTATTTTTGGTAGGTCAGTTTTAACTCTACTCTTTAGGAAAATGGCAAATAGTAATTAAAATTGTTTCATTTTTTTCATAATTAAATTTTTATTGAACATGGCCGTTGTTAGGCCTTATTACTGAAAAAAAAAAAAACAGATAGGTTAAATTTCTTGCTTTTGCTTTGAAGAGAGCGAGGAAGCTTTGGGAAGAACTGTCCGAAATGATGTTGCCATCGTTTGAAATTAAAGAGCGAATAATAGAGAGGGAGAGAGAGGCATACAGAACTGTTTTAGTAAATTAAATCAAGATATTTTGTAATACGATGAAGCATGTAAGCGGCTATTGAATTCTTCAAGAGTTCACATAAACTTCTAGAATAAATATAAGTTTTTTACTCGATATTGCACACTAATTAATTACCAAACATCTAATAACGAAAGATTAACTAAAAGAAAAATTTTAGATTGGAATTCATTTGAATAAAGTCCTCACTACGCAACTTCGAGTTGAAGTTGTGAAAAATATATGCATATTAAAAAATTCGGCTGTGTATAATTGGTTATTTTGCAATGCGAGTTTTGTGAGAAGCCTGAGTGACGATTTGATTACCTTGGCTTGGGAGCAGACTAATGTAATAAACCAGCTCATCCTATTCTCTTTTTCTGTAAATGCCAACATGGACAAAATAAAAGAATTCAGATGTCAGTTTTCATTTTGCCTTTTTCCATTGCATTCCGGCGAGTTGGGAGCTATTTTCGCTTTGTACAAGTAGTTGCATGTTGTAAATATGATATTTGGAATTTTGAGCTGCTGTCCAAGTTTGTCGCTCCCATGGCATCTGCTACTACAACTACTCCTGCTGCTGCTGCTGCTGCTGCTCCTGCTGTTGCTGTTGCTGTTGCTGCTTCTGGGCTTGGTATAATTTCATTTGCGTCTGGTGGCATTTTGTCGCTAACTTTATGTTGAACAACGTACGTGTGCGGCCAGGATGGCGTCAACAGTTTTATGGTAGATACACCAAGTGAGACAGAGAGGCAATGAGTGAGAAGGAGGGAAAGATATGGGCAGCTAGACAGCTAGATATGAAGAGGGCTGCAGAAGCAGAGGCAATTTCTTGCATGCCCGAATCATAAGTATTCTGATTTGCAAAATTATAATTTCAATATATATATATAAATATAATAATAATAAATATAATACATATACTCTGGCAAAAAGATTGAGAATTTACTATTATATTAATTTTGAACATTTATTTCGAGAAAGAGAGAGTATCCGCTAGTTGTGTATATTATTTGCTTGATTACCTAAGCTGGCTCTCTCTTTTTTTTTTTTTCTTGTTCTCTTAGAAGTGTGTCTTTGGCGCGGCATTAGATGCGCCAAATGACCAGCCAGAAGAAATTCAATTTATTATGCAGCTTGACTTTTTTGTGACATTCTGGGCGAGATGACAGTGCGCCTGATGCTGTGACAGTTGCTTCGCATAAAGCCTGGGATGGAAAAATAGCATACTGTACGCTAATTCCAACAGCTGTCCTTGTTGAAGATTCCTTTTGCTGTTTGCCGCTCCCATTTTTGCCACTGTGCCCTTTCGCGTCTGCCCTCTGCCCTCTGCCGGCCGCTTGCCTGCGATTATAGATTTTGGTATGCGATGCGGCAGCTGCATTTGAATTTCGCGCTGCGCTGCGCTTGAACAGCTTTTAATATTGGCAATGTCCTTGAAAACATTGCAATGACCAGTGCACCGAATCCGACAACATTACTCATACGCAGCGTGTGACACTGTTGCCTGCCTCTGGCTCTGTCTCTGCTTTTTTGTGCAAGCTTCCTCATTGGCATGCATTATTCATATTTCGAAGTCAAATCGGTAAGAAATTGCTGACAGCTGCCATAAAAGATATTTAATATTGAGCTACGTTTTGTCGCACATTTAAATGAAAATTATATTTGACTTGGCAGCAATTAATTTGAATTTCAACAACTTAAGAGCTTCAGTGCTTGTCATGTCAACTAAGTAGTTGGGATGGCACGGAATGCTGTCCTGCCTGCCTGCCTGTGCTTGCTTCATGGCTGCCTGGTTGCTGGTAAATTAAACATAAAGCGCTTTTAGTTAGAATCACGTTCGTCTCAATTAAACTACATTAAATTCAATTAACAAGCAGCAGGAGGCAGCTGCGCAAAATATAAGCAACACTCCCATTACGGTTACATGCGAGCCAAGGACGAGGTGGTGAGGACGGAAAGATCTTTGTATGCGAGCGACCTGACCTACTGTTATAGCTGGCAATAGAGCCCGGTGACATTGTCTTTCTCGGGCGGGTCTACGCCGTCTACGTTACAATTGACTTTCATTACTTCTTACAATCATGTTGCATTATTGAGCGTTGTCACATCGGACAGGCCCGATGAGATGAGGGAAGTCGCCGAGTCGTCGACTCTTCGACTCGATGACTCAACGATCCCAAGACTCAAATGCTGCGTGCTGCACGACGCGTTAGTTCGTTCGTGTAATTAAGTTTAATATTTAATTTAATTGCATATTGTAGACATACAGTTACAACAACTACAACAGTTACAACACTACAACTACGGCAACAACAGCAAATGAGTCATAAAAGGACACGAGCACGCTCCGAGACATTGCCTTGCTCAAAATTATAATGAAAGCCGGAAGCGAGAAGGCTTTCAGACAAAGTTGAGAGTATCGTCGTCTTAGCCTCACCCACAACAACCAATTGCCAGCAGCCAGTAAAGGTGAAGGCGAAAGTCCAGGAATCGGCTGTAGCCAGAGTCCAGGTTCGTGACTGTCTTAGCCCCAGCAGAGTTCACATATGTATGATTGTGCGTTGTCTAGCGCTTAGTTACTTTATTTTATGTTGACCTCCTTCGGCTGCATTATTATCATTGGAGTTGTGCCTGACCTGCTTATGGCTGGTTACTTTATGTTCTTGGCACGGGATTATGGCATGTTAGCAGTCAGTTTGTGACTGGCCTTTGGGCGTGTTCACTGTATTAAACAAGTTGTTCTTGGTCATCTAATGAATTGCGTTCGCAACCCAATTTGCCAGCAAAGCTAATGATGTATAGCCAGCCACATGACTGCTCCATATGCAATATTAATCAGGCTCTTTAGCTTTCGCTTCAAATTGATTCATAAACATAAAAGTTTATGTTTTATAAAGTTAATCAAGCTGGTTTGGTTTGAGCGAAAACTAACAGAAGCATTTTGTAAATATACATTAAATATATATATTGGTAAACAGCGAAATTTTAATGCTTTATATATGATAATCCAATTAATTAGTAACACAACAAAATAATAAATTTAATATATATTTTAAGATAATATATTTAATAATTATATTAAAAAGTATTTTCATTTTGCTTTGAGCGAAAAGTCATTTTATAAATATTTTAATAAATATATTAAATAAACATATGTATGTATATTTGATTATCTAATCAATCAATAGCATTAAAAAAAGTTGTAAAAATGTAATATAAATTTTAATAAATATTTGAATAAGCTTTTGCATTTTTTGTTTTTTTTTTGTGTGTGTTTTTTTTTTTTTTTTTTTTTTAACTTTCTTTATGTATGCTTATTTAATGAAGCACTTTTTGCTTTGCAGAAATATTAACCAAATATTTTCATAAATTTATCAAATAAATATTTCAATGAATTTGAGAAAAAAAAAAAAAACAATATTAGTAATATATATTTTAATATTTATGCTTTATATATATCTAAATAAATGATTATTTAATCAAGCTGCTTTCAACGAAAACTAACATATTGTAAGAAATATATTGAACAAGTATTTTAATGAAATGAAGAGATATGAATAAACATTTGAGCAATATGCAAATTCAATGTGAAATATATTTAAATCTAACGTTCAATGACTCCAGATTTTATTGAATTCAATTAAATTTATGAAGAAAACTGTTTCTGTTGTTCATTTTATTTAGTATCTGTGTATATGCTAACTTATTAAATTTTTGATAAAAATTCTTTGTGCTTTGCCTTTGCCTTGAAGAAATTTCAATCCTCTCATATTTGCATACTTTGCACCACCAAAGATGTGTCAAGTCCATCAACTCTCCTTAAAATCTTTATATATTGATTCGACACTGCAGTCTACTTGGATATGCCCAAAGTTAAAGTTTTATTTCATTTGATTCTAGCAAATTTGCACAATTCTTGGTGAAGTGTCAATAGCCGGCAGTTATTAGGAGTGAAAAGTTAGATATTTGCATGTTTGAGTACCTATGCTCCCCATTAAGTAACAATCCTAACAATGACTGAGTGTGAATGCGTGTGAGCAAGTGTGAGTGCGAGTGCGAGTGTGAGTATGAGTATGAGTGAGTTAGTGGTAGTGAAAGCAGCGGGAGTCAGTGTACAGCCCACGGGATTCAATTAATTTCATTTGTAGTGCGGCGCAACGAAACGCTGCAAGCGATTACTAAACACACACACACATACCCAGAGAGAGAGAGAGAGAGAGAGAGAGAGAGATAGAGGAAACATACACACACGCCGACACAGCCTCACTAGCGCAAAGTTGTACTTACAATATTTTCAATTAAGCTGCAACAATACCACAAGAATAATAACAATTACAGCAGCAACAGCAACAATTTCATACAATGCAGAACATGTGCATGTGTAAGTGTATTGCATGTAGGAATGTGTGTGTGTGTGTGTGTGTGTGTGTGTGTGTGGTTAAGTGAGCACAAACGCCCCGTCGCTTTCCAATCGACTGGCAGGTTACAGAATTCTAAACTAATCTTAAGAATAGGTAGTGCAAGAGCCGGGGGCAGGAGGCTGAGCTTGGATCTCACAGGTTGCCTATGCATCTATTGTGCTCCTCTGGTTGAGCTGATATGCTGTGTGACAGAGCACTAACAATGCGGCGGTATCTGCATATTGAACTTGGCTTGGACGCATTGGAATAATTACCGTAAAGCAGATACAAAGTAGTTAATATGTTACAACCCAAGTCAACTGAGATGTTGAATTAATAGTTAACAGGCATTCAATTTTGCCGAACTGGTATTAGCTCATGTTATTGCTGAAGACAGATAATTACCCGAGCTAATGGACTACAGATAGTCCAAGGAACGCGTCTATAATTAAATTGAATTCCAAGACAGAGTCCTGTGCATTATTAACAGCAGTTTACTTGCATGCTAAGGTCAATAGCACATTGTGTTTATAATTATAAATTAACAATTGTGCAGACACACCTCAGGTGTGAAAGAACTTTGTAAGCTGTCAAACAAAAGTTTGACCTAAGGCCACGGAAGCTCTTGGCCGAACAGCGCACTCTGCAAGAGCAGACAGCATAGAATAGATGTATGCCTTCAGCTATGGCTGGACTAAGGTCTTCATAGGCCAAGCAATTTACCTAGCTTCAAGAGCGTCAACAGAAAGAGCTATAAAAAATAAAAACAAGCTTCAAACGCGCGTCCTTTAGTGGAAGCTATGCACGTGTTAATTATTTATAGGAGTATCAGTTGAGCTGCCACTAGAGAGCTGCAGAGCTTGAGAGCTGGAATACCAGGCAGCTGGCCAAAAGAAGCTATCGCGTTGCAAATACCTTAATACTGAATACCTGAATATTCCTAACCACAGTTCTGAGGAATAAATTATACAAATTATTATTTAGTCAGGCAGCGTGGCAACAGCAGCTACCTCGCAGCTGGCTGCAAGCCTAGCCTCGGCTAGCCACCGATCCGGTTAAGGCAAAAGTTATGCGCAGACAAATCGCTTATTTAGATTAGAGCTGACAGCTGCGCAGTCGCAACGGCAGCGGCAGCGGCAGCGGCATCTGGTTGCAATCTCGATTTACAGTCGGTTTGTTTAACAATTTTCTTGTTGTGGCAACAAGATTGTTAGCAGGACTTCGGGATGCTCATGGGCGTTGCTGTAACGCCAGCTAAATGTCTAGTTAAGTTAAGCACAGCTGCTGCCACTGCGAGCGCCTATCTTTGCTTTTGGTGTGCGATCATTTTCAATTAGCCGCTCACAGTCAGCCGCATAAGTTATGCTCCCTGTTGAATTTACTCAAGCCTGAGGCGTACAAATTACAGCTCCAGCCCGATGCAAATAAAATCATGTGTAAGACGGTGGCTGCGGACTGTGGCGAGCTGTGATCGCAGCATGAAGTGTGGAGCAACGTGAATGATTAATGACAGCTCATATGGGATGGGCTAAGTGGCACTTAAGGATTATTAAATGTACTCGCAACGAGAAGCGAGACAGTTTTTGCGCTGACTTTGCGCATTTGTCATAATAAAATTAGCATTTGGCTGGGTCATTGGATGGCGCCGACTGAGCTGAATGGGGAAGTGTCTGCAGACTAGGATTTACCGGCAACTGCCTAGAGCTGCAACACTTATCGGCGTGTTGACAGCCATCACAGCAAGAGGAAAGTGGCAAAGCCAACAGCAACAGCAGCAGCAACAGCAAGAACAATTGCAATTTTTGCAATTTCTAATTTGTCTTTCACCCACTTGTTTCATGTGCCACTGCAGATTTCATTTCATTGATTGCGACGCGCAGTGGCACGAGGCAAACAGTGTATCGCTGCAGCTGTTGCTCCTTTTGCTCCTTTTGCTTTAGCAGTGTTTGCCCTCGGCCCTCGGGGAGCTGTCTGTCTGCGCGCGTTGGCTCCTTTGGCTGAGCGCAGCGATATGCCCAGCTGAATACCACAACATGCAAAGGAGCAATGATAGTTAGTTGGCTATATTATTATTGAAATGACTAATTCAATTTGAGTTCCCATGGGCCAGTCCCACGAGTGGGCTAGGCAGCATTTAAGCCGCCCATCGCTTTTCGCTTAGATAACAAACAACAAAATGTTGACTTTTTGCTGAGTGGTGCAAACTAAATTCAAATCACGTACGGTGTCCATTGCCATTTTTTGCTGACCAATTTCACGCAGCTGCAACAAATCAAAAAGCAAGCAGCAAATCGAGAGTCGAGGCGAGTGGCCGCTACTCGGAGTCGTGTCGGGGCGCGCACAGACCTCACAGACGGCGTCCGAGAGAAGTGCTAAATAAATTGAAAAATTCTAAATTTTAATAAAAATTGTCGCAATATGGCTATGAAATTGCCATGAGCTGCTGGCCACCGTCAGCCAGGAATAGCGACAGCAGCAGCGGCAGTCATCCCATGGCATATCCATGGCAATCACGTGATCCGCATTCGTTGCATCGCAAATTCATTTTGTATACTCGCTCATGTTATTAAGTGAGTTTATTGGTTTTGTGGAATGCTCAGCTGTCTCTATTTAAAGTAAAAGCTTATTGGTTTTAAATTTGAAATCAAAAATTTGAAATCACTGGATCTCGCTCTGAGCAAGTACTTGAATTCTGAATTCTGAATTTTGTTTTCTGTTGAGCGCCTGGAGTTGAAGTATTCGTGTGACGTTCTTTAAACGAAGATCATCTAGTGAGAGATACGACTAACACTCGCTCAATGATGCTCGTTTAAGAATGAAAATAACAAAAAATCTCAATACAAACAGTTTTCACACCCTGATGTAGAGCGAGACAAATTAAAAGAAAACGATTGCTAGCTGATCGCAAACGAGCTCGTTAAGGAACCAATGAAATCGTTTGCTCTCGGAGTCTTTTCGGAGAGTGTTAGTAAAAGAGACTTAATATTTGCAGACAGTGAGAGCTATATAAGTCATGCTTCAAGTAAATACCAATTTTGTTAAGATTTTGTGTATATGCATTACGGCTTGATCGGGCGGAAATCACAATATATATAAGCTTATTATTATATTATGAATCGAGCCTAATTAAAGATAAATTCTTAGAGAACAGACTTGAAAAAGAATTTCAAAATTGTATAGTTTGAGATTTTTTAGCATTCAAAAAAATATATAAAGATATAAAATTAAATATAAATATAAGCAGCTATGTACATATAGCTTTAAAGGCAAGGAAGTGTTGCAGAGTTGGCCTACAATGTGAAGGCGTATTCAGCAGTCAGTTACGCCCGATTGCAGAGTTTTTTTTTTTTTTTTTTTTTTTTTTTTTTTTTTTTTTTTTTTCCTTTAGCATCGATTGATATGTATTTGCTAGTATGTTAGTATACAGGGAATTCTCATAGGTCGTTTCTATTTTGTTCTTTCTGTTTTAAGTTTTCATCGGTATTTCATACCCTCTAATTGAACAAAATAATCAATACAGTTGGGCGTATTTAAATTGTAAATATAATCGAGCATATACTTTATGCATCTCATGACCTAAGTTTTAATAGTTTTCAATAAAGAATGATTCCATGTAATGTTATTTATCAATATCTGTCTATACAGGATATCAAACAGTTGCGACAACTTGAATTGGGCCTTTGCTGTGCTTGATGCGCTTGAGCGTCGAGACGAAGGATTTAGTTTGTCGCTATTGAATCGGCCGCGTAAGCCCTGCTGGCATTCCCTGTGTGATTTTCTCACTCATATTTCATTGGCAGCATATAGACTGTTTATTGTACATTTCTTTTTTTTATTGTTGTGCGTTGTGTTGTTTACTGTGTAAATTGCTTAAATTCGCTGCATATTTATTGCATATTTTAAATTAATTTTAATTGATGCAATGTTGACACTATTTTAAATTTATGAAGTGCTTAAACTAGTCGAGGAATGCGCTTAAATTAAAAATATATATGTATATATTAAATTGACAAAATCTATATTCCATAGATGACATGATATGGATTATTAATAAACGGACAGAGCACGTACATTGAATTAAATATAGCAGCAAAAAACGGTCAGGGACCGAAATTTCTTTTCAGAGTTGTTGCCGTATATAAAAATGATAACAATTGGTGCAAAAACAATCGGAAAATTTTATAAACTGTACGCATATAGCACTGGCAACAAACATTTTTTACTCGCACAATTTTAACATTTTAATTAATAGTATTTCGCATGCGTTTATATCCGCTGGCCACAAAGGACATTGTGCACTTGTTTGGCAATATGATTTTGACAGATAATTAGTTTTTGCGCAATATGCCGCTGGAAATACTTTGAAAGCTCGAATATATGAATTTCTGTATGCACCTTTGACCTGCCAATGAAAACGTGTGTATGCTCCACAAAAAAAAAAAAATTGATATATATATATCATATCAGCAGTACAAGCTGGAAAATGAAATATGCTCAATCTATCTCCACTTGGCTTAAAGTTGTGATTCCGGAAGTGAACTCTCAGGTTTCGTTTGCAGGCTTAAATAACATTTCTAAAGCATTTTTTCGATATGTTGTGCTAAGCGAATATGTTGAGAAGTAATCAGGTTATATTTACCTCGAGCTGTGGCGGCGCCAATGCAAACGCCGAGCAGCAGCAGTCGGCAGAGCCAGCGTATTTCCGTCGTCGTCGCCGTCGTCGCCATTTTGTCGAGCTGCGAAAATGGCGTCATCTTTGGCGCCATTGCGTTTTATGTTGCCAAAATGTCACAACAACTGCAAAGAGAGAAGAATAGGAAGTGTTGAAACTGCTGTGTGTATGTAATATGCAACAATACGAAACGCGTCTGATTCGAACTGTGCTAACAGCTGTCCGTTAAATGAAAGAACTATGCAAAACATTAACTTTCAATTAGGGAGCAAGGCAATCCACAACGATCCTCTGGCTATTTCGCGCTTCATAAATTCCAAATCAATTTTCCTAATTAGCAAATGTCGCTGGCAATCAGGGATGCTTTACCAGAGCTTTGCTTGGCAGCAAGCACAAGCACTAGCGCAGGCACTTTGAAGATGCCGCAGTTAAATGAATTACGCCACGTGGAGCAATAGTAGCACGAGGCAGTAGCATTGTCAGAGAGACAGAGAGCAGCCTGAGGACCCATGTGCAAAACTAACTAAGACCAGTGCGTTCTCTCAGCTCAGCTCAGCTCTGCTCTGGTCTGCTCGGTTCTGCTTTCCGCC
This sequence comes from Drosophila koepferae, assembly GCA_030914345.1. Classification (NCBI taxonomy): domain Eukaryota; kingdom Metazoa; phylum Arthropoda; class Insecta; order Diptera; family Drosophilidae; genus Drosophila; species Drosophila koepferae. The sequence continues at coordinate 5,388,333 of JAUESR010000206.1, read as the reverse complement.
AGCAGCAGCTCACTGCTCGTTGGTCATTTTGACGCCTCCTGTTCGCTTTCATTTTCACAATTTGCACGCGCACTTCCTTTGCGCGCTGGCTTCCTTTGGCCGCCTGGCTTTTGTTTTGGCCCCAAAGCCCATTTAATAAGTTAATTGTAACTGCGTTGCACTTTTGCCGCTTTTGAATTTATGATTAGCCGCGGCCAAGGATGACGATGATGTGGGCTTAGTTCTCCGTTCCAAGTGCTTAACGCGGCTCATAGTTGGACTTCTTTCGAGGCGGCTTACAGTTTGTTCTCTTCTTTTTTTCTCTGCTCTCTTCTACTTGACCATTTTGTAACTTAAAGCCAGAGCACGCGGTTCGCATAAATGTCAACTGAGGTCCTGCTGCGTTTTATGAAGTCGACTTTTATGCATTTCTAGCGCTTCCCTTTGGTTAGCATTGCCATAGGAATCTCGGGCAGGCAGTCGAAGGAGCTCAGCATCAGTGCCGCCGTCATTATTATCGTCTGCGTTTTTCCTGGCAGCTCTCTGCTGCTCCTGCTGTTGACTGACTGTGTGTCAACTTCGTAATAATGGCTTGCTTCTCTTTACACCCCCCATTTATTTCTTTTATTTTGCTGCCAACAGAAAGTTTCAATATTACAGTGGGTTCGACTTTAGTACGGCCCAGTCCCATAATTAACTAGAACTCGTTCGATTAATCCTTATTAAATAGTGCTGATTTATTTAATATAGTTTTGATATTTAATAATAAATCATCCAAAGGCGAGAGATTATTCTGCCCACTGTCATTTCATTCATTGTTACTTGTCACGACAGCTGTAGCTGCAGCTGTAGCTGCAACTGCAAGCTGGAAAGATTCTATTAACCTAAGAAATTACGAGAAATGAAAACTTATTACGAGAAGTCATTAAGATGCAAAGAATTAAAAACTTCAAAAGTAAAAGTGGAAATGAGGCAGGGCCAAAGCCAAAGCATCTTCGCTCTCACAACACATACATACATACATATATATGCGAACAGAGCAGCCATACAAACGGTTGTTGGACCTAAAGGAAAGCCCCGCGCCCCAGTCAATGGCAGCGCGCTTTGCTTTCAAGTTTTAACTACTTGACGGCAAAAGGAAAGTCATAATTGTTAATGGGATTTTTGTTTAAACGTACAAGTGCAGCCGCAGCTATTACGTTTAAGCATTACACTGAACAAAAAGCAAGTGCAGAATATAAATTTTTATTTCCTGCTGCTTTGAAAAGTTGTAATTTGATTAAAAATTCGGGGATTAAGTTTGATTAAAAAACTTTTGCTTTGACAATTATTAAATGTTGCATATTAAATCATTTGAAAGTGCTCGCGGCATAATTCGCTTAATGGCTGGTCATTAAGCCTGGCAAATCGAATGAATTGAATCAATTCGAATCGAATCATGATTGCCAATTTTATCAATGTTCCCTGACAGTTTCGGTAGCTTTGTGAGCCATGTTCCGGTGTCAGTCAGATACAACAGCAACAGCAACAACAACTCAAAGGGCACCACTTAACGTTTTTCATATTGCCTCGGCATTTTTTATCAGCCATTTGCCGACTCATTAAGAGACGCCCCTCTGTCATGTCGTTGACGGTTGGACTGCATTTTAAAAACGTCATTGGCAATTCGGTTTTACATGCTTTTAATTGACGTCGTCATGCACTGAAATTCAATTTATTCTGCTCAATGTTAATAGTAATTCATACTGATGCAGGCATACACTTTACAGATCGAAGTACATATGCACGATTCCTGCCATGACTCGGTTGTGTGCACCACCTGCGTGCTTGCAGCTCCTGCTGCACGTATGTACGTGTAAGTACATACAACAGACAGATGGCTGGTTGGCTGGCTGGCTTGCTTGCATTTAAGTCAAATACTGCTGTGCAGCATGTCGTATGCGTAACGTGTGCCCAACTCCTCCAGCGTGGCGTATGAGTAATAGTTCTTGAGTTAAATGAACGAAAGTTTGCAATTAAAAAGGCGCCGTGAGTGGAGTACGCAATCTCTATGCTAAGCAGCAATAAATACATATCTTGAATTATGCAAAGTCACAAAGTAAATGTAAATGGAATGCTTAATAGGTATTTACAAATGTCTTCTCAATGTATTTGAATTTTAAATTCTGAATTCATTCAGTAGCCTTTTCACACCTTATCGCTGCTCCATTTTTCACAGTTGCTGATTCAGTTTCGTCTCGCTCGTTTAACTGGAACTGCTACCAGCCGAAAAAAAACCTGTTTCTGGCTTAAATAGCGGCTAATAGCCACTTAACGCTCATATAATTTAATGGAGCAGTCAGTTGGCAACTGACTAAGCTTTAAGGTCGCGTGCCCGACGCAAGTTGAACGACTTTTCGAAAGCAGAAAAAAAGAAGTAATAATAAAAATCAAATACAAATTATGGAAAAAACGCTTTCGGGAGACGATTGCAATTTCAATGGAAATTAAAAATCACAGCGTGCATAAAATTGCGGCCAAGCAATTTTTAATTAAAGAATCCGCCTTGCCCTTGGCCGAGCTGATGTTGATGTCAAATCTAAATTGTTCATTTTCCCCAAATATTAATTGACTTTTTATGGCTGGCACGAAACATCATTAACACAAATATAATTACGTGACAATTTGATGATTCTCCTTTTTGGCATGCACTAATCAAAAAGCAAAATTAATTACGCCGGTCCGAAACGCTGACCCACCCACCCGAGGGATCAATCAGCAAACAGACCAAAAGGTAAACAATAAAAAGTCGGAGTGCTGGCAAATCCCGGCGATGTTTAAACAAACACAGACCTCTAGCTGCCACGCCGCACTGCCCAGACGAACACGAAAAAAAGGTTCGCCCATGCTTCGGGTTGACTTTGAAAAATTAAAATCCACTTGGGTCGCCGCTGAGCCAAGCAGCGTTACATTTTTCAATAGCCGAATAATAAAGCCCACAATGTCAGCTGGGAGTTATAATCTGTTTGCCGCTTTTTCATTGCCGCCATTTGGTCATTTGCTTGCCACTGGCCTGTGTCCTGTGTCCTGTGTCCTTTTCTCTCTCTTTTTTGTTTTCATTTTCATTCTGCTGCCTCCTTCAGCTAAATGAAACGTAAATTTGCAGCAATTACGCGGTTAAATATGCATTTAAATAAATTTGCATACAATTATTTACTGCGTCAAAATCTAATCAAATTTATCAAATTGCGCTGCGTCTACTCGATTATTTTCGCTTTGTGCTAATCATCTTTTCCACTCACAAACTAAAATAATTGAAATTTTTGTTAGCCCTGCCACCCAGCTCAGCTCATCCAGCCCTGTTGCCCTATGCATGTTCGCCTCGTTTTGGTAATAAGCCAAAATGTTTTATGTGGCATCTCCTCGTTTATCAACGATATATGTATATATCCTCTCGCCTCTACTTTGCTTTGTTCACATCGGTGGCATTGTGTTGGCGTGCCTGTGCTTTATGATAAATGACCCACTAAAAGCGGCGCTAAATATTGATAAGCACTTTTTAATATATAACTGCCTTTAAGCACATTCATATGAGGTCTTTTGTTTCGGCCACTGGGAATTAAGTGTATTTATATGGTATACAAACATGTTGGTTTAATTGCAATTATTAATTAAAACTCAATTTGAGCTGTTTATAATATGCATCAATTAAAACTGTTTATAAATATAAGCATATGAAATATAATAATTCATATTATTTGTGAAGTATAGACAAGACTGGGACAATATTATTATTTTATAAATAAATTTATATTTTAATTTATTGCATTGAGTTATAGAAATCCATTTGTGAAGTGTTGTGACACTATTTTCATTATTTTTTTGTTTTTATAAATTAATATTTTAATTTAATTAAAGTAATCTTTTGTAATGGAAAGTGTGGAAAGAGTGATACGTACTAAAGCACTTCAATTTGACTGGTCTATGTGGTATAATTTAGAATGAATTTGAACTTAATTTATATATTTATTTATTTTTTTATTTATTTAACTACAGTTAAGTACAGAAATTGTTGCCGGTTCTAGATGACATTAGAATACAAATTTTACATAACCAAAAGATTGTATTTATATCAAGTTCGAAAAAGCAATTGATATCATATAAATTTAATACATTTTTTTTATAAAAAAATATTTATTTGATTAATAACGTAATTAATTTGTATTTAAATTAATAAATATATTAATGAAAATATATATGTATATGTATATTAATTTAAATAGAATTGATAAATATATTAATTTAAATACAATTATTAAATATATTAATTTAATAATATAAATTTCATTTATTTTATTTCGCTTTTCTGACAAGACACTTAACTATCTTTCCTTAAATTTCCCAAGTTTTTGCAAGAACTTTTCCACTTTGTCTTGTTATTTTAGTCGCGTAGACAAGGCCTTAAGCTAATTTGGACAGTCATCTCTTAAGTCTCGTTTGTCTCTATAAATAATATTTGCATTTCTTAAATGCGCTCATCGCTTGAGCTTGAGCAGCCTAAACATGTGCCTAATTTTAAATACACATTAACATTTGCTAGATTTTCATTGTTTCGTTTCGTTTTTTTTGTTGCTCTCCTATTTTTGCATATTTTTTGCAGCGAATTAAAAAGCACATAGCTTTGCTGCAGATAAGCCACTTGAAGATTTACGACTCAGTCAGAGACGAGCTGGTCTTATTTTGTTGTTTTGCTATCGCCAGAGCGGAATTCTCAAAAATTCACAAGCTAAACTAAACGGAATGAAAGAGGAGCGCGTTGGGCTGCGCGGTGGGAGGGGCATGGATAGGGAGTGGAGCGAATAAACAACGCACGAGATTTTCAACGATTTGGAGTGACAAATCCGGCACGATTTGGAGCTGTCCGTGTGTCTGGCAGACGCAACTTTGTCGCAGATTTATATGCGATGTCAGTGGAAACGGTTTATCACTTTGGCCTAGGCCTGTTCGTACCTTTTCAGATTAGAGGCCAGCAAAAGGGCGAGTGGCAGAGGCAAAGGCAGCAGGGGCAGCTGGTTGCTGGTTGCTGGGTACAATTGCTAACCCAATTCTGGGCAAACTCGAGCACTGCCAAAGGTTGAATATTTCTGTAGAAAATTCCCCGTAGATTTAGTGCAATTTCATTTACTTTTGTCTTGGCATTTAGTGAGATTTGTTGGGTTGTCGAGGCTGACGCTTGAGATGGCTGAGCGCACTGCTCTAGCTGGCATTGGCATGGATAAGGTAACATTTCAATACAATATACAGATTGCCTGGCCCTTTTCGTCCTCTCGAGATTCCTTTAAAACTGCTAAGAGTCTGTTTATATATAAATTGTATCTAAAAATATATAATTTTCTTAAGTTGTCGCCTAGACAACATGCAAATGAGCTCCTAAGCAGATTGCTACTTATTTGCCAGTTTTTTTTTCTTGAGAATTCCCTTGAATTCTAATCAATATTTTTGTTACTGAATTTACAAATTTTCATCTTCATTTCAATAATGAACTAATGAATTACAAATGTGAAGCGTCGCCGCGACAATTCCATGTAAATTTTCTATTGAAGTTGTTTGCAATATATTTCATTTAGCTGCACAGCCAATCAAATGAGGCTTGAATAAAATACTCATTGTTGACGGAGATTCAAATTTGTAAAATCTGCGCAAATTGGTGTTAATTATGAACAGTTTTAATTGTATCCACTGAAGAAGAATTCATATCTTGTACTCGGATGTATTTATTTAATTATCTCGTTCTTTAGCTATTGCTGTTGCTGACTGCTGACTGATGGGGAAGAATTACAAAGAAACCTTTTTGATGTCAATCATTCAGGCGCTTAAAGAGCTGTCAGGCTCGTCTATGTCTAATAAGACACCATTTGGTGGCGGCGTCAAAGGAATTTAAATTAGCCAAGGCAACTGTTGGTGTCGATGCAGCAGACTCCATAGCTCCGCAGATACGCACTTGGCGCTGTCTGCTAATGAATCATGATGCTATTATTTTATGTATTTTGTTTTCTCATTTCGGTTTTTTGTTTCATTCTTTTTGGGCTACGCAGCGGTCCTGGTGTAATAAGCGTAAAACTTTTCGGCAGCGCAAATTTTTGGTTTTCTTTCAACTTTTTTTGCTTTGGCGCCGCGCCGGCTTTTCTGTTCTGCATTTCAACCAATTAGTTGGCAGTTTGTTGGCTTGTTTCGTTGCCGCTGATTGACAGCGATTTTTTGTATTTTTTTTGTTTACCTTTTGCTGTGATGAGGGATGACCCAAGTCATCTAAACCTATTCCAGCTCCAGCTTAGTTAAAGCATGACGGCATCTGCGTGGGCGTGACTTTTAGCTATTTTCTTCTTTCTCGTCTGCCCTGAGTATCTCCACTTTCAAATTGGCCAATTTAATGGCAAACACCTTGCTCGCACGCCCCCACACGCACCTGCACACACAGCCGAGTGCCCACGCCCACGCCCAGGCAATTGTCATTTGAAGTTGAGCTGTCAAACTCTTACCACATCCAGCTGGCTATTTGTGCGTGTAGCAGAGCGCATGTGTGCAAAGCAGAGTATCAGACACTCTCAAGACGTTGCCCGAGTAACTACGGCAAATACTTCAGCTGCTTTTGACTTTGCTCGGCTATCTTTTTGTACATTTTCAATAGCTCATGTCCTTTTTATGCGCCTGTTTTTGCCTTTTTTATGATTGCTCTCACTCGATCTCTATTCATTTGCCTCTATTGGTCCACCTTTGCGCTTCAGTTTGAAAATTGTATTTTCTTTGTAAGATGATTTCCATTGTGTGCATTGCATTCGGCTGAACTGGCATACAAATTGGATCTTAATGTAGCGAGGATTCTAGCAGCACTGGCTAGCGTTATTCTAGGTACTTCAAGCGTATTTCAATTAATAGCGGCTTAGTTTTGTGCCTTGTGCTGGCTCTTTGGCCAAGGTACTAAACTGTTCAACGTTCAACAGTATTTATGTGGAGGAAGCACTTCCAGATGCTGAGATATTTCTTGTGTCACCTTCAATTAGGGCCAATCACTCATATGCCGCGGACAACAAGTCAAAATGGCCATGTCCTGTCCGGTCGGTCCTTCCTTTGATTTGTTTAGTTTGGCAATCTGACACACCTCGCCGCACGGCAACCAAGTGGATTAGGCGTGCTAATGACAGCTCCGGACAAATAAAATGGTGTCCTGTTTTTATGCCTCTCCCTCGCCTAGCCAGAGCTATAGCAGCCCTAGCAACAGCACAATAGCAACAAGCCAGCAGGCGACGGCTTTTTGTCAAAATTGACATTACGTATTCGTGAGGCGTGCGGGCGGCTTCGTCTGCTTCGTCTGCTTCGTCTGCTGACGGTCCATAAGAATATATTGACATAGCCGTGTGCTGTGGGTCGTCTACCGTGCGACGTGTGCCGTGTCCCGTTTGCCGCGTGCCGTCTGCTGGTACAACAGTGCGTATGATTTTTATAAATGCCGTGTCGTTGTCGAAACAGGAAGCTCACGAAATCGATCGACATTTTCGCTCTTTGTTCTGTCTAGCGTCACATAGGTATGCCATGAAAGCTATAAAAGCACACGATTTTTTTCCCATCGTATGCGTGTGTGTGTTTTGCATGGCACGATGATTCGCAGTGAAATCAATTGCTATAAATTTGTACGGCTTCTATTTTTTGAGCCAGCTCCCGCTTCCTCTCCTCCACCCTGGCCCACCCTGACCCATCAGCCTCCCTACTGTGCGCAATCAATCGGCGCTCCATCATTGCGTCCCTCTCATGCTTAACTTTTCATTTGGGTCACAGTGAACGGAGCTGAGCTGAGCTTTTCGATGCTTATTATATAAATAGAGAAAAACTGATTTGTCAGGGTCACAAAAAATATTTGCTGTGTCGATTTACCCAATAATAAACAGGCATATTTTTCTATTTGTAAGTTGTTGTTGTTAGCAAACTCTCTGCACGTAGCGGATATATTTTGCTTTGTTGGTGTTGTTATTATTATTCTTATTCCTGGAGTATGCGTTGAGGCTTACGTTCACGAATTGTCTTGCATGCAGGACAAAGTTATATGACGTGACAGATTTTGTTGACAACAATCAAATGCTCTCAATTATGTAAGTTGATTATATTTGCAGACAAAGAGTAGTCAAACTTGTTTGGAAGTTTGTCGAAAGGTGTTGCTGCTGTGACCATATGAAGAGAAATATCTTGAAATATAAGTAGAAAAGCTGGACAAAATCATAAATAAAATAAAATTATGCAATGAAGCTTTAAAGGGTGCCTTAATATTTGTACTTTAACAAGTATAGTTTTTGCTTTTCGGCAACAGTTTTATTGAAAACTCTAAGAAATAATCTTATTAAGATTGCATAGATTGTTTCAGGGTTTCATTTAAACAGTAAAACTCATTGTTTATTTTTAAAGAGTATCTGAAGTTTAGACAACATTGGCTGGTAAGCACGTGCGCAATCTGACTTGGTCATGATGATGATGATGATGATGTTGATAGGGAGAAATGAAGAAGAAGAGAAAAAACAGTCACACAAAACAACAATGTGAAGCCAAGTGAAATTGCAATATGTTCGCCGGCTAGAGTGGGGGGCGTCGGAGTACAGGAAAAACAGCTCAGATCTTGCAGTTATGTTTAGAAAACTTTTCAGGCACGAATGGCCCGCAGCAACACGTTCCAGTTGCTCTGTTGAAATTTGCACGCAACTTGTCTGTCAGACGGCGAGGCCAAGAATGAGTAAATGTGGGCACTGGCTGCCTGACAGCCTGGCTGAATGCACTGTTTTTTGCTGCCATATTTCAGCACCCTTGAGGTGTGAAATAAACACACACACACACACACAGACGCCTGTATCTGTGTGCGTATGTAGCTTTAAGTTTGAGACTCGGCTTAAGTCTGTCGAGTAGAGTATATCAAGTGTTTGTTTTTTTTGCTGCCACTCGAACATGCCCACTTGAATGCTAACTAGATAAAATAGTTTCCTAAATATTTGTTTCTCTTTTTACTGTGGTTTCATTTTGTTTAATTTAATCTGTACATGCGACAAAATGCTTGACCAATAAAAAGTAAAATTAAAACTTGAATACAAATATATTTCATTCAACAATTGAATAAAAAAGATATTTCCCAATCTATTCCATTTTTAATTAAAAAAGCTTGTAATCTCATTCACATACTCGCACTGCACGCATTTATGTTGTGGATCGAATTGTTTTCTATTTCATTTTGGCAAATATGTAAATGTTTACATAGATTTCGACAGCAAGAAAAGGACACACACACACACACACACACACACACACAATGCCATAAATACATATTGCACTTTTGCTGTTTACATTGTTTCGAATTTAATATTGAGGCAAAATCTTATTAGAAATTATTTTCCTTCATTAAATATTTGTTTATTGCCTCTGTGGTGTGCGTGTGCGTGTGCGTGTGCGTGTGCGTTTGTTGTTGCTGATGCCATTGTATTCAATATAAAAGAGTTGAACCAGACCAAACGGTTTGACCAGACGTCCGTCTGGCCGACGAACATGTATTGTTTGTGGTCCTTGCTCTCGGCCCAAATGTTAAGCCCTGAATATACGAAAACTATTGTTGGAGTTGTGTGTGTGTTTGGCATACATGGCGTATGCGTGTTGTTGATACAGTTGATTGGCTTAACGGTGTGAGCAGTGTGGTTAACAATAATTGTCTATTTTTGCACGAGCCCATTCAATTAGGCAACAAGAAAGTCTCCCCAATTACAATGACAGAAGGATAATAAACTATTTGTCTGGCTGCTTTAGTTAATATTAAGTAACAGTTTAAATTATCTTGAGGTCGGCTGGATAACAAATTGAAATCGAGCCATGTGTTCAGTGGCTTGATGAAAGTTTCAAGAGTTTTCTGTGAATTTCACATTGCCAAAGCAATAAATTTTGTGCAAACTGTGAGCACATGTTTCCACAAATGGTTTTTCCACAAACTGTTGTTCAATTTGCATTCACGCTCTTTCCTTCTTTTTTCAGTTATTTTTCGTTGGCATTTTGTTTATGAAGTGTCTAAAATTCGACGTTCTACCGCTGCCGTGCCTTGTTTGTTTGTCTTTCATGTTAATGGACTTTACGCTTCCATAGACATGAGCCACAGCCGATAGAAGCCTGGGCCAGCCAGCGAATTGAATGCATCGGCTAGAAATATCTATGGCATGATACATAGATACGATTTGCCTTCTCTCTCTTTATGTGCTGACAGCTGACGCCGTTTTCGTTTGACTGGGACAGCGGTTAAAGTTTGTCATCAGCTCCAAGGCAAAATGGAGGACGCGCGCCATTTTTTAGTGAGAAACATTTTGGCTGCGAGCCTGCCACAAATTGCAATTAGTTTTCCCTTACTTTTTTTCAATTGCCAGGCTGAGCCATGTGTGTGTGACTAATATTAATAACCAAGTGGCAGCTGACGAAATATTTGCATACAATTGAAGACATGGCGGCAATATGTGATATATATATATATATATATCATTGTGCGAGTGTGCGATGAGCGCGTCATGGCTATAAAGACAGAGCTCACATAATCATAAATAAAATTTAGCACATCGCCACGCACTCACTCACACACAAACACACACACGCTCACGCACATGCCACATGCTGCACGACAATTATTTGTGTTGCTGCAACACGCCAAATAAACATTTTTGTTGCCAGCGGGGCTGGGTGGAAGGTGGAAAGTCATCATAAAAATGAAATACAAGGCAATATGGCTTGTTAAACATGTGCGCTGGCTGCTCTGCAGAGCTCTGGCAGCACTTGTCAGCAGTATTTTAATATATATTGCCCTCCCCCCCACCCTTCCCGCGCAACGAAAAGTTGCATATTAAATGCGCGCTCATAAGTAGGCAACGAGTCTTGTTTATTTATTTTCATCTCACACTTGTATAGCTTTCATATGAATTTCCACAGCTCGTCCTCGCCTCACCTGCCCAAATGCAATGCTGTCGAATAAATGATTTTCGCAGTACGCGAAAAATAATCGAAGCTCTGTTGGAGCTACCCAAGCTGTGTGGCTGTTGAATGCGCTCCATTCAATCTAGTATATTTTGTAGTTTTTCCTCGACTGACGAAGGTTAAGTCTTAAGAGAATGAATATATTTTATTTAGACAACAAATATTATGAATATATTTAAGCTTGTTTGATGTGTACCCAAGAAGAATCAGCTGTTTTTAATAGAAAAACTTATTATTTTTTTAATAATATATAATATAAATATATTCGTATTTTGCCAATGAATCTGAGCACTCTCTTTCCATATAAAATTAAAAAAGAAAAGAAAAGATTTTTTTAACTATATATCGATTACATTCTTTACATATAAATGTAAAAATTATTTTCTAGCTATTCGCCTGAGTAGCTCAATCAAGCGCACATTCACTTCTGCAGCTCATTATGGATTATTAATGTTATACACACATTCTCTCTCTGTCTGATGTACACACATATATACATATTTGCAGGAATAATATGTTGCTAGCAGCTGCTGGGGTCGCCATCGCGTTAAGCAGGCAACTTTCTGCCAAATATGGGCTAATAAATCACACATGTGTGCAACAAGAACTACAACAACAACAACAACAATAATAGTACGAAATAATAACAAAACTTTTGCTATATCCTCCTTTGCTATGCATATTTTGGTTCGCTTTCGCTACGCCCTAGTGGCTCTGATAAGGAACCGCTGATCACGCCCATCTGGCGCACTAATGAAATTCCTTTGGCCCCGTTGCTGGCAACTTTTAATATCGCGCTGTAAAAGGCAGTTGCAAACGTAAACAAACATCAGTGGCACGCCCACAGTTTTTAATTACGGCCACGTAAGTCGAGCTCATTAAAAACTTGACTGGTCAGCCAATCGAAGTTTTTTTTTTCTACCTTCCCCCTTTCGGGCGTGCAGCTTATCAAGCTTGCAATTTAATTTCAGCCCAATATGTCGTTGTCAGCTTCAACGTGCGCGATGTCATCGTATCATAATGTCGAGCGCAGCTCAATGTACATCGAACAGCGCAAACATGAACCACCCGCCCTCACATTGCCATTCTGTATACGCACTCGCGGCCCGTTTGAAAAATATCGCTTTATTATAATGGTTATCTGGCAAACAGCGTCATATGCAGCCCCATTGCACCCAACAGCCATGCAATCCGAACAACATGTTGACAATGCTCACAGGCCCGGCCATGTCCTGAGGCGTAAACGAGCCACGAACAGTAAACAAATGACCAGCGAACTGCTGCATCAACTGAGTGTAACTACATATATACATGCATGCAAAGTAAATGCATGTGTGGGTGTGCCTGTGTACATGTGTGTGTGTGTGTGTGTGTGTGTGTGTGCGTTTGTGTACGCGAGTGAGTGGGTGTTTCTAACAAGGTCCCGTTTATACTCATTTATACACATACAGCATTTTTTTATACGCTGAAAATAATGTTTTCCGTTTTGCTCTCAAAAAAATGTTTTCATACAAAATTGAAAAAAAAAAATGTCGTTTGTTTTAAATACACGGATATGAAATTTAAAAAATTTCCAAGTAGTTCTGTTAGATTTTTATAACGAAAATTCAATGTAATAATTACATTTAAAAGTTCTTTGAATTTACATGTCAATACCTTTATCCATATAATGAAAAGAAAACGGAATATTATAAAAGTTGATATTATAGTATTTTAAAGATTCAGTAAAGACTTGATCTGATCTCGACTTTTATGAAATACTAGAATATTCTGTTAGTTAATTTGAGTAACTTTTGATGACTTTGTCTCATTATTTATTTCAAAATAAAGCTGTGGTCTTTCCCATGCATATGCCTTTTGTATTCCGAATATCCGCTGTAGCTTGTTTAGGGGAAATTTGTCAGGCAGACGTGTGTGTTCCAATGTCGCTCTGAATGTATTCATGGCTGACTGTTGCCAAAAATAAAATCAAATATAAGAGAAACCGGCGAAGTTTTTCGCTGCTGTTGGAACAACAATTGGCAGCTCGACTAGCTGTGAAGTGGGAGATGGCAGATGGAAGATGGGAGATGGTTGCTGTGTGTTGGGTATGGTGAGGTGTGGTGCATCCAAACAATTTGTTTTCGTTATTCTCACGCAGGCAAATAACGCTTCAATAAATAATAACATGGCGCCAGGCTTGCCATCTTTGTCACTCTCGCTGCTGTCAAAGTTGCTGTCTGTCTCTCTCTCTCTCCCTCCCTCTCAGTCCCCATATAAGTTGTGTAAACATTTTATAAAGCGCAATCGTGCAGAATAAATTCTATTTATTTATATAGTTATACCCTGCATATGATGTACATATGTAATTTAAATAAATACGGCTTAGATTATTATTAAAGACATGCATGGAAAAGTGTTGAAATAAATTAAATTATATTTTTTAAAGTTCTTAAATATATTCATTTTTTTGATAGGGAATTTGTATGTCGATCAAATTGCCTATATTTTATTCATATTTATTGCAACACAGATACATGAATTTAGAAAACATTACGTATTCAATTTTGTTGACACAATCAGTCTTATTAATTTCCTTTCGAGTAATTGTGACAGAGAATTTATTGAGAATTAAAGCTTTTTAGCTTTAATGCATAAGGAAAGGCTGACTATCCTTTTATTGCTTCATTTAAATGGCAATTGGCATGAAAACTACTTCTAGCTCAACATATGCATTAGCATCCATGTCAATCAAAATTATTGCCTGAATTGCTTCTGCAGTCAACTCGAATTAATCAAATTTGCATAGGTAAATGAATCAAAATAATGTAAATTAAATATCATTTAATTTTATTCCAGGCCTCGCAGGTGTGACGCTGCTCTGAAGAACTAAACATCAAGTCAAGGTAATTGAACTTCAATACTCAAATGTTTCTTCTTTCTATGAATCGTTTTTCATATGAAATTACCACCAATAAAATATAAATATGATGTATAAGTTCTTGTCAATTGTCTTTATGACTTATTGTTAAATTATACTTTCTTTTTTTATTATAGTTTAGGATATTTATATTATATTATATTTATATTTATTTTGTGTTCCCACACTTCACAAACAGCAGCAAGCATTGTTGTAATTAAATTCAAAATAAAATATTTATCATTCACATTTACAAAATGCATTAATGCTTTGTCAATAGCATTCAGCAAAATGTGCGTAATTCGGTTTATCTAACTAAATGTTTTGGTGGACTTTAAGATTAATTTCATGAAATCAACAAAGTTCGTGCAACAGTATTTACCATTCGTACATGGACATGCGCATGCATGCATGTGTTTGTTTGTGTTAAGGGCTTATTGTATCTATGAATGTGAAAGCACAACAACTGTGCAGTTGAATGGACTAACCGCGGGTACTGCAATAACCACAACAAATGCAATAACAACAACAGCAGCAGCAGCAGCAGCAGCAGCAACAGTAGCCACAGACACAACCGAAAAACAAAAGGTCTGGCCAAAAGAGTAAATACATATACAGCATTGCTGCGTATGTATGTGTGTGTGTGTGTGGGTTTATTTACGCGTGTTGCCTGTGCCCAGCAGATGCGTCAAAATGAACGGAAATTGGCTTAGAAATGACAACAGCATTGTGACAACAGCAACAACAATAACAACAACGCCAACAATGAGATCAGCAAATATCAAATGATACAATTTTATGTGTGTGTGTGTGTTTTTTTTATGCACGTGGGTAGTTTCATAAGTTGTCATGCGCAGATAATTAAAATAAATCGGAAAATGCATTGAATTAACAATATTTAAACAGAAATATATTTTGTAGTGAATTCTTTTATTTGCAATGCTTTATTATCATTTCAAAGAGAGCGGGATTTGAAATATATTTGCTTGATTTAATACTGCGCTAGGTGAACCATACTCAAATAGATATATTATACACAGTGCATGTACATATATACACAAATATTATTTTCGATCCATTTATAATCATTGCAGCTGCAGTGCGTACATTTTGTTTGCACCTTTGTTGCGAGTTTAACGTTTTCAAATATTTGTAAATTATTCGCTGACATTTTTAGAGTTTTCTCTGCATTGTTCGCCAGGCATTGTTGATTTTAGTTTGGTTAAAGTGCTGCATTGACTTTCGCACATTATAAGCTTAAAATTGACACGGCGTATGCGTAATGCTATAACGTATGTGGACCGTTTTCCGTTGCGGGCTCCGTTTGGGCCCTTTGAGCCATGTGTCTGGGTTTCGTTTTTCCTGTGGGCATCATTTGCACAGAAATTGTCGGACAACAAAAACCATGTGCACAAAAAGTCAACTGGTATTTTAGTTTTTCAGTTGCTTTTCAATTCTACAACACGCTGGCTTTAAAACTGACATTTTCAATCTTTTTTTTTTGAGTTTGATCAATAGAGCTTGTACGCACACTGATACTGTTTGATTCTGTGCTTAACTCAATTATTTGAAACTCTGGATCAGTTGTTAGCTATTAAAAAATTGACTTTTAGCCAGGGGCTTTGCAATGTTGCCTGTCGACTGTGGCAGCTAGGAACTTGAATTTACATATTGTTTGTGCACAATGTTTCATTACAATTCAATCAAAATTGAAATGAATTTATTGTATTTATTATGATTATATCATTTTATTTGTTGTACATCTTATGGTTTTATGTACTTTAGGTATTTCATTAAATTCTTTTGCATTTTTTGGCTTGAATCTGACTCTATAGCATTCACAGAAATTAATATAAATTTAAAGATTTTTCCAGTTTTCAATTTTTTCTACTTCAACTAACACTGCAATCGGCTGTTTCATACTCTTTCTATTTCATTTGGATATCATCTTTACCTTTTCAGTTCCAAAAATATTTACCTTTGTTTCACTGACAACCTGTCTGCTGTTTTTTAATATCTATGACTACCTGACTACTGTATTCTTCAGCTTCTTAGTTGCAAGTCCTTCGTGCTATTTGTACATCATCAGCATGAATACCCTGTACACGAGCAATAAAGAATATACGTTTATACATATGAATAAAATTAAGAATGAAAATGCTAATAAATTAATAATTTTTAATAATAAATGTTTATTATTATTTGTTAGTTTACCAAAAGTTTCAATTGCTTACAAATATTAAAAAAAATATATGATTAACATGTGCACGCATTATAAGGTGCATGAAATAAGCAAGTGGGACACTTCATTTACTGTTATAATAAGCGAGTCTTATATTAATGTTTGTATATTGCAGTTTCTTTAAGCATGTTGTTATCATAGCTATGGTATATATCGGGGTATGCCACTGCATTCGCTCACATGCTCCACATGCAAGTGGAGTATTTTGCCAGTTACGCGTTGTCGCTGGTTTTCCTGTTTGCCAGTGACTTGTTGATTTTACAACTTTTCAATTGAACGAGCTGCAGCGTGCGAGTCAGCAAATGTTTGCCGAGAGCGGGCGGGGATAAATTGATTTTCAATTATGCATGAAAAATGTCGAGCTGTGGAAAATCGTAGTCGTTATGCTTATGTTCGCTGCACGCAGCACGGTTAAGAGTATCAGAATGCAACTTAAATTGCAACGCAAACAAATGCCGGCGACATATCGCAATTTTGACAAACATGCATCAAAATATCAGTGCTATTCAGTCAACCCGTTTCCCAATTCCGAGCCCACTTTCAATCCCGTTAACCAACTATATATATATTTTGATAAAAATATATATATATATATATATATATATATATATATGGGTGTGTATATGCCAGCCAACTGGCATGCGACTTCAAAGGATTGCAAATCAAGCAAAGCACGTACTTGAGCTGGAATTGAAAACTCCATGGGATATCGCCCGCTGCAGGAGGCAGCAGACGGTGCAAACAGCCAGTGGCCGTGCTGGGCAGGACACGGCGATGCGTGCTCTGTCAGTTTAGGTGGGGCAAGTGGAAACGCAAATAATATTGAGTATGGCGACGAGTTTTCCGTCTTTGTCGCCTCGCGCTACCACTGGGGACTGTTATTGTGTTTGCCCTAAAAATAACCAGAAATTGCTTGGGTCTAGATTTGTTTACACAAAGGCGTTTGAAAATTGGCAAAAATGGTCGAGAAGCTAAACAAAATAAATAAATAATATAGCGAGCGCTTCTCGCTCTGAGGCAATGGATTGCTCGTTCCCATTGACATTCGGCGTCAGTTGTCAGTACTTCTCTTGCGGTTGATGCAAGTGTCGCCGTCTGTGGTTGTTGTTGTTGTTGTTGTTGTTGTTGTCAACAACTTTTTGGCAGCGTCTGACACTTGACACTTAATGTGCATCATTGCGCAGCTGACAACTTCAAGCTATTTCCGTGGTGGTGCCAGCCAAGCAGTCACAGACCCACCCGACAGAAGAAGAGCACTTTGTTGAAGCTTTCTCTCTGCTCTTACTGCTGTCATTTCAAAGCAAAAAGTTTTGCATGGCCATAGAAAAAATCAAATAACAAATTGCAGCCGCAACGACAGCTGAGCAGCTGAGCAGCTGAGGAGCTGAGGAGCTGAGGTGCGGGTGAGCTCTGTGCACTCTCTGACATTTTTATGAGCAGCTGCAAAAGATTTTTGTCGTTCGCTTCGCTATTGCTATTGTCAGCTTGTTTTCCACCAAAAATTTGTTGTGCGTGAAAAGTTGTGCGTGGCTCGTTCGGTTTGTTGTTGATATAGTGGCAAAGGCGAGGCAAAACATTTGCTAGGCAAAAGACTCGATATGTCATTCGCCCGCAACTCGATCAATGCCAATCGAATTGCCCGTAAAGTCCCTTGGCCAAGGACTTGGCTACAAAGGTGTGCTGCTACAAGGGCCACTCGAAAGCTGCAGCTGGCGGTGCAGCCAACCACTCAGAAGGCAAAACAGCTGTTGGTAATTTACTGCCTGGCGGCCGAAAAGAAGGCGCGTCTTTCAAAAACTTTGCTGTGGCATCGGCCATACTGCACACTTTGGCCCTCTGCAACTTTCAATTAAGCTTAAAAGGACACAAGTTTGCAGTGCGCCCAACTGCCGGCAGCCTCCTCCTGCCAGCATATTTCAATAAGTTTTCAAACTCAGGCCCGTGCACTAAAACAACATAATTCATACTTAACTCACCCAAACAGTTTCCTGGCACCAAGCGGGCAAGGGAGCGGCCGGACTGCTGCAAGTGCGCTGTAAAAATTGCAAGGAGGGAAATAAAATTGCATTAGCTGGGCATAGATTTTATTGTGACTATGTGTGTGTGTGTGTGAGTGTGTTAGTGTGTATGAGCTGCCAAAGATTTTGGAACTGCTCATAAAATGAAATTAAATTTATGTACAGTTGCAAAGTTGTGCTGCTGCAAAAGTGCGCGGCATAAAACTTTCAAAAGCAGTCAGGATGCGGCTAAACATGAACAGGGCTGTGGGCTCTAGCTGAAGAGAGTCGCAGAGCTAGAGGAGCGATGGCGTGCAGCATCCTGACAGCAGCGCGTAATTCAAAATTCGAGTGGCATTCGCTGGCAGCGGCAAAACCAAAGGCAGGATGCGCTCTGTGGCAACAAACGCGACTTCCGTGTTGCGGCGAGCTCACAATACAGAGCTGAAAGCCAAAACCGAGCTCAACTCAACTGAGAACAGAGAACTGAGCACTAAGAGAGAGAGAGACATAGAGAGAGAGAGAGAGAGAGAGAGAGAGAGAGAGAGAGAGAGAGAGAGAGCAGTTTGGCCAGCCAAGTGGGCAATCTGTTTACGCCTATTTTGACTTAACTCTTTTGCCACTTGCAATTTGATTTGAGCCAACACCAACACATACTTAGACATCCACACACACACACACACACACAGGCACAGACACAGATAGAGCATTCACCCACTTGCGGTTGCTTTAAAAATAGCTTTCATTTCGAAATTCGCCGCAGGCCAGAGCTGACTGTCTTAGGCAGCAGCTGGCCGCATTGACAGTTTCCCATTCCCATTGTTGTTGGTTTAAATTCGTAAGCGCTTTGAGCCGTTCCAAGTTTTAGACCTTCGCCAGCTTTTGCTTAAGTGTGGCCCGCGGCAACGGCTGAGCGCAACGCAAACTCTTGAAATCGGCTTTGATGCGTTTTTCCAATTAAGTTATTGGAATCTTGGCCAAGAATTTCAACTGTGGTTTTGGCATCGGCATCGGCCTCGACCTCGGCCACAGGTTGGGCCTTCTGAGTTGCCTCAGCTACGTATCACAGAATTGATTTTACTCTAGCTATGAACAATTTTAATTGAATTTGTGGAAGGGCAGCCGGCTGTAGTGTCTGAGGCGTTGTCTCAACTATTCTCTCAATTAATTCGTATATAACTTGCGATTAATATGATAAATGGAACATGATACTCTGACTAATTGCACACTGAGTGCTTGTGCGTTTGATGATAATCAAATAACTTCAATGCTTAGTATTTAGGCTTATTAGGAAATTCCAATGTCAGACACATCTATTATCGATGTAAATATTTCTTAGGAAATGTAATAAATAGAAAATGTAAATTTTTAAATTGTCTGCAACTAACATTTATGTGATGCAAACTAAGTACGAAAGTGTACAAAGGGAAATAGTTTAGAAATTGTTGTTTTACGTCAAAGCCTGAAAGACGATCCAATTAAAGACCACAGAGTTGATTGTCTACTAGATGGCAAACTAATTGCTTTAAGTGCATCTGTGCGATAACTAACTACAAGTTTCAGAAACTCAAACTCTTGCTAAATTCTTAAACAATACACACAGGAGTATTAAATCAGTTGACAGTTCAGAGCAAGGAGTTGATAATATGGGCAAAGAAACCAGTTAGTTGATGGTCAAAAATCTAATTGGCCAACTTTTGTTTATCTATTGACAAAATTGCAGGACGTATTGACATTCACACACACACACAGCGAGAGAGAAAGAGAGATTCTCATAGACAATCAGAGACATTGAGACACACCCAAGTTGGCATTGTAATTACGTTTATTGCATATCCATGCAATCGAAAAAATGTTGTCGTTCTTTCTGGCTAGCTTGCTTGGCCTGCCATCTGTGCTGTGCCGAAAAAGACGAAAAATTGAAATACGAAAATGCTCTGCACTTGGCCAGACAGTTGGCTAAACGACACACACACACACATACATGTGTGTATGTGGGCAATGGGACGTGCATATTTCTGGCATTGCCGGCATGCCAGTGCGCCGAAGTATGCAACCTTTTATAATCACAGCTATGTAGAAGCCGAGATTATCCCATAAGGAACCCAGAGCAAGGCACAAGTGGACAAAAGTAGAAGGAAAAATATGAAAATCAAAAAGAAAAATATGCTGCATTTATATATAAATATTTAAAAGAAATGTATATCTCTTTTCAGACGTGTATAAATTTGTATAAATGTCTCGACAAATTAAGAAGTTGTCAATTTTTATTTTCACATTTCTAGCTTGCCAATTGCAATAGATATCAACTGGCAACTGCGAAAGACGAAGCCAACTGCACCCTCGGAACTCGCAGGCAGCCACATGGAATTGCTGGACTCTATCGCACACCTTTCTATGGCATTCTGGCCACAAAAGTATGTGATTGGGGTAAAATATGTTGCCAGTTATGCGACTGCTCTCAATGTAAGTATGAATGAATGTATATAAATATTTCTGCTCGAAGCAGGGCTAAGAGGGGTTGCAAGCATATGACAGCCAGACAGGCAGTCAGAAATGGTCGGGTCAGGCGAGTCCTTATTTGTTGTTGTTGTTGTTGTTGCTGTTTTTCTTTTTATTTCTGTTTTGCAATCATAAATATTTCATACGCAATTTCATAAAATTGGACGAGGGGCCTATCCTTTATAGTAAATCAAAGTGGCTTTAAAAATTTTATGCTTCGTCTGGACATAAAAATTTGATATTGACAAATACACACACCTACACAAACACTCACACACACACACACACATATACACTTAAATATTTGTGTATGTATTTACATTTGTATTGCTGCATTTTCAAATAATTTACTTTTGCATGACTCTTGATTTCAATTCAATTAGAGTGTTTTCAAAAAGAATTTTCTTAGAACTCTATTTTTATATTTATCTGTCTACTTTAGTTTACCCACTCATTTCTTGCGTGAAGATGTCAACAAGCTCGTTAACTGCATTTGATAAGAGCTTCGCTCAAAATATATATTTGCTGTTGTCTCGATATACATACATATTTGTCTGTTTCACTATTATTACTCAAGCACATTTATCCGGCGTTTAGATCGTTTCGTTTACACATTTTTCAACGCATTTTCACCAACATACATCACAGCTAGTTGCTGGCTGCTGTTGGCTTTTTGTTTTTATTCGCCTTATTGCTGTAAGACAAAGGCAAAACAACTTTTGTATGCGTTGTCAAGATGACAGAACGTTTTGCCAACGTATAAGTAGCCTGACGACGAGCGCACTCCCCACGCACTCTATATCCTTCACATCCTTGAAACGCCCTGTCACTTGCACTATACCAAGCCGAAGCAGCAATGGAGGCAGTGCTCTACATGATTTTGAGCTGAGAATTCTATACAGCCTTTGTTGTGCTCATTTAACATTGGAGTAGAAATAAAATGTTAAAAACGTAATTGACAATCCCTAGCAAGTGCTTGAAATGTTTTTCTGAAATTTTTATTTGCAACTCTTGGGAATTCATTTCATGCTCGAATTGTTATAAGTAGATTATTTTGGTGCAATATATTGTAATTTTGTATTATTGAAGATTTATAAAACGTACACTTTTACATGATGTACGGATGACTGTATATACATATATTTAGAGACAAATGCGCTGGCCTATCTATATAGACTCATCTGTTATTTTTATTATTAATCATAAATTAATTAAATATATTTTAAAATATATAACAATACTTTAACGGTAGATTACGGATAGTTGATCATGCTCATAGGTTCTAGCCTTAAAATCAGTTCACGTCATACAAATAACTGATAAGGTGGAAGACGTTGACGTGAATGCAGAGTTTCTAAAGTGTGAGTATATATTTCCATTATGATGGCACGCCCCATACGCCCCCAATTAAAAAAGCGAGTTTCAAATACTAAAGACTTGAAATTTAGAAAATAGACACATTTAATTTAATATTTTCTGAAAGTTTCATGAAATGGAGTTATAAGCATTTAAAGTATAGCTCAAGAAAATTTGCTTTTCTTAGGGTTCAGGGTATCTCGTAGTCGAGCTGTCTCGACTAGAGCCTTCTTACTTGTTTTTTTTTTTTCTGTTATACTTTGTTTAAAATTGGTTGAAATTGTCGGCACAACTAAGGCTTAGTTTAATAAATAAGAAATAAAAAAATAAATAATAAATAAATAAATAAGTAAAATGAATAATGTTTTACTTATCTTTCTGCATTTACTTTACTTATTTATTTCTGCAGTGTCATATTTAAAAATTCATAAACTTCTCTTTTATTGCCAATCTGGCTAAGCCAATTGTATTCTGCGTACCTTAAGGAACTTTAATAGGAATTTAATAGGAATTTTCCTATTATTCTATTGACTCGTATTTTTTATGAGAGCAACTCTCTTATTTTGCAGTATTTGCAATTAAATTTTAATTTGATTGGATTTCTCTGTACTATATGAACTATATCTATTGCAGTGCAGTATCAAGTGCTATCAGCGCATCTCAAATACAAATAAAATATATGTACAGAGGGTTAGAATTTTTATTGGCCAAGTTAATTGCAGCAGAGCTGCTCTGTCCTAGGTGACTTAATTAAAAATTGTTTAGTTATTTACTTCGTTCTGTGCTATGGAGGAACGCAAAGAAATTCTCTCTATTATTTACGAAGAGCTGATGAAAATCGATTTACAATTAAAATTTAAAATTTCAAGTCTCTGACTAATGTGTCACGGATATATCTCGATCTGCTCAGCTCGTCATCTTAATCAAGAATATATATAGATAAGTAAAAGAATTCTTGCCTCTTTTTTTTTTGTTGATTGCATTTTCTCAAAACTATTATATCCCGAGTTTCCATTTTACGCCTTTATCTTGGCCAGTTTCATAATATGGAAACGATGTTTTTATACAATTTTTGTACGTTTAAAATCGTCTTACAAGCTTAATCATTTCTAAGGGCATGAGAATTGAATTTTGTATTTCTTTTTTTGAATTTATTTATTTTTAAAGCCTCTTGGTGCTTTTATTTTACTTTTGCGACCAGCTTAGAGTCGTATGCAGCTGCATACATTCTTGATCTTTAATGTCATTTAAGTTATAAATTGTAGAAATTGTGGAAATTTCGTAAAATATATCAACAGCTGAGAAAACAAAACTTATTTCATATGCAAATACCAGGCAAAGGGTGAAGATTAAAAGTTGTGTGGAGAGCCTTAAATAATTGTTAAATGTGCAATTTAGTTATGCCTGGCACCGAGAATAAATTCGAAATGCAACTATTTAATAAGCATCAAGATGACCGGTCATAAATAATCCATGCAGCATTTGCAACTTATCCAATGGCCCAGGTCTAAGTTAAAGCTTTTAATTGCTTTGTTTTTCGGGCGATGCTGCATACCACATGAGTTTCGGCTCGACTCCAATGACAATGTAAACTATTCATGACTGTGTGTGTGTGTGTGTGTGTGTACATACATGCACATATACATATATAAGTACATACATTATTATTCAGTCCAAAAATGCAAAAACAATGCCCAAACGGAAGTGTCAGTGGCTGGTACACTGTCTACTCAAGTGAGCTAGCTATAGAAAAAAAAAACAGTAAAAAACAACAGCAACAACAACAAGCTGTTTGTTATGCTCCCAAGCCCCAACACATACCCCAAGTGCTTGATGCACAGTACAATGCAGCAGCGAGTCGCATTCGGCTCAAGCGTTTCTGCAGACCCTCAACTGTGGCTGTTGCTGTTGTTGTTGTTATGTATACGATGTGACTCGCTTTGTGCTGCAGGAGGGGGAGGCCATTGGGGGCGGGAGTTGTGTGTGTGTGTGTGTGAGGGCAAGGGTTAAGCTGCCCGGCAGGCTTGTGCAAGCGCCGGCTGAGCCATACAACTTATTTATGTTGGCAGCGTTGCGGCAAGTCCGTTCCTCTGCACAATCGTCTGGCCCATTGTCCAGGCTGTCCGACTGATTTGCATCTTCTGTGCATGCCTACTTACGTACTGATGCATATATACTGCAGCAATATGCACACACGCACACGCACCCACACACATGCAGCAATTATTGCACTTATAAAACTGTGCTCCTTGCAGTGCAGACTCCCAGTGTGCATGTCGCTTCTTTTTGGTTGGGTTTTTGGCAAGTCTCGTGGGCCCAGGCCTGGCTGAGCCACCCACAGCACTGACAATTATCGTTGAAAGTGCCGCCACCACCATCATCGGCCTTTAGCCGTCCGCTCTCTGCGGCTGCCCTTTGAGCGGGTCATAATTTCTAAAATGTTTTGACTTGCACTCGCCCTTTATGCTGATTTACTGGCTGTTGCGGTTTTGTGACAAATCTGTTTTGCTCACTTGATGTGATTCCCTCCACACCAGCCGAGTTCCTAAGCTCCGCTGCTGCTGCGGCTTAAAGTTGCCCGAAAAGTTTCGTTATTTCGAGCAATTTAGTTTTGTATTTATACATGCTGCGGCCTAGTCATTAGGCATAAATCAGCCGACATGGCATATGTATATGTTAACTTGAGAGCAAAACTCATTAAATCACGCAATGTTCGGGGCGTGGCCAAAGTTTAAAGGGCGTTTACACATAGATTAGGTCAAGGCGTAACGCCCTTGAGCTTGTATAACTTTTAATGGTCCGCTATTGAAGGATCTTGAACTTATAATGCATTATATTTCCCAATCATATACATATATATATACCGACTGGCTTATAAATAGTAAATCTGATTGCGCTGGCCCATCGCAGATTACCTTAAGCTCACACAGGCAGAGATGGCAGAGCCTGCATTTAATTCAATTTGCGCCTGCCACAGCTGCAACTGGAGCTTTGGCTCATTATAATTGTGGCCACAACAACAGTCGCAAGATGCTCAAACAATAAAAAGCGACCTAATTGCCTTGGCTACGCAGTCATTTGATAATTTATCGCCTTGCAACCTGATGAAGCTGATGCCCAGCCGGATAGCTAGTTACAAGACTGCGGCTTTGACTTGGGCCTGCGGCCAGCACGTAGCGGCCTCAGCAGCGACTCAAGGTCGTTGCTTTGGTCGTTATCGTCGCTGTTCCAATAATAAATTTATGCATCTTTTTCTAGTACCCTACACCAGAGGATATATTGCTTTTGTGCTAAAGTTTGTAGCCATCAGAAGGCACTAAGACACTATGATTATGTCTATGATCATCTCTTTGCTATCTCCGTCATTATCTCTGTATCACAAGCACTAATATCATTAGCCATATATAGCTGGGAATGGGGGCAAAGCTGGCCGGACAAAATATAAAATTCTCGCTAAAATTAATCAGATATTGCTGAATATATTTTGTTTTTATTAAGGCTAAGCTAATTCAAAATTTATGATGATAATAGGTTTTTCAGTATCATTATAAAACATAAATAATAAATAATAACACGTTGATAAAAATGTGCAGATTATTATTCAATAAAAATGAAAAATGTAAAATGAAATAAATATAATTTAAAAAAATAATAATGAAATAAAATCATAATAAAAATGTATGTATTATTACTTAACCCAAATGAGAAGTGTACAAATAAAAAAAATAAGAAAAAAAAGAAAATAAAAAATAATAAAATAAAATAAAGCAATAATAAAAATGTGAACATGAAATAAATAAAAATAATAATAATAATAATGAAATAAAATAATTATAAAAAAATATCCATATAATTATTCAATACAAATGAGAAATGTACAAATAATAATAAAATAAGATAACAAAATTATAATAAAAATTTACAAATTATTATTCAATATAAATGAAAAATGTGAAAATACAATAAATATAATAAACACAATTTTCAAATAAAAATGAAATGAAACTAAAATATTAAAAAAATATTTTTGTAAAAAATATAAATAAATAATAAACTTTTAATGGAAATGAAAAAAAAAAAATAAATTAAAATTAAAAAAAAAAAATTAAAAGTAAAAAAAAAATAAAAATACAAGACAAATTAAAATTAAATACATATACAAAAAAAAAAAAAAAAAAAAAAAAAAAAAAAAATATATATATATATATATATAAAGTCAAGACTATTCTAGAATATTTCTTCAACAGTATTACAAATGAAGTTCAGCTTTTAGTATATGAGAGAGTTTAGTTGAAGCTAAAAGTCGGGCAAGTCGAACTACACTAGACTACTTCGACTAACACAGCTTGTTGTTCTTGGCTCTTGTTGTTTTTGCTCGGGACATGGACTGAAAAAGAAGTTATAAAAGGCGACTGCGCGCTTGGCCAGGGTGTTAATTCAAGTAAATTGCCGCAGGGTAATTGTCGTAGTCAATGTGCGCGTTCATCTCTGTGTGTGTGTGTGTGAGTGTATGTGTGTTTATCTGTGGTCGATGGCCAGTCCAGTCCAGTAGCAATGGTCCAATGCCGCCCTGCTTGGGCAACAATGTGTCTCATTTGGGTACCAAAGAAGCATGCAATTTGCCAGTATTACTGCTGCAACAGGACCAAATCATAGCCGTGGGCATCATTCTGCTTCGTACCTAAGTCATTGCGAGCTGAATTTGAGCGAGAGAGGGCGGGGCATGTTCATGGGCGTGGGTCTGGGCAGCGGGATAGCGGGATAGTTGAATAGGCAGAGTTTGTGGTTTCACCCCGTAGTCATAATTGTGGTTTTGGCTTGCAGTGCAACAGCTAGTGCAAATGCCACTCCTGCTGCTGCTGCTCCATGTGCACTTTAAGCCAACAAGTATTTACACATCGTTAACTTTGAATTACGCCAACAGTGAATGTATTGAGTGGAAGCTTCAACTTTCGTCTGCTTCTCAAACGCTCGTCACATTGAAGGACGAACTGACCCAACTTCTACTTAAGCGCCTTAGCTCTCTGCCTTTGCAGGCATTCGTGGCATTTTGGTTCTGTTGTGAGCCCACAAATTTTATGAGCCATGCCCTTGCATATTCTTAGCCAATTTAAAGCGCTTTTAAATCCCATAGTTTCGCATTGATGTCTTTTATATGATTTCATTTTTTACTCGACTTTTTATTATATGGCCCGCCTTTATGCCATATCTCTGTTATATATACACACACACTTATATATATTTATATGTATATTCTTTTTTTTTTAATAATATTTTCCTCTGACCCTTTCAGCTGTGTGTATGTGTGTGTGTGTGTGCTTGTGTGTAAGCATTGGAATTTGCGGCATCTGCGGCCTGTTGTTCCGGCTGTTGCCATCGCTGCCGTTGCCGTTGCCATTGTCGTTGCCGTGGCCATTCCGGCTGTTCCGGCTGTTGATTCACTAGTTACATACTCGAATATGCGTTTTATTATGTCAACATTGGGTCATTGTTCATCTGATGCTGGTCATATCATAACGCTTTTCTGCTGTTTTTCTGCTATTTGTTTGATATTACTTCTTCTTTTCATTTTTCATTTTTTTTTTTCGTTTTGGCTCTTTGTGCGGCTTTTGGCTTTGATATATTTGTTATGCTGACCATAAGCTCTGTGTAATAAATTTTGCAGAGTTTTGAGCTGGTAATTGGCAGGCAAATTGAACAAATCCTTATTATAAGATTAAGCATTTTGAATAATTTGTGAAAAAAAAGAAGACTCATTTGATGTTTGCCCTTAAATACTCGCAATTTCATTAATCGAACTATATTGCTCACACACGTTCGCCAATTGCATTCATAACCTTTATTTATAATATGTGTCATGCCGGAAATTACATTGCTACCAAATCTAGGCAAAGACAATGCCATCAGCCACTGTGACTGCGGTGACTCACACCAGTTGACACCAGGCGGCACAATGGGCTGTGATAAGTCAGTTCAACTTCAACTTTATCTGGCTGCCGCATCCACTGGCAAAGCTGCAAGTAACTAACGCCCATTGGCTATGGGTGGCTCTTCCAACGGCCAGCCTGTCAATTGGCAGTCTCTGTTCGATGTTGGAATAAGTAGCTGAATGCAAAAGAATACGAGAGCCTGCAGGAGATAACTTAAATGTCATGCTTACATTTCACAAAACAAATCTGCCGTCCGTACTCTGTAATAGATTAAAGTCTTTTAGCTATATACGAGTCGAGTCAACTGACTCTGGCGCTGGCAACGGGCTGACATTGTCACAGTGCTTTGCCAGCTATGGGCCAACAGTGGCTACTACATTCAATGTCCGCCCAAATGAAATTGAAGAAAATTGCATTTGCACGAGAGACAATTTCGAAACAATTGCAAAACTGTCTGACAAGCTACCTGTGATGCTGCCAAACAGTTTAGCAGGTAATGCCTTATATCGGTATCGTTCTATGTCCACCTCCATATTGGAGAAAGAGAGAGAGAGAGAGAGGGAGAGGGAGAGAAAGACACACTGAAAAGAGTCACCGTTCGTGTTTGGCAGGCAGTTTGATGCAGTTAGTTGACTATTGACTGCCAGGCCAACTCCCAACTCGAGATATCGCGTCAGTTGCAGCAATCGGGCATTGAGTACTGAGAGTTTTTGGCAGAATTCAGCCATTTGGCGCAGCGTTTCCCAAGCTGAATTCAATGACCAGGAGCACTGCCATCAGCCTTTAGACACTGGCAGCGCCATGTCCAAGCGTAGCTATAATTTCGTTAAAGGCAAACGTTGCAATGTCTGCAAAATGGAACATGCTGCCAATGGCCAATATTCCAGCCCAGCCCAGCCCAGCCCAGTCCAGCTCAGCCCAGCCCAGTCAATGCCCGAAATTGGCATATGAGCATGAATGCAATGCATATATACATACATAGATGACCGGCTGGAATGTGTTGGCAAAGCGGCTTAAATAGGCACAGACAGCTAAGCGCTGTGGCGATGGCTCAAACGGCTAGTCAACTGCATAATTGCTTAATTTGCTCCCTGAGTTGGTATCGAGCGCATTCATAAGTTGCTGCCTAGGGCTTTAGTTACATATGAGAACGGCTTGAACGTTGCGTTGGCCAACTGAACCTCACTGGGGCATTGATGGCATCAATGGGAAATTGGCTGTCTCTTCAGTGTCGCATTTGGTGCAACAATTTCGTAGATTTCCCCAACCGACCAACTGGCCAAGGAAATACTGCAAATTTGTTCAATGACAAGACGAGGTCCTGGCACGTAACAAACACGCAGCGAACAACAGTCGAACAAACATTGACAGGCCAAAGCCAGATTGGGTCGAGCAGTAGCCAACCTTTTGGGTTAGCCAAATTGTCAGGCATGTCTTCCCAACAACTTAAGACCCATTCGAAAAAGACGAGACACGTGTTTAGCTCGTTCGGAGTGCCGCTTCCCATTTCACACGAGCGCCGCGCCGGCTGCCTTTGTGTGCTGTCAAGTCGCCGTTGTTATTAGATAAGGGACGGACCAGTGGCCAACCTTTTGGCCTGGCCTACACCTGTTGCCAATTGCTGTGCTATCTGGTGATGTGTTGCTGTCTTTGCAGCAGTAGCAGCAGCAGCAGTTCATGTTTATGGCTGGCAAATGCCCCATCTATTGGGGCCTCTTCAATGGGTCTGAGTACAGGATTTTGTTCAGTTTGTTTTAAATAAATTTTACACGGAAGCTTTTATGTAGATTTTATGGTAATTGGTTAGCAATGTGCGGCTGGCTACCTTTGTCTAGCTGTTTGTTGCCCGAGCACACTCTTGTTGGATTTGCTCACTGAATTGCCCAAGCCTCAAGCCGCACTTGTTTATAAGTAGCAGCTGCAAAACGGTAACAGAATCAAAGAATCGCGCTGATTCATGCTCCGAGTATGTCGAGAAACCGCACAAGAATTACATGATCAGAAGTTATTTCATTATATTTTATTGCGAGCTCACGAGGTGTGGCCCAAAAGTCAACAGCTCGACTTTCTCCATTGTGTGCGCACTCAGCTAGACAAAAGCGACAGAGAGGCAGATGGAGACGTGTGAGATACAAATATGAGATACTCAAGATGCTCAAGCAGTTAAAGCCCAGTTAAGCTGCTGAGTTAGCTAATCGCTTGCATCATTTGACCATCGCGTGTCTATTGCTAGCATTTTATCGAGTTCAAGTTGAAGTTTAATTGAATAATTTGCAAACAAAGTTGCTGCAAAGGTCAACAGTCAGTTGGAGTGCATTATTTGTATTTGCAGCAACAATTTGATTGTTTGTTTGTTTGTTTGTTTGTTTTGTTTATTAGAGCCCTGCACGGCTCGTTGGATTGCTTTCGCCCCAGTGTAATTGAGTTGCGCACTCTTTAGATAAACTACTCTGTAAACATGCACACATATTGAATCATTCATTCATTCATATGTTTATTTATTTGCGAGTGTCTCGAATTTGAGATGGAGAGAAAGCTTCTCAGCGCCGACTGTCTGTCGTAATATGACAACGAAAATTCTTTTGAATGTCTGACACCAAAATGTATTTATATCTGCGTACTGTTTGCTTTGTTCTTGATTGATTGAGCCGAGCTAATTAATGCCGCCGCAGCAGCAGCTATGATATCACAAAATTTCCAATACAATAAACGCAAATTGTTGCATTTTTATATAGAGTTTTTAATTGGCTGGCCGACTCGCTGGCTGACCGACAGCTGCTCCATAATGTGTGTTTATTGCGATTCTGTTCTTTGGGCCAGCAGAGCCAATTAATTTGCATAAAACACAAAATATGCAAATGCTAGCCAATAGACCCAGAAACAGGGGCTGTCCACTTGACTGGCACAAATCATGTTTACACATGAGCAGCAGCTTGGGTCCGAGTGAAGCAAATTCTTCTTTCCAGTACAGCCCAAAAAAAATAAAACACCCACGCCGTGCGGTTGACGCTGCTTGTGCTTATTGGCAGATAATTGACATATAAAATTAGCATAATTTTTACACCAGCCAAGTGACAAGTGAGCAGTTTCGGTCCCAGGCTCGACGGCCCGTTGATAGCCATCGGAATACGTAATGGCCAAATCGTATAGGAATCATTTCACTTTTTCCGTTTGCTTATGGCTTGTGGCCCATACTATTAATATATTAAGTGCTTGTCCGGAATTTAAATGAATAAATTTTGGGATCTTGCTCTGAACGAGGGGAGTGAGCGCCGTTCACCATAAATGAAAGTCAAGATATTAATGTGTGTGAACTGAGCTACGAATAATTGCGCTCGACTTGCCTAAGATTTAACGCCTCTACGGCGTATGAGTAGTCTAAGCACTCACTCATATTATGCACTAAATACTTTAATGAACGGCTTTGATTGTGCTCAAATACCTTAATTCCCTAAACTCTGGTGGTTATTAATTTAATAATGCCTCAAGCAGGCGCCAGTGGTGGGTGTGAGGGGCGGCCTCTTGCGGCCTCCTCGACGCTCCCAGACTCAAATTAAACAGATGAAGCTCATAAACGTAAATCAACTGGGAGCCAGACAGCAGCCAGCAGGGGAGCATTCAGGTGGATGTGAGCCAGGGAATTCACCTGTGCACACCTCATCGCCTTCGTCATATTAAATTGCCGATGGGCCGAGCCAGACAAAAGGATAACGCGCACATTTCGAAACCGTCAAGGACGCAAAACGCCACGCCTCTTGAGTGATTTATGGGCGGCTGGACGACTGGGCGACTGGGCGACTGAGTGGCAACTACGTACATAGTTGCCGCGGCCACTAGACCCCAGTGCACTAGACAAAACATTGAGGACATGCATAAATCGGCGCAAATGTCAAACGAGCTGTCAACATTGTTGCCGACGCGCAACTTCCATTGCCGCTGTCAATGTTGTCCTGCGACAAACAATTTAATTTATGAAAATCGTTGAAAACTAAAGCAGAATGCCAAGCAAATTGACAAAAGCGAACAGCCAGAGCAGAGCAGAGCCAAGCAGACCGAAGCAGAGCAGAGAAACCTGAAAAAGAATCAGAATTACAAGAACTCTAGCTACGAGTGATGGACGGACAAAGTTGCGCGAAGAAGGGTAACGATAAAAAAGTTTCTACAATGCTGTCGGCACAGAAATCCTTCAATTGAAGTGCTGATATATATATATACATATATATATATAATTTTTTTTTTTTTTTACATTTGACACTTGAGTGCGCAGTGTTGTTGCCGCTGCTGCTGCTGCTGCTGCTGCTTCTTCTGCTTCTGCTTCTGGTAGGACAGTTTGCGCAACGAATCAAATTTAAATTTCTTGATTGTCTAGTCGAGTGGCAGCCCAAACTCGGAGACTGGAACATTGAGTTCTGCAGATCCCTTTGCGATTTGCGCATAATAATAATTTGAAAGACGCGTCGACGTGCCCGGAATTGTTGACTGGTCACTGCCGATGATGACTGGTCCCCCCCTTCCACTCAGCCTGCTGCTCCACTGGCCGCATCCTTGCCTGTTAAAAATCATCGCAAGGGCCAAATGTCGCGCGAGCTAAGTGACTGATGGACTGCTGGCCACTGACATGGATAAAGGCGCACGGAGAGCGAGAGCTCCCATCGAGGTTGTTATCTGCGTTGGCTGTCAGCGCAGCACAGCTCCAATCCATGCTGTTAAATGGAGCAAAAAGTGTTGCCCGAACAATGGTGTCAATTAAACATTACATTGTTGTTCTTCCACTATGATGGAGTAAGGGATGCAGATGCCCATGATTCCTTTGGGTCACAGCGCAGCGAACCCTCGATTTTAAATGCGTGCAAGTTTTCTGTTTCTTTTTATTTATTTTTTATTTTTCTATTTCTTTTTTTTTTTTGTCTTCCTGTTACCAAATTGACTTCAACTTGTGCGTGTCTTGGGCTGCACAACAATAAAAGTCTATTAAAGCGCTGTAGTTTAATGGCTTTGTTTGGCTCTCAGCTACATTTTGGACTTTGAGGTTTGCCTTCCCTCTCCCTCCCACTGTCTCTCTCACTGTCTCTTTTGATTGAGCAGCGAGTGCTGACTTACAGCCCTTTCGGTTTTAACAGCGCGAAGCAGTCTTCTAACTGGGTCCTTTTTTATGGCGGGAGCCGCGCTGATGAAGGCTTTAGAGTGGCATAAAATGAGATAAATGCCGCTGCGTGGGGCACTCTCCTGGCTAGACGCACAACTGGACCTTTTAGTGGCAGGCAAAGGTTGCCTCGTTTTCATTTCATCTCAGTCGAGTTGATGTGGCAAGTGGCAAGTATAGGTATGTGTGTGTGTGTGTGTGTGAGAATTTGATGACACTTAAAGCGGCACAAATGCTATGAAAGCTTTTACATGACTAAATCAATTGGGCAGAAATTTGGCTAAATTTGTTAGGCAACAAATAAATTTCATCAGAATTCATTCTTTCTTCAAAATCAATATTTTTGATACATAAATTAGAAACTCTTTTTTTTTGTTTTGTATATTTTTATTTTCAAATTAATGGTTCATTGTTTTTTTTTCTTCACTCACCGTTTTAGCAAAGAAGCTTAAGCTTTACTTTAGATTAATAAATATTTTGTTTATCAATTTCTTAATTTCTTGAATTTTTTAAACACTTTTTATGGCTTTCACAAAAGTAAATTCAAGTCGGGTTTCACTTAAAGCATATAGCATATATAGCAATTATTTCTGTTTGCCTCTTGGCTTGGTTTATTTCGCACACTGCACAGACGCGTTACACATATCCTGCCGCAGGATAACTGCGCACAAATCCAGAGCTCAACTGGAACGGCGCACGCGTGACCGAGATGAGAGTTTGCTGAATGGCGGCAGGGCGACGTTCTTATATACCCTCGTGTCCCTCGCTCACAGCACCAAATCGGTCGGCGCAAATTTCTTTTGGCCTCTGCCGGCCGCTGCTAATGATACTGATAATGCCCATGATGATGATGATGATGATGTTCTTGCAGCGACAGCGACTGCGACTGCGCTGCCGGCGCAGCTGTTTCTCAACTGAGACGCTTGCGATTTGCGTAGTTCTGAGCAAAAGCCCTACGTCGCTGCCAGCGTCGCTGTCGACGTCGCATAAATTGTAAGCGAGCTGCTTCTGCTTCTGCTTCTAAAGGGGTATTCTCAAGACGCTGACGTCGCTGCCGGGGCTTGTCTTTGCGAATTACGTTTACAGCTCGCTCGCTCTCTCTCTCTCTCTCTCTCTCTGTGCGTTTCTGGTTTCTGCCGGCTGCTTCTTTGGCCAAAAGCGGGCAAAAAGTTCTTCTTGTTGGTCAGCCGAGTTGGCTTTTTTTGGCGCTGTCTTTGCGTTTCTTGATTGGTCAACCAGCAGTTGCTGCGGCGGCGGCGGCAATAGCAGCTCCACTTGCGGCTGCGCCTGTGACTGGGATTGCCCTCAGCTGTGTTTGTTTTGCCTGACTTTGCGTCAATTCGCAGTTACTCATTTCGGTTTGGCTTTTGTTTTGCTCTTGGCCGGGGTCTGATTTATGGCGGAAAATTATTGTTGTTTTTGTTATTGTTCGCGTAACGTACAGCTCGTCGAAGGTTCAGCGCCGTCTCGGGCGTCGCAGGCGATGCAACATGTGATTCATGTGCCTTAATTAGATGAACATAAAGTGCTTGGTGTTAAAACCGCTGAAGCCTAAATTTGGCATGGGTTCATTGAACCAGCCACAAGCTCCTAGAGTTTAGCTGCTCTCATTTAATCGCTCGCGCCCTGTCGAAAGTCAATTTGGCCTATCGCCGATGAACGTGCAACGATTTGCGCTAGTCCCTTCAAATTGAAATCCCCGACGACGATTTTCCCATAAACATAAAGATAAAAAAAAAAGAAGTGAATCTGTGCAAAATGAATTCCAACTGCGGAGCTCTGACAGGCGCTCTCATTTCGAGCCATCACTTCATCGAACAACTTCCCGGGCTGTTTATTCGCAGAAAATTTAAATTCTCTTTTATCTGCGCTGAGCAGAGATATTTCATTTTCAAAGTCTACCATGTCATAAACACCCTGCCTAGAGACTGGAAATTTCAATATTACTGTCATTACAGAGCCTGCAAAGGGGGCGTGCATCGAGCTATCTGTGTATATATTTGTATTTGTATCTCAAGCCTAAGCCCATGGCACAGGTGCCCATTGTGGCCGATGCTTATGATGTTGTTGTGGTTGTTGTTGTTGTTGCTGTTGTTGCTGTTGCTGCTGCTGTTTTGGCTCTTTACGCGCGAACGTGATTTGCATTTGTAAGTAGCCAAGACAGCTCGCACAGATATGTGTACATACCTCTGTGTGGGTGTGAGTCTCTCTCTCTCTGTGTGTGTGTGTGTTACACAAATGCTCAAATAATAAATTGTTTCAAATTATTGGCACTTTGGCACTGATCAAATAAATGTGTCTTGGTAATAACAATAATAATGCGACAAGAACAACACTTCGACACATCGACATCGACCCCGTCAACGGAGCTTAGTTCACGTCTGGCTGCCAAAAAAAAAAAAAAAAAACAAAATATGAAAAAAATGTGAGGGCCATAAAAATATTATTATGATTTTCAATAATCACACACATTAAATTATCATAATGCGCACATTTTCAATATTTCCACGCCTCAGTCAGCGCCACAGCATTTTCCAGTTTTTCCCCCCTCCACTACCCCAGCATTTGGCCCGCCTGTGGCTTCGTACAGATTTTGCATTAAGGCCATTGTTGCTTTTTCAAATTTGAGACTGCGCCCCATGGGGCTGCAGATTTTTGTTTTATTAATATTATTTTAGCCCGGCTATTTCGTATGGCAAATAATAATTTGGCTAACGAAAACAATTTGTGAGGAATTTATTTTTATATATCCTCTGGGGAATATAATATTATATTTATTATAATATATAGAAAATTTGCATGCTAAATGCATTTGACAGTGCTTTAAGACAATATTTAGATATTCTCATAAAAATCAACCAACAGCGTAATATCTGCTAATTAAATATGATATATATATATATGTTTGCCTACTCTTGAATTGAAGTTGATAAAGATTTTCTAATTTGCAAACATATTGAAGAATTTAATTAATTATTAATTAAATATACATCTGACATTTATTTACATGTTCAGAAAAAATCAAACTATTGCGTAATATATGCATATTTAATATATATACATATATATATTTTAAAAGTTTGAAACATTTTCTAATTGTTATTGTAATAATGCCTTAATGTATTAAGCCTCAACATCAGTCAGATAACATTGTCTAAATATATTTAAGTTGTAATTAATTAAAGCATTACAAATAAATTAATTTAATTAAGCATTAGAATATATTTTTTATTTATTTACTAACTATGATCTTTATTGCTTTTCAGGCGTGTATCCCTTTCCAGATATGTTAGGCTAAACCCCGTTAAATGTTTATCTAGAAGAACATGGTTCAAATTCAAGTCCAGATTCGATTCCAATCATTTTCGAGCAACTCCCAGTTTAGCTATAGGTTATCAGTCTGTCAAAATGTAATCAGATATCAGATATGTCAACACATTTTATTTTTACACCAATTACTCGGATTAGTTTACAAATTTAAAGGAAATGTCGCCGTGGCTCTTGTCGGTGGGTAAGCATTATTTATGTCGTGTAAGCCAGGCCTGTCGCCGAACTCACCCAAAGTGGAGCACCTTATATGTATGAATAAATTAGCCTAAATTAAAAAAAAAAAAAAAGAAAAGCCAAAAAGCAACCACAACATGGTAACCCCATATGGCAAGCCAATAAACATTTCATTTTAAGAGATAACAATTAACTGAGGTAAATATTATAAATGTGCGTAAACTTTCTAAGAAAGCAACACTTCTGGATTTACATGGGGCTGAGTCATGGCTTTCGGGTTTCTCAGACTGCTGCTGAATGCTGAGAATTGTGTTATCAGGAAAACATGTTGAGGCTTGACAGATGCGCTCTGTGTTTATCAGCGCAAATTAAATTGCAAAATTTATTCTAGATACAGTTAAGTAAATTTCGGTGTTTGACTTTGGCTGTGTTCACTTGAGGAGTGCTGTCTGTCCAGATAAGCAAGCATATCAAAAGAAATTCTGCCAAACACTTAACTTAACGGTCGCAATGAGTCCGAGCCTCAGCTCGATCTCCACACACATCATGGGAATTGGCCAGAATGGCGTTGGTCACACTGTTTGATTCGGTTTCGACTGGCTGTCAGAACTTTCACCGTGTGCCTCTTAAAGCGCATGCTGATGAGGACGATGACGATGACGGCAGCTAATAGAAAGTTCTCCTCAAATTAATTATTATTGAGAAATTACCAAACCACTGCGAGCGAGCCAACAGAAGCGAAAACATAAACAAAAGCGAAAATCAACAACAACAAAATCATTCGTACCCATATGGATATATATAGATGTTCAAGACAGACCATTAAAACTAAATCCAGTGCAAAAACTCGCCCCGGCCGCGACGATTGCTGAATTTGTTATAAACTTGTCGCAGACGTGTCTCACTACGCTTTCTTGTTATTGTTATTGCTTTGTTTTATTTTATTGAATTTTATTTATTTATTTATTTTTTTTTTTTTTCGCTTACGCGCACCCTGCCCAAAATTTGTGCCACTGACCGAGAATTTGGTGGCTTGGCGAATGGGTTACTACGGTAAGCAATTGAACACCGGCAGCAGTCATTGTTTTTGCTTATTGTTTATTACTTATTGTTGTTTCCCATTCGATTATTTGTGTGTAAGACAGTAATTGTGTAGGTATGACTCGTATGACGCCGCTTGGGCTCTTGAACTTGAGCAGCATCAACTGTAAAAACCGGTTGGCCCGAAAAGGCAGCTGGCAGCATTGCAATTAAAAACTAAACTGATTTGACGGCTTTGTTTTCGACCATTGGCCCAAAACGGTCGCGTCGCTTCGACAATGTAGATTGACTGCGCTCCAAGCAGACATTTCCAAATTTATTGCCTGAGAAAATTGAAATGTGTGTATATTCCGTGTAAGACGATTGATGTATTTCCCTTTCCTAGTTTAGCATGTAGAGATTTAATCTATTGGTTTACATGAAGAAAATACTAGAAAATATTTGCAAAAAGTTCTTGATCTAAGCTTTATTTTAATTTACAGGCAAACCACAAGATTTATAGAAGTGTCCTAATACTAGGTCAACTTTTCATCACTGGCATTTTATATATTTGTATATAAAAATAACGATTTTTTAATGTTCTCACCAAGCTGCAAAGTAATCGGCCAACAAATCTGCTCTTGCATAAAACATTCTTATTATTTTATATTTCATCAAAGTTTCTTTCTGAAGTAATAATTGATTTTTTAATAATAAAAATATATTTATATATGTATGCATATTCATATTATTTGTTTCAAAATTACAAGTATTTCGTAGTGAAAAATAAATTAAAATAAAATGCACATCATTGAAATTTTGTTTGATTAAAAACCATTTATAATTGAGCTAGACCAATTGTTAGATTATTTTGCAATTCGACCTTACTGGAAGACATTTGAATGCCAGAGTGTGATGTCGTGCTAATTTGAGCTCATATAAATCAGAGTTAGAGACTGAGAATATGCCAGCTGCTCAAGTCGTGGCTCTGCGATTGTGATCAACCTGAGAATCGGCGACAGCTTCCGAGAAGGCGGCCAGTAGCTGCCTGGCTAAACTATGCCGCGCCAGATACGAAGAGATGGCATGGAGCTGATAAGAATGCGCGGACTTTCGCATGACGAGCTCAGGCAAGGTGAGTGTGGATGAAAGTAGGTTTTGTGTGTGGGTTGCTAAACAGTTTGCATAAATAAATATGTATATATCAGTTGGCCATGCTTAAATGGGAGGAACATCAATTGAAAAATTGTGTATATTTCAGATTAGCGCCGAGTTTTTCAGCGTGCAGCTCGTCTTCCGACTTGTAGCATAATTAATAGGCATAAAAAATGATTAGACATTTATGCTAATTATGAGCGCAGCTGATTTCTTTATTTTGCCTGCCTGGTTTTCTTTATGAATTTATGTATAATAAAATTTGCATTTAAAGCGCTTCGCTGTTTTTTGCAGATGTTGTTTACTTTTACTTTTCGATGAGTTATTGTTGGCATAGGAAATTGAAATGTATCTTCCTATGAATCACGAGCGCAACTGACGCTATTTATTGGCAGCATCTCAAGCAGTGTCTACTTAAAGTAAATTGCCATAATTTGAGCAACATAATCAAGGCGTTTGCTCATGTTCAGATCTAAATATAGACACAAAGGACGCTAAAATACCAATTATAATTGTTGGGTGTGTGCGTAAGTCTATGTGTGTGTGTGTGTGTGTGTGTAAGAGGCCAAGTTACAGATCTAGCTAGCACATTAGCTGTGCTGCAACGGCGACGATGATGTCGAGAAGGAATGCCAAAGGACAATTAGCGTTGACCAGCCTGTTGATGGGCAGTCGGATGCCACACGCTCTGACTGACTGACGGTGAGACGTTCAAAGAGTGGAGCAGTCAGCAGGCCAGACAGTCAAGCCAAGCAGCAGCAGCAGCAGCCAGTAAGAGACTGACAACGTTTGGTTAAAGATCAAAGACCATAAAAGGCGCAACAGTTGTAGCTAAATTTAGAGAACTCGTCCCACTGCTGCTCTGGGCAATCCAATGTGGACAAGAGCGAAAGGAGAACTCAGCAGTAGTCATAGACTGTCATACTTAGCTGTGGACTGTTGAGTTTCCAGTCTGGAGGACTGTTGAGAAGTGTCGACGAGTGCAGACAAAGTGTTTGTGGCATTTCCGCACTGCGGGCTAACAGAATTAGCCAAGTTGCAGCCGCCGCCATATAATTAGATGAAATCATTACGTTTTCATTTGCTGCCCCTTTTGATTTCATTATATTGTATTTTACTGCCTGATGCCAATGTCGTTGCCATTGGCTTAAGGCTGTATCTTTACGACTTCCATCCATACACACACACATAAGCATTTCTATCTATCAGATGAATTAAATTGCCACCAAAATGTGAAGCTGCATAGGTGAGTGAGCAAATTCTTTGTCATAAAATTGTAAATGATGCACATTAAATTTATATCTTATGTAGTTATCTCCACGCGGACAGAGTCCGCTGAGGGTTATGATTATTGTTGTTTATGTTGGCTGCTTGGTCACTGGGTTGCTCGCCTGTGATGGCTGTAGATGTGATTTTTAATGCGCCAGACAGACACTTTATATCTTATAAAAAGGCCCAAGAATAAATGGCTGTCTGTGGCGAGTCGAAGATCATGTGCGCTGTTTCAATAGAGAAGTTTCATCGTTTAATTTCAGGCTTTTATTTAGACAGTAGCTGTTAAGTTTGTTAAAGCTTCGCAGACTTAAAGTTTCTTAAACTGACAGAGTTTGTAAGAAATAAAGCAAATATATTTTCAAGTGTTTTTTCGAGTACTGTCTTAGTCGTGTCTGTCCTCTTGGACTTTTGTTCTGCAATTTGCAATATATTTTTTGTCATGTAAAGCATTCTTCCACTGCACAGTGGGCGATGCCATACAATCTGTAAGACAATAAGTCAAGAAATTAAGTGTAAAATTCTTCATATCTTGAGTATGGGATCGTTTCAAACTATTACATTTAAATCAATTTATATACATATACATATTTTTATTTTTTATTTTAAAAAGAATAAAACAATACAAATTTATGAAAATTTAACTAAAATTAGTAGATAAGAATGCTTTATTTTAAAAATAAAACAATAATTGTTTTTCAATAAAATGTAAATTATTATAATTATTATTATTATATTTATTATTATTATTATATTATTATAAATTATTGTGTGCGGAAAATATAAAATTTGATATAATAAACAAAGCGAACAAAAGTCATAGTGCAATATATCCGAAAAGAAAAGTTCTTGTCATTTGACAGCATTGATTCAATTGTTTTATTACCATGAGAGATCATTATGCAGTCGGTGACTCCAGTCTGTAAAGTTCTTCCTTGGGTTACATACATTTTGGTGCACTTTATGGGTTCATTCATCTATCTACATTTTTTTGTGCATTTTATGGCAAATTTATAATGCCCGCTTAGGGGAATACAAATATATATTTCTTATACGTTCAAGTGTTGTCTTTATGTCTTAACATGACATAGATGGGCTGATAAAAGCTAATATGTTTTTTAGAATTTATAAATGAAAGCGGTCTCTGATGTGTCAGCCGCACCCTGTTCAATGTACCCCTTAGCGTAGATAGAATAAACAACTGCATATGCATAAGCATATTAAGACAAACTGAACTCGCAGCCTAACAGACTACGCCACAGAAATAAATATGTAAAGCACTTAGGGAATGT
This sequence comes from Drosophila koepferae, assembly GCA_030914345.1. Classification (NCBI taxonomy): domain Eukaryota; kingdom Metazoa; phylum Arthropoda; class Insecta; order Diptera; family Drosophilidae; genus Drosophila; species Drosophila koepferae. The sequence continues at coordinate 5,347,029 of JAUESR010000206.1, read as the reverse complement.
ACCCATCAAAGTCGCTGAATGCTTTATTTGCATCTTAATTTTAAAAGAATCTTTCACTAACCAGACCTAAAAGCCTTGAACGCATCTAGTTTTATATGTTAGCATTTCATTACATTATAAAAATAATTTGAATCAAAAATAAATCTCAATTTAGTCTCGAAACTTTTCTCATTAATGCAAAAGGTTTCAGTTTCTCTAAATAAACAATTCCAGTAGAGCAGTAATTGGCCAAATCACATTACCATAACTCCACATGAGCTGCGACTTTTCGAATGTAATATGTGTAAACACATTAGCTTGTGTGTACGGGGAATGACCTAGTCTGACGCACACTCATTCACGCACTCACTCGCACTCACACTCACACACACCTAGGCACCCTTGCCAACCCTTTTTCAATGCGCCCGCGAATGAGAATCGCGTGAAGAGGAAATTTTTTGCATGGGGCAAATTATTACTTAATTAGCTTTTCATTTTAAAATGTCCGCATGGATTGCGTGTTGAGGCCTGCCGGAGTAATTCTTTTTCAACTGTTCGCTGAGGAGCTGTTGTTATATATTAAATTAAATCATATTAAATGTGACGTGCCCACAGCTCTAGACCATAAATAGAAATTATGACACATTTCGAGTGGACACGGAAGCAATCCAAAGTTTAGGGGCTGGCTTATTAATTAGAGCAAATGCGTGCGGTTGCAGGTTGTGGTCGCGCACATACACACACAGTCACACACGCACACACACGCACAGGGCACACACACTCAAAGAGAATCATAATCCACTAACTCACACACACACACAGAATCGCACGTCACGTGCGCGTTAATGTGCGCCAGTTTATTTCAAATATATTGTTGATAATTATTTGCATGTCGCTGGCGACGCCAGCGTCACGCATACGCAGCGTTGTCTTCCTGCTGAGGCACTTCAATTTAATGTTATTCATTGCCCTTGCCACTCACATTCATTTCATTAAAAATCATACCATCTGTTGTGACTGTTTTTGTTTGTATATTTCCCCGCTCTATTTGGACTGTGCTCACCTGACGCATTTTGTATTATTTTTTACCCATTTGCCGCTCTCAGCTCAGCTCATTGGCCATGCTCTTTGAACTGTCGGCATAACCGTTAATTTTGTTTCTTATTTTCGCCATGTTGGAAATGTGTTAATTAAACTCAAATCCGATTGGAGTATGCCAATGATATGTGTACATTGAGTTGGCATACAATGTTTTAGGAAAAACTGGCTTAATCTCTTTTAAAGGGATTTAAAATACGTTTTTTTTAAGCTCGACAATAGTTCATAAACTGCTGATGATGTCATAGACATGATTGATTAATCCATTGGCCGAGTGCTGAAAGCATCCAGAGTATGATAACGTCGGTGTGCACATGCAAGCAAGCCTTTGTCAGTTTTATTTTAATTTAATGACATCATTTTCAATGGACATGCGACAGTTATGAACAGCAGAGACGACCGACCGCCCACCCGTTAATAATGTTGTCATTTATATTTCCCAACTACAACAGTTTTCCTCTTTTTTATTTATATTTTTATTATTGTTGTCATTATTCATTATCCTTAACTGTTTGCTTTCGCTGCTCTAGGCTCGATGTCTGTACTCACTCACAAATGGCCCGTATTGCTTGCTCTGAAATGCTTGAAATACTTATTTTTTTTGTTATCCTTTTTTCATTCGTCCCTTAAATGTTAAATTATGCATATATATAAAAAAGTGTGTGGTTGTGCAAATGAAATATTTTAAAGAGACCGGCATATTAAGTGAGCCATTATCATTAGTTACGACCATGTAAACTCGTCTCTCTTTGCCATAGATATATATATTTATTTATGAGTGTGTGTGTAAATTATGTGGACACAAGAATACCGCTATAATGTCTCTGATGATCAAATTAAATGTTGCTCATTATCATGTTTGTTATTCTCCTTCGAAATCTCTCGGCATTACAATATATTCCATGCCAATGCCATGTCCATTTCACAGCTTAATTGTATTTGCACGATTTCAATGATAGCTGAGTGTGAAGAGCACATTTAATATACGAATTGGGGAAAAATGAAAGCTGTTTGAAGGAAGCAAAATCTTAGACATAAAACCTTTTTTATAAAGATCGATCGAAAACTTGTTCGCATATAATATATCCCAAACCTAAAATTAATTTATATACCGTAAAACGTATGCCTAATGGCATAAAAATGTATATATTAAGGGGTTGATATGGCGATTTCTGGCTGTCCGTCTATCTGTCCGTATGAGCGCTGAGATCTCGCAAACTACATAAGCTAAAGAATTGAAATTTTACATGTATTATCATATATAATATACGCAGTACAAGTTTATTTTATTTCTTCGATAACTCATATAATTTCTTTTTTATCGATAATAATCGAAAATTGGGCTTCATTTTATAGACGGGAATTTCACTACCCGTAGACCTACGGACTTTAAGTTTTCTATGTAGGTAATATATTGGATACGGAGCTTTCGTAAGTTTTAGAATTAGCAGAAATAAAACGTATATCAAATACTGAAGATTATCGCCAATACTGAACTGAACTTGCTATTGATACTATATTTTTATGTAACTATTTTAGATATATTATATGATATTTAAAAATAAATATCTATTCTTCTTATATTCCTTATAGTTGTAAAACACAGTAACAATATTGCACTTTAAGAGCTCCAATTCGCCTATTTGCTTATGTTTGTAATAGATTTATTTGTGTAAAGAGATATCGGCCATTCGTTCAAGCGAATTGATCATGCTAAGTAAAATCTCAATTGTGGTTGGCCTCGAGCATCATAAGAAACTAGACATCCTTCGATTAATTCCACTCACTCTTGCATCGACAGCTCTGAAAGTCTTACATATATAAAGTATATTATAGTCGCAGAGAGCATGGCAGCCAAACTTGCTTGATGTGAACATTTATTACCTAAAGTTTGTTTGAATTGCGTTAAACTCATTAATAGTTTTGAAGTTAATAATGAGAAATTCATAATTAATAGAATGAGATGATAAATTATGCTGAAGGTATTGCAGCTTTGCATTATATTTGTTAATTTACTGACAGCTTGGGAAATTACAAATATACGTTTTAGTAACTAAATAAAATTATTATACTTTCTAGAATACAGAAGAGCTTACATATTCTTATTATATTATTATTTTTTTAATATTAATTATAATAAAAAAATATATATATATATATAAATATTTTTTTGTTTAATTTGATATAAATTTATTATTATTATATATTAAATATATTATATTAATAACTCCATAGGTGCTCCGTCTGTGCTCTGCAATTTACCAGCTTTCCCGTGAATATCTCTGTAAATGCTAAAGGCTTTCAGGCCCTTCTTGTCGGCCTGCGCTTTCAGCAATGCATTATATACTTAACCAAGTTTAATGCATAAGCGAGCATTCAATTGGATGCTTTCGACTGAATTCACTCACTTGAACTGCAGAAAGTTATGCCAGCTCGCTGGGAGCCCCTGTGGCTGCTTAATTGGATATTGACTCGGTGAAATACTTTCACATTCTGTCAAAACAGCCGAGTCATTAAATAAAATGTTTCCCTCTCCTTGGCTTACGCCAAGAAGAACTGCATGCCGTATTTAACAAAAATATTTGCCATAATATACATTCACAATACTTATTATTACAATCAATTTGCATATTTACTATGCTAATTGCTTTCGTTATTATTTTGACTTAAATACGATGACATTTTGGCCTTAAATAAAACGAAATCTGCCGGAGAACATACGCTGACAAAGGCCCATAAACAATTGAATTGTATTATATGGGCTTGTTATGTGGGCCTGTATATGTATGCGAATTTTGTTTACAAATGTGCACACCTTGTGCCGTATGTATTCGCACTCGTTTATCAAGTGCTAAAGTTGTTAAGCAGCATTTTAATTTTTTAACAGTTTTCGCTTGGAATGCATAACAAAAATATTTGTAAGGGTGTCCAAAAAAAAAAAAAAAAAGCGAGAGACAAACAACAAAAGGGCTGGCAACGAGTACCGTTGGATGTATCTCTGTATATGCTTGTGTGTGTGAGTGTGTGTGTGAGTGTGTGTGCGGTGTGCATTTGTGGCTTTTTGTTTGGGTTCGTTGCTCGACGTTTAAGTGCAAAGCTGAGTGTCCTCCGGGAGTCCCAGTTACAGTTGCTCACTTCAGCGCCGGAAAGTTGTTTTGTTGATGTTGATGTTGCTGCTGCTGCTGTTGTTGTTGTTGTTGTTGTGTTGTGATGAATGACGCTGCAGTCGGTCGAGTTTTTTGTGTGCCTGAAATGGTACCATTTACAAGACACAAACATTAGCAGCAACAACGGCAACAAGCACATGAAGCAACTAAAACATAAAGTGACCTTAATGGATTGTCCAGGGCGGCAGGAATTAGTTTGTGATGTCTGCGACAGACGTGAGTTTTGTGCCTGGCACGAGCCGAGAGAGGATACGGCGTACAGAAATTGTCATTGTTATTGCTGAGGCGTGTAACCTTTGACTGAGTGCGCATTAATTCAAATCAAATTAAAGGAGCAGCGCCCAAAACAAATGTCCGCCATTTAAATGAGCTATTGTCAGTTTAAAGTCGCATCTATCGCACACACACACACACACACACAGATTAATGTGGAGCACTTTGGCCAAGACATTTAACACCTGCAGACGCACAGATGGGGACCATCATCTGCTGCGTCCAATCAGATTTTTCAACAACAGCATCAACGAAAACGGAAACGCACATCAAAATAATTTATGATGCACATCAGCTGGCAGCCAAAGCTATAGATGAGACGCTCTTGTTGCGTGTATCCGTAGCAACACCTAAGCAACACACGTACATACTGGGGCAGTGTATATATGTATGCGTGTGTGTGTGTGTGTGTGTGCACCTGCATGCTAGTGTCCAGCTACGTTGTCCGCTTTGTGGCCATAATGCTCAGCCATAAGTTCTGCTCTGCAAAAACATAAACAAGCTAAATCAAGTCAAATGCGCTAATAAATCTTAAAAGCGTTCACGTTGTCGTCGCTGTTGTTGTTGTTGTTGTTGTTGCTGCTGCTGCTGCTAGTATGCAAATGACAGGAGTGTCAATGCCAGTTGAGTAGTTGGGAGTATAAATAGTATTTCCATATGCCTGATATTAAGAATCACAACAATTTAAGTTGATTTATGCAAGCTTTTGATGCAAGAGCCCGAGTATCTAATTGGCGATTGAGCCAAACAGAAACTTATTCTAATTGCCTGGCTGGCCTAAGTAGCAGCAGCAGCAGCAGCAGCAGCAGCAGTTGCACTGCTAATTGAAATGTGCACGCATAATTAAATCTCAACCAAAACTAATTGCTGTCAGCGCCACCCAGTGCGGAATCCCAATCGATTTGCAGTCAGCTGTTGTTGTTGGTGTTGCATCAGCGGCTTGAGCTGCCGCAGTTGCCGGCATCGTAACAGTTGCCGAGCTTTGTTATTCTTGGGCGCTGCGGCTACGCAAGCAGCTCGTTAGCAGCAGAGGCAACAGCCGAGGCAGTGGCACTGGCAGTGGCACCAATGCGACAGCAGCTTAAGCCATATTGACAATCCCAAAGTTGTGTAATCCGTTGGCAGTCATCGCAGCCACCAGCAGAGAATACAGACAGGAGCAGCAGCGGAAGAAGGAGATGCAGAGGGAGTGGGAAGAGGCTGAGTAGTCGTGGACGATGGCAATCCGATTTGCATGGCAACTAGCTGGGACTTGGCGCAGGACTTAAGTTCAGCTAAGGGCAGCGATATATTTAGCCAGTATTTGCATTTATACGTCTTATGTCTTTAAGTTTTCAGTGCCATGCCCCAATAACTGTAAATGTGCACTCGAGCCTCGCCGCACGCAAATGGGGCTAAGATAACACTGAACCCTGAACCACAATTCCCATTCATTCTCAAAAATTTGTTTGTTTGCGCTGCACAGCGTATCCGCCCCGATATTTGTTTGTCAAGTGTTTGTTTTCGTTTTTGTTGCCTTTTTTTTTATGATAACTGGGCTTTATTTGCATAATTTTGCAGTTAACACTTGAGTGGCGAAAGAAGCGCGCTGAAAATATCTAAGAGATGCAAGCATTGTTCATTTGATTTTCTTTTTGTTTTTGTTTTTGACAAAGCGCCACAGAACGTTATGCCACGCCCACATCGCAAAACAAGCTGAATTGCTTGTGAAATTCTCGCACGTTTCACGCACGTCGAGTGCTCACATAAATTCATCATTTTATTTAAAATTTCACATTTGCTGACAATTCCATAGCCTACGAACTGGCAGCCCAATTCTTTTGTTCCGCTTCGAGACCGGACTACTACTCTCTGTGACTGTCCAGCTGGCTTGCCGACTGCCGGACTGATGGACCTGTCCGTGTGTCCATTGTTTTATGTGCACATAAAAATATTTGCACAGTTTCTTTTGCTCTGTTAATGTAGAATGTAGAATGCTTGATGTGACAAGCTTCACTCTGGCGCACCACAGCACCACAGCACCACCACAATGCCGCAGCAGACGTGGGTGAGAGTTGTTGCCAGGAGCCTTGGCACTCGCCCACTGCATTCTGATGCCGTATCATGCCAGATGTGGGTCAGTAAAACGCGCTACGAAACCCGAATCCCAAACCGAAACAGAAACCGAAACAGAAACCGAAACCGAATAAAGTGTCACACCTGCTGTTTGGCCGGGTGGGCTACGTCTCTCGTCCGTCTCCGGCTGAAAGTTTGAATAAATGTTATAAATACATACAATAAAAATCTTATTTACACGTTTTTGAAAAGAGAAAGTCCAGAATGTCGTTGTCGGCAAATCTGATACGTGATTTCATTTAAATTTAAGTAGTTCTGCAGTTACTTTATTTTGTTTTTGTTTTTGTTTCATACAATATATATGTTTGCTTTTTGTTTTTTGGCTTTTTTTTTGCTCTTTCCCTTCGCTCCATTTATGGGCGTGACATTAATGCGTTGTCTTCTGGGTGCTGAAATTCGTGCAATTTATTTCGGAGATTTTGAATGAATGTTTTTATTCTTCATTTTCATTTTTTAATGGCCAACTGAGTCGGGCAATAAGACAAGTTTTATGCACAATTTTCGTTTTGTTTATGCTAATTTCTTGAACGTGTGTTACATTTCGCATCATTTTGGGTTTATTGAATTTTTGGCAAGGGGCCCATGCAGATACATATGAGTTTGGTGCGTGAGATTTGGGTTAGATAAATATGCAAAGATAGCATAAATGTAAATTTCGGGGAGATTCTTAAAACATTAAACGTTTCCTTTTCACACGTCAAATTTCTATGATTAAACTGTGAAATATACTATAAAGAATCAACATTAACCTCAATGGGACCTCCGAAACTTATAAACTTGTTGACACACAGTCAAAGAGTTGACTGAACTCTGTGGAATAATTTGCATATGAAACAGATTCATCAAACTTTCGGAAATGAATTTCATCAGGCTTGCTTTCATATTTGGCTATTAACCAAGGCCGAGATTGGCACTTGAGGTATTTAGTTAATTTATTTAAAAAATAAAAATATTTAATATCTCAGTTAAATTCATATTACTCTTAATACAAGTTGAATTTACATTAATATTAATTTTATCAATTGAGACCTATTTAAATTCAAATCATTGTGCATATAATAATTTGGTGTCGTATCTTTAAATTTTCAATAAAATTTCAAGCCAGATTAACTCTAATTTGTATTCTACTCTAATCTCATGTGCAACCGCAAAACAAATTACATTGTGATAAAAATTCAATAAAGTCCATAAAAAGAAACAAATAATTAATAAATAATTCACCAAACGAATAAATTGACTTCTGTGCATTTAGGCTTGCACTATAATAAAAGTTGTTGCATTAATGTAAATTGCGCTTTTGATAAAGCCTCGGACTATTTTATTTAATGAATAGATTTAGTGCATTAAAATAAAATATGATATTAAATACACAGTTACAAAAGACTTAAATTTATATATCCGACTGTAATTACTTAGCTTCTAGCATTGCATTCTGATGGCTTAAACCCAGTTTGATTTGGGTAAAATTGAGGGCGATGAATTGTTTGAGGTAAAAAGCTTTATGTTTCACTCGGATTATGTTAACAATTAACTATATGCTGAATCAATTTATCGCTCCGAATAATAATTTTTATACCCTGAACCCATTGAAAATGGGAATTCAGGGCATAATGATATTGTGAAAATGTATGTAATAGGCAGAAGGAGACGTCGCAGATCCCACAAAGTATATATATTCTTGATCAGCACAAAAAACTAAGTTGATATAGCCCGTCTGTCCGTATGAACGTCGAGAAACTACAGAAGCCAGAGAGCTGAAATTTCATATGAATACTAGAATGTTAGTTACGCAGTACGATATTATTTTGTTTTCGTGCGATAACTCATCCCATTTCGTTATTATCGATAAATAATCGAAAATCGTTTACTTTTTTACATTTTTAAGTTATAACTTAACTTCTGGAGCTCATTCGTAAAATTCTTAATGCTCTCCCGCAGTCCAGGAAGTGACTGTTAGAATCTTTCTCGACAGTATTGAAATTTAAAAAAATATATATTTTTACGTCAACTAGATAATTGTAAATTAGGCAGATAAAAAATTAAAAAAATAATTGGATTTATGCCAAAATTTCGGGTATTTACCCATAGTGCACTGTTTCAAGCGATCATAACTTATATATGAAATCCTAAAAAATACTTTAAAATAAATATACTTTCTAAAAATATATATTATAACTAAATTATATTATATTTATTATAATAAGATGTGTTATATTTTAAGAATTGAGCAGCTTACCCTCCCTTGCTCGTCCTCACTCTCAGATAATATCTTGGTGACAAGAATGTAAATTTGTTGCAGATATTTAAAATTTATATTTAATAGGACTTTCAACAATATCTTAAATTACTTCTTAATCTTATTATTCTGTAGATTATTATATATAGTATAATTATTTTTCGATTCATCTTGTCTAAATGCCATTAACAGCTGCTAGACACTGTAATGCAATGGGAAAAATCAAATTGTAAAATTTTCTATATATTTCGACCAGAAATTAAGACTGAAAATTTAATTTAGAATTAAAGAAATGAAAGCAATTGTAATTCTAGATCTGATTTGCCTTGGCATCTCGCACTTGTTGCGACATGTTCGCTGTCTGTGTTTTCAGTTTCAATTTCAAGGTTGAATGCAACTTATGGACATCCTGCTACAAATAACTCGATGTCGCTACAGTGTCGCTGTTGCACACAGTTAATGTGGATGCCCTGCGAGTGCTCGGTGCGGCGTCAGATGTGGGTAATTTATGCTTGGCTAGCGACCGCACATAAGCTGACAAGAGGCGAGCGGACGAGGCGATTGACAACATGACATTTAAAATGCGCCACTGGCCGGCAGCGATTCACAGCAGTTGGCATTAAAATATGACAGCAGGAGCAACAAAAAACTAGCGCCGATTTAAACAAATACAGAAAGAGAGAAGAACAAAAAAAAAAAAAAAAACGAAAAAATGAAATGAGGGAAAAAAACTTCAACTACGTGCGTTGCATTTTAATTCTGCTATCAGAACGATACGCAGGCCGGGCCAAGACCCACACACGAACGGGGCTTAGAGTAGCATTTGGCAGGCTCTGGCACGTGTTCCTGCCTGACTAAGCGTCTGTTTCTAACTGTCAGAGCAGACAGAGTGACGTCTGCTTGATGGCAGCACTGAGCTGAGCAGAGCTGCATGCGGCGCAATGCAAGCGGCAAACGTTTCAATCTGCCGCCGTGCCACAAACACAACACGGTCACAGTTATTAACTTGATGAAGGTGTGAATAAAACGAACTTACTAATTCGTTGGCGTGCATCGCACTTGACGGCTGTCGCGGCCAAGGCGTGGGCCGCTGACTCTCACGGAGTTGAGCTCTCAATTGTTTAACAACCGACATTAACTCAACTCCGCGCATAAATGTTGTCTAAATGGTGCGACACGATTCAAACGGTTTCTTGCTACGGCCTCTTCGCGTATGCAAAGCTCGTCCGCCGGAATTGGAGCAAACGCTGACATGCAAATGCTTTGATACTCTTGGAACAAAGAGGAAGAGGTTGGCCTGGGAAACTCTTTCAAATAAATTCAGATAAATTAGTTTTCCATTAGAATCCTGCATTATCTCTGAACAAAGTGATGGAATATTTTCAATAATAATATAATATATATTAATAATGTTGTCAAACTCATATACATATGAGTTGAGAATAAGGAAATATCAATGGGACTAATAAACCTAATTGCATTCTGAGAAGTTTAAAACCAGTTTAATAATTAGCAACTTGTGGATATCTTTTGTAACGCACATATGTTGGAACCGCAGACTATTCAAGTTCAATTCAGATAAACAATAACAAGCCGTTCCCCCCCCCGTGCTGCGTCTCCAGTCGCTCGATTTCCCATCACTCCGACTAAAGCCCAAGATGCTTACAGATATAGCAAATTAACAATTTTTTTACCAAAAGTTACTAAATATATTTTTCCTATTTTTACTGGAGTATTGTACTATATATATTATCACAAATTTGTATAGAGTATGGAGCTTTCATGTGCTACATTTTTTTTCGGTGTTCCTAAAATTTCTTTGGCACTTATTCAAATGCGACTTTTAAATAGTCTCAGCAATAGCAGCGCCAGCAACACACACAAATAAGAGAGCGCTGGCCGGGTACATCAATGTACAAGGTACATACATTAATATTAAACTGTTGCAGAAGTTTCTCCAGGCCAGCCATCGCGTCTCTCAATTGAAATGCAAGCGGCGTGCGTGCAAAGTTATTATTGAAACAATAAGTGAGTGTATGTGCGCATACTTAAGGAATTCGAGCATGGGCATGGAGCTGGGCAGCGGATTGTAATCACTTTACTTTACATTGACTTGTTAGCCTTATTTATGGCACTCGAGTGTGTGGATACTTTAAGTGCTTCATTAAATGGGCATTTCACGTTTAAACTTAATACGAAGCTGTGGCTGCAATTATTGCCGCCGGCTGCTGTTGACAGCTTCGTCCACGTCGCATGTGATTGCAACGTCCATCGTTTATCGTCCATCGTCCATCGTCCATTGCCTATCGTCCGTAGCCGCTTTTCCTATGTCACTAATTACAAAGTGCTGTTTAGTTGTTGTCGTAGACGCTGTGGCGCCAATGACAAAGTCCACTGACGGCTGCGATGCTCACTAATCCATTACCAGCGTCATTAATCTAATAAGTTGCTGTTGTTGTTCTTGTTGTTTATGTTGTTGCTGCGGCTGCTGCTGTTGCCGTTGCTGTCGCTGCTGGCACTATGTGTTGCGAAAGCCTCGTCGATTTGTGCTTCACTTTACCTACACATGTCAGCGACATGGTCAAAGTGCGTCATATGATACCAATGTGCTAATACATCGATAGCAGGCCCTGTGCTTTGTTGCCGTAGGTAATTAACTCGGCATCAACTAACTATCTTTGATTTGTGAACTGCGCTTACGAATTTGTCGCCTTGAGCCTAAATGCAGCTAGTTACCAACTTTCAGGCATTCGTTGGGCAATCTTAAACCAAGTTGATAAGCATTTGTGTGGTCACAAATTGTATTTCTTGCTTCGATAAACATGCTAATGTTGATTGCAAATATTCTACACAGACAGACACACACACACACATATATATATATATGTATATATACAACAAAACATTTGAGTTACTAATCCGTTGTAGTTCTCAACAACTCCCAGCAGAGTTCAGTCTAGCTGTTTGGCTATGTTTTTCAACCAAATATTTTGTCGCCAAAGGCATTCCTTTAATTTAGTTTTTGATTCAACATTTTCTTTCACACACACATACACCCACACACAGACAAACACGCAGACATTTCTACTTATATAAATGAATACATTTTTATACGTAAATCTGACTTGGTTTTTGCCACTCTCGTTGCTATTGCCCGCCGAGCTGGCTTTGTTTGGTTTTTGGGCTAAAAGTTCTTCATGGCAAACTTCTGGCCAGTCGGCAAAACAAAGGCGCAAATTGCAGTTGCAATTTTTGGTGGTTGCTGCAGCAAAATACAGTCACATATAAATATATATACTATATATGTAAAGAATCTTATTATATATGTGGGTGTGTGTGTGTATATAGATCTGTAATTGTATGTAGTTTCCGCAGCGGGCAACGTAAAATTGAAGCATTTCCGCTGTATTTACAAGAAAAAACAACAACGAATTTTCGTAGCCATTTCTTTACCAACTTTTGTTGGTAGTTGTCGCTGCTGTTGGTAGTTGTTCTTGCTGCTGCATTTCGTGAAAACTTTCAGTGCTTGGCTCACGACTCAAGACTGAAGTCTCGATTTCTTTGATGAAGACAAAGAAAGAAAAAAATGATAAAAAAAAGTTCTTGCGGCGAACGGCGCCTTGTCCACTGGCAGGACATTTCCTTCGTTCAGCCCAGCTCCCTTCGCGAAAAATTGCAAAAACAACGAAAGAGCAACAATAACAAAAACAACAACTCGAAAACAATTACAGCAACTAATAAAGAAACATTTAAAAAGCAAAAGTTTGTTCCATAACTGTGGGGTTTACCGAGTACTGGGTCGAGCTGTTGTTTCGACATACTTTAAGGACTGCCGCCGCCCCCATTTGGAGAGTTTTCGATCTCTTCCGCTCGGCGCGCGGCGCGCGGCGCTCGGCACTTGTAGTACATGAATAAGCAATTACAAAGTTGTTATTAAAACGATTATGCAAAATGTTTTTGGATGCCTGCAACGCCAAATTGAAATGAAAGTGGACTGTTGTGTTGCCCAGTGCAGTTTAGCTCAGCAGCGAGATAGTTGGCAAACATTTCAATCTCGCTGCCCTAGGCGTATACGTTATGTTTGGAGTGCACAAGGGCTGCGAAAATCGTGTCATTGTTACCCTTCGCCAGAACAAATGAAACCAAAACGCAAACCGCTGCCGGTAAACTAAAGTGCGCCGGCTAACTCTACGCTTCAGCTGTCCGTCTGCCTAACCGCGGCGACCGCTGCTCAATTTCAATTTGGTTGCTGCCGGCCAAATGCACGCAACCTTGTGCTATTTGCACACTCACACACACAGAGAGAAAGAGAGAGAGAGAGAGAGTGTGTGTGTGTGTGACTTTCCTGATGCCTACGCAGGAGCACGCCGTGCGCTGTGCGCAGTGAGCAGTTTGCTGAGCCCCGCTGCCACTTTGTTTATTTTAATTAGTGTAAAAAAATATAGAGCCAGCGCACGCAATGGAGTGGCCCACTTTGCTCGTTGCTGCGATACAGCCGCAGGTTGCCCGCTTGGCCAACTGACAGAGCTGCTTTGTCAAGCGGCCCAGGCTGCGTTGCAACAAAGATGTGCAGTCGAGCGATGAAAGAAGGCGAATGCACAACGCTCTGGCTGGCCTCTCTACTAGCGGCTTCTAATGGGCCGCACGGAATTGACTCGGCCGGGTCCGGCCAGGCACAGCACGGCACGGCGTGGCACAGCCCTATTGTCGTAATGAGCACACCGCAATTTGTGTCGTATGCTTTTGCCGCTGCGGGCCGTTTGCCATTCATTTGGCAAAAACAACAATTAAATGTTTTCGTAATGGCCATCATCGTCATGGCTCCCATAGCTGTCTCCCTGGCCAACAATTTCACTTTTGTTTTTGGCCATTTTATTGTTGTTGTTGCTGGTGTTGATTCTGTGCTGCTGCTAGGAAAATAATTGGTGTGCAAATATGTAGCTAAATTACAACATTTTGTATTTATTTTAGTTGGCCAAGCCAACAGACAGCGGACAGACAGACAACTGTGAAGGCAGTGAAGACAGTGAAGTGGCTGACTAGTCAAGGCTAACGTTATTCGAGCAGCATCGTCCAGCTGACGGAAGAATTTAAGAAAATCTGCATACGCTATAAATTCGTAGGTAAATCTCTTAAGTTACAGCTGAGTTGAAGAGAGCTTTGCCCTGCGCTCACTGTCTGCCTTCACATTCATAAACACTCACAAGCACTTACTGTTCGCACTCACATGCAACACATGAGATCCCCGTGCGGCACTCTCGGCGCTCGACGAGCGCAATTTGGTTTATTTCCGGCGTAAAATAAACTTTCAAGGATAAGCAAACTTTTGGCTGCTGGGGCCGTCGCTGTTGTAGCTACCGCTGCATCCTTAAGCAAATTTTATAAAATAATATTTTAGTGGCGCCCTGGGCAATATGTGAAGTCGTGATGCACACATCCGGCTTCCCGGCCGACACTCGTGTACAGGCATCGCCGCGACCCTCGTCATCCTATTTGGAAAAGCCTCTACTATTTGCATATACCTTCCGTTCAAAGCTCAATTTATGCAATCCGCATACACTTTTTGCCATTTTTTGTTGCCTCTTGTTCCAGTTCTTGTACTATTAATAATAAAATTTTGTGGTTGGCAATATTTTTGAAGCGTTGCTAAAATATTTGTGAAACCTCTGCGCAGCTAAAGTAATTAAAAGCCACTGCAAAAAGCTAAAAATCATTTTTGTTTACATGGCCCCAGAGGCCAGCAGCGGGCTTTTACAATTTACGAGTGTTTTGCATATTCAGATACTAACTCGTATGATTCAACAAGGGAGCATGTTTTAAAGATGAAATGTCGATATAAAACATAGATAAGTGTATATAAATGGGTAATTTTGAGATAGTTTCAAGCTGTATATACTAGAGGAAGAGAGACAGAGTTCTTTACGCTGACATTTTCTACATTTAGTTTCAGGGTTTTTGAAAAATGGGAAAGAAATGAGAAAATAATAGCTTAAATGTTTAAATTTTTTAATTCTTACTTAATCAGCTATTTGTGTTTTGTGTTTTTTATGCTTAATTTAAAAATAAGTAAAGTGTTCCCAAATACTCAATCAACTAATATAACTATTGAAATGCTAACTTGTTTCAAAATTCTTATTTTCGATTTTTGTGGTATCCACAGATCGAAATAAAGTAGAGCTCTCAAGTATTCGTTGAGCATTTCTCAAAGTCCGAAAATAAGTCACTTTTACTCACACTGTGAAAAAAATAAAAATTAAAAACCCCAAAGAGTATTGAATTTCAGCTGTTCTCAAAGAATTCGCTCGCACTCAGACTGTGACGATTTGTTTTTGGATTTTTTCTATGATCGTCATTCAAGGACGTTTTTCTTGCGCTCAATGCAGCTAAACATTGTTTGTGTATGTATTGGCTTGTATGCAACTCAAAACTCTCAGAAGGAGTCAGAAACTGAACAAAAGAATCTCTAGCTCAGAGTTAAATCCAGTATGTGTGATTTTGTTCTGTTTCTCTCATGAGTAGAGTGTGAGAGCGAATACTGTTACTTGCAAACTATGATATAATGTCAACAATAATTGCACGCGATCGTGCTTACTGGTTTGCAGAAGCTATTATATATTTGTAGTTTAAACCAAAAATTTATGCAATGAGAGAGAAAATAATTAATGTGTTGAGCAAACACAGCCCTCGCCTTCATACTAATACAAAAAGAAAAGACTTTTTTCTTAATTAAACTCAACTAAATGCTCGGGCAGCAATCCAGAGCGAAACAAAACAAAAGAAAACGTTTGCTCACCGATCACGAACGAACTCGTTAAAGAACCAATGCAATTAGTTTCCCTCTGAGTCTATTCTGATAGTGTGAGTAAAAGACTTATTTGCAGACATCACGAGTCGATCAATAATTTAAGTTAAAGTTAAAGGCTTAAAATGGTTTCAGCTTTTAAAATGCATTGAGAAAGTTTTTCAATGTCTAGAAGAAACTTAACTAACTTTGCTCAAATCTTTGATACTTGGATGCTAAGGCCAGCATCAATATCTGCATCACCCCATCTCTATATAAGCTTCTTTGTTCAAAGTATATATTTTCCCAATTAAAGTCCAGGCCTCGTTTACTCAAATATTCTTCGAACTCCCTATAATTATTACTCTCATCTGAATTGCTGTAATTAAATAAATATTTCTGTATTATTTGCATAGATATGCATAAAGCATGAATAATTTTCAAATTGTCACAATTGGACATCTAGCAATACGATTCCTGTGTTGGCTTCTGCTATTACAGCTTACCTCTTGAATTGGCATTTTACACTAAAGTATTCAGCATTGGAAGGCTGTTGTCATCTGCAGTTCACACGAGCAGCATTCCATTAGCTTTGGGGTCGATGATTGGGCCCCACTTGGGGCTGCTGCTGCCTGAAATCTGTGTATAAATTCGTAGCATACAATGCGATGTAGATGTCGCAGGAGCACATTTATCCTAAATGGAATGGGTTCCATTGACATGCCTTTGCTAATGAAGTGTGATTGAAATTTTGTTAATTTGCTCAAGTGCTCGGCTAAGGCTTACCAGCCGCAGTGTGTGTGCGAGTGTGTGTGCGTGTGTGTGTGTTTGACTACTTGCGGAATATCTCATTTATATAATGTTTGACACTTTCCTTGGAATATACAAATTTGTCGGCAACATGAATGCTGAAATAATTTGTAAAAGGTATGCAAGGACTTTCGCATGAAATTCAGTTTCTAGACTGGCAGAACCCAAACTTTTTCTCTTTGAATAAAATTCTTTATTTATTTACATTTATATTTATTCAGAGCCCTTCAACTCTATTAATAAAAATACTTTACACAAGTTTGTGTTTTTTTCTTCTTTTCAACATCTAACATGAGCTTTGTCCTCGTGCTGATTGACTGTCTTGAAATGCTTTGTTTTAAATTTATTAACTGAAATGTAATTATGTTAAGGACTCGACTTGAACGAGTTTGGCCTTGGGGCATTTAAGGCTGTCTGTTCGGAGCAGCACAGCTTCCCTCAGCACATTTGGCTTTTCACATTCTTAGCAAATTCAATTTGACTTTGCTCTATTACGCAATTTCGGTTTGGTCACAATAGCCCTCGGCCACAGAGATTCTAATCGAATAAAATGCGTAAATAGAATTAAAGAGCAAAAACATGAAGCCGAAGCATGAGAAAGCCACAGCACGTAAAGTGGGCAAAGTACACTAATATTTTCATGTTAAAAATAAATACAAATAAAAGGAAAGGGCAGAAGATCAAAAAAATATTTCGCTTTTTTTTTTTTTTTTTTTTGGAGGGGAAACTGAAAGATAAATAAAAACAATTACGGTGCAAAAATACGTTAAGAGCTACAGAAATATATAACTATATATACTTGTATCTAAAGGAACAGGACAATAGAGTGCGCCGGACCAACACAAGTGGCGGAAATAAAGTTGTTGTTATTGTTGTTGTTGTTGTTGGCCTTAGACCATGTCCTTACGGCTGAATTTAGTGCAGCTAACCAGCAGCAGGAAGCGACTTTTGTGTGCCTGCGAATTTTTCGCAAGCCCAGCTGCTGCTGTTGGCCCGACGTCAAATTTATAGGCAACGGAAAAGCGACCAAATAAAATAACATTGACAATTGGAAATTTAATTTAAAAGTCTTAACAATACAATTGATTTAGGGTTGCCTTGAAAATGCTCTGCAACCGAATTGCCGCTGGGCCTTCGGACTGCCAACCTCTTACCCCATAATAAATTGCAGTGGCATTAAGCCGCTGCACATCCGACGCAGCCAAAGACAAAGAGTGTGCGAGAGACAGAGAGAGAGTGAGAGAGAGAGAGAGAGAGAGAGAGAGAGAGAGAGAGAGAAGGGGAGAGTGTGTGAAGGGAAGAAAAGCCAGCATTGCGGAACCTGCAGTCATAGGTTAGTTGTTTCCATTCCCATTCCCGCCAACGCGCTTAACAAACATGACCAGGTCATGACGTGCCCAGAGTGCAAAAGTGTGCGTGTGTATGTGTGTGTGGGACATCACATCAGTGTCTGTGTGTTTGCCAGCTGAACGTGTTTTGGTAGGGAGCCTGCGGCTGAAAGCCCTTGGAATGTGCCGCGAAGCACTGCAGCTACTGTTACTTTCGTGGAATGCTTAATTCATGTGTGCAAATGCGGTTCAAACGTTTATGATGTGGCTGCTGCTGCGCTGCTGCTGCGCTGCTACTGCTGCTGCTTTAGCCGCCATCATCATTGTCATTGTCGCTTGCATTGTTTGCCTCGTCGTCACGCGGCGTATGCGTAATGAGCTTTTGTCCTCCACCATGGCGGATGTGTTTTTGTGTGCAGGCATTTGTCTCACAATTAGGTATTCCGGCTATAGAGGCTGCCGTGCGACAAGCCACTGCAACTACAAGTTCCTCGCTCTTTGAGAGAACCTTTTCTGCATTCATCGCTACTAATTGAAATTGAATGGCAGCACGCAAGAGGATCTCATCAAGTATGTTCACTATGATTAGCGAACGCAATCACTTTGAGAAATAAGTCTCTGGTATGATAGGAGAGCCAGGGTTGATGTGCAAGAAATAAATGATAAGTTGGCCAATGAAGATGGCCATGTTATGGCAAGATCGTCATGTTATACTATGCAATGTATTGGTTAAAAACGAAGTTTAGCTGACTTGTATCACGATGGTTCGAAAGATGTCAATGGCATCGCAACAGTTGTCGAAGGCGAGGTTAATACAACAAAAGTTCTGCGTGGAGTATGTCTCTGTTCTGAAACCAATCTATACCCATACTTTACAGTTATGGGCAAGTGCTTGTAACAGGAACATCGAAATTGTCCCAAAAGCTCAATTAAAGAAAACTTTCAGCTGGACACCGTGATGTATTCGTAAAGGGAGGCAATAACGAAACAAAAGGAAAAATACTTTCGCAAACTCTTATCGAATTGTAAACATCTCGCGTGAGGTCTTACCATGTTGTACAGTTTATAAAGAATAATAAATTTAGCGAATAATTTAAATTCTCTGTAGAAAATCAATTTTATTATTTTATTTATTTTTTATTTATTATTAATGAGCACACTCTACTCTTTAACTATTTAAATATAGTCATATATACTGAAAATTAATTGCATGATGTAACATAATCACGATACTCCCAAAGCTATTTTAATTTCTTGTTCTTCTAATTAAAAAATTTTTTTTTTTTTTTGGTTTAATTTGCATCACAGACTTAGATTATCTACTAATTCAAACGTACCTTTGCAGAAACTTAATTTTTGATATAGACCTTAAGTCGATCATTATAGCTACTCAGGTAAAAAGAGATTTATTCCTTTACTGAAACCAGTGTTACCATGGGTTACGAACGAACCAAAAGCTTACAGTAATTTAACGTGGCAATTGCCCTTCGCAGCGTTGCTTGGGGATAGCTTGAATTTATCGATCACATCCGTAGCGGTCGTGTCGCTGATAGGTGTAAATTGACACATGAGCACGATAATTTCAAGCGCGGCGTTTGCTCTTTGTATTATATTTAATGAAATGAACAAATTGCATTTGCTAATTTATTACAATATTTGTTATTATTGAACATTTGCATAAAATAAAGCTAAATGCAATTACAACTGCAAATATATATGCAAATGATATCAAATTATATGAAAGCGTAAATTGAGTTTATTACTCTCAAATATTTTATTGTTTCACATCTCAATGGTGTGTGCGTGAGTCGGTGTGTGAGTTCGTATATTTATGATTTTAATAATAATATATCGCTACGAATTGCATTTGTTTTGCTGTGTGTAACGAGAAAGTTCTAGTCGAGACTGCTCGACTACGAAATCCCCTGAGCCCTTCTTCGAACGATAATATTCCAAGAATGCTTCGTTTCGATTCTCCATGCGTAACAAACTATACATCTAAAAACACGAGCACACACACACGTTGATCTACGCTAGTACGTCTGTATGTGTGTAAGCATTGCAGGCATTTTGCTGTCTCCATGATTCTCCTGCTGTGCCGCGTGGGTTTTGCTGCCATAACTCATTTTGTTAATAATTATGTTTCTAGACGGACAATAGTAATCAGATCTTCAGATTATGATCATGACACTAATATCTACATATATGTCAAACCACACTGTATGTCTCTAATATTTGAAATACATTTTTTACACATTTGGGGGTGTGGGTAGTATCTATATACATGCAGAAGACTTGGAGACTTTAACTCTAAAGATGAACGAGATAAAATTTTTATAACTGATTGTCGATAACTGTTTTATCGATAACTTTGGAAATATGCAAGTTATCGAATTTCTAGCCTTATATCTTCAGACGGACATGGCTATATCAGCCCTGATTAAGAATATATATATTATATGGGGTCTGCCATGCCTCGTTCTGCTTGTTACATACTCCTAACATAACCATTATACCCTGATTTCTCATTTTCAATGGGCTCGGGGTATAAAAAGAGAATTTAATTTGGTTAGATAATTAGGTAGAAATTGGAATTTTTGGAAAGTGAAATTCACGTGTTCAAATGGGCTTATGAAATATGATTGTATTATTAAAATTTCGCTTTGCCGTAAATGCACTCGATGGCTGCTCTTTTATCTTATTTTGTGCAATTTAAAATACGAAATATGCAATTATATTGCAATGATCCATAAATTGATTGAATTTGCCGCGTGGCTTGGAAAAAACCCACATTATGATATTAAAATCAAATTTGATGCACAAATATGTTTATTTCATTTTGATTGCTATTTGCCGCTTGTTGCACTAACGAAGTGCCATTGTTGCCGCGCACAAGCGCACCTCTCTACAAATAGAAATACGCATATAAATATATTATATATGTGTGTTTATTCACTGGCGATGGAGCAAACTTACCTAGCCGCGATGTTAATGATGATTTGTCAGCAGATTGCACGTAGCTAGCCCGAACAATATGCAATATATGTAAATTCGTGCAAAAATTTCATTTGCCAAAATCAGCAAATGACATTATGTATACAGATGGATATATGTAGCTTTTTCTACAAGAGCAAAAGTTAAAGTGTTTGATAACATCAAATATTCATAGCATGCAATATAAATTGTTCGTGGGCTCGCCAATTGTTCAGACAACCAGAAATAAATGTGTTTTAAGCGCTAACGAAGCAATTGTGCTCGGAGTTCGGAACTCGGAGCTCGGATGGCACATAAACTTCGCACAGGCAGACGAACTTCGAATTGATACATACGAATCTATATTGCATTAAAAGTTGAAACTTAAATGCTCATGAAATGTCACAAGTTTCATTGGTCATCAAATATGGCTGCAGACATTTTCATTTCCTCTTTTAAGAGCCCGGCAGGAGAGCTCCATCCTGCCTAGTTGATAATAAAGAGACAGCGACTGGAGCTGTGGTATGCAGTGATTAAAGCAATTAATTTTGTTGGCTTTGGTTTGATTTCTGCCACTGCTAGAGCAATTTAATAGCATTTTTCCGCCTATTAAATGTGTATTTTTGTGGCTCTTTTATGTCTTCAGCTTTCCGTATTTAGCTTATGCGTATTGACTAGGCTTCAATTAATTAATTAACTTTTGAATAACAACTATATTGAAGATTTAAAAATACTCCAATATTTAATTATTCAAATACATGAAAGGAAATGTTCAATTCTCTTGACAACTATTTTTGGCTTGTGCGGAAAAAATTTCAGTCTATAAGAAGCCGTAGGCGTGCGCGTTTTGTGCGCGTTTCATGTGCGTTTTTTGTGGCGATGTATAAAAGTGAAGCATACTCTTAGGCGCAGTTAATAAAAATGCTCGTTTAATAAAAACTTAGCACCATTCAAAATTGTGGCCAGCAATGGAAATGTTGCCGTTGAAAAATTATATCATTCTGCGCAGAATAAAATACCTCCGCTTGATAGCGCCGCTTGACTCCACAGTTTGCGGGCGTTTGCACTAATGTGCAATTAAAATCAAATGTATTTACTATATACATCGGCACATATATATTTATATATGTATATACGTGGCAGGGGCATTTAAGCGCTGCACTTTGCGAAAAAGTCATTAAAAGATAAAATCACAAAATCAATTAGCCAGAAACTTTAGCTGCCTGCGCCTGTGTGCCAGCCAGTTCGCTCGGGCTCTGTGAGGTGCTGCAAGCGGAGCCTGGGCGCCGGCCAGCCTGCCCATAAATTGCAACACTTTTATCGCCGTCCCCGGTTCGGCTGATGTTGTCCTTGTGCCCGGGTGCCGCCTATTTCTGTTGCTGCTAGCTGGTCGCTGCTTTGGACGATTGCGTTGCACAGTTGCAGCTTCCGATTTCCGTTTCCGCTTTGCGGTGCCGCCTTGTAGCTGCCTCGCTGTTTGGTTTTTATTTGCCGCGCGCTCGGCTGCTTGCATAAGTGGGCAAGAGTCAGTTTTTCGCCTTGGCTTCGCAGTTGTCCGTAGTGGATATTTGCTTTTTGGCAAACGCAGTTTTTTCATTACTTTCAACTGGCCCGCGGCCAAGTAGCCGCCCTGGCAAATGGCAAATGGTAAATGGTAAATGGTAAATGGTAAATGGCAAATGCATTTTCTGCCTCTGTGTGCTAACGGGTTGGCTGCTTGCGCCCTTTCACTCAGCCACGAAGTGCGCTCGGTACGTTTTCTGCTCTGCTTTGGCACTGGCCACGCCCTTAAGCAAATATATATCGCAATTTGAAATATGCTTAAGCAATTGAAACGAAAAAATGATTTATGCAACAGCATTAAATCGAATATCTGTGCACTCAAAAAGGGAGCGTGCCTGATAAACGGCCAAATGATGAGTCAAAGTGCCAAGAATACAGCTACATAAAAAAAATGCAATCTGACTGCGGTTACACAATATGCTTAGATTTGGCAATTAAAATGTTGTTTAATTGGAATTTGAGTAAATGGTAGAAGGGAATAGTTGGTGAGAAGTGAGAAGAGTAGTGGAGATAGCGAGAAGAGTAGTGGAGATAGCGAGAAGAGTAGTTGAGTTCAAGGGCCGGGGAGAGAGGATGAGTGTATAATATAGAAACAAATATAACTCTATTCATTATATATTGCCTTCTATTATTTATTAGCAAACAAATTTACAAACAGTGAGTGTCACTGAAAATCAAAGAGCTATGAAATATTCATTCTTTAGGGAATAAAACAATGTTAAAAAATTTAGAATACTATTTCAAACATAACAAGGGATTATTAATATGTTTACTTTACATTAAAATAATAAAAAAAAAAACAACGAAAATAAAAAAGAAAACATTAAAAAAAAAAGCATTTCCTTTTCAGACAACAAAAAGAAGCGTTCATTGAAATTCGTACATCTAAGTTTCATACAAAAGAAAAAAAAAAATAATAAAATTAGGAAAAGCAATAATTTGTTTCCAAACAGATTAGCTACCGATCTGGCACGCAACACCAATAGGCGAAGGCTTAAAAGAATTCACCCCTGGACCGCAGAGTATAACGCAGTAACTTAAGAATTAAATGATATTATTAAATTATATAAAATACGGGCTTCTAGCCCATAAATAGGTTAAGGTATAGCTATATCTGCGCTATAGAGTCAGAGACAATAAGCTGCAATAAAGAAAAAAAAAATAAAAAAAAAAAAAATAATTTGTTTTCGATTTATATTTTACAAATAATTGTAAGCTAATATAGTTAAGTGTTCGTTGTCTCTACTGTAGATAAGACTCAATATAATGAAGGGTAAGACTATTGAAGTATATTAGTCGAAGAATACTTTGTTAACTCATCAACTTCTATTATTCTTATAAGAAATAACTCCTAAGTAAATAAAATAGTGGGGCTTACCAGAGGTCTTAAATAGGATAACAAATCCTCTAAAACATAAGATCATTAATTTGAAACGCTTTTAATGCAATCAGATATAGCTACTTACTTCAACGAATAATTCTACAAATATCCCCAGTATTTCATTAATGCGCACATGCTTTATCGAGTATCTATGCTGTTTTATTTCAAATGCAATATCTCATTTGTACACTATTTAAATTGTGTATGTGTGTGTTTTTTATAGATTGTATTTACTTATATTTAAAGTTGATATTCAAAGTGCTATTGCAGCTGTTTTTCTTCTTTTTTTTTTTTAATGGAGTTAAATGCAATTGAAAATATAATTTATGCAATATTTAATGCATCATTAAATAATCCATTAATTAACAATTAGCCGGGTTTGCTCGTCCTCTGTGCAGCCATCCGTCCACTCGTCGGTTCGTCTCCTCACGTGAATATATTGTAAATGCGGCTGCGCTAATGCACGTGCAATGGCTTACATCATAAAACAAATATTTACAAAATCGTATAATTTAATCTGAATGTGTACAGCGTAGAAATGTGTAATTTATATAGTATTACAAATGGGATATATATGTATATACTTTTTTTTGCAATTGGTTCTCTTGCTTGTAAGAGGGGGTAGGAGATGGGTTGATGCTAAGCTTAAAACGATTGGCTAAACATCGATGCCATTATCTATGCTATACACATTTCATGTTCAAGCTGTACTCTACTCTGTAATTGTAGCTAAAATGTCATCAATTTTGCATTTAACTGCTGCTTGTTATCATCCCAAGGATTAGGATTAGGCAGCACATGGAAAAGCTGCTGAGGCTGAAGCCTTGCCCTCTGCCAGCTGCCGATGTGTAGAAAAAGGTCTCCAAGAAATTCTGCAGACTCGAGCCGGACGAGAGTGTAACTGCAATAGGAAATTGAATGTGTTTGCAAAACAAATGTGGAAGGTGTTTTAGTTTCAGTTTCAGTTTCAGGTTGGTTTCAGTTTAATTTTTGGTTTTCGTTTCAGTTTGTGTTTGTATTTGTTGTGGTTGTGGCTTACCTCTTGCCGGCACCGGATCCTTTTGCGGCGTGCCCAATTCAATTTCCTTGTACTCCTGATATAAATCACCAATTTGAGCCGTGCAGCGCAACAGCAAGCCTCCGCCTCCGCCTCCGCCTCCACCGGGAAGTCCGGGCCCCAAAGCATTTGTCACGTGCGCATTGCGAGCTCGGCCCTGAGCTTTGCCATTGCCAGTCGCGGCGGCCACAAAGTGCACCGATTGCAATTGCAATCGGAGGCTCAGCCTGGATGCTATTAGGTTATCAACAGTGCGAATGTATTGTGTTTCCTCTGAGGCCACCTGTCGAAGAGAGTGTTGGAGAGCATTCAGTCAGTGATGAGTTAATTGCGAATCCACCAACAGCGCACTTAGCTGCCGTGCAGAACTAGCTAAATAACTAGCTACCATATGCATATAAAGTACATAAGCCTCGAAGTAGGTCTTAAATTATTCATAGCCCTCCAGCTTGCTTCGAATGTGTGTGTGCGTCTGTATGTGTGAGTGTGCGGCTGAAACTGATTTTGCTTTCCGCTTCCGCTTAGCAAACTAAAAATATATTTGCCGAGTGCAGCAAAAAAGTTACTCCCCGATATGTGGCTAGCCCCATGCGAGTACATTGCACGAATATGAATGGCAATTTGTCGACAGCGGGGGTTATTATAAGCATGCTGCACTTGCGGACCAGCGGGAACCATGTGTTGAGTGTGCTGCGAGACGGGGGCAAGTGCGACATCAGTGGCAACAAAAGCTGCTACCAACGGGCAACGGGCAACGGGCAATGGGCAACGGTGGTCACGGAGGCAACAGGGACAACTTGCGCTGCAAGGAAGCGGATGCTGAGAATGAACGGACATGGCATGCCATATTTTTGTTTTTGTTGCCATTTCTGCCTCTGTTTGTTGGCTTTTAAAAACAGTTTTCAATGTTACAACAGCAACAGTGGCAGCATCAAAATCAACAGCAACAGCAACAGCAACAGCAACAGCAATGGCAACGGCAGCATCACTCATACGCCCTGTTCGCTCTTTTCTCCTTTGCAGATGTCCGACAGTTTGTTTGAGTGTCTGCTGTTCAAGGTTGTTTGTTTGCATGTTGTTGTTGTTGTTGTTGTTGCCCGTTGGTTGTTAACGCAACAGCAATGCAAACTGTTTACACTTAGTCTTTGAGTTACTGAGCCACTGCAACGGCAATGGGCATGGCAACGGCAATGCGAATGGCAACAGTTGCAACATTTACCATATGACTATTCGTCTGTTCGTCTGTTGAGTCTGCCTGTCTCACCAGTTGCCTTGTGTGCATTTAAAAATTTCATTTCCTTCATGACAGCAACAGAAGCAATGGGAGCAACGGCAGCAACTGCAGCGTCTAAGCTTAAGTCTTACCTAAAAAGCCGAAGCTCAGGCTGAGGCTCAGGCTCAGACATATGCATGTGCATGTGCATGGTCGTGTGCATATTCATTTCAGCATTTAGCTTAGCCTTCCGTTTCATTTGCCAGAGTTTCACTCGCTGCGCTGCGACAGGGGCACATCATTTCCGTTAGGCGCATCTTTACGCACCAGGCGAAAAGAAAATCCCGTTAGCTGCATTGTGCGAGGCTTTTAGTTGCAAATGCCCATTGTTGTTTGCTGCAGGAAGTGCAGGCGCCATTTCGCAAATGGTTGTGTTGCCATTTCCGTTTGCTGCATGTCCTGCCCAAGCAACCAACAGCGAACAGTCCACAGCCATGAGCCTTGAGCTGCCCTCCAGCGAATCGCTGGCAATTTAAATACAATAAATACGCATTTCGTTTCCACTCACAAACTCATTTGAGCACCATTTACTTATGTATGTATTGTGCGCTGTTTAGTGCCTTAAAAAGGTGTACGAAATTGAAGGCAACGTGCCCGCCTCGCATTAGGGTCGGGTCCGCAATGCGCGCACTGCTGATCGACTGATCGACTACGAAATACCCTGCATGCTTCAAACTACATTCAAATCGGAAAACATTTAGTGGTTCATGGATAGCGCGAAGAAGGCCTTGCACTGTTTGGGCAGACTTCTGGTGTTTCTCTCTTAAGAGAATATCTGAATGGCATAGTTGCTTTGGGCGTTGCCCGTGCTCAAGCAGCTCTCACACACCCACAACATTAAAAAGCAAAATCGCTTTATTGTTGTGCGTGTCGTTGTTGCTCTTGTTGCTCTTGTTGTTGTTGTTGTTGTTTCTGCTGCTGTGCGCCTTTAACCCTTTTTACAACAGACACACACACACACAAACACACACACACACACACACACACAGTCACACCAGCATAGACATTTTATTTTTCTGCTTGTACGTTTTTTGGCTTAACTTTATATTTGAATTTTATTTTTATTTTCATGCTGGCAAAGGCACAGCGACATAAAAAGCCATTTTTAGTTAACTCGCTTTTCTTTTTCCCTCTTCGACTCTCCCTCTCTATCTCTTTATTCTTCCATCTCTCTCGCGCGCCTTGGTAAATTTAATGCCGCGTAATTTACGAGAAACTCTTAAGACGGCAAGCGCTTTAATTAAGCATGTGGCTGAGGCAGCGACCCAAAAGTGTAAATACCCTCATATTTCTTGTGATTTACCTTTATGGCATCGGCACCCCCAGCCGAGGGCCCTAGAGATATCTGCGACCCAGCCCCAAATACGTTCGGTTGGCCAATTAAATAAATGTTTGGCATTTGCTTGCGTCAACATTTTGCAGTTGAATTGTTTTCGAGCCAAATTCACTTTTTGCCCGAGCTGGCAACAAAAATTGTGTGTGTTTTCTGTTTGCGTGGCACAATTATGATGGCAGCCTATTAATATTGCCTTGGGCACACACAACGCGTAGATTTGCACTCGAAATGCTAATGCCAATTATGTGAGAGAGGCGAAAACTAAACAGAGCCCCAAGTACCGTATGCAAGGATAAGTATTTGCCGAAATTTATGTTCATATAATACACTTGAATTTCGTCTTTAATAGAGTCGAATGTTTTTCCATTCCTCGACATGTGCTCGCTCGATTCATTAATCACAGACACTTAAAGCTGTGGCTCAGCTTTAATTATGTGCTTATGGCATTTACACTAGTTCCACTCGCAGCATCGCCCCGAATATAATGTGAAGTAAATAATTTATCAAATAATCGATTGGCACACAAATCCAACTGTCGAATGGCCGGCCACTTGTCTGGCCGGCAAACTCTCCGAAAGTCTCGACAGCTCTAATCCCAACTAATTCCCATGATTCACCAAAAAATTTCATTTTCAGCTACTTTTCCATTAATATGACAAAAACTTTTTAACAAATTATGTTAGTCGTTAAGCCGGCTGGCTGGCTAGCTGGCTGCCGTTGGCTGGGTCAACATGTGGCTCTGCTTCACGCTTTGAATCGCTTTCGATTCGCTTTGAATATGAACAAGAAGAAGATATGAGAAAAAACAAAGCACGAAAAGAAAATGGCAAATCACATTGCAATCATATGAATATTGGAGGCCTTAAAGCTTTAAGGAGATGATTCGCAACAAAACTGCTTTTGTTACATTATATTAGAACATATTTATTTGTTCATAGGTGGCTTTAAGCTGTCATTAGTTATTTATGCCATGTATAGATGGATTAGAATAAGAGACATCTAAGGCTTTGCCTGGAATGCCATTTAAAGCGCGCTAGCAGCCAGATCATAATTCAATATCAAAGACGCATCTATTCGGCAGGCATATGAGACTAAATTGCTTGGCCAATGCCAGCTGAATGAATGGAATTTCGTGTAGTTAGTGTTGTTGTTGGCTGTCTACGCCAACATAAACACCACAGACATAAAATTTTATATGGCACGCCGTGTCAGAGAGACGGACAGAGGGACAGACGGTCGGAGACAGCCCTCTATACCCACACATGCATACATACAGCAAAGCAGCGCACTTTTGTCTCGGTTCTTGTCATTAGTTGGCTGACTGAAAGTGGAAGGAAGGAAGCGGGCGGCATCTAGATAAAATGCTCAACGGCCTGCATGTGTGTTGTGAGTCCCGAAAAGTAGACAACAGCAAGCGACAGATACAAAACGGCAGGATAAGACGCACACACACACACAAATGAAAAGCGAGACAGCAGATCGGGAAGGATGCCATTGCCATTGCCACTGCCACTGCCACTGCCATTGCCACTGCCATTGCCAGTACCAGTGCACGTTATGTCTGATGATGTGGGTAGACATAATATAAAAATTTATGAAGCGTTTAATAAGTTTTCTTTTGCAGGCAGTTGGCGTGGCACAATGGGACAGACGGACGGCAATCGAAAGCGCACTGCGTTCGCTCTTCGTGTGGGCGTGTCAGCTGAAAAGTGTTGTCTCGTAAATTCATTTAAAGACAGCGTCCGACTCATCCGAGTCATCCGATTTGTCCAACTCTGTCCGGGCAATTTCTGTGCAGAAGTTTAATGTAATTTATTTTATGTCGTGGCTATGATTAATAACAGCAATGCGACAAAGAAAAAGGTTAGCCAGCCCTGCGGTCAAAATGGGCAACAAAAATATATAAAGCATTTGCTTTTTAAAAAGCAATGGCACCGCCCTGGATCTGGCTCGAGGGTGGAGCCTTCGCTCAGTGCCGCAGCATGAGCCTGGGCCTGGACATGCTCACATTTCATTGTTGATTTATGCAACTGATTAGCGCCGAGTCGCAAAATTGATGCAAACATGAAAATGCCGCCAAATGACTAATGATGTCCTCTCCAGGCAGTACGCATGCATATGACTTGGATTGTGTGACCCGAGTGACTTCTTGGCTTGCTTTCGTTTCTGTTTACCATTTACCATTTACCATTTACCATTTTCCATTTTCCATTTCTATTTGCCATTTGCCATTTGGCATTTTCCACTCTTATTTGCCTTCTTCCGTAATGATAAATGACAGAGGCGAATCGCACAATCAAATCCAAGCGCATAACCCTTTTCTACGTTTATTGACTTGGTCCCGTAAGTAAGTATATGAATGGGTGTCAGTGTGTGCGTGTGCGTACAGGCTCTTCTTATTTAGCTTTGAGCCAAAAATTTTAATTAAGTTAGGCTTGCATATCCATAAATAAACGACAAATTTCATGGCGCATATCGCTTGAGATTAAACACAAACTCCCGCTTCACCTCCCGTTGCCGCTGCTGCCTCTCACATGTGCTGGAAATGAGTTTAGGGCTCAGCAAGTGGCTTTTCTAATTATAAAGGATTTACGTTCCCATTTGCGAAGCCAGCGCCGTTTAATTAGACGCCGCTCCGCACTTCTGCTTTATCATACAAATAATTCATGACAATATGCTGCTTGCTGCAAGCCTATGCGAAGAGCCACTGAGACGGAGATTGGACAGTAAGTTGCGGCAATCTTTGTCATACCTATGACAAGTGGCAGGCATAATAAAACTGCACTTACCGGCATGTGATTAAGAGTGAACCGTAGCTCGGCACGTGGCCTCGATGGCAACGTGCTGCAATTGGCGCGCAAGACATCGCCGGGCTCATAGCGCGTCTGTTCCGTAAAGAGCTGAGGTCGTTTTTCCGGGAATTCTGTAACATATTCAGAGAAGAAAAAATATGTAAATTTTAACTAAAAATAAAACAAGTTATGCTCTTATGGTACTTCTTCCAGAAATAACATAAAATTTAACTAGAGAAAACAAAATTTTTTGTTTTCACTCAGATGATATTGACGTTTCCTGCGTGATCTGTAAGCCACAGCTAAAATCTCGAATATGCTCATTCGTGAAAGTAAAATGAGTCTATTGGCTCTTGGTTAAGTCCATCTTGCTGTTCGTTTGTTTGTTCCCCTGTCCGTATCAACGCGAACCATTTTACAGCTAATGAAGCTAGAAAATCAGAGAAACGGATCTTCTATAGTTTTCATTTATTAACTTTTCAATGTTCTATGAAAACATTTATGACTTCCTCTATTTGTTTTCAACAAACACTAAACTATATATGTAATACAAATATAACAATATTTATCCCAATTAAAAGCTTTGCAAAACGGAACGTGAAGCTGTTGACGTTTTCAGAGTCAATGAGTATTCTGCAGTCTTGTATATGTTTGTATAAGGTTGTCACTGCTTGTGGTTGAGACATAACACGAAAATGGTGGGGCGGGTGGGTCGTTATCATTTTGATATGGAGGTACTCACCCACAACTTGCATGTGAGCATAAGCGGTGGCCGTCGAGTAGAGCGGTGCATCGGCGGTCACCTCGCAGCTGAAATTGCCAGAGAGGCCGAAGCCGACGTTCCGTATGAGCACCAGGGTTGCATTGGAGCTGCTTTCCTGCAATAATATCAGTGTTTAATTGGATTGAGCAAGTGGGAACGAGGGCGAAATGGGATTGCAACATACGTCCACTTTGATGCCGGGATATTGAAAGACCTTCGTGTGCGGATACTCGCCGGGCGTGAAGCGATAAAACTCCAACTGGCCGCGATAAAACTTAATCGAATAGAGCGGTGCACCATCCAGCTGATACTCGCAGCGCAGCGCCACCGACTGGCCGCGTCGCACCGCCGGCGGCTCGACGAGCAGATTGACGTTGCGCAGCGTCGCCTGGGCGGCATCTGGAAATGAGCGAGAGGACAAGCTTTATGAGATTTATTATTCAAATTGATTTAGCGTGCATGAGTGTGCCGTAAGCGGCAGAAGGGACAGGTAGTCGGTACCCCGTTAGCTGGCAGTCATGCTGTCAGAGGTGAAGCCCGCCAAGCCGCCAGTTGTCAGGGCGACTCCTGCCCCTTGCCTCCTGCCTCCTGCCTGTCATCCAAAGGGAGTGAGCAGAAGTGGGCCTGCTTATACTACGTGGCAGCAATTTGCATACAGGGCAGGCAGGGGCTGAGGCCGTAAAACAATATTGATACGTCGCGATGTTTGTCCGTTCGACAACCAGCGGCGTCATCCAACCAAATTTCCAACCACAGCATCGTCAACGCTCTGCTTTTTATGGGCATTGGGCTGCATAAAACGCACGGATTAAAATATATTCCACGATTCACGAAAGCAGACGATGCCGCCTGACTGCATCTGCAGCACGCAGTTGCCTTGTGGCGAGCCTTTTGGCCCAGCGCTTAAAGTCACGCAGATGGCTTAAAGAGCTTGCCATTTGAGCCATCTAATATCTAATCAATGACGACTTCGACACGCACACACGGCTAGCCAGTTTGACTACATCAAAAAGCAATTTTCCATTTGTCTTGCAATCGCTTTGCTCACCCATACACGTGTGTAAAGTGTGCTTGGCTTTTCATAAACTCACAAATCGTTTAAGCCGTCTTACGAGAAGTTATAAACCTCTTTGCATGTTTCTTTTTCTCTGCCAGTTTGTATTATTTTTTCAGTTTCTTTTTCTTTTTCCGACCGACTCTGCTGCTTTTTCTATCGCATTTGCTGTTATCATTGTTTCACCCTTTGCTTGTTCACACCAGCCATTTCTCTAGCCCTCTTGTTTTTCCTGCTTTCGGGTATTTCAACTGTGTAGCTAGGCTGGCAACCTTTTTAATGCTGGCGATAATCTATATTTCAAATTTACTTTGGTCTCATTGTTTTACTTGCTAGCTGAACTACTTTTAAATATGCAAATATGTATTTATATATCATACTATTTTAAATTTGTGTTTTAGTTTATGAGGAAGAGAGCATTTGTACGTCGGCCACTTGTATTTTCTCGGGGTTTCGCTTTTGCCTCCAACTGCAATCTTGATAGCAAGCCAAAATGGACTGAGTGTCGGCCGGTCCAAGAGATTGCTTCAATTTCATCATAGTGCTGGCACTGACTCAATCCCTCGCTTTTGTTTTCTTACAGCTCTACTGTGTTCTTATTCCTTAGGTTGCCACTGCTGCTGCTTCATCCTCGTGGACATTCTTCTGAAGCCTGACAGTGGACTGATTTTCTTTTTTTTGTTTTTTATAGTGCTTGGCATTTGTCGTTGCTGCGTTTCTTCCTGATTCCAAGGCCTAGTCGGCTTTGGAAATTAGTTCTGGATTAGCTTTATGGCCATACAGTTGTGTCGCTGCGCATTGAGTGGCTTTAGCAGATGCCAATGGGTCCCCAAACCGGCCCAAAGATGGGCAACGTGATGATGGATTTTTTCTTTCTGCCATTTACCATCGCAGCAACTCTCGTTTTTGCTAGTGTGATAAAAGGAAGGCAGTAAATGGAACAACATTTAGTTGTTGGCTATTTCAGAGCGCTCGATGAGTTTTCATGACAACATGGGATGTACACACATATGTGAGGCATGTATTCATGTGTGGGCGTACGTATCTAGTCTGCGATAAACCTATTTCGGTTGATTTAGTCAATGTAATGGCGTTCGATTTACGCAGCGGCTTTAATGCAAGTTTGGCGAGCAGGCGGTGAAATATGTGCAGCTGAGATCATAAAACGTTATTGACTGCACAATTCAATATATCATGCATTCAATATTATGACAATATGCACTACCCACAAGCCACTCAACAGGCAATCCACATGCACATTCACGGACATATATTCAGGCAATTCAACTTTGCCTGCTGAGCTCACAGATTTAGCTACAAATGTTATGCGCGCATTGTGGATGAACGTGGAGAGGGAGATGACAGTTGGGGAAGCTGTTATGCCGGGCACACTGAAGCTGCAGAAGTTGGCCAAGCTGCAGCCAGACAAACTTTTGCAGACACACACGCGGCCATTCAGTGTTGCAAGTGCAAGCCGTGTGATGAACTCACTTGTGATAATTTATGAGTAATATTTTTGTACTCAAAGGCAGAGATGGAGCGCAAGAGAGAGAGAGAGAGAGAGAGCGTGTGAGTGAGAGAGTGAACGAGTGAGAGAGAGGGCGAAAACTGAGTTGAGTTGAGTGAATGCTGCTGTTCAACTAGCAAACTAATTTAACTTATTGTCTGCCTCAAAGCCTGTTTTACTCACCAGCTGGCAGGCATTGTCCTTGCAACGCGTCTGCCGACTGTTTATCCCATTTTTACTTTCTGTGGCATGACGCACAATAATTTTTAAAAATTTACTTGAGAATTAAACAGCGTAACCGTGAGCTGACGTCGTTGAACTTTAAGCTTAAGGCTTACATTTTTTAAGTTTTATATGTTCGTTCACAAAGTCAAAAGAGTATATTGATTGTTATGTAATTTCCGTTTTGCTTTTAGTCTATCTGTTCGACAGTGTCAATTAATATAGTAAAATATTTTTATGAATAGCAGATCTATGCAATTGCCTAGGCAGATAATTAAATATGCATACACATGTACAGATTTACATACAGGTATTAATACGTTATATATATTAGTCTATGTATAATCTAGCTCCTTTGTATCAAAAGATAATTCAATTCATTTTTTTTCACAAAGGGATAATTGTAGTCCTGTATGGCTTATAAATACAAAAAATATAAATTAAACAAAAAAAAATTATAATAATAAAAAAATAAAAATAAATTATAAAAATTTATGTATAATAATTATTTTTTTATTTGTATCATATAAATGAACTTTAATAATTGTAAATATTTTTTTTAATAACTTAAAAAATAATTATTTGTTAATTTTGTTGTTTAATTATAATCGTTGCGGTCCCTGGTAAAATCGATGGAACTCATTAACTAGAGCACCCATCTTTAATCGTTAATAATATATTGCAAAATCTTAAGGCAGCACAAATTTAGACAGCTGACTTTATGATCAGAACTGACTTTCACGAATGATAAAACATAATTTTTACATGGACTATCCAGCAAACCGCTGCAAATCCAAAACTATATGGATATTTGGGCGTGTCCGATTGCAATTTTTCTGCATTTTCTTTACTTTGACTTCACGCTACGCAAAACTATCGTTAATTTTTTTTTTATTATTATTTTTTAATTTTTATATTGCGTTTTACTTTTCGCATTGCTGTCAATTATTTCCGTTTAAAATCCAATAAAATGCTGGCATTAAAGCTTTACAATTTTCACACATGAATTCTCCACGTAATTACGCGTGCTGAACAATAAACAAGATGAGCAAAATGAAATTGTTCGCTCGCACACGCACACAGAGTGAGGCAGCGGAGTTTGCCCAGCGGCTGTAATTAATTTTGACGGCACTTTGTGATAATTAACGCAATATTATTGTCTAAAACAAATTGCAAAAATAGCGAACAACTCTGGCATCCAGCGCTTCCCGGAGCTCGACCTGCCCCGCCCCATTCTAGCACTCTCAGCGTAAAGAATGTTAGCAATTATTTAGCATAATGCATAACCATGGCAAATAATATATGTATTTACATATCAACTGTGAATGAGCAGTGCCAGAAAATTGTTTGCATAATTTGTGAACAGCAAAATTTGAGTTGAATTCTCATTACAAATTGCAATGTGGACCACAGGACGAAAAGGACTAAGAGCTGGCCATGGCACTTTTTGGACAAATTGGCACTGTTACAGTTTTGAAAAGTTGCTGACACATTTCAACAGAGTAGAGTGAAGCGAGAAAGAGATAGATAAATGGATAGAGAGAGAGAGAGAGAGAGGAGAGTGAGAGGAGATTTCGAAATTAGAGCTACACAGAGCTAGAGCGATATAATTATGTGTTGAATTATGAATTGAAATGTTGAAAGTTTTTTTTTTTTTTTATATAGTTTTTCTGTGTTCGCATAACTTGGCCATTCAACGAGAACTTTTGGCCAACATTTATTGTCTATGTGATTTTGAGTGAGTGTGGTCAAGTTTATGTGCTAAATGGATTCGATGTGCTTAACATTTTATCTATTCGTTGGTCATTTTATGTTTATTAAATGTGCAAAATATGAGTGTGTGCGTGTTTGCTAGTCTGAACTGTAAGCAAGAGCAAAAGCTTAAGTACTTAAGCACATCATCTGAAATTATGATAGCATTAAAATTTAACTATTTTGTCATATCATAACAACTCAAGCAGAATTTATTTTGATTTATTTTTAGGGAGAATTACATGAGATGCTGACGTCTTTTTTGCAAAAGGATCATTCAGATAAAACATTTTTATTAGCTTGAAATTGAAATCCATTTTTATCGCAACGCAACTGAGTTTTTTATTGAAGTCAATTGGAATTCAGGAATTTCTTGCCATTGTCAAACGCTATCAAAGGACAAGAGGTGCAACTCCAGCATGTTGTCCATATACACATATGAATATATCATATCATGTGCATTTATAAGAATTGTGTGTGTGTGCGTGTATGCAACTAACGGTTGTACTTTTGATTTCTTTAATAACTGCTAAGCAGTAACGGAATGCTTTGTATGTGCCTTACGAATTAAAAAACCCAATTTGCAGTAGAAAAAGAGTTTTGGTTGCATGAGGGCTGCAAATTCCTCGATTGCTTGATTGCGTGTAGAGCATTTCATTTGATTGTAATTCTGTACATTGCAACAATAAGTTGAAAGACGCCTGGTAAATTTTCACATTTATATATTTACTGCATTCATCAATTCTCATTCAATTTGCAGGTTTATTGTTACATTGTTGCATTTATTTACAAACAATTTCCAACACTTTGTACAGCATGTTGAGTACATTGAGTTCAATAAGCAAGTAAAATTCCTCAAAAGGGGTCGCCTTTGAATTTAGATAAAGCTCTGCTCAGTCTTGGGTGATTGTGGGAATTCGAATTCTTATTGCAATTAAATGCGAAAATAATTTTAACGCCCTGGTCGAATCGCAAGCGTTTTATTTAATTTAATTTAATTCGTATTTATTTATTTTTTATTGGGTTTGTTTGTGGGATGTGAATGGAATGGGTTTTATATTTCGCTTAAATAAATTCCAGCAAAAAGTGCGTAATTAATGCGCCAAACCGAACCAACAGCGCGCTCTATAAATCATTTGCGGCGTTCCTTTGTATGCGTGTGTGCATATATGTATGTGTTAGTGCGTGTATCTGTGAACATTTGCGGTCAGCCTCATGTTGCACGCACAATCAGTCGCCTTTCGTTGCTTATCGACTGGCGCCATTGATTGCAGTTCATTAAGCACGCGCAGGCGGACAAGCTCACGCACATTCCTGGCCCATGGCAAACCCCTGCTGGTGTTGCTGATGCTGACGATGGCTACACCTGCTGTTGAGGCTGGCACTCATTAGCTACGCATTGGCCAGCCGGCCCACAGCTGCCGATTGCCTAACGTGGTGCTTGACCCTTTTGGGGCGCCTTTAACGGATGTTGCGCTTTAGCCTTTCTCCTTGCGTATACATTTCTTCTTAATTTCGCACTCGCTTTCAGTACGTTTTCTTTGGCCTTTCCCTGCTGCTCCTCGTTAGCGCCTGCCTGGCTGCGGCGCTGGCCATTACAGTTGATTGCTTATTCATGCGTTCATTCATTTATTCATATGCCTGCAAGTTTGTGATGAGCGAGCCTTATCAAATTGTGGGTGCTCGTTGTCAGCTTTGCCGATTAAGTTCGCATTGTGTATACAGAAAGCGCTGTCTTTGGTTGAAATTGCGAGTGCTGTTGCTTTTGCGAAAATTAATTGCGACTGCGTTGTATTTCGTGTTTATATTTTAAATTAATTATAAATATTTATTTATCTTGATTAGTTGGGTGGCTTGTGTAAGCGGGGGCTGGGTCTGCTGCTTGAGAGTCTGAGGTTCTAGCTGAGCTTAACTAAATTGATTTCAGTTTATTTTAGCATAGCGCAGCGTTTTCGCCTTGGGCATGCCTGGGCAAATCAATAACAAAGACTTGGCTTTAAACGTCGCTGCGCTGCCAGTGGCAATAGGACCTCAATTGGTTTTGGCTTGGCCATTACTCTTTGCCGCTGTTGTGGCTGTACTACGCCAACCGAATTCGATTCATTCTACTTTTTCTCTACTCTTCTTTTTTTTTTGCGTTCTTCTATAATTGATTGCAGCATCAATTTCAAAACGAAATAATCAAGCAATGCGCCCACATTCCACACACACACACACACACACACACCGACCACATACATGTTGCTTGATTTGGCGTGTTTCACGTTTTTTTGTTGCATACTTTTGTGCGCTGGAGTTAATTTCAGTTTTAAGTTGAAGCAGCAACAACAATGGGAACAGCAACTGTAGCAACAGCAGCAAAAAGCCAACTGCTGCTGCAAAATCAAGGAAAATTATTGAAAGCCCCAAAGCAAACGGTGAAAAACACTCACCCACACACACCCACACACACACACACACACATACAAAATGAATGAAAAACACACGTCAATTTGTATTACTGCTGTCTCAGCTGTGCTTTCATCTCGTCCTCCTCCTATGCCCTCTACCTTGCTCATAACATCTCACTCCTTCTCCCTCTCTCTCCCTCTTTCTCTGCTGGTGTTGCTGCTGCTTGTTTTATATTTTTCTCTTTCTTGGCACTATTTTCAAACGTTTTTCCTTTCACATGATCCATTTACCCATACTCTATTTCTATGAATAGCGCAAGGTGTAACGACTTTTTGTTACAGATACTCTGGTATTCTATCAAATTAGTGAGTTGAGTAGTAAAATGTATTACTTACATAAGTTGATTGCTTGTGATGACTTTCTTAACTGAGAATATTATGCGAATGTTTTATAAAATATATAAATATATATTTATATAGCAATGTGATATGAATACTATAAATATATATATACATAGCATGTATGTACAACTATATATATATACAAATCAATTAAACAGACTGTAATTCCGCTCAACTACTTTCTAGAACACACCTGATTATTAATGTATGTCTAATAAATAAATAAATAAATAAATAAATAAAATTAATATTTCTATTTGTATGAACACTTTTGTATAGTATCTATATTATGAAAATACATGGTAGTACTTCCTATATATATATATATATTAATATATATACACATCTATATAGATCCTATACATTTTGTATGATTCAATTTGTAATGTAATTTAATTTTTCATTATTTATTGCACAGGTCAAAGAGTATTAGATTGTCGAGCATGTCCTGTTCTACCGTTTAACTTATCTGTTGTGGTATTTTAGACCTGCCCTCAAAACCACAGACAGAAGCGTTTGGAGCCGTGAGTTGTGCGCGCGTTCGTTGCATTTATTTGGAGCCGGACTCTGATGTCTCGTCCTGTATTTTTTTATACCCTGAGCCCATTGAAAATGGGAAATCAGGGTATAATGGTTTTGTTAAAAGTACGTAACAGGCAGAAGGAGGCGTGGCAGACCCCATTCAGTATATATATTCTTGATCAGGGTGACGAGAAAAGTTGATATAGCCATGACCGTCTGTCCGTCCGTCCGTATGTACGCGTCGATTTCCGAAGATACAAAAGCTAGAGAATTCATTCCTTTTGTGTTAGGTCCGTATATGGCGCGCGCAGTACGAGTTTTTTTCAGAAATTCGATAACTTATTTCTTTCCAATGTTATCGATAAAACATTTTATCGGAAACCAAGTTTAAAATTATATCTAATTCATCTTTAGAGTTAGAGTTATATACGCAGAAGACTTGGAGACTTCTGCGTATATATAGATAAGAATTTAATACAATTTCGGTTTTTGTCAGATTTTGGATTCCGGTCCCCGATTCGCCCCACCACCCCAAAATGTGTAAAAAATGCATTTCAAATACTATATGATATGAATATCATATTCATAATCTGAAGAGATGAATACGATTACAATACGTACAAGCGTAGATCAGCGTGTGTCTGTGCTCGTGTTTTTGCATGTATATTTTCTTACGCGTGGAGAATCGAAACGAAGCATTCTTAGAATATTATTTGTTCGAAGAAGGGCTC
The DNA here is from genome assembly GCA_030914345.1 of Drosophila koepferae. Lineage (NCBI taxonomy): Eukaryota > Metazoa > Arthropoda > Insecta > Diptera > Drosophilidae > Drosophila > Drosophila koepferae. The sequence goes on along the minus strand of JAUESR010000206.1, from coordinate 5,307,524 downwards.
AGGGGATTTCGTAGTCGAGCAGTCTCGACTATATCTTTCTTACTTGTTTTTTTTTTTTATTTTTTTGCTAAAGCCACACAAAAATCTGCACAAAAATGCACGGAAATTCATCTTGATTTGTGTTGCGATTTTTTTTTCTTTTGCTAGAACTAATGCAGCAGACTTTTTTGTTTTGTTTTTTTTTTTTTTTTTTTTTTAACTAGCCTTTTTTCTTAGTATATGTCTTTTTATTCGCCCTCTTTCTATATCACTTGCCTTGGTTGTGTGTGTGGCGCACTAAATCAGAGACATTTAAGCGCATTTTACTAAAAGTCACTTACGGCCTTTGGCCATAGCTCATTTGTTGGTTGTTGGCCGCTTTTTGTGGTACTTACCACATAAGATGCACAGGAACAGCAGCCAGTGCAGGATGCTGGTGGCCATGTGGTTGTTGTTGGGCTGGAGGCAGCGACACCTACGCTCGCATTTTATTGTTCCAGTTGTTGTTGTTGTCATCGTCATCGCCATCATCGTTGCTGTTGCTCCTGTTGTCGTTGACGTCGCGATGTCTGCTAATGTTGATGGCAGCATGCTGGCCGCATTGGTGCTGCTCGGTCTGTGACTTTGCATTTCCGTGTTGCTGCCTCTAATGTTGGGGCGTTGTTTTGACCTGATGCGATGCGCGAACTGACACTTACACCCCGACGCATGTGCGAGTGCCGTGGGGAGCACTGTGAGTGATGCGGATAGCGTTGATAGCGTCTGCCACATTGTCAGCGAGTCCCGTTTTTTGCACACTTTGCGAGCGTTTGTCACCGGCCGTGCTCCGCACTTGCCGCTTGACATTAATTAAGTGTGAAATTAATGGAGCGGCAGAGCTGTTCAGAGGGCAGAGGGTCGCGGGTAGCTGACGAGCGAGTTAATTAATTTGGCACCCTGTTCGCCAGATTTGGCTTAATTTAGCGCTTTGCTAGAGCTTATGCTGATGGGGTCTGTTCTGGAGCAGATCTAGCATGCATTGGAGAGCATTATTATAAATGATTAGCTACACATGTACTTTTGGCTAGCTTCATTTATTAGGACTGAGAGTTAAGACTTATCTGGGCTTCTTTTTTCATTTTTCACTTGCCAACTTTGTTTGTTCTCTTCATAATATCATAAATTATTTAGATTTGCTTATTGTTTATAGCTCGTATATATTATTAATATTATTGAAATTTTAGTATTATTAATATTTATTTATATTTGTGAATTAATTCAACTACTTTATATTTTGAATTATTGTTTACGTACTTAAGCGCGGATGCCTTCGTGCTTAACGCATTCGAATGTTCTTTACTTCGCGTTGTTTTTCTGCTTTTAATACGTCATTCAGCTTAGTCGCTGCCGCAGCGAAGTCAAAGCGAACGCGTCACACAACCGACAGAGGAAGATACGCAGCCGACAGAGATACGAATGCGACTAAACGCGCACGAAGTGATTGCGGGAATGTTGTTGTTGCCGACGCGTCGCTGCTTAGCAATAATTTGGAAATGTTGCCGCCAGTGGCACTGCTTGGCAACATGTTGATGTTGTCATATGTTTTTGTTTTATGTTGCTGAGTTCCTGAGTCTTATGTTGCTCTGCATATGCCGCGGCTGCTCGTTAGATTTTCTTATGTTTCGGTTTCTCTTCCGCGAAAATATTTGTTAGTTGACATTTATAGGCGATTTTAGTGTTGCGTCTAATTGCTTCATGTGGCAGACGCACTTGTCCACACACACGCGCACTTCATACAAAGTTTTCTAATGGCCTGCACTGCTATTAGCTGGAAAGAGATAGACAAATAATGTTTCAATTAGTTGTTGACAAAGCAGCGCAGTGCTGAATATATATGTTATGTATATATTAATTTTATTGCATGCCGTTAAACGCAGCCAAGTTCTAAATAAATAATTTATGACCGGCCAAGTGGAGGCCCCGCCCCCCAAACAATTGCATTTCAGCAGCGATCACGTGCCACCATTTCCCGTTTGATTTATGGTACTCCATGGGCCACTCTGATAAGCATTTGAGTTGACCTTAGCGCGTCCACGCATTCCATTCAAATGCGTATATTCTATATATCGACATGCTCTGTGTGTGTTTGCCTATATTGCTGGCTAATTGACCAACAATCACACACTCTTGGCTTGAGCCCAATCGCAAAGCCTTTAATTGATGCTGCCAACGGATTTTGGAATTTACCCTGTTTCATTATTTATGGCATCCCGCGGCTGCTTAATTATGCGCTACAGTTCCGGAAATGCACATTTTGAAATCCTTTAATCTCCGCATCTTCCTCATCTGCCCGCCGGCCTAACAGCATCACAAATTGTTGTTGTCTTTATCCCTCCACCCGATGCTGTCGAGCCGGCTCGTTGTACTCCATTTGGTATTCTAATGGGCGCCTAACGCAGCACAAAGGCGTGGCAGCGCGCCCATCTAAATTGTCATTATGGGCGCACAAGTTGGATAGACAATAGCTCAACATTGGGATAACTGTTAATCATGTGGAGAAAGGGTATTGCAATTGCATATTGTGCATTTGTGGGTGAATTTCGCTGCAGAATGCATCGAAGAAGAAGTTTTTCAACTAGAAACTTGATACTTCGATTATAGCATCAGCTGTGGGTACTATATTGCCTTCTCTGTTGTAGATGTACATCTACCTGCACTTTAATAATACAATACACTATTGATATTTCTTTAGAAGACCATCTCGTAATAATTTAATGATTTACTACAAGTTTATTAAATCTAGTTATTATTAAATATGTGTGTTTGTGTGCTTATTAAGAGCAACAAAATTTTTGATATACAATTTTGATTGGCTTGGCTCTGTCTCTTATTTTCTTATCATCTTCATTTAATATGTTAAAGAGTATTTTCATTAATATATACAAATATTATTATATATACTTTAAAGTATGTATACAAGTTGATCCATTTACAATTACTTGATTATTGAATATAACACAGCTAAAATTTTTTTTTATCAAATTGAATATTTTTTAAACTTTATTTTGGAATAATACAATGAGTTTATTACTTATTATTAATTATCATTATTATTTATTAATATTATGATGAATGTAATAAAATTTGTTTAAAATATAAGATTATGATCATTATGATATCTATAGTCAGGAAACTAATGATTATCTACATAACAAAGACCTTGCAATTCCGCATCTTCCCTTCAAGTTAGAGCATTGAATAGTTATGAATTCTACAACTAACTCATTGGCATTGGTTATGGCTGTAGCTTGCGCATTGTCGAAGCAGCAGATTTTCGCATTATGCCCCTTGATGTGGCTGCAGTCGAGCAGTTTAACCCCGCCGCGCTTTGCTGCAGCTGAGTCAGAAATCACTTCCGGCAACTGCCATCAAAGGCGGGCAGAGGGCAGAGGGGGTCGTGAGGCGGCTGCTGCACTTCACACATCGCTTCGTAGGCTCAACATTTATTATGCCATTTGTGTGGGACCAAATTGTCACAATTACTCGACAATGCATCGTCGCGCCGCCCAAAAGAGCAACAGTCGCCGGGAAGGGAAGGGGGGATGAGTGGGGAGGGCGCATCTATATTTAGTCAAAGGCTACCCCTGTTGTCGCTGATGTTCCATTGTCATTGGCAGGCACAGCTTCGGTGCAGCTTCATTTATCACATTTTGTCAGCCTCGAACTTTGTTTCAGTCTTTTGTGTTGTTTTGTTGCATTTTATTAATTTGTTTGTCATATTTTTACGTTTGTTTATTGATTAAAATGTGCGCACAGACGTATCTGCAGGGGAATGTACGGCATTATCTGTTCCCAGCAGCTGCTGTGCGGTCACATTGCATTGCTGCTGTAAACATGTGTTTGCAGCAACATTATTATTGCTTTCCCTTGCAAACATTATTTGTACTGTCTGTCTGTACGGGGAACATCCATATGCATTTGTATAATACTGTTACTGTGTGTGTCTGTGTATTATTATTAAAACATTGTTTTTAAATTCTACCCGCAACCGCCTCCACCCATTAGATCTGATTTATTCCTACCTTTGCATTACACAAACAAGCGCTCAACCCCTGCCGGCCTACCTTTCCCGCATGTTTGGACAAATTATTATGAAAGACAATTTTGTCAAGCGCATTTTTCACACAATTTTCTCGTCCTGTTTTATTTTGTTGTTATTTGTTATTGTTTCTTTTTTTTTTTTTGTGGACTTTATGGATTTTATAATTAATTGTCTTTGGCATATTTTACATTGCTGTTATTTTTTGTGGTCAAAAGCGAGCTTGTTTCATAGCTTGATTGATTTTCTTAATATTTTGCCATCAATCATTATCGTTGGGCGAGAGTGCAGTCTAATGGAATTTTTTTAAATATATAAATACATTCATGAGAAATGTATTTGTAATATTCTGATATATCTTTACTGTTTATCAGAAATCGTTTATCAATTAAATTTACTTTCTTTCTATTTATAGAAAGTTTATTATGAATATGATCTGTAATTTCAAATAGGGTTTCTTTCTACTTTGCAGATACCAATAGTATAGTTAAAGATAGTAATAGAGATTAGCTATAGAAATTGTGAATTGCATTTGGATTTCACATTTTCAGACTTGGTTAGGCATGTCAATGGCTGTGGATGCTGATATCTGCACACAATGCGGAGATATGGGTTTCATTGTTTATGGCATGCAATAGGCACTGTGGCTCTGTTATTTGGCCAAGTTTATTTGTTTTTGCAAGCGTCCCTTGGGTATGTTTGCTTTAGTGAGCTTAATGGGATGCTGCCATACATAGTTTATTCATTTTCCTGGCCAACGCGTCGTCCACATAACACACATATGTATATATACGCTCATTGTCATTCATTTCGTGTCATTGTCAGTGATAACATTTGTATTGTAATTGGCATCGCTGCCCGAGCAGAGTTCACCTCCTGCACAATGCCAGCAACATTTTTGGCAAGGAACAAATGGCTCTTATGTGGCCGCAATGCCACAAACAATAAAAAGCAGGCCAAGTTAAGGCTGGCAAAACAAATGGCAATTAGTCGGTCCGACTCGACTCGACTCGGCGTGGCGTGGCGCGGCGCGGTTCGGGTCGAGTCGACTTGACTTCTGGGTAGAAGAAAGGAAAGAAGTAAAAGCTGCTTAGAGCTTTGTTCGTTGCTTTTAATTAAAAGCAGATTAACATTGCGCGTGTAATGTATTTGGGCGGTGGCAAGCAGCACGGCCCCGACTCTAAAGGCAGCTCCATAAACAAATTATTGCCGAGCTATGTCATGGAGACATTGACAGTGACAGTCGCTGCAAAGGGCGGCGGCTGCGTCTAACTGGCTCAGACAATTGCCGCAATGAAGCCAACGTCTTTTTAAGTGATCCCCCAACTGCCTTGTCTTTCCAGCTCTCTAGTCATGTGTTGTGCTCCATAATAAAAGCGACTTTTTATGTACAAGTGCAGCTTATTACGCTCCGCTTTGCCTCGCTGAGCTTCATTGTGCCTCGGGCTTTAGCTTTAGTGTTGGTGGTGCGTCTGCTAGTTACTTGCCACATCAGTCACCGCTCACTTGACACATTTCGCCCGCCATGCAATTGGCACGAAGATGTTCCCGTCACATGCTCATAAAATCAGCGCGAAGCCAGCCGGCACGCAGCCCGAACAACAGAACAACAGCAGGCGACGACGTCTAAAAATATCCACAAGTTTTTCACACCAAATTGCCACGGCACAGTGTTGGCAGCAAATTGAAATGTTTATTTCAAAGTGTTTGGCTCGCGCCCTTACGAGCAGCCGCTGCAGCCAAGTTGTCATATAGCCAGGTTGCCAGGTGAGCCATGCCGAGATCCCCTCCGAGTTGCTTAGTGCGATTGTCATAAATCTGTCGCAGCAGATCGTGGGTTAGGCTGTCGGTTCGAGCATCAATTTAATTGCCGGCTGCTGGCAATGTTCGCACCACGTCAAAAACTTTCACATCAGCTTAATTACTACACGTGCTCGCCCGGACAAGCCTATGGGTAAGGAAGGCAACATGTGTGCTTGAATGTGCCAGCATCGACAGTGGAAACTCCGTTTGGCCAACATTTAATTGCCACAAAATGTGCATAAATGCATTTTTATTAAATTCGCTTTTAAATTGATTTCACCCGTCCTGGCGCCCGCGGCATGTGGTTGCCCTAACGATCCACAGTCACCACATTCACACACACACACACACACACACACATCCACATACATACAAACATGCCAAAGTGCCGCACTTGCGGTCGGACTTCGGGCGACTTTTGCATGAATGAAATTTATTCATAATATTTTCATTTCATGCACTCGACGCTGCTGGCAACTTTGACTTTGAATCTTTGTTTCGCTCGACTCGCGAGTCATGTATTTCCATTTGCTTCGCTGCTAAGAATTAATTAAAAACATTACCCAGAATTCGACAGAATGGGTTGCATTGTAGCATGCAGCATGCCTCGTTAGCCGCCCATTTGTTAAAAAAGTGAAGCAACTGAGAGTGCTCTAGTCGGGACTGACTGACTAAGAGATACCTAGAGCATTTGGAATGGGTATATTTAAATTAGTTTACTCTGATGCTTTTAGGAATTGTTGAAAACTTTTTCTCCTAGATAGACTCTTATAATTATATTTTCTAATTTAAACTTTCAGACGGAAACATGATTTTGCTGTTGTATGTATTTGCCAAAACAACTAGTTTGAGGCGAGTATTAAAAAAAACGAAAGTTTTTTATTAATTATAAAAACTCTCACAGTAAATTGCATTAGCATCTTTTGTGGTATTCATGCTACACTTAAAAAATACTGTAAAATTATGGATTCATATTGCTAATAAGTGAATGATCTTTAGGGACAAAAAATAGATGCTCGCTGCTTATGCAGTTAAAATATTAAAGATTTTTTCCAAGTAACTTTAACTGATATTGTTTTCAATCAGAAGTATATACATACATATATTCGGAAGGGTCTCAACATTTAATATAAAAAAACATTGAATTCCTAAATTTCAATAGATTTAGGGTCGACAATTCAGTAAAGCACATCTGTTAAAATTGAATCAATATAGTTTCAATCAGTTCATAATACCATAATACCGTGTAGTGAAAAGAGCAAGCAAAGCACAGCTTGCAAAAGTTTAATCAATTTAGTTGGCTGAGCATTTTTAAATACATTTTATATTTATTACATTTCTACCTGGTTACTACAATGCAGCCATGTGAAGTTGTATTGTTTTGCGAATATATATATATATATATATATTTACTATATAAACTTTAATAAATTCTTGATAAGGGCAAGCACTGTGCGTCTGCCCGTCCGTACAAAAGTATGAGCGTCAGAAACGTTTAAGAACTAGAGACATAATTCTTCTTCTGTTAGGTCTGTGTATTGCCTGCGCAGTACGAGTTTATTTCAGAAAATGGATAAGCATTGCCCTTTCAAAGTTATTGATAAAAAACCGTTTAACGAAAACCAATTGGAAAACTATATATATATATATACATATCGTTCAACATTAGAGCTAGAGCCTTCATTTCATTTACATATATACATATAACAATTCAATATAATTTTGATTTTTGTTACATTTTAGATACTCAACCCAAATCGACCCCCAAAATGTGTAGAAAATGAGACAAACGGTTTGAATTTGAATTCACATTTAAATATCATAATCATAATCTGAAAAATTGATTACGAAAGTCCATATACAAGAAGATTTATTCATAAAATAAGCTCCCAAAACATAACATAGCCCATATGCAGTGCAAGCGAGGCAGTAAGGCACGTGCTTATGCGTACATCCATATGTATGTGTGTGTGTGTACGTGTATGTATATGTATATGTATTGTTTGTTATGCATATAGAAACGAAGCGTGGAATTCTTGGAATATCAGTTCCTCGAAGTATTCAGGGAATTTCGTAGCCGAGCAGTCTCGACTAGAGCTTTTTATAGCATGAACCCATTGAAAATGAGAATTCAGGGTATAATGGTTTTGTGAAAATGTATGTAACAGGCACAAGGAAACATCGCAGACCCCACAAGGTATATATATTCTTGATCAGCACAAAAAACTAAGTTGATATAGCCCTGTTCGTTCGTATGAACGTCAAGATGAAATTTCACATGAATACTCGTTTGTTAGCTACGCAGTACGAGTTTATTTTGTTTTTTCGATAACTCATTCCATTTCCAAATGATTGATACAAATCGAAAACTCTTTTTCAATTTTAAGTTCTTTTAGCGTAACTTCTACACCGTTTGAGCGAGAGACTTCAAAGTTGTATATTTATATAGATATTATGGATACGCATTAGATTAGATTTGGGATGCCACGCCTCCTTCGACCCCAATTTGAAAAAAAACGCTAGAGACTTGCTATTTGGCAAATATATAAATTTCGATGCTTCATAAAGATCGTCCATCTAAAATAGGAGTTAAACGCGTCCAAAGTATAACACGACCCACCCCAAGCCTTGGCAGCAGCTGCGCGGTTAGCAGAGCTCACGCTTATAGGTTCGTAAAGAAGAGTATTAGCTTCTTTGCAGAGTTCAGGGTATCTCGTAGTCGAGCCGTCTCGAGTAGAGTCTACTTTTTTGTTTGCTTATTGTTCATTGTAAACATTGCTTTAAAATTTTTACCTGTCTGGTTGACTACATTGTAATAAATAAATTAGCAAAGTTATGAATTAAAAGTTGATGTGTATAAATTAGTTATTTTTCGAACAGATAGAAAATCTTAACGCGAATAATTAATGTGTGTTAAAGGTGTGAGGCTTGAGCACATTAAAATATTTTGATGAGCTAAATGCTGGTATAAAGATTAACATTAAAATTGATTAAAGCTGCACAGCAGTTTGGCCCAAGAAGCCTGTCAATGCCTTTTAGTATAGCATATGGTAAGAATGAAACTTTAGTATGAACATATGTGTTAATCCAACTACACAGAGTATATCAGTGCGTCAGATTTCATTTTGGCTATTCTAGATATTTAGTTAGTGAATGAAATTTAGTTGACTTTAAGAGACTTGTGTGTTGGCAATAGATCTTTGACATATTTGTGCCCTCTGACTGACTTACTTTCCACACAGAGCGTGAGAGAAAGTTTCAATGGCAGCAGGACCTCTGGTCGCCGCTAATTGGATTTGGTTGGCTTTCTTTCTCGTCTCAGCCAAATCTCGCCCATTATCCAATTACGCAAAGAGCTGAACTGAGTTAGTGTTGTTAAGGTCAAAGTTAAGCCAGGCCGTGGTCGAGCCGCACTTGAAATCCAATTTTGATAATAAGTGCGAGAGTAGCAAAGCACCCAAAAACGGATGCCCATTTCATAATAATACAATTTGCGCACAATTATCTCAACAAATTTCGCTGTGACCACGACCACAGTGCACTTCAAATTTTTTCCTTGTTGCTGCTAATATTGTTGTTGTTGCTCGACTGGTCGACTAGTCGGCTGCTCCTTTTGCTGGCGAGTGGAGGGCAGCACGGAGTGCCTTCGCTCCGCTCAATGCATGTAATTAAATTGAAATTTCAATATTGCTCATGGCCCAGAGGCTGGCAGGGAGTAGAGAGCAGAGAGCAGAGACCCAGGCAGCAGCTGTCGCTCTATGGTGGCACTTGCTCATATTTTTATTTTCATTTTCATTTTCATTTTCATTTTTTTGGTTGCTGGCGCGTTCCGCCCTCAACAGCCCAGCCAGCCCAGCCAGCCCAGTGCTGTTGATTTATAAGCCGTGGCCAAAAATGCTGCAAAATTAAAGTGTAATTTATGTGCTTGGTTTTGCCGCGTGTTTGCCGTTGAATTGGGAGTCCTGCTTATCCGCCTGATGTCTCAGTTGGCCAAGTGCGTAATGCGGGGCGACCTTGCGGCCCAGTGACCCGGGCAAAAAACTCGCTGAGCTTAATGTGGCCTGGCCAACTTTGACCCCGCGCTCTCAGCACCTGCCACCACACACACACACACACATACAAACAGAGTCTCATGCACAAAGTGTTAATGTGTTTATGTGGATGGTGCTGGCTCTGGGCTGTCTCTTCCTGCCTTCTTGCCTATATAGTATAGTAGGCATGGCTGTCTGCCTGCGTGCTGATGCTCGTATGTCTGCGCCTCAGTCGAGTGTCCTTGCGATGTGCCGTTTGCCACTTGAGTTATTTAAATTGCGTAAGTGCGGACGGGGCACAGGCGATGGGCCATGAAAGGCCGCTGTGCAGGGGGGGCAATGTGAAAAGATTGATAAAATATGTTAATTGCGCTTGTTGTAGCCATAGCCCATGCCGACCCTGGCCCAGAGCCATTTCGTGATCCTGGCTGGAACGACATGAGATTGTCGCCAACAATGCTGAAAAGTTAATTTTCTTGCCACTTGGCAAATGTAAATTAAAAACATTTTAATTATGTTTATGGCATACTTCAGGGCGCTGCCTTTGATACATTGAAACGAGGCCCGAGTCCTTTGCCTTTGCCAGCGACATCCATTGCATTCCACTCGGAGTCTACGCATTTGTATCTTCTTTCATCAATTTTCGCTAATGCATTGCAAAAGTTTCGAACTCGGGGAACTCTTTGCATACTCGTTGTTATGATAAATATTTTATATACATAAATATAAGAGCAGGAGGAAGTTTGAACTGCAAACTTAAGTAAATTAGGAAGTTTGTTAAGTAAAACTCAAATATCTCAATCTATTCACAGCTCAAGAAGGGAATAAACACAACGTTTGTCTACACAAATTATCTGCTAAGAGTTTGCTGCCAAAGTTTTCTTTTCCTTTCCTTTTCTTGGGTATGTTCTGGTCGAGCAACTAAAACTTTCTTGCTCGAGGCTGTCTCTAGAGGGCAACACCTGAGGCGGCGTACAAAAATATTACCTCAAAATAGATCTATTGCTTTCCGAGAAAAAATATATATTGAATATATAAAATAAAAGAAATTTAAATATGTGAATGCGAATATGTTTTGCATTTTACGCTTGGCCGGCAGCCCATACAGGCGAATGCTCTCCGAGTCCAATTGGACGACCTCAGTCAGCAACAGCCACAGACATACACAAACATTGTTTTTATTATTGTAATGTGCACGGGAGCGTTCCACTGTTATTGGAAGCCAATCGAGAGAGAGAGGGAGAGAGAGAAAGAGAGAGAGAGAGAGAGAGAGAGAGAGAGAGAGAGGGAGGGAGGGAGCCAGGAATCTGCCCCTGTTGCTCTTTTCCTTGCACAGCAATTACCAAGTTTGCATATGTGTCTGTGTGTATGTGTGTGTGTGTGTGTGTGTGTGTGTGTGTGTGTGTGTTGTGGGTGAGTGTTGTGGGTGAGTGTTGGCCACAACCAAATGTTACATAATCAAAACCATGGGAATAGCTACAATACAAATAGCCAAGCAACCAAATTCGAGAAATCTTTTCTGTAACCTTAACTTTGCGTAGCCACAAAAACGCTGTCGAGTTGTTTTCCAACTGTAACTGAATGTAAGCCAGTCTATATATGCCTGTATGTGTGTGTGAATGCGCGTTTGTGTGTGTGCGTATTTGTGAACTGTGTATTTCCTTCCTGTTTGGCGTTTTGGCTTTGTTGACTCAATTTCCTTATTTAATGACCCGTTACCAAATATGCCCGAAATTTTTAAGCCAATTCCAGAATTTAGCTGGCAGCTGCTGTGCTGAGAGTGTTTCAGAGTGAGTGGCCAATTTCATTCCGGCATTCCGACAGTTCGGTGGGTGCCTCTGGCATAATATAACTCATACGCAGCGTATATTAAAGGGACGAATTATAAAGCGCATCAATTTGCTGGAATTATCGGCTTTGAAGCTCATCACAACATATTGCCGCATTTATCCCGAGCGATTCCCCTTTGGTATGGAACACATTATACGAGCAGCTAATGGCAGCGCTTTTGTCTTTGGACTCGAAAAGACATTGTGGAATGAAAACAAATAACGAAATGTGATACGCAATTATAGCCTAATCCTAGGCAATAATCAAATGCCATAACCTTGCCCAGAACTCGCTTGAACTCTGTGATCTCGCAACTATAGCAACAGCAACAGCAACAGCAACAGCAACAGCAACAGCAACAGCAACAGCAACAGCAACAACAACAACAATTTTGGCTATAACAATAGCAACATGTGTGTGGGTGTCGCATTGCTTTTGATTATGGTGCATAAATGTTTTTTAACAACGGCAAACAAAAGCAATCGAAAGACGAGAATCGAAAATCGAATGGAAAAAGGCGACAAGCGAAAAGCCCCGAAACTGAAGCGAAAAATGAAAATCAAAGGCGTTTGTGGGTTTCACTTTGGACAATGACAACGTGGACCATTGGCTCGGCATTCAGATCCTGGGCACATAAACAACAATAAATACGGTTGTGCCCACCATTGAGCATATTATTGGGGCCAGCCAGACGAAGGCAGCGATTTGGCATGCACGCTACGTTTCGGCCGCTCTGATCCTGTCGCCTGCCCGACTGACCCACCGACCGACCGTTGCTCTCAATCCTTTGCGCCAATAAACTTTTTATGTTGGCTATTTGTAACCTTTTTGGATTTAACCACCACTGCCCGCTCGATGTGGCCTAATAGCGGTTGGCTTTCTTTCACTTTGATTTAAAAATATGTTTTACCCTCGCACCACACTTAACAGACTCCTTTGGCTGCATTTTAAGTAGATATTGGCGTAAGGGATGTGATGTGAGCTGTCCGTCCCTCCATTGTTCAACTGTTTGCTTCTGACTTTGTAACGCATAATTTGAACATAATAGCACTCTATCGTCCTGTCATCCATTCCTTTGAGTCCGTTGTCCATTGTCCCTCTCCTTTCTCTCTCTGCGAATCGAGATGTTTGTGAAATTTGGCAACATTCTTAATTTTTTCCATTCCTCCTTTTGCATCCGCATCTGCTTCGTTTTTTTAATATTCCGTCTTTCCTGTGTGCATTGTACTGCGATTACCACTGATTGTGTGAATTATTAATTTTGTTTGTGTGTGCTTGTTGGTTAATGTGCGTGCTTTAAAAATTCATTAGCGTTAAATGCAATTCATTGATTAATTTATAAACCAACGGCACTTGATCCGACCTGGGCTCACTGAAATATTGATAAATACTATTTTATTTACCAATAGCTCCAGCTCTCTTACTCCCACTCCCTCTCACTCTTTCCCTCATTCACTCTGTTTGTTTGTTGATCGATTAAAACGTTATTTATATTATTAAGTATACACTAGAAGTGAATTAAAGCAGCAGCTGATTCTCCCCGTTTCAATTGCGACTTACGTATGAATTTATTTCAATTGAAAATACATCTGCTTCTGAGTGTCGGACCAATGAAATGAATTGAACTCAGACTCATATGATTTCATAGACCTGAATCCAAGCTAAGTTCAGTTGTAAAAGAAAGTTTTTATTTTCACTTGCGCCTAGGGTTACTTCTGTTTGTCTATCCGGAGCCTGGCATATTTATGCCTTGTCACAAAGCGCAGTTATATGTGATAAATTTTTTATGTTATACGCAAAGTTTTCATGAATAATTTGTTGCGCAACATAAAACAGATGAGTTACGTAGCGAGAGAGACAGGAGAGAGAGAGAGAGAGAGATAGAAAAAGAGACGAAAATGAGCCAGCCATAGCCAACTGCTAAAAAGTCAGCACGCGTGCTAAGCCCAACTAACAAAATAAACAAAATTTGTATACAATAATCATACACAAATAGCGCCAGAGTCAATGAATGAATTGTTAACTGGCATATCAGAATGCGTCAATAAAAAATCATCGAAATATGATTCAGCCACTCGTGCGTGATGGCCAGAGATCATCACCCACTCGCTTACAGCGTTGAGCAGCCATCGACAGCTCTCGCCTCTCCCCCCCTCAACTTTGGATGTCAGCGTCATCAACGTTATTGTCATTCGTTTGTTCATAGTTCACACACACACACACAACAAATATACTATATGACAGGAGACATACACACGCTAAGCTTCAGATTGTTTGTTACACATATCTAATAAATTTACATTTTTATCGAAAAAGTTTCGGAGCATTCGCTGTATTCTCAGTCATATTGTTGCTTGCTGCTTGCTGTTCCCGCATTTAAGCGGAAATATCAAAAAATAAATCTCTTGGCATGTTTCCGTTTCTAGAATACCAAACACACAGTCTAACAATTATAATTGGCGCACACCAGATCACACACTCACACACACACACACAGACACACACACACAGTCATGTTATTGAAACAAAAACATCAATTTGCGACTTTTAATGGCATCATCATTGACTCAATCAGTTGCGAAACTTTCATTTGCCACATATTCCCGTTTTTTCATCGATGCCATTCACTCCATCCAAAGCGGAAAATACTGCGAGAGGATTGTAATTAGCAGCAAAGCATTTGCGACTCTATTGTCGCAAATTATATGAATGCAAATTGGATGACATTTGGGTTGTGTGTGGCTTGGCATAGCTAAGCTCTGCACTTGAGGCAACGTCTTTTGGCTTTGAGCTACGCTGGCCAACTTCAAGCTCTAGCAACATCTTTGCCCAACAAGTTCGCCTAGGATGAATGGTCAAATTGAATGATTTGTGACTTTGGCAACTTTTTTGCCTACTTCTTAAGTTGCTCCACTAGCAACTGCCTTACGACTCCCTCGTGCCTGTTGTTGCCAGCCAAGCCAGACGCAGAGGCAGCGCAGCGTGCGCAATATGTCACCACGCCCTAAAAGTATTCCAGATTGCTTTACCTGCCATCAGACAGCACTCGCTCGTTTTATTAGGGATCCGCCTTTTGTCACACACACACACACACATACACACAGCTTCCTCGATAGCACCTGTTTCTTTTGTGCTGCAACTTTGTTTTGCAGTTGTTGTGCTTGTATACCCTCTAAACTAGTTTGTAGGGAATTATGAACTAACAAAAAGTTTGAAAGAGAATTGAGGCACTCGAGTGATATCAGCAGCGTATACTTCATATGAATCAAGTTCTTCTTATAAAGTAACATAAAGTTAGTCAAATATATAATGGATAGATCCATTATCCATTTTCTACAGCTCATAGCCAACTCTTTTCTGCAGCTGCTCATGCATATGCATGAGCTCGCATGTGTGTTAGCTATCTTCAATTGGAACATACCTAACTAGGAAGAGCTGTTGTGGCTGTTGCTTTGGCTTGTTTATATGCGACGATGAAACGACACATATTTGAATGTGCCCTCATTAGTCTGACTACTGCAGACTCCATGTTGCTGCTGCCCATCAGTTGGGCATCCTGTCAGCAGTCAGACAGTCATTCATTGTTTCATTGCAGTGGTCAGGCTGTCAAGCACGCGACAATTAAGAACGAGGAAATGCAAACTTCATGACAACTCTGAAAATTTGAAGAGTTTATTACTGCTTACATTATATTGTGAAAATTACAATATTAAATTTTAAAATATATCATGAATATTTTTAGTAAAATATTTATGTGATTTGCCCAAACGTATATTTTAGAGCGCTGTAGGTCATAATAAAGCTTCGAATGAAACAAGAGATAGTTGGTTTACTTATTTAGACTAGCAGTGTTGCCAAATCAGCTTTTTTCCAAAACAGAGGCCAGCGCGAATTCTAGCTTTAAAAAAAAAATTTGCTTTTCTTCCGCTTTTTTTTTTTAAATTAGCAATTAAACATATTTTAGAGAATGTATGTACAATGAAGTGTTGTTCATTGTAGTTCAATTAAAACCAAATAGTTTAGGATAAACAAAAATGCCAGGATGTGTAACTTAACAATTCAAATGCTGGCTGCGAAAAGACTTAAATGATAAGACAAGAATAGATATATTGCAGTCGTTGCAAATATAGTATAGCTGCCAGTTGATCACAAATACCAATGTGTGCTTGAAATATTTTAGTAAGAAATATTATAGAAATGGAGTTATAAGCGTCCAAAGTTCAGCCCCACCTACCCCCAAGCCAAGGCAGCAACTGCGCGCTCATACGTTTGCAAAGATGAAGAGTATTAGGGTATCCGTAGGCGAGCCGTTTCGACCTTCTTACTTGTTTATCAATAAATTCGGAAACGGGATGAGTTATCGAAAAAAACAAACAAACCAAAACAAAATAAACTCGTACTGCGTAACTAACATACGAGTTTTCATGTGAAATTTATTAAAATATGATTTGTCTTATGGAATAATGCGATAAAGATAATAATTGTAACGAATAGGGCAAAAAACTTGACTATTCGCAAAAAAAATAAAATAAAATAAAATTAAAAACTTAAAAATAAGCCAAAAAACTTAAGTTTTTTTTTTTTGTCAGATTTTTTTTTCCAAAAATTTCAGCTTTTTTTTAAAAGTATGTTTCCACTAAAAACAGTTTTTTTTGCTCAACCAAAATTGGCAACACTGGCTTTAGTTTCCATGGAGTAGCAGTCTCCCTCTCTCTCTCTCCCTTCCTACCTCACACTCCTTCTCTATATGTGCCATGTTCTACGCGCAGTTGCAGCTCGAAGATTCCTTTCCACTTTATGCGTTCCTACAACGAATAAAGTGTATGGCGGCTGTCGAGGGATCGTACATTCCATTTTGCGGCCACCAACGCGGACATACAGTGCGTATGAGTTATGCAGATAACGCCGTGGTTACTCAGCGAGCGTTACTCAGAAACTCTCTTACTCAAAGGCATTGTATTTTTGACTGTTATTTTTTTGCCGTTACCCGGTACCCGTTGAAGCAGCATGTGAAAGCCTCTTTACCACATTTTTTTTTTATCTCTTTGAAACCCTGTGAAATGTTGAATGCAGTTTTTTAGCTTGCTTTAGCTAAAGCCGTAAATCCAAGCAAAATCTTTTCCCACTGCTAACAACTCAGTTTTGGGAAATATATTTGAGCGGAGATTTTCATATGCACTCAAATTTTGGTAACATTTTAAACAATTTTTGACAATTTTAAAAAACCTTTTTCTTTGTTTCAAATTTTAAAAATATTTCATTTAATTTTTAATTAACATATTTATATATTTTTAACCCATTAAAAACTCGTATGCAGAGAATATTGGCGAAGGCAGAGCAAAGATTTGATAGTCCTATAAATATGGAAATATGAATAGGAGGAGGAATATAATAAGGTCTCTTTTGAATAGATCATTGTTAACCAGGTATATATCTACCATAGCTTCTGTTGAAAACACACAAATTCTCAACTTCTATGGCAATACAGGGTATTTGATAAACAAAAATACCTTGCAGCAGCCTTTCAACTTACGCAGAGCTGTCCACAGTTTTCGTGTTCACATGTTTTCTGGCTTTTGGAAGCGCATGGCTTTTCCTTAGTTAGATTTTTTGGATTTTTATACGTTT
Source organism: Drosophila koepferae (assembly GCA_030914345.1). Taxonomy (NCBI): domain Eukaryota; kingdom Metazoa; phylum Arthropoda; class Insecta; order Diptera; family Drosophilidae; genus Drosophila; species Drosophila koepferae. The sequence goes on along the minus strand of JAUESR010000206.1, from coordinate 5,290,175 downwards.
TTTTTTTTTTTTTTTTTTTGCGGATATTGTTGTTGTACTTAGTGCGAAGCTTGGCAAATTTAAATTAAAACTTCGGCACTTTGCATTTCATCGTTGACTTTATGACTTGGGTTAACATGACAATGAAATTGCGCTTCCCTGCCGCTCCGGTTGCGGGGGCCGCGTGTGAGAAACTTTGAGTCGACATTTTGTGGTTGTAAAGCGTTAAACGCTTAAAACTTAAATCAGTTTTTTGTTTTCCCTTTTCTTTCTTTTTTTTTTTTTGTTTTTGCTTTTGTTTTTCGAATTATCGCTCAAGTTTAGCAGCTCAAAGTTCTTCATTCTGCTACACTGCATTCATTTCCATCTTGGCTCAACTTCATTTTATATATTGCAAATGTGTTTGCATTCTCGTGAATTGTTTCAAAATTTTGTATATTTTAATTTGCTCAGACAGTTCTTATATGCCACATGAAATTGCAGGCGTCCTGCTGCCGCTGCTGGAAACTGAAATGCTTCTTTGAATATTTTATACATTTTTCATTCGCGCGTTATATCGCAAAATAATTTTCCACACATTCCTGGCGTAACTTTGACATTGAAGCGAGTTTCAATGTGAGCGCACGTATGTGTGTGTGTGTGAGAGAGAGAGTGTGGTAAGAGCACATCCAAAGCACGAATGCCTCTTCGCAAAGGGATCTGCAACATTATGCTATGAAGCTGGACCTGCTGCTGGCTCCTACAATTGCATGCCTTGGCCTTTAGCACCAGCCTGTCGGTAAATTTGCATATGTGTGTGCTTTCTATGCACACATGTGTGTGTGCAAATTTGAGTTGGTATTCATTTTGTGCTGAAATTTATGCAATGGCTTAAATAACCGCAAAAATGCCAGTTTACCCCTGACAAGTGACAAAAATGTGTTCGCTTAGGAAAATAATTATGCAACACAAAAAAAATGTTGTTGTTTCTTTTTCTTTTTCATTGTTGATGCTTAAATGTGGCAGAGCGTCTGAGTAAATTTGAGGGGCTTTAAGTATTTTATGTCAAGTGAAACTTTGTGCACTGCAAAGTGCTTTTCTAAACATTTGCAGATGGCTCTCGGGTCCTGCTGCAGGTGCAGCTGCAGGTGCGGGTGGCGTGTGTTTACATGCATGTTTAAATTGAGTTCTTGTTGGCACCGATTTCTGTCGGGCTTCGTAAGGTGAGATAGCATGTGTGGACCAACCGCATTTAGTTAGTTGATAAAGTGTTCAGGCAGAACTTCACGGATCCGCAAGCTGAACAAGCTGTTTAAAGTGTTTCGGGCAAAGGTGCTTATACTTTATATATAACATGTGCAAAAGCAATCCCAAGCAATTTTATATTTGAGTTTCCATTTTCACACACGCACACACACACACACACACACACACACACACACAGACAGAGGCAGATAAACATTTTCTTTCAGTTTGTGTGCTTATGCAAAATCAATAAACAGCTCGGAAAAGTGTCAAAAGCGAACGCATGGCAAATTCGTTTTTACATGTCAAAGAGGTTAGCACCAAAGCAACAAGATGATGATGCGCTGTCAGCAAGGCCAAGAGCAACAGTCGAGGCAGCAGAGCAACCGAAGAATATTGCCAAAGTTCAGCGTTAAAGGGTTCAAAGCTCAGTCCGTAGAGTAGAGAGAGAGAGAGAGAGAGAGCATTCCGCAGCAAGGTATCAAAAATCAATTTCCTGCCAGATAGACCAAATGAAAAGCGAAAACTTTTGGTATTAGTTTGCCAAAGTGAAAGTCAAGCTGGGCCAAAAAAAAAGAAAACTTCAAAGTTACCTACAACTTTCACCTGACAATAAAAAAGATCGCAGCCAAAGTCAAATCCGTTGCCGCAATCAGCCAAACAATCAATAGTTTGATTAGCTCTGACTACTACGTGTTGACGCTGAGACAACAACAGCAGCAGCAGTAACAACACTCAAAACAGCAGCCCAGAACTATAGAGGGGATTCAGCTCAGAGCCAAAAAGTTTTGACAGCAAAAAACTTTTAACTGTTGCTTATCTGTAAGCGAGCCAAACTTGCAGCAGCAACAGCAACAATGCCTACCACACGAGCAGTTGCCCGCGGCTATTTGGCTGGCATTCATTTGAGCAGATACATTTAGTGGCAGTAGTAGAGCGTTTAATGTGTGTATGAGGAAAAACAACTGAAAGTCAAATGGACAAAATATGCGCATAAATTTCATAGCTTTAAATGGAAAACAACTGCAAAAAAAAAATAAAAACTTGCAAATGCGCACAGATAAGCGCATACAACTGAAAACAAAGAGAAAACAAAACATTGACAATAGCAAAAAAAAAAAAAAAAACAAGCTCATCAGGAGCAGATGCAGAGGCTGAAGCTGAAGCTGGAGATACATTTAATAAAATTAAACAAATTGCAGAGCCCGCTACCTTGCGGCCTCCTGCTATTGCTGCTGCTGCTGCTTCTGCTGCTGTTGCTGCTGTTGCTGTTGCTGAAGCGCACAGCTCTCTTGCCGAGTCTTTGAATTATTGTCAACGAGCGACAAAGTTTTTTGTGTGTGCGTGTTTTTTTTTTTCTCGGCTTCTTTTTTTATATTTTTAACAAATCCCAAGACTGCCACGCCCACTGCTTGTTGCCATATACAAATGAGTTGTCTGGGGGCGCGCAGCAAACGACAATTCATGTAAATTGCTTAATTTATTAGACTTTTTGCCAAAGAGGATGGGCGGGCATACGGGCAGGAGTGAGCCCTACCCATAATGGTTGCCTCGCACATCCGGCTTCCTGACTTTGACTGTGTCGCGACTTTGGCTTAAGTATTACATTGCCTGTTCTTCTTCTACTTCTTCTTCATATTGTTGTTGTTGTTGTTGTTGTTGTTGTTGAATTACTGGGCTTTTCTATTTGTACGCTGTTACAATTTTGTGCTAGGGCTTTGACGGGCTTTTGTTTTATTTGCCGGTACAAAAGTTTTGTCCCAGCCAACGCTTGACGCTGTTTCATTTCTGTTTCCAGCATTTCAACATTCTTCCTCTTGCGCAGCTCTGCGAATTTGTTATCTTAATTCTTGTCATTTAAAAAATCTGCCACCATTTGTTTTTAAATAAAACTTAAGGCAATTGAATTCGTGAGCGCAAAGTTTGCATCTTCTCGTATTTTTGGCTAACTTTTATCGCATCATTTTCGTTGCCCCCCCTTCCCCCATAAAATTCTCGTGCTACGCATACGCCCTGTTGCCATTTAAAATGCGCGGAGAATGGGCAACAGGCACGTAATGAAAGCAACGTACGCTAAGTTAGGCAAGCATTTCTTATACTACATCCCACCTGGCTCACTGCCCAACGTGGCGCCTTTATGTGCCGCTGTTCTGTCGTCGTCAGCTTAATGGCAGCATTCATACAAATCACGGCTGCCTGTGCCGGATCCCGGCTGCCATTGCACTTTTCACTGCTGTTGCTGTTGCTGTTGCTCGTCCTGTTACTGCTGCTGCTGCTGCTTCTACTTTTCTTTTTTCTTTTTGGGGGTAGTGGCATGAATAATATGTACACGAAGAAATTCCATAAAATGCAAGTGAAAAAGGAAAAAGGCAGCGAGCGTATAGTGCAAGCAATGCGCGCCAAGCCATCCACACATACACACACACAACATTTCACACACACACACACACACACACACGCGCTACCCAAACTAGGTTACAAGTTGCAACTTAAAACTTGACGCCGTTTCTTTTGGCAACGGCTGCAGCAACGGCTATAACTGCAACTGCAACTGCAAGTGCAGCAAGTTGAAGAGAAATAAAATAAATGTGCAACATACCCGATACGCTGGTGGGCGGGACTTGGGACGCTGCTCATGAATTGCTGCCGCTTCACAGACGCACAGCAACAACAACAACTACAATAGTTAGTACGTGGCATGCCACAATGCCGGCTATCACTTGGCGCAGTATCCTGCACAGTGTAACACGTCCTTTGGCAGTTGGACTCTGCTGCTGCGCCGGCTTGATGCACACCAGAAACTGGTCCGAACTGCTTCACTTTGTTGGCTGCTGGCAACTGGCAGCTGCCAGTTGGCAGTCGTTGCACAGCCGATGCGGCGAAAGGACAGCCGAAGGACTTGCCACCGAATTCGCCGTCGTCTGGCAGCGTTCGCTTGCCGACTTCGAAAGCGCGAGCACTTCGGGATGCAAAAGAGAGCAAGGCAAGAAAGAGAGCCGTGTGAAGCGCTCTTAAGTCTCGTATAACAGTTGCTTCACTTGCAGCAATCCAAATATGCTGATGTGTGTGTGTGTGTGTGTACGTGTGAGTGAGTGTGTGCGAGTGAGTGTGTGAAATTGTGTCATTAGGTGCATTTGTTTTCGTTGTGCTTCCTTCCAACTGCCGCACCTGTCGCATCTGCCGCCACTCGCGTTGTTTTTGATGCTTGTGATGCTTCTTTTTCATGCCGTGTCACTTTTAGCTAAACTTTATTTGTGTGCGCCTGCCTATGTGTGTGTGCTTGTCTAATGCTCATTCCCATATATGTATATGTAAGTAAATGCCAACAATTATGTTTCGGAGTCTCATTAGTTGCAACTTAAAGTCTTCTAAAGCGTCAACTGCAGGGCCCGCAGGAGAGGCGCGTGGATGCGTAGGATGCTCTGTGTAAATGATGCCGTTAATGATGTAAGTACAAGCGAGCCAAGCACCTTGTTTTGAGGTCGAGTTTGTGTGTCAGGTTTATGGGTTTGTTAATTGGTATTAGCTGCGCATCCACCTAGCTATGTATGCACAAATAAATAAATACATATTTCTCATTTGGCTCGTGTGCTCGAAACCCAAAAAGGTGTCACAGTGCAGCAGATACCGGGGATGAAACAAAGCGGCCACAAAATGGCACAACTAATCACGCTGACGTTGACAGAAAAGCAACGAACCCAAAACCAAAAACAAACAAAAATAATAATAAAAAAGGCGAAGCACAACCGGAGCAGCCACAACAAACAGCGTCAACAATGGACCCGACTATAAAAATCACATGCGAGCTTGTTTAATGGAGGCCCAGCCCACCTTAACGGCAACGGAATATAGATTGTGTGCATGTTGGAAAATGCTCTTGGCCCAGGCCGCCAGGTTCGCAGGTCAGCGCCGGATTGCATGACTCCGCCGTGGCTGGGGCCATGCCAGAGGCAACTAATTTAAGCAACGCCCGTTATAATTACATCCCGTACGACGCGGGGGCCGGCAGTAAAAGTGCTGGAAAATGATGCGCACGTGACATCCGGTGACGCGACGGACAGGCAGATTGCCGGCCAAGGATTGGGTTGGCTGGGACGAGCCATAAGGAATAAAGTGCAAAAAAATTAGCCAAGCCATGCAACTGACAGCAGTCGGATCAACACACAGAGGCAGCTGCTAGAACAAAGGCCAGAAAACGAGATACACGAAGCAAAAGAAAACAAAAGCCAAGTAACCAACTGCACTGCAGTGCATCCGAGTCCACCTTCTGCTAAGGCGCAGCACGCTGCATTTTTTCTCTTCTTTTTTTTTTGTGTTAGAAAATTATGCGCCAGTTGTACGACAGCCAAGGTACAAGCAGGTTGGAATGGGCAATATTAAGCCTTGCTCCTTCAATTCTCTCTCTCTCTCTTCCTCTCTCTTCCTCTCTCTCTTTCTCTCTCTCTCTCGCTGTTGCAAGGGGTATACAGGGTATAGAAAGTTTTGCATAATTTTGCTATTTTTTCTGCCATCACAGATCACTTTTGCTGGCGGAAAGGAAGGAAATGGGAATGCAGACCGAACTGAGCCTGGGCTGGGCCTGGTCAGCGGCGCCGAGGAGAAAATTAGTCTCGCTTTTGCGCGCTCGTCGGAAAATAATAAAAACTCAAGTGTAAATTTACTTCCGCTGCAAAAATGTGGCAAAGCGCTGACAGCTGCTGGCTTGGGCGTGGATCTGGGTGTGGGCGTGCCCCAAAGCGTCGAGCTGGACGCTGCAACTTTTTCTAATTAAGCGTACGTGCGGCTGTCAGCGACATCACGAGCCACTAGTCAAGCGGAGACTAAGCCAAAGAACGAGGCGGAGAGCCTTGAAGGGACTGGGCGACTTGGCTTGGCTTGCCTGTTAACTTGTATAACTTATTGTCGTTGACAATTGTTTTAATTGAAAAGTCCCGGTGCACACTACACACACACACACTATACACATATATACATATATATATGTATGTATAGATTTATATGTAGAGGCAGGTGGCAAATTTTGTTTAGCTGCTTAAGCCAGCTTTAAGACGACTCCTGGACCATAACAATAACAATTCAATCAACGCAGCCGTCCGGCTAACAAATGCTGACTCATTTATTTCCTAGATGCCAGACAAGAGCGTACAGCCAGTAAATAGTTGGCTGAGCGCTGCTCCGGCAACAGTTGTAAGCATTTGTCTAGCCTTGCCCCATGGCGTTGAGCAGGTCGCAGCCATAGCTCGCACTTGACGCTGCGCGCTCTCTTGACTGTCACTTGGCTTGACCAGCTTGAGCTAACAAACGCTGGAGAGCAACTTGAAGCCCTAATTGAAGGCATGGCTGCTGCTGTTGCAGTTGCAATAGTAATTGAAATTGTAGTTGTAGTTGTAGTTGTATAGGAGCACGCAACATGGCTCGATTAAGGCTGCTCGCATAACTCAAGACACAACTTCATCTCAAAGTCCATTTCCTGCCGCTCCGCGCTGCAACGTAGCACATTTATCATGCCACGGGCGATACACACGCCGCTTAGCTGTGCATCATAAATAAGCCGATGCGTATTACAAGTGGCTGCAGCCAGGTGTGATGCGGTCTCCTCGGCCTGTGGAACTTTCATAATTTTCGCTACATCGTAAATTTACTTAGCACTCATGCCAGCTCAGCACAGATCGCTCACACGGCGTGCAGTCGCCCCGGCATTTTAGGACATATTGTTGTGCGACGCAGCGTTGCATAAAATCGCTTAAGATGCCTCTTCACGGCTTCGAAAACTTTGCTTGTATTATTTTTAGTTCTTTTTTATACCCTGAACCCATTGAAAATGGGAATTCAGGGTATAATCGTTTTATTAGTATAGTATGCAACAGGCAGAAGGAGGCGTGGCACACTCCATAAAGTATATATATTCTTAATCAGGGCGACGAGCTGAGTCGAATGTCCGTCTGTTCGTATGTTTGAACGCGTTGATTTCCGATCGTGATATGAGAGCTAGAGAGTTCATTCTATTTGTGGTAGGTTCGTATATTGCACGCGCAGTACGAGCTTGTTGCAGAAATTCGATAACTTTTATATTTCCAGAGTTATCGATAAAACATTTATCGAGTATCAGATATAACATTATATCTCGCTCATCTTTAGAGTTAGAGTCTCCAAGTCTTCTGCATATACATATATGGACACTAATTTAATATAATTTCAAATTTTAGATGTCGGTCTCCGATTTACCCCCACTTCCAAATGTGTATAAAATGTATTTCAAATACTAGAGACATACAGTTTGATTTGGCAGATACATAGATATTAATGTCATGATCATATTGTCCATCTCGAAACAGAATTATTAATCAAATAAGTTCTCGCAGCAAAACCCACGTGGCAGAGCAAGCGAGACAGCAAGGAAACTGCAATGCTTACACACATACAGACGTACAAGCGTAGATCAACGTGTGTGTGTGCTCGTGTTTTTGCATGTATAGTTTGTTACTTGTGCAGAATCGAAACGAATCATTCTTTGAATATTATTCGCTCGAAGAAGAGTTCAGGGGATCTCGTAGTCGAGCAGTTTTGCCAAGAGCTTCCTTACTTGTCTTTTCTACGTTTTTTGCTTTTCTGCTGAGCACCTGGTTTAGTTTGTCCGTGAATGCGATGGCTCAGCTGCCGACTTGAAGTTTTGCCAGGTTTGCGTGTTCTCAGTGTGATTTAGCTCCGTTTACCCCTTTTCTGGCATTCATTTGAGATTTCCATTTCTATTGGAAGTCGCATCGTTTACTTTTCGATTCGTTTCGTTTTGAAACCTGTAATTACGAGCTGGCGGTTTTCATGCTCACGGTTTAACTTTCAACAGCTGTAACTCCCACTTTTCCCATTCAGCTGCACTTGCCCAAGTTTCTCCGTTTGCTGTTGCCAGTTGCCGGAGCTTCACCAAACAGAAAACTTAGTCATACGAGTGCATACAGACATACATATATATATATATATATGTATATGTATATGTATATGCTATACTATATAATCGTCATTGTCGATTTCGGCGTGTTTTCGGTTTTTGCACCGCAAGTTTCAGTTAGTTTTGTTTTGTTGTCGTTTCTAATGCTTTGGAAGAAGTTCTTGGTACTTTTTGATTGCGTTGCAATTGCAGCTGAAATTGCAATTGCAATTGCAATTGCGAAAAGATTGCATATTTGATTTGTGCTGATTTGCGTTCCTTGGCGACTGCGTTTGTCTTAGCAGCTCATTATGCGACTGCTACACTTGATATGCGTATACATGGGAGCAGCAACAGGCTTTTGGTCTCGCTCTAGCGCCAAAATGAATTCTCAGCAAATGTAAATTCTTGTTGTTGCCTCCTCCTTCTTCTTCTTCTTCTTCGTCTTGTTCTTTGGCGGTTCCTAATTAGAAAAGTTGCCTCATTCCCGCAGCACGCGCGTGAGCCGTACCCTTGACTCCCATCTCGCTTGGCGCTGCGAAGCTTCTATTAACGCGTTAATAGAGTCCCAGCATTATTGAGAGTTTTGCCAACAAGTTTGCAGGCAAATTTAAAATTGTCAGCAAAACGAAAAAAAGGGTTAAAAAATCAAGGCGCAAAATACGGTTCGCTTAATTTGCATTTAATTACAAAGTTACACAAAGTCGCAGAAAAAAGGCCAGAAAACGCATTAAATTAACGCGCCGCCTGTCACGCCCACCCAATGGACAGCCAGGCGACAGACGGACCGACAGCTGCTCAATGGCAGGTCAATAGCAGGGCAAATATTTGCACACACACTGACTGAGAATCGAATGCTTAAAAAGTATAAGCTTCACCAATAAAAACCCATAAATACTCATGCACTCATATATCCCAATACTTTTTATAGCCCGCTGCTGCGGGACAAATATGCTTTCGACTAACAGATACTCTTTGATGGCTACGTGAGCAGTTCACTTTGCTTGTAAATCCGAGCTTGAGCTTGGAGAAATTTGCATTGGATGGAACGGTCAACAATATCACACTTTTAAGCCAATTTCCTTTGTTCCAATAGGGTCCTCTAATTATATTCGACAACTTCGCGTTACTAAAGATCTTGAAACACCTTGCGATTGATCAAAAGCTATCTCAATCCATGAAATATTTAAACCAAATTTTGAGCAGAAAGAGTTTTTCTACAAGCACTCTTTTGTCGCGCTGTAAATAAATTAATTAATAAAAAAAAAAGTTTTAAGATATTGCTTCGCACAATATCAGATTAAAATACGCTTGGAATTAAGAAAAAAAAAAAAAACAAGAATTAAAGCTGCAATGGAAAATAATTATACAAATATGAGAAAGTTGGAGACGAGTTAAAGTGACTAAAGAATACTCTTTTACAATAAAAAATAAATAATAATAAAATCAATGTTAGCCACTGCAGTGTACTGTGAAATAAATCGTCATAGTTCTAGGGAGCCCGATTTGTCTCGCTAATTTATGTAGAATATTTTATAAGTATTTTATACAAAATTAATTATCTTTTATTACAAATAAATTTATGTCAAATTTTAGAGTAATAAAGTTTGATTTATATGATTTATTGAAAATAATATATAATATTCAAGTTAATTTCTATTTAAATAAATACTTTTTATTTTTGATGTTCAGTAAGCGTATCCAAAAGCAAACACAATTCAATATATTTGCATTGCACAATTCAATATATTTACTACGTGAACGAGTATAAACACAAAATATGCATGGGAATTGATGGTATTAAGAGAACTACACGGGAATTTGTGGAAATGCGGTATTTGAAGAAAAACCATTTGAATGGACTCGATCTGCACATGATTTCAGAGTAAGCCTAGCCGCTGATTTATATAGCTTTTCATAACATAATTTTTTATTTATTTACTTTGTTAATAGTTCCCAAAGTGAGGATAAAATCTTTTATTTGTTAACAATTACAAATTGATTCAGTCAGTGTATTATAATTTGCAATGATTAATAATATATTATATTAACAATGGCTAACAATTGGCCCATAAGTCTCAGATCAATTTTTTCTTATTAAAATTTAAATATATTTAAGGTGAGACAATCACTACTTCTCTGAAGTCTCGTTTGTATTATATATTTTATATATATAATATATATATATATATATGATGACTACGAGGACAAAAAGCAACTGGAAAACTTTGAAAAAACAGCTCAAGCGATTTGCAACGCCAGCTCACAACAGAAATCACAATGAAAATACAGCCAGTGAACATGAAAAACGTCGAGTGAAAACATAAAATGCGCTTAAATAGTATATTGAAAAAGTTTTCATCGGCACGCTTTGTGTTTGGGCTTCTTATAAGAATTTAAGGCGCTTGCTATCCGGCTTGCGGGCTGTGCTGATGGCTTGTTAATGAAATGAATGATGCAACAGCAGCAGCAACGGCACCAACAACGAGGAGAAAAATACATTTCGCAAATTAGCCTTAGTACGCATCCCAATCCCAGCCAGGCAGTCGGGCAGCCAAGCAGCCAAGCAGCCAGGCAGTCAGGCATCCAGCTTTTGCCTCCCACTTGACCCGTGTTCTCTCGCAGAAGCGCCGGATCCGAGAGCAAATTCAAGTGACGTGCGTGAACTTGCGCATTTCGTGCACGTCCTGTCGTCGTGGTCCTATGTCCGCGAGATTTTGTGAATTGCTTTGGCAAAATGAAAGCTATTAAATGGTTGCTTCTGCAGCAGCCAGAGCAGCATCTGCCCGCCCACTCCCGGTCTGCCGAGTGGCCGTCTTGTCGTGTAAAACGAATATTTTTATGCTGCAACTTACGCAAAAGTTCCCCATTGAAGTTTTGATTGATAAATGTATTTTTATCGCGCTCGCTTTTGGCTTTTTTATGACGTGCCTGGAACGTGAGCGGCGTTGGCAGAAGCGCGAAAGCGCTGCCTTACATTAACTTACTCTCCAAATTATCCCGCCAACATGAGTGCTTTTTAATTACAAATGCCATGGAGTCTTCCACTCACTCTATTGCACGGCGAACGCCGTGCTCATAATCTAATACAAGTCCCAGTTGTTCTGTCTTTTCCACAAAGGCAGCGAGTACATGATTAAATAAATTGGCATAAATTAAAAGAACATGTCGCCATGCCAACAATTAAATCAAAATTGTGGCCTGCTCCGAGAAAGACTCCTGCTCGACGCTGCTGCTGCTGCTGCCGCCGCTGTTGTCGTTTTGTTTCTGCTCCGGTTACATGAACTCGAACACTTCGAAGATGCGAGAATACCCTGCGTTGCACTATAACAAATAGAAATTAAATATATATAATTTTATTTTAATGACGCCCCTTTCTTAAAATAGTTCTTTGATAATTAAACTCGGTTAGTCTAATGTGACAAATCGAATTACTTTAGTTGCGCATACTCTTTCTGCCCTAGCTAAGAGGTATAAACAAGTTAATTATGTCAGCAGAATGTAAGCCACAGCGTCAGTCTACTCACTCACTGATTGTACAGCCTGTGGAAATTATCTTTGAAGTGTTTTCACCAGACTGCGTTTCCACTGGAAGCAGCTGAGTACTAGATAAGTACATATAAGTATAGAAACAGCCTTCAAATTTAAGTATTTTAAATCCGAATCCAATATAAACTATATATTTATTATTTTTCGCCATCCGCATGCAAATATAATTGAGCATTTATATTTATTAAATATATATATATTCATATGAGATTTTTTATTTTTTTATTTATCCAAGCAGGTATGCGTGCCACAAAATCGGCGACGCAATGATGCGTGGCTCAAATCGATTAAACCGTGAAACCCAATAAAAGCAAAGTCTACTTTCGAGCTTCAGTTGCAGCACCAATTACGGCCGGAGGAAACTTTTTTAATTGGCACCGCTCAAAAATTGAAGCCAAGTTAAGCGTGCAGCGAGCAGCAGAAACAACTTTTCAACTGCATGTTTGGTTCATTTAAATTTTTTTAAACTTATAAAAAATAATAAAAACAAAACATTATACTCGTTAAGCCAAAATGGTCTGCGTCAGACCTTACTAGCTGTTTTTATTATTATTATTTTTCTTTTTACTGAACAATAAATTATTGTACGGGTTTAATTCACATCAACAGTAGAAAACTAAATTCATATTTTAAAAATTCAACTTTCTAGAAATTCTGTTCATATGAATATAATACGGACATGAAGCCTTTGTATCTGAGTGATTTTCGGAGTAGAGGCAAAGGCAGAGTTGGCGGAAATTTAGATAGGTAATCTGTAGATATTACGCATAAATTAGCCGTGTCCGCTTTTCAACAAATGCTCGCGAGTTCATTCCTGGAAGCTAATTTTGCTTGCCACGTGACACGGCAGACAAAGGGAATTGAACTGAACGCAGGGTCGGCTCGGTTAATTAAAAATGCCCCTGTGCCTTTGATGTCAATTAGTTTGAGGCAGGTTGAGCAGTCGGTGGCAATAATGAGCATACTCCTGCTCGAATTTAAATTGGTTAATTGAAATTGCTTTTGTCATAGGCGCAACTGTCCACTGGCCTTGCAGTGAGTGCTATAACAATATGAGCACTGGCCTACCATGCTGGTTGTCATATGGCAAAGAGAAGTATGACGTATGGCTGGAGTCATTGATATTCAGCTGGGGTACGCTCGCTGTGCTACTGTGCTTATGCTGACAAATTATGCTGTTTTATGCGTTTTTCGTCACCCCACACAGGCATATACACGCATCCAGACTCCGGACTCGGTTGAGACAACATCAAGATAAACGCACGCATGAGAGACACCGGCAAGACAAGGCCTTGTGGCGTAGTCAAAGTCGACCTGAGCTTCTTGTTGTTGTGGCCTAGCCGGGGTGAGCCCCGGAACGGGGGTCTGCCGTGGGCATAGCAACGCTCCGCTCCGCCCCTGCACTGTAAGCTCAGTTCCCAGGAGCATTATCTGTGCGTTGCGTGGGACGGGCACAAATATTAAATGCGGCACACAAAGTGTTTACCACAAGTGCGACAAGCACGGGGCAGGTTGTCTTGTAAGCCAAGACATGGCGCATCATATGAACCGTTAATATTTCAGCTGCTGCGGCGACAAAGTCAATGGCAGCTCCTCCAGCGACAACACCAACCCCAACCCCAACCCCAACCCCAACCACCAACAACAACTACAACAACATCAACGCCAGCGTCAGCATCAGCAAGAGCAATGCTGACGTGTAAACAAATTGACAGCTTATAAAAACCTGAACGTCATGTGCACACAGGAGAAGCGTTTTATTATGCAATTCAAGTTATTTGCGACACGTTTCTACCTAGCAGCCTTGTGAAGTCTGCGAAAATTAATAATTAACAACGGAAACGTGTCTATCATTTTTAATAACTCACCACAGTCGCCCGCGCCTCCTGCTAGATGATATTTTTGCCTTGAGCTGATTGAATAATCCATTTTAAACGAGTTTCAAATGAGTGAATAACGAGCGAATAGTAGTCATAATTGCATTGCATTGTTGGGTCAGCCTAACATTTGAATTCATTTCGTGTTAAATTACATAAATCAACATCCGTTGATAGTTTTGGTAAATTAACAAATATGGTAACTCTAATATGCAATTCGGTAATTGCGAATTTGATAACACAATTTTCTCGATAATTATATCCAAGTACCGCATTCGAAAATGCTGTTTGATTAATTAAGCATTTCATTTCCACGAGCACCCGTTGCTTCTCATGCTGCTGACTCAGTCGGCTGACTGCTGCTGGCGCTGAGCCTCAAGCATTGCATATCAAATCAAACAAGTATCCTTGCGCGCAGAATGCTTCATATTTAATGTCCTGATTCGGTTTGATGGCGTGTGCGTCGCCGGCTCGGCCTCGGCTCATGCATTACGAATGAACGTTTTGCCGCTTCATCAAGTTCGGGCAACGCTTGCTTTGGCACGCGACACCTGCTCCCTGGGTAATCAAGTAGTTTTTGGCCTGGCTTTGATCTTGGCAACTATTGACAAAGGCTGAGACTGGCCTAACCAAACAGCCAGACCCATGGGAAAGTCAAACAACGCTCAACGGACTACCCTAACAAATATACACACATACATTCATAAACATATATAATGTTTATTCCCCATTGCATTAAATTATATTCATAGTCCCGGGGTGCAGCCATAAAACAAATAAAATAACAAACTAAAAAACTAATGTTTGCACTGAAATTTAATCCGTTTTGCTAATAGCTTTTGATGGCAAACATTTTGACCGTCCATCGACTGCCACGGGCGCTGTCAGCAGTGAAAAATTGTGTTTAATTGCAACATTAATAATTGATTGCTCGTCAAGCATGTTCAGAATTACGTTAATCAGCCATTGCGAATATGCCAAAGCAACATATAATTTATGCGCATTTAAATGCAATATTAAGCCGATCCACGAACTAGTCGCAGCTCAGTTGAGTCGCATATAGAAGGGCGTCGAACTGAAAGGATTTACAAGTTCACAAGTATTCAATGCAGTATTAAGCAATTGTATATTTGTTGTGTTTGTCAGTGGCTCAATGTCTCAGCTGTCACTGCGAGCTGAGCTGATGTCAATAACCGATTATGATTACCTTTGTTCAATCGATGTCTAGACTTTAGCAGTCTTTGCATATGTGAAACGAGGTTACACTGATTGGCCTACTTAAAGTGTGTTCAACTGCCAAAATATTTATTTATTGCTTAGTTTAATTTGTGCCATTAATAAGTCGCACTGATAAGAGATTATTAAGATACAGGTTTATTATTTGCAATTAGCAAAAATATTGCAAAATATTCAATTTCAATTGACATTTGAGTAATTCAATAATTTACAATCAAATATGTGTTAATCCAGTAAAAAGCAGAAGCACAACTTCCTTAAGCCGCTCTATTGCAAAATTATTGTTGAACTTTGAGTTATTTATTTGCTTGAACCTCTTTTGACTGATTCTGTGAGGACCTTACTCGCCCTGTCCATTTGTCTGCCTCGTATTCCGTTTGCAGCCCTTACACATATGAGGTTCTTCCTCTGCTGCTTCTCATCGCACGTATAGCAGGAGAAAAATAATGTCCGTCTATTTGTTAAATAGGCTTGCAAATGTGCGTTTATTTCTGTCTTTTTTTCTTTGGAAGGCACCCGCCGTGGTAAGTGGCTCGGATACTTATCTGCTGCTTGCTTTGATTTGTTGGGCCTAGAAATGAATTGGCCGCAATGAAACGAAGCTGGGCCAGCAATTGGTCCGGCTGTCCGCCGCAAGCTGTTAACCCAAATAATTATGGCTTCATTAAGTTGATTGTGTGTGTAAGTGGTTTTTTGATAAAGCCACTGAGTTATAGCCAAAGCTCCAACCCACTCTCATTTATTTCGTCAAAATTAATCGCTACAAATTTCCCCAAAAACTAAATATGTACACATAAAAAAAAAAATAAACACAGAATGTTGGCCACAAATGACGCAAATTATGCAAAGATTAAAGTGCTAATTTTTGTGGTATTCCCGAATACTGCCAAAGGGTTTCTGGCAATTTAAATCAGCAGCAGCCACACATGCACACATGCACACATCATCATCATCGACATACTCTCTCACACACACATGTGGGCATAGGCCTCAGGCTAACTCAAATCATGTTGTTTGCCAATTACGAGTCACTTGTCAAACTCTTCAGAGTATAACCAGGCTCTTGTGCTGCTCAGTGCCCCTTTCTATTCATACTTTGTATTTGTTGACTTGATTTTTATTTTCAGAATTTACTTTTTTATACACAGGCATTAAATTGTTTTCACTGCAAGCTATACAATTTATTGAACCTGTATCGGATGATATATCGCAGAGTATCTGCTATAAATGCCCCTTCATACGGTACGTGCACAGGGTATACAATATAAAAAACGTATCATTTATGTAGCCTAAAACTCTCTGGCTTTGTAAAACAACAGCAACGACAAAGTCAACAAACAGCCTAAATAAAATATATATATATATATTGTTGTATATATATGTATGTATATACAACAACCACACTATTATTTTTAATGGCCAAACATTACAAGCTTCTAGGGCATCAGCAGGCAGATCAGCGAGGCAAGCGCAAGCAAACATAAAAATAAATAACAACAAATTGGCAAGCGCCTTCTACGCCCAGTCCCTGCAGCATCAGCAGCAGCAGGAGGAGCAGGAGGAGCAGGAGGAGGAGCAGCAGCTTTAAATTTGAATCTACGCCCTTCACTCTGTCTGTTGTGTCGCTTTCTCTCCGTTGGTTCCGCACTCGCTTAGTTTCTGGGCAGCCTTTGAGTTGCCTTTGAGCTATTTTATAATTAGTCCCAGGCATGACAAAAACTTTTGGCAGAACAACTTAAGTGCCAGCCACCCATCGCCGTTCCGTTCGCCTGGTCCGTTTTAGCTAACCAACCGCACGCGGTGCACGTAGGCAGCAACAGCAGTACAATAACAACACACCCACACACCCACGCACCCACACACACACACCCGAACACCCACACACACATGATAGGAATCAGGCAATGTGTGAGCTCCGTAGGTACGCCAACTGGCTCATGTTAAATTTTATGGCAAATAATGGGCGACATATGCCAAAAAAGTTTCCCACATGCTCCACTGCGCCCAAATTAGTTTGGGGTTCGGCCAACCCCATCCGCCCCTGAAGCGCTGCATGAAAAATTCTAAAACTGTTAATTGGCCGCCAAGGCAAAGACTAGCCCAGTTCTGCAAAGCGAACGAGTTTAGTTTACCGCTTAGCTATTTGGCCTTTACTAATTGGCAGCAGCTGCTGCTACTAGCCGCCCGAAGAGTAATTTCTAATGTAAAATATATGTATGTCGCTTATGCATTATAGCTGTCAGGAGGACAAAACTGACGCACGTCCAATCCTTCGATTGCAATTTCAATCAAATGATTTAAGCAATGCATTTAGTCGCTGCGCGCCATGTTATTCCTTTGTCAAATAGGGCATGGCCGGCAGGGAAGGGCTGCGTTAAGTGCATGAAACTCATCGGGTGTGTCAAAATTGCAGTAAATGCTCAACGAGCACTGAGCACAGCTCGAAATAATGTACAAATGGCAACTGTGCAACACCGGCAAGCTGCCATTGCAACTAGAGCATATACTATAAAGCCAAAGCTTATGGCAAAAGGAGATTTCTTTTTAGCTGCTGTTGCTTACTCCTGCTCCTGGTGCTCCTGCTGCTGCTGCTGCTGCTGCTGCTCCTGCTGCTGCTTCTGTCGGTTTGTCTCATAAATTGTAGCATTTCATCAAGTGTTGGTGATTACAGCAAGGGAGTGTGTGGAGGCGGATGCCTGGCTGAGCACTTCGAATGTGATTACGAATCTTCAGTGAGATTGAAAGGTTTTGAAGGTGTAAAAGAGCATTAAATTACAATTTCCTCTTGGCGCTGTCAGCATTCCTAAGCTGTGCAATTGAAATATATAAAATGAAGACAGGAAGTGGTAGAAATATTATATTTCACAATTAGAGACGGAGAGGGAGAGAGAGCAGCTGAGACGCGAGCTAAGCTCAAGGCTTGAGATTGAATTTCTTTAAGCATTTGCTTCTGCATTTCATTAACGAAATTTTCGATTTTCTTGTCAATTAGGCAGCTGCAAACTTTTGACTATTTATCTTCGTTAGCCACTCGCTGTTGGAAGCTCACAAACACTGCGAGAGTGTGTGCGTGTGTGTAAATGTTTTACCAACGAGACTTTATAAGCAACACACACTCGCACGCCAAGTATTTGACAAAAACACTTTTGAACTTTTTGGCATTTGCGTGCTGCAATCGAATAGGAATAAGCCGAGTTAAAGGAAATTACTTTGCCAGCTAAACTCTTGCCGTCTTTGCAGTGGCGGATAAGAGTATCATATAAATTACTAATTTCCTAAGTTACTAATTAACGAGAGTTTCGCAAATTCTTTAATTGAACTAAGCATAGCAAAAGTCGAACTAAAGCGAGGCTCATTAAAATATCGATGCATGTTCAAATATTCAAGAATTGAAACATGTAACATGCATATATGCACACATGCATGTATGTATGTCAGCTACATAAATATGTTTGTATATTTATGAATGCAATAGGTACTGTTGTTATTTCGTATTCTGTATTCTCTTTATTCGACTGCTGTTCACTTTTGCATATTTTGGGTTTCCCGGGCTCTTTCGTTTAGCTACTTTTTTTCTAAAAAAAAAAAAAATAAAATTGCAATATCCTTTAAGCCATTTCCGCTTGTTGCTCAATGCCCTCTTTGTGTAATGCGGAAATAACAATGCGCCAAGGGGATTTGCAAGTGCAACACACACACACACTCACACACACACGTATACATATGAAATCCAAAACATGCTCATAACAATGTGGCTTTGCCAAAATACTTGCGAAAAGCGACGCATTGAGAAATATTTGTGATATCTTTTGCCTTGGATTTGTTGCCAAAATTCTTTCGTGCTGTGGCTTATTGTACTTTCATTTCCTTCAGCAGCTACAAACAAGGCCAATGCTATCAGGCTGAAGTTAAAGCAAAACGCATTAATTATTTGAGCTAGGCAGCACCTTGAAACTTTTATCATCGTTTGCTGTGCAGCTAACTGCAATTAATAATAAAATACGAGTATTCAATCGAGAGTTAGCCATGCTCACTGCTGGCAAATCCTTTTCTGCAGCAACAGCGGCACCTAATTTGGACGCGTGTCAAGAACTGAGTCACTTTGGACAGCCGGACGGACGGTCGACGGACGGATAGACGCAGCTCGACAACTGAAGCTGTTCGCTTGTCTGGCAGTTGGCGTCTGTTGGCGCCAGTGGAGCATTTAGCTAATTGTCTGCATTTGTCAAGCGCAGAACATGGCAGCGAAAAAAATGCGCATTAAATTTATAACAATTGTTTTACAATTGCCGTCAAAAAAAATAAAAATAAAACCCAACGAAAAAAGCTACCTAAAAGCATTGTCACTGCGTTACTTTTGCTGCGGACTGACGAAAGTATTTAGCCAATTGGCAACATTATTTAAGAATTGGCCTGCTGCAGGCGCCCTGATTTATGTTGCAGTTGCTTTTTTTCAGCTACACTAAATTTTTGGCACACACATGTGCCATCCACTGCGTGTGCGTGAGCCTGTGTGTGTGTGTGTGTGATTCTGCACTAATTTGCAGCTAGTTTAATAAATTTGACAGTGCGCCACATGCGTGTGCAGAAAGTTTGTGTGTGTGGGTCAAAAACTTTTAATTTCTTGTTTGGCAAGCGGATTCGTGTTATAAATTTCCACCACTTGACCGAGCACCAACACCACCCGACTCTATATGTGTGTGTGAGTGTGGTAATTGTATTGGTATTTATATTTGCCAAAGTGGGCAATGCTAAGCTGCGAACATAAATCACCCAAAGCTTGCGTAGAGTGGCAATTAATGCAAAGCAGCCAAGGAAACAGTTGCCGCTCGATAAGACGGCCAGCCGTTGACTCTTCTCCATTGCTGCTGCTGCTGCTGCTGCTGTTGCCGCTTTCCATAAACAATTTGCAATAAAAATGCAAGCCAACTGCTGAGGCTGCAGCAATAACAATGGGCAAAAAAACATTGAAAAATATATATACATGTAGTAAATATTATATTTTATTATTATATTGATTTGTTCTTATTATATGGGATTAGTTTTAGTTACACTCTAATTACAGTAGTTTTATGCGAATTGCATTTTCTTAGTTGCTACCACTCACTACGGCTGACGCTATGCGACTTACTGCTTCTTAATTCTCTCTTTATCGCTCCCGATCACTAGTTCCTATTATGATCGCAACACTAGTTCTCTTATTCATATGCCAGGGGTGTTATAACTTTTGAAATCCCACATTCGGCCCTCCTGACAAGTCCTTCGACCCGAAGGAATTCCACCTCTTCATATATTCTGACACTGTCTTCGTTCTATGTGGTCCTTCTCCGACTCCTACCTTTTCTACCTCATATCTGCCATGATCTTTCTTTCCTAATATCTATACGGTCCTAGATACTTTCCTTTCAATTTCAAACCTGTACCATATTGGGTACGTTTTATGGCTACCAAATCGTTGATATCGTACTGGATTTCTGCTTTCCTTCTTAAATTGTAATTTCTCTTGTTTTCTTCCTGTATCTTATGAATATTTTCTCTGGCTCGTACTCGCACTTTATTTCGCTCGTTGTTTAATTCGTCAAACAAGCTTTCATCAATCAACTTCCTTAATTCAAGATCGTCTGACAAACGCATTTCTAAACCTGTTAAAATTGTGAAAGGTGGCACCTTGGTACTTCGTGGTGTGGTATTATTAACTATTTGCTGAACTCTCCCAAGATGCTTGTACCAGCTTCCGGAACAGTCATGACTTAACTTCGAAAGCATCGGCACTACAATCTTATGCATTCTTTCAACTTGGCCATTTCCACGAGGTACTCCAGTAGTAATTTGTAAGTGAGCGATACTTTGTTTCTGGCAATAATCTTTAAAGGTGTGCGAGGTGAATGCTGTACCTCGGTCTGACACTATTCGCTCAGGATTTCCAAATACCACAGCTTGCCTTTCTAAACACGAAATGACTTCATCTACACCCGTACTACGTGTTGGGTATAGCCACACAAATTTTGAGAAAGCATCTACTACGACCAATATGTGATTATAGCGCTTATTTGTAGACTCCATTGGTCCGACATGATCAATATGGTATGTACATAATGGTCTATCCCCTTTATCAATTGGAGAGAGAAATCCTTCTTTCTTTCCACTTTTTGCATTCCTAATTATGCACTCTATACAGTTGTTCACGATATTTATTGTTTTATCTTTCAAATTTTGAATAAAATAATCTTTCTCTACGAGGTCTTGAGTTTTTGCAGCTGAAAAATGCCCTTGTTTATGTGCAATCTGAATGATTTCAATTTCCATTTGTGACGGCACAACAATCAATTTACGGTTTAGATCTTTAAACAAAATTTCATTCTCTATATAAAAATCTTCATAGGTTTTATCTTTCACGATGCTTCTTATAACTCTAATCCAGTCATCGCTTAATTGTGCTTCCTTCAAACGATGTACTAAACTATCAGTCAACATGTAACATGAAACTCGACTCAACGCATCAACGTGACGCATTTTTGATCCTGAACGGTGTTCGATCTCATAGTCAAAATCTTGCAAGTACATTGCCCATCTAGCTACACGCAAAGGAACGTCTTTCTTTTCATAGTCATTGTAAATGCGTTGCAATCAGTTACAATTTTAAACTTCATGCCTAAGACATACGTGCGCCACTTCATTAATGCATTCATTACAGCTAGGACTTCTAATTCATAAGAGTCGTATTTTTCTTCGGCTTCCGTTGTCTTCTTACTCATGTATTGAACAGGATGAAGTGAACAATCTTCGGGATCTTTTTGCAATAACACCCCACCATATCCGAACTTGCTTGCATCTGTATGAATTTCAGTTTCTAATTTCGGATTATACAATTTCAACACTGGGCTATTTATTAACGCGGCTTTTAATTGTTCGAAAGCAATATGCTCTAATTCTTCAAATCTAAATGGAACATCTTTTCGAAGTAGATCCGTCAAAGGTTTTGCTGTTATTGAATATCCTTCCACAAATTTTCGAAAATAAGAAGTAAGCCCTAAAAATCTCTGAACGGCCTTCCTATCTTGTGGGACTGGAAAATTCGAAACTGCCTGTGTCTTTTCTTTACTTGGACTTATTGTACCCCTTTGGATAATATATCCTAAGAAATTGACTCTTTCCTGCAACAACTGACACTTTGACCAATTTATTCGTAGACCACTTTTCTCTGCAACGCTCAGTACCCTTTTGAGCTTTATTAAACCCTCATCGAAATCGGCACTCGGAATAATGACATCGTCCATATAAACGACAGCATCGCCATTTTGTATTAATTCACGCATAACTGACATTATGAATCTTGTAAACACCGCTGGAGAATTGGAAATTCCGAAAGGTACATAGAGAAATTCGTACTGCCCCTTTTGAGTAACGAACGAAGTGTATTTCTGCGAACTTGATTCAACTGGAACGTGGAAGAATCCATTGGTCAGATCTAACGTGGTAAACATAAACGCCCCCTTGTAATTTATCTATCACACAATCCATGTTTGGAATAGGAAAATTATCTCGGATCACCTTCTCGTTTAATTTTCGATAATCACAACATAAACGTTTCTTGCCATTCTTTTTAGACACCAACACGATTGGAGAGGCATATTCCGAAACACTTGGCTTAATTATTTTCTCTGCTAACCACTCTTTTATTTGTTTGTCAACAACTTCTTGTTCGCACTCTGCTATTCTTCTCGGGTGTTGATATACCGGCAACTCGTCAGTTAATACAATTTTCATTTCAATTGGAGAAGTTGGATTTTTTACTGGCTGATAAGAGTCTACTATTTGTCTCACCGTTTGTTGTTGTAACTTAGTCAAGTGTGGCAACTCTAAATCTACTGTCTCCTTATCTTGGTCTGAAGTAAACAGACAGATGTCTCTAAACTCATTTAACACTTCGGAACAAGAAACACCTTCAATTTTTGTATCTGCATCTACCTTATCCGATTTAGGTTTCAATATCGTTCCTCCTTTAGTCACTACTAAGTCGACAAAATCTAGAATCGTTCTGCCAATAATAGCCTCAAAAACCATATCTTCATCTGGCACTACATGAAATTCGATATTCATTTCGATATTATCAATTTTTGCTTTTATAATAAAACTTCCAAATGTCATGATCTGACTGTCGCCTATGCCGTTCAAAGTTTTACTAAGACTGGATAGCTTCTTTATTTCTAACTTTCGATATACACTTTTCTGTATGAGACACAGGTCCGCTCCGGTATCAACTAAGCCTTTGCAAATCACTGTGCCACAAGCTATATCTTTCAATTCCAATCCAGAATGCG
Source organism: Drosophila koepferae (assembly GCA_030914345.1). Lineage (NCBI taxonomy): Eukaryota > Metazoa > Arthropoda > Insecta > Diptera > Drosophilidae > Drosophila > Drosophila koepferae. Next base: position 5,267,064 of record JAUESR010000206.1, on the reverse strand, counting down.
TGAATGTACTCGATAGCTTATTTATCGACTCTTTTCCACTAACACTACTTTCCGATTTACTCTGATTGTTTTCAATTTCACCCTTGCACTGCATGGCACGATGTCCGGGCTTACCACATTTGAAACAAGACTGGTTTTTAGGACAATTTTTCAAAATGTGCGAGTCAGCTCCGCATTTAAAGCATTTTCTTTCTTTGCTTGCCGAGGAATTTCTATTGTTTAAATTCTCGCTTTAACAATTGTTGATTCAAATTTATTCGATACCGCCTTCGAATTTCGCAACCTCTGATAGCTTTCTATCTGTATTTTTAGCTGTTTGATTGATTGAGCTTGATACAAAAGCATCTTATTTGTTTTCGAATCTGGTATTCCTTCGATGAAATAATCAATTAAGCTCTCTTCATCTAAATCAGTGTTTTTAGCTATCTCCATTAACGTGTACAAATATTCTTGAAGAGTCTCGTCTTTCTTCAACTGTCTCTTTCTCAACCGTCTATGAATTTCTGCCGATGATAATCGTATCTCGAATTCACTTCTCAATGCATCTTTCAGTTTATCCCAGCTATTTATACCTCTCTGACTGCGAATAAACAACTTAGCAGGACCACTGAGTAATTGCTTAGCATACACGAATAGCTGTAATTCTGTCCACTGCACTGTAGCTCCACATTCTTCTAGTTCTAGAATCCACTGTTCTATATCCATTAAACTTGAGCCATCAAATTTATTTACACTATCTTCTACGTCTTTGAGTGTAAACCACGATCTGCTATGCTCTAAACTACGCGCCAAAGGAACTGAATTCACAGATTCATCTTCCGAAATTTCTTCTGCGACTCCCAAACCATAGTGCTCTAACAGTCTGTTCTGCAGTTCTATTTTGCGTCCACTCGTACTCAGTTGCAACTCTTCGAGTTTTCCTTTTAATTGGCTAACAACAAGCCCTAAAATCTCACTTCGTTCCATTTTATAATTATTTGTTAGCTTATTTAAAGTTATACCGTTTATATTATTCAACAGCCCAAGCTGTGAATGTACATATAAATTCTGTTAATTAACACTGATTTGTCGCGTACAATTGCTCGTTGCTATGGCGTTCTTTTACTTATACATACAGACTTTTGCCGCGCAATTACAAACTCGAATTTCGTCATACGCTAATTCTGCTTCTTCTACTATTGTTTCTCTCTGTCGCTGTATTACAGCTCACCAACTTTCATGACCTTGTCACAGATTCCCTCGACGCACTTTCCATCAACGCACAGCCACCTTGCTTGCGATCCTGATCGGCTACGTCCAGTTCTTCTATGCGCCTGTGATTCCAACGACGAATCTCCGTACCAGCCTTGCACGCACAGCCACCTTGCATGCGTCTTTGACCAACTGCGATTCCACCGACGAATCTCAGCAACAGCAACAACTTTGAATAGCTGATCTTAACGCACAGCCACTTGCTTGCGTTCTTGATCAATTACGTCTTCTTTGCCAGCCTCCAATACTTAATCGCAACGCACAGCCACCTTGCTTGCGCTCCTGATTAACTGCGATTCCCACGACGAATCTTCCCACCAGCAACACCTTTGAGTAATTGATCGTAACGCACAGCCACTTTGCTTGCGTTCTTGATCAGCTATGTCTTCCTTGCCTGCTTCCAGTACTTAATCGCAACGCACAGCCACCTTGCTTGCGCTCCTGATTAACTGCGATTTTCGGTCAACTACGTCTTCCTACGCACCAGCTCATCTGCCTGCGTATCCGCAAGTTCTAACGTACACTTCTTCGACGTTGTTGCATGCACACTCTTTCTTTCCCTTCTTTTGCATGCGTATCTCGGTTTTCATCGGAAAAGAGAATTTCACCAGAACTTGAAATTGTCACTGAGCGTCTCTTTCTCTCTCGCTCACACCCTCACAATTCATTTGTATTCTCTTTCACCAACTTTGTCTTTCGCGGCTAAATTATTAATTTTTAGTGTAACTTGGACCAGAATCCCGGTTGAGCCCCCATTTGTAGTAAATATTATATTTTATTATTATATTGATTTGTTCTTATTATATGGGATTAGTTTTAGTTACACTCTAATTACAGTAGTTTTATGCGAATTGCATTTTCTTAGTTGCTACCACTCACTACGGCTGACGCTATGCGACTTACTGCTTCTTAATTCTCTCTTTATCGCTCCCGATCACTAGTTCCTATTATGATCGCAACACTAGTTCTCTTATTCATATGCCAGGGGTGTTATAACTTTTGAAATCCCACATACATATATATAATATGAAGCACGAATTAGCCAGAAAGTATGCAACAAAAACGGCAGCAGGAAGCGGACGCAATAAAATATGCACAAACTGCCAGTTGGCTGCGACGTGCAGAGTGTCGGGGCAAGGCGATAACGATAACGATAACAATAAACTGGGTTCAGGCTGTGCACGTGCACATTGAAGAAGAAAGCACCCAAGCTCGCTCGAATGCACTGCGTGCGTTCGCATTAAGAGCTTAGCAATGCCAGTCCCCATTTTTACCATATACAGCACAGCGTGGAATATCTTAATGCAGACTAAGAATTTTTCGAAGAAACACACACACACACAAACAGAAACCTTGTTGTATATAAGAAAGTACTAGGCATTCTATGAAAATTTGAAATAATATTAAAGTTTATTTTATAAACTTGAACTTTATTTCAAATAAGACAAATCATCAAATAAGGAAGGGAATAATGAATGAAGATTGAATAAAATGCTTGAAAAGTAAATCTTATATCACTTTTCCATGTATATATACAATAAAAATTAGATTGATTATTTATTTATTAATTATTTAATTAACTTGTTTTTTAATGTACTTATTTATTTATTTATTAGTTATTCAATTTGTTTTAAATAGAAAACTTGATTTAGTTGTCTTAAAAGTAGTAGTTGCAGAAAATTTCTTCGATACATTTATATTTATATATATTTTTATGAAAAACTAGATCTAATGATTAATGATATATAATTTTATATTTGATTGCCGATAAGAATTTTAATTGATAACTTTGGAATGGAAATCGTTATCGAGTTAATCTCGATATGCGAGTACAATATTCGTACCTAACACAACAATAATAAGTCTCTCGCTCTTGTAGTTTCTGTTCTGTATATAAAACATTAGACCTGATATCCAATTTGGAATGGCTTCAGGATACACAAAAAAAAAAAAAAATAAATATCTAATGGAAAACCATGTACCCTGAATTCCCAATTATAATTTTTTTTAAATGTATTAAATAAATACAAATAATGTATAGATACTGCAATGAATAATAATTATTGCTGTAGCTGAAGCGTGCTCCAAACTTATCTACTAAAAATACACTGAGAAATTGTCATGTATCTTTGCAGCTGTCAAAAGTGTTGCATAAATTATGCAATATTCAAAAGTTTCACTTGGCAGCGCTGGGGCCGAGAGTTTCATGGTTCATCTGAGCTCCATTGCTCCTTCTGCGATACATTTGCTTCTGCGACTCTTCTGAGTCGCCTTAAAAATTCGATGTGCTCTGTTTGGTGTCTCGACTGCCGAGTGTTGTGCGTCGCATTCTCTATTCATCAGAAGTCATGTACATATGTATGTACCACATATATGATAGGTGACACTTGCTAGTTGTTTGACAAACACTGGGATTATGCAAATGAAGTTAGTAACGTTTGGAATTCATAAACATTTCTATATTTCATGAGCACTCATGAACATTTATGCAGCACTATATGCGAGCTGAAACATAAACAATAACAAAAACAAAAACAAAAGCCAAATGTTGTTTGTGTTAGTTTTGCTCATCCTCTTATGTTGCCCGCATCTATGTGTTTTCATTGGTTGTTTGCGTCAAATGACTTGGACGTACGTGTTTGCAAATGAATTGCTAAGAGTTCGCTCCGAGTTTTCTGTCGCCCCATTGGCCCTCGGTAGGAAATGCCTTTGAATACTTAAGTTTGCAATTGAGTTGCACTGAAACTGTGCCTAATTCAATCACCTGAACTGCAGTGAAACAGCTTCGATTCTCGCAATCAACTAACTTCGCACATGGCCATGTGACACTAAAGCTTTTATCTGATTATCTTCGCATAGGGCCGGGGCCTTGCCTAGTAAACGAAACTGAACAGATGGCAAACAGCCAAAGCAAAGCAAAAACAGATATCGGCAACATCAACAGCAACAGCAACTGCTTGAGTACTTTGGGCCAACCACTAGCAAAAACAATGTACAACAAAATAAATCAGTAGAGCCAAAGGCAAAGGCAAAGGCAAAGCCAAAAGCCCAGCAAAGGCCGCTGGAACAATGGTCGACCAGCTGGTCACCTTTGTGGACTCGGTCGCAAGGTGACCGTGGCAGCAGTGGAGAAAACGCCCAGCGAGAGTTCAGCTAGGAAATCGCATTATGTTCTTAACTCGCTCAGCACTTGCTTCCTATTATATTTTGTCGTCTCTTTCTCTCTCTCTCTCTCTCTCTCTCTCTCTCTCTCTCTCTCTATCTCTCTTTGCGGACCTCGCTGCGCTATCTTTCAGCTGCTTTGTTATTTTGATTTTATTCTTTTCTAACGATGCTCCGACTTTGATTGTGCATCTTTTTCTTTCTTTCCTTTTTTTTACTCTAGCTGATGCTGCCTCTGCTGCCACAGCTGCCGCCCTATCGAGGGGGCTATAAATATGAGAAAGCATTTCATAAGATATCCTTAATTAAAGTAATTTCCTCTCTGCTATGGCTGGGTCAGATTTACTGCGGGTTCGGTTTAGCTTTGCCGCTTGAAGCGTGTGCACATGCTGAAATTAAATTTGCAAAGAAGAGTAAAAGGAAATAAGCTACGTAGCATAAAGGTGCGACCGAAATATGGCAGCACAATGACCCCGTTACGCACACACACAAACACACAAGCACGCCGACAGACAGGCAGCCCGTGTGAGTCTGGGGTGAGAGCCACCCCACATGTGCGCGACTCCACAGCAAAGGGTTAAGAGCGAAGCTTCGTGTGGCCATTAACATGAAATTTTTAACAACAGCCAGGCAAGAAGCTCGCCGGTTCACCTGAACGACATTCTTGTTAGCATTCTTGTTGTTTGTCGTGTTGTTGTTGCTGTTGCTGTTGCAGCAGCGATTGCGGTGGGTGGATGATTGCAAACGACATAAGCAGTGTCGAGGTGTAGCAACAGCAACAGCAACAGCAACAGCAACAGGAGCTGCTTTTGTCATTGCTTTCAATGGATCTCCGACTTCCACTTTATCCAGCGTCCATGCTGTGCTTTTATTCATTGTTGTTTTCGGACTGCGGCATTTTGTTTTTAAGCTCTGCACCCTTAGTTACTCGGGCTCTTCCTTTTCTAGCTCACTTCGCCCGCTTTAAGCCAGCGCGTAAGAGCCGTGCAGCACCTATTTTTTTCACCTTTTCAATGTGTGCGCCATAAGTACTCAAAGCTGTAACTGCACAATGCAACAGCAACAGCAACAACAATAATAGAAACAGCGACCGCAGCAGCAGCAGTAGCAGCAGCAGTAGCAGCAGCTGCAGCGGGACTTATCCTGCTTTTGTTGTTGTTTTCCCTTTCTGGACGTCGGCGCACAGGATGCGACGCATATTTATCGCTTTTTTATGTGATATAAACGTTTCGGAATTGGCAACGTAAAGCATTAAATTTATTGTGAGAGAAATTGAGATTGCAACTACTAGCTGCTGCAGGCGAGCTCCATGGTAAATAAGTCGCTGTTAGCTGAAACAGAACGTAATTGATTCGGCTTGGCATCTGTGATGACATTTCATGCCGAGGCTAATTAGCTGAAAGATTCGTAACGCCCAGTTGCGCCACTAAATGGCAAGAGTTTGCCTGATATCAGTTTAGTTATTGTCAGCACTTGAAATGAAAGCTATGCAATGTCTTCTGCTGTTGCTGCTCCTTGTGGGCACAGTTGTGGCGAAGGAGGAGCTGCCGGATCCAGAAAATCCGGAACCACTTCTTCCAGAAATGACATCAGCAACCGATAAACCCGACAATACGACAACAGTGCCAGACGACAAGAGACTTGTGAACGGTCCCTTCAGGAGATGCAAGTCACATGAGATATTGACTGAAAACAAGGGATGTGTTAATCGCAAAAAGTTCATGCAGGGCATCCTGTTGAAGACCTGGAACGATGCGAGTATAGAAGCGGCGAAGGCCGATGCCGGTCTGAATCGAACCAATACCTGTAAAGAGGATGAGGTACAGACGGCTGTTGGCTGTGAGCCAAAGCCGGCACCAGTGCGTGACAACGAAAGTCCACGGGTATCCCTATCGCCCAACTATCTGATTGGAAATAGGGTCTACAAAGACAAATTTTCCATACCCGAAACAGATGTGAAATTAATTCCATACCATGCCGTGAATGCAGATGCTGGAAGTGCACCTGAACAACCTCCACCAGAATCTGAAGTCCAGAGCTCTTTCAGAGACATTATCGAAGAAAATGGAAATGGTCAACGCCCAGAAAATGTTCAAGAGCTTAAGCCAGATGGCACACAGAAAGTTATTGGCCACAATCGGCCAAGAAAATACGCCTTCTTGCCGGGCAGACTGCTTCTGACCTTCCGCAAGTGTCGGCCCTATGAGGTATTGGCAAGGGGTAAGCGCTGCGTTCGAAGGAGGGGCAAAGTTGGATTCTACAAGCACAGGAGCCATAAGTATGGAAGTCAGAAGCGACATCGTCACGACTCGATCTACAAGAAGAGACGCAATTAGTGCTAATGCTTGCTTCAAAATGTAGCTGCAGCAGAAAAGCAAAAATAATATAAAAATAATCACACAATAAATTACTCCAACTAGATCAGAATCTGGACATAAAAGTCATTTTCTTTGAAGAACTTGTGGTTCACACACACACACACACACACACACACACACATGCCCACGCACACATACAGAGAGTAAGTAATTTACTCAAAGTAATTTAAAATTTTGTTTTAAGCCCAACCATTCCGTTTAACGACTACCAATTTCATAGGTCCCTTTAATGGCATTGACAGCAAATTGGATTTTTGCCTTGAGCCACTGCGCAACAAATTCGAATAGATACGTGCGGAGGCTGTTTAGGCTTCGAGTGATGTGCTTGTAAATGAGCTCGGTTATTTTATAATATGTGCAAGGTTTATAAATGTAAGAGCATAATTAAATGGGATTTGCGCCTTGGGTTACTGAACTCAGCGCCGCTCTGGACAGCCGGATGGCACGAGGGGGGTTGGGGCCGGGCTTGTATTATGATTGCGCAACGGATTACTGGGCAGCTGCGAAATGGATGGCTTTGACATGCTAATTAGTTAACCTCTCTCGCATAGTTTGCTGCCAGCCGTAACCGTAACGTATTTTATGTACAACAAAACAACGGACAAATATCTACGATACGTTCGGTTGCGAAGGGTCGGTTTTGGCGTTGCTCATACGCCACGTTTGACAGACCTCAGACGATGCGAAGCGTTTAAGTGCCAGCCAGCCGACACCAAACATGATGAATAGTTCTGCAATAATTACATTACTTGGCAGTTTCGTGTTCACTCCTGTCGAAAGAAAGTCACACGTGGCTGCATCTCTGGCCACATACAGATGTAAGCCACTGTAGTCGTCTATTATTGTATATGCGTTTTGCTGTGCAAATAGTGTGCCATCAATATGAGCAGCTGCTGGCGCAACATTAATCATATTCCCTGTTAATTAATCAATTAATTATGTTCTTGAAACTGTAAATTTGTCGCCTTGTGCTTAGTCAGTGCTCAGCTGCGACCTCTGATTCATAAATTATTGCCAAGACCTCCATCCAACTGCCTATCGCTTGACAGCATTCAATTCTAATACCTGCTTAATATATTAAGATATTTATTGGACATCTTACATTTATGCTTGCCTCTATCTTTCGAATCTATTGTCAAGCATTCTTAGTAAATACGGCTCAAGGCTAAGCCGCTTTGCAGCTCATTAGGCTGATATATGATTTTACTCATAGTTTGAGTCGCTAAGCCAGCAATCTGACTGCATATTGCATTTGTCAGCGCTTCAAATATAAATCGCATCGCAAGTTGTCAGCGTGAAATTGAAATTCATGAAATATCGAATATTGAAATATTTAAATCGAATGTCAAAATTTTTCTCTCTGTCTGTCTGTCTTTCTGTCCGTCAGCAGCTGGCGAGCCGAGCTGTCAGTAAATTGTACGAAAACTTTTCTCCTCAACTTGCAATATTTCCACTATATTTTCCCTGACGCGCACAACTGACATCAGCCATGAGTGTATGAGTGTGTGTAAGAACAGTTTTTCCTTTGTTCAGTCTTGTCTGATGTATCAAATGTTCTATTAGGCAGTGAAATATAGTGAAATAAAATATGGCATGATGCTGCACAATCTGCATAAGCATGAATAATCGCAGCTCTCGCTCACGCTCCTCAGATTTGCTGTGTAGCAGATCTTCCCTATTATTATAGTCTGGCCTAAGATACTTTATGATTACCTGAGAACAAAAGCAATACAGCAGTAAACAAAAGAAAAGAAAGTTCGAATAGTGTCGAAGCGAAAAGTATTCATTTGAGCTGGCAATTGGATATGGGCTATTAGCAGAGGCGAAACACTGCTTAAATAGCCTTAAAGCTAAACGAAATGTACATCAACTGTGGACTTTAGAGTCGTACTGCGGACTGCGAGTCGTCAATTGAAGTGCTTCTGCCGGCGCATGTACTGGCTGCGTATTTGCATATTGTTGTTTGCTTTGGTAATTAAGTTACCAACTTATTAAGCGTGTTTATGATGTTTACACAACAATTTATTTACCATAATATTTGCAGGCATTTAAGCCAAGCTGCTGCTGTTGTTGTTGTTATTGTATTTGTTGTTGTTGTTGTTGCTGTTGCTGTTATTATTGCTGGAGTTCGCGCTAATATTGTTACAACTGCGATTCGTGTGCCAGACTCTGTGCACAGATTTGTGGCGATTTGAGTTGTGCAAATAAATGAATAAACCGTAAAAAAAAAAGAACAACAAAAAATACCACCAGACACTCAAACAATAATAAAACATTCAATTAAGCGCCGCGCGCTGCGGCTGTTCGGGTAATTACATAAATGGTTTATTTATTCCGTGTTTCGCTGGCCAGTGAAAATAAATAATTTTACTCGATTCGCGCTCTGTAATATATATATATATATATAATTAAATGCCGAGCTGCTGCTACACCGTCAGTCAGCTGATGTCAATTGCCATAAGAACAAGCTCATAAACGTTACGCATACGACATGTAAGCCCATTGAAAGCACGTCGCGACGCCGTCCGGCTAGGATAGCATCATCTAGATGGTAGACAAACGTGGCTCATGAAATACCTTACGCAACGGCCCCACACAGACCAAAGCGCTTAGTCATACTGGCATATCGTCCAGCTTGTACTTGTATCTGGTAGGACGGACATAGTATGAGGGGCCGTCACTTAATAGATGCAGACACATACTGAGCATATCCTGGATCGTGTCCTTGTGCCGGGGAATGTTGATGATTTTGATGTTCGTGTCATTTGAAAGCGTTATGCGTGACGAAACGGAAGCTCTTAAAAGCCACAATAACTAAACGCTTGAACTGAAGCCAAAAGCCGTCGGCCTGAACTTGCCATCCCTCTCTCAAAAGAGGCAGCAAAATATTCATAGTCCTTCAGCAGTGTCGTCCTGGTTGGCGGCGTATGCAGCGGTCGCCATGGCACATTAAGAAGGACTCTTGGCTGGCTGTAAATTCTACTGTTTTATGCGCTTTTTGTTACGCACTGCTAGACCGTGGGCCGGACAGTGCCAGGCACTGGGCTGAGCCACGCCCCCAAAATAATGACGCCAAATGTAGCAAGAAGCAAAGCAAAAACATGAGCTCATTATTTTAATTAGATGCGAGTCAGGAGTCTCCTCTAATCATGACTTTGTGCCAATTTGCCAATTTGCCAATTTGCCAGTTAGCCAAATGCTCACCAATGTGGCAGCTGTGTAGCATTTAATTAAATTAAGTAAATGTCGCAGTGTCATTATATGTTGTTTGTTTTTGAGCATTTTAATGCATTTTAAATATTGGCTTTGCAGGCAGTGATTACGAGTGGGGCTGGGGGCGTGGGGTAGGCATTAGCATATTTCATATATGAATTCATAATGTGCTGCAACATAATTTAGATCAGAGAGACAACATGACGTTGGCATAATGCGACTCGGCCCAGCAGGCCGATCAAATATCAATAGCTAATCCACTGGGAAGCCATGTGCCAGATAAGCACGCAGCTCCCGCTCAGCTCGTACGGCCGTACAGCACGTAACCTGCGGCCGACTGAGACATATTGGGTTAGGCCACAAGCGCGCTGGCCTGGCCATATAAAAAACGAGGCCTGGTGGCAGAGGACTGATGTATAGTCTATATGTCAAATACATCAAAGTTGGGTAGCTGTTTGCCCTGGCAGCTAAGCAAACATCGGCCCAAGTCCGTCGAGAGCTGAGCCGCAGTCTGAAATGTGTATATCATTTGGATTGATTGCCGAGCCCGAAAAGCTAGGCCATGATGCGTCTTTGTTTGTTTGTAACTGTCGGTCTCGGCCTCAGCCTGAGCCTGGTCCGTGTTTCCGTGTGTGTGCTTTGGATTCCGTCAAACTCGATGTGCCCAGTGAAAAGTGGCAGGAGCGAAGCCCACATATGCTTCCGTTGTCACACTTGGATTGTTGGCACGTGCAGAGACGTAAATGAGTTATGAAATGTGAAGCTGTTGTCTAAGAGGCTGCCTGAGTGGGACGTGCAGCAGAATTATTAATAAATCAAAGTGTAAAACTTCAGAGCCAATATCGGATTTATATGTGTTTAGAGAAGCTAAGGCCACTGATTATAATTTAGTAGAAAACCTTAACTTGAGGTTCGCAAATAAACACAACAACATAAAAGAGCTCGAGTATTAAGCCTTGATCTGAGTTTATTCATTGAACTACTGCAGTTATCAATGAATAGAAAAATGTATTTATTGAAACAGTTTTAAAGGAACTTGTTGTCCCTTAAGTGTGAGAAAAACACTCCTCACAAACCCTTCTGAAGCGTAGGCCTGAAAGACATAAAACACTGAGAACGTAAAGTTCAAAGTGACATTTCGGCAATAGTGCAAAACAATGCAAGATACAAGTGCACAGACTGACACACACACACACACACACACACACACAGAAGCACAAGCATACATGAGACAGGATACTCGTCGAAGCGAGCACTTGAAGGCACCACAGAAAGCCAGCGGAAAGATGTCGACGAAGTGCAAAGCGCTTCAAACGATTTTCCGCAAAGTTGACTGCTCCTTGCAGTGGAAGGTGTTCCAGAGTGCCTGCGAGCGTATATTGGTGTGTATCGGTGTGCATGTTTATGGCCACAACAGAGACAGCTGAAGAAGAAGCAGCCACAGCAGCAGCAACAACAACAACAACAGCAATAGCAGCAACAGAGCCTGAAATACAATTTTCGCCAAAAGCCTTTAGGTATTTCACGCCAGCAAAATATGCGAGTAGGTTAGTAGACAGGCGTGGGCGAGGGAGGGAGATCGGCGAGTTCGTGTGTGCTGCCAACTTCACACCCAATGGCGGCAAATTTTTGGCAACAAACTTGTATGTGCGACTAAGATGAAGCAGCACTACCCAAAAGGCGAGAAGAATAAGATGAGAATGAGAATGAGAATGAGAATGTTTATGTTCATGTGTATGCGAAGAGCCTGCCAAGGGCCAAGCGCTGAGGTGTGCGTGTGTGTGTGTGTGTGTGTGTGTGTGTGGCAGTCTGCGAATTTATTGCCCAGGGAAGCATATCCTTAGCTGCGCGGCGCTTTTTGCGTTGCCACCACCAGCGCTGCAACATGTCGCAAAGTTGTCGAAGCGTGGGCGGCTCAGCTGCCGGTGCAGCGGGAATAGACTCTCGTAACTTGGCTAACAGCAAGACAACAGAAGAAGAAGAAGAAGAAGAAAAAACGCTAAGAGTCGAATATGTTTTAGTGGCGCAACTGTGCTGACAGTTGTGTAAAATATACGCGCTCTCATAATTTATATCAGTTTTGTTAACTGAACGTGACTGCGTCGCGAGACCAGAGCTACTTATCAACCGCCAGCTGCTAGTCCTTTACCGTACTGACAGAGACTCGACCTTTCTGCCGGGTCGTGCCCTGACATCGGCGTGCCGTCGATGTCTACACGTTCGTGCAATTAGCCAAATGGCTCCACGGCTTGACTTGTGCCTTTTGTTCGCTTTTAACGGCGAGCCTTCAGCCAAGACATTGGAATTTTTCATACACATATTTGCTAGTTTATGCTTTAACTGGCCCACCCCAGCTTAATCCTATATACAATTTGAGCAACACGAAACCTCAAAGTGCCTAAAGTCCAAAACCCACAATTTTAAATCCCAAGTATTCTTCAATTAGTGGTCAGGGCATAAAACAACTGCCAAGTCGAGCGAGCCTCGGCCATTGCTCGTGTTTAATTAACTAATCTACATACATGAAGTAGAGGGGAAAAAAAACACACACACACACACACTCACACACAACAAATGCCAGAGATGTGACAAATTCAGCTCTCTAATTTGCAAACGTTAATCCAATTTGAAAACTTAAATGCTTTAATCAGAAAATGTGTTCTGACCACATAAACCACAGAATACTTGTACGTAAAATGTCTCCTTTGGCTTTTGATTTTACTTCAGTGTCAATTTAGCTGGGGCTGCTTTGGTGAAATGAGGCTAAAGCCTACACATGACCATTTCATCGTTGGATCGACGAAACCGCAAAGCCAATTATTTGAATTTATCAAGCTGAGTCAAGTTGAGGACAGACCTTTCGCCAGAGGGGCTAGCAGTCGAGAGTCTCAATCAACACTCGGACTCTCAACAACAGCTCGATAAATATGAATGCTGTCAAAGGAATTGTGATTAAGACAGGCCAAAGTAATCGAAATCGAAATCGAAATCGAAAAATGAAAAATAAAAATAAATAAAAATAAGATGAGAAGAAGAGAAAATCAACAACGCTTGGCTATGGCCAACAACAAAGGCTGTAAATCTCATCATTCTTCATTTAATTTCCCATTCTCGTCCTGCATTACAACCAAACATCTCGTATAATAAGGAAGTCTTACACGCGGCTCCCAGAGTGCTTTCACGCTTCTTATTGTTGTGAGAAACTTCGATTAAATAATAATCAAATAAAATTATGTGATGGCCGAGCGCAATAATTGCCGCACTCTCTCCATCCAGATAACGATGCACATAATTGAAATCCACAATGCTCTGATTTTTATAGCTGTCCGCCATCATCGCCATCTTTGGCATCATTGCTGCTCGGCAATCCTTCAGATATAAATTTTTTTGCTTCATGATGCTGCCCGTTTGATTTATAATTGCGAGGAGCATTAAAACTGGACAGCATTGGGTTGAGTGTCGAGTTAATTACTGTGCTTAATAGGAAGCCTTTATATACGCACACATAATATGAGCACGCACACACACAAACAGTGTGAGGCTCATTCAGTCGCTCAGTTGAGTACTCAAGCTCATTCATATACTTTGTACAATAATCGTTGCGAGTACTTAAGCGTGTATATGGACTGTTTGCGTATTTGGACTCAATTTAATTTCGATTTGCAATCAGTTGAAGAGCAGCCTAGTTCTTTCAGCTCAGGAGCTCTGCACTTTTTGTGTTGTTTTCATTTTCAGTTTCTTCTTCGTTTGTATTTTCATTTCTAGTTGTACTCAACTCAATTCGAATTTGATTTGATTGCAAACATTTCTCTATCCCCATCGCATGCTTTGTCAGTTGCAACAATTTGGTGCATTTTACATTGTTTGTAATGTCACTCTCAGTCCCATGTTGTTGATGTTGCTGTTGTTGTTGTTGTTGCTATTGCTGTTGTTATTATCACAAATTCTGATGATTTTGTTGTTGCTGCTGCTGCTGCTGCTGATGTCGTTGCTGACGTCCTTGGGGTGCATAATTCGACCCCATCGATTTGTGTGGCCCGTTCCTAAAGAAACTAAGCAAACAAAGTTGACATTATCCACAAAGCAATTAATTACACTATATTCTCATCAAAATGGACTATGAAGTTGAATGATTTTTAAAACGAGTTTCGCACAGAAATTTATATATGTATATTCATCTATTAAATGAATATCTTTCACTATTTGTTTATATAAAAAAAACTTATAGTAAAATGTAATAAGAAAGGTATTCTCTGAATTTCGCAAATAGTTTTGGAACTGTTTGTTATTTATGAATATCATTGCATCTCAGCCTGAGTTAGTTCATCCTCTCTATTATCCGCATTAATCCTTTTCTATTCCTTCTTAGGTGGTTACACAAAGTATAGATAAGTATTATATGCACACCTTTGACTCTAATAAAGCTCTCAATAGCATGCCCTCCTTCTAATTAGTAGCTACTTCATATTCCAAAATACTTTGATATTTAGCTTGAGTGACTGATGCAATCTTAGCCGGAAATTAGATCATTGAACAACATCAAGAAGAGTCAAAGTATCTCATTCACATTCACTTTAGCCCAACTCTATTAACTCTTTCTTCCTTGATCCGAGTATAGCTTTCAATAACAAGCTCTACTTTTAATTAGTAGCTATTTTATGTTTCAGAAATCTTTGATATCTTGCTTGACTGACCGACGGAAATTATGAGCAAAAGATTTTTGCATTCCATAAAATAGAGATTGCCGGAAATTAGCACGTTGCATAAAGTCAAAGAAGAACTGATGTCCATGTGCTTGCTCTAAAATAGCTCTCATTCCCAGTATCTCGTTCATTCATAATGAAAAGCGAATGGCCAATGGCCAATGCTCAGCTGCGAAATGAATTCCACTTTAGTTTAAAGTTGAATCAATTGTTTAAACAGCACCAACGACGGCAAACAAGTATGCTTTCACAATTTCCCCGAGTGGTCAAAGCTAAACAAAATGTTTAACAATAACATAAAACGCAACTGCAGCTAATGCCATGGCCAACATGTCTGGAGTGCTTGTTCTCTGTGCTGAGGTGCCGTGTGGGAATGTGGATTCGTCTGCGGTTGCTGCCTCTCTGTACGGCAAGTTCCAATGCTCAACACGCGCACCATTTGCGAAATGAAATTCCTCTATTGCTGGCTATGAAACTGTTCAGCAATTGCAGTTCTCCCATTGTAGATAGGAATAGTATATGTTAACAGAGAATATTGTATAAGCTAAATGAGTACTACATATTAGAAGTTGTGATCTCTCTTAAACAAGTATATCCTCTTTAGCTACATTCGGATTTAAGAATAGGATTTATCATTATTTACCCCAGAGAAATAAATGTTGAAGTCACTTTGATTTTCCATTTTCTGCAAAAAGCTATTCAAAGCGCGCTGATGATAAGTTTAAGTTCCATTAACACTTGTAAAGGGCAGAGATTATGACTGTATACTAAGGGCTGCATGGCTTCGAGTCGATATGAAGCCGAATAACTGAGTCAGTAGCATGCATCATATTGAGTGAGTCCTAATTCGAGTGGACTTTAGGCTCCAGTAAGTTACTGCCTTCAGTTAAATGAGTGAGAATAAATAAAGCCTGAAAACGAAATGATTGATCTAGCAAAGCACATAGGAGCCACTCAAATTTTTGAAATGAAGAGATCTTCCCATGCTATGCGCTACTTTTTCGTTCCCTTTTTCCCTCCCTCGCTTGTTGACGGCGATCCCGTTACTTCCGTTCTGAGTGAAGAGTATTCCGAACTCTCGAAATGGTTTGCCATGCTCATGCAGAATGGTTGAGTTTTCTTGATTAATTGGAAAAGGGTATCAAAACGTTGATGCGCAGAAAGTATGTGACTTCACGACGGAGATGCACGCACACAGGGATAGGTCCTTGCAACATGTACTTGTGTGCCTGTGGGCGCAAGCAACTTTTTTACTCGCACTCCCATTATAAGTTTTGAATAATTGAAAAGCATAATTATATAAATATGTACATATATTAAATACAATATATTTTTAATTCATATATTATAATTAATTAAAACTTAATTCTATTAAATATTCAATTTATTTCTTTGTTAAGCGTTTCTTACCTTTCTCTTTGCATTTCGCAGAAAGCCAGTGATCTGCAATAGAATTCTTTTCTTAGCAGATCTTTGACAAATAATATTGTTACCAATTAAGTCACATAAAAGCTGAAGAAGAATAGCAACAATTGAAACATCAGCAGGAGCGAAAACTGAGAAAATTGCAGAGAGAAAGCCGTGGCTAGTATCTTGAATTTTTCTTGGGTAACAAAACGAAATAATTAAGCTTAACAAAATGGCGCAGAAGGCAAAAGGTGAGTGAGAGAGAGAGAGAGAGAGAGAGAGAGAGAGAGAGAGAGAGAGAGAGGGAGAAAGTTGAATAAAAAAACTATTAAATGAAAAACAAACATTGAATTCAGTTGGCGAGACACCGACACATGGCGTGTGGTGGGTGCTGGGTGATGGGTGGTGAGTTGTGAGTTTCTGGCGTAATGGAAAAAAGAGCCGCCAAAGCATTTGAGCGCTGTCTCAGTCGACGCAGCTGTCGACAGCAGCATCGGCTGCGGTTTGGATGCCGTTATGCTTTAACTAAATTGCGGCGCTTGTGGCCAGCGTTGTCGGGGCGTCGGCCTGCCTGCCACTCTCTGTCTGCCTGTATGTGTATGTGTGTGTGTGTGTGCGTACGCGTGTGTGTGTATGTGTTTGCTGTGGCGTACAAACACTCAAGCAATTAAAAGTAAAAATTCTGCAAACTTTTCGCATTCGTTTTGTGTTGATTATGCGCACGAAAGTTGCTGCTGCGACCAAAATTAGCAGCAGCAGCTAATGCGTTAAATCTAAAGTGAATACACGTGCATATGTATGTATATACATGTACATTTATGTGTGTGTGTGTGTGTGTGTGTGCACTCAAAATGCATTCGCTTGAGTTTAATGCGGCGCGTCAGTGCTAAGTGTCGCGGTTTCAAAATGGCGCTCGACTTTGACTCGACTCGACGAGAATGGGAATGAGAATGAGAATGTGAACGCGAAATGTTTAGTCGACTCGCCCTTCACTTTTATTAGATTTACTGCCTTTGACTATGCTAACCACTGAAGTCCAAAGTTTTAAAGTGATGTCGGTGGCGCAGCAAATGCAAAAGGGCCCGGATGATGGGGCTCGATGGAGCGAATTGAAGTTTATTTATGTTTATTGTTTGCCAGCGCTGAGTGAGCTTACAGACATACATATTAACATATGTACATATGCTCATACATATATTTGATATGTTAACTTGCTGTACGCACAGCTTGATCAGCAGAATGTGCTCGGATCAACAGCTTGTGCGACTCAAATTGCGTGAGGCGCATACAAAGTGAGGATGTAGCAACATGACGCACACACACACACACTCACACAGTCACACAGCTCGATTAATGGACAAGTGTGCAAGTGACCAGGGCAGTGACAGCGGCTGTTGAGCTGTTGGCTCCTGGCTCATGGCTCTTTGCTCATGGCTCTTGCTTGTTGGCTGTTGGCTGTTGGCTGTTGGCTGTTGGCATCCTTACTTATACGTTGGCTGTTGCCATTGGTGTTGTTGGCCTTTGTTCTGTTTCAATTATACTAATTAGATGTAGGTAAACATAATTGCCGAGACTAATTTACGATTTTGCTTTCACTCATGTGCTGGCGCTTGCTGGCATGCGATTATCCCATGGAAATTCAATCAGCAGAACAGTAGCCGAGGCGAAAGGCCAGACTTAAGGCTTTCAATAACTTTAAAGATAACCCTGGTTAACAGGCGGCAAGCTTCATTAATTTAATGATAACAAATTGGGTTTGTCTTTGATTTGGCTTTTGCATTGCATATTTATGGATGAGCTCGTGCGGAAGGCGATGACACTAGAATCAGGGCAGAGCCTCAGCTGGGACTATGTGTTGTGGGCGTGTTGGCGTATAG
This sequence comes from Drosophila koepferae, assembly GCA_030914345.1. NCBI lineage: Eukaryota > Metazoa > Arthropoda > Insecta > Diptera > Drosophilidae > Drosophila > Drosophila koepferae. The sequence continues at coordinate 5,249,073 of JAUESR010000206.1, read as the reverse complement.
CCGTGTGGACTGTGTCATAACGAGTTCATTGTCGACAATTATGCTAATCGATTATCTCTCGAAAAGGCCAATCGGCAATCACTAATTGCGCATATTGATGAGTCCCTCACATGGCTGTCGACTGTCGTTTAATGGCCAGGCAATTGGGTTAACTCATATGGGAAATCATGTAGGAGGCAGAGCGTGATTTTTGCAGTTAAGCTGCCGACCAGCTTGGCATTAACTTGGGGAGCGGCAAAGCGAAATTAATTAACGATTTAACGACTGCAGCTTCAAATTGCAAAAGTTTTAATTAATTTTCCACGTTTTCAGCTTCATGTAGTCCTCGCCAATTTCATATTTGCCACACAAAAAGTTTTATTGCCATTTGCAGTTTTGATTTCCTTTTCGGAATCTCGCTTTGAAATGCGAACAGTATACATTCCGACCCACAACACACACACACACACACACACACACACATTCATATATGTATATCAATATATGGTTACAGGAAGAACGGTATACCTATGTCGAATATCTGTGAGAAACAGCCTTTTGCAGTGAGCACTGTGGAAAGGAGGCAGCCGTAAATGCAGTTAACGAAGCGTTCAAGGTTAGGCACAAGCCCAAGCAACAGCAACTCGACGCACACATTACACAAGAGGCGAGGCTGAGAAAACACAAGAAACACGAAGCCGGGAACATGAGTTGCAATTTCATGAAATTTATTTCGCACGAATTGTGTGAAGACATTCACACAATGCGCTACCAAATACCCGAGGCATCCAAGACCAGCCTAAGGCCATCATCTGCATCGGAGTGTGAAGCAAGTAAAAAGTGTTGCTTACTTACGAGCAGCATTGCTCTCGTCAGGCAATTGTGCACCAGCCATCGATTCTGGCACGTTCGCATCAACACTTTCACTCTCTCATGGAGAGAGCATTGGTAATTCGTCGTGATGGGCCTGCTGTCATGGCCAGATATATACATAGTATTCGTTATCATTTTTCCAGCATTCATTTTGCAAGTCACGTTGCTGCTTGCACAATAAATAAAACGCCTCGGAAACGGCTGCTCATCCCTATCCGGCCTTCGACAATCAGCGACTGTCCATCTGCCAGTTGGGCTGCAGCTGTGCAACGCGAAATTATTTAATAGCCTAAGCATAATCATATATTATTGAATTCGAGCATTAAATATAATGCCTGTAATTGATGCCAATATAAATTAAATACGCCCCCCTCTTCTATGGGCCCATTTAATCGTTAATTGCATTCGCGGCTGCAGAGCGCCGAGCTCGACTTTAAAGCAAGCGCTGCTCAGTGTTCGTCGTGCGGCAAACTAATTTAAAAGTATAATGGAACTCTCAAGTATTTCGACAGTTGCTTTTTTCTCGACCACTCCCCAGTGATTCAATGCGAGAGACAGAAAGCTGCGAAGGCAATATGCAAAATGGCCGAGGACCTTTCGATAGATACAGCAACTAGCAAGTGGCGGACAATTCGCATGGCGTGTCGAAAGTTGGTGCCTTTTTTAAATTGGCATTTAAGCTGAAATTGATTCATTGGGACATCCGACCCTCTCAGCAGAGCCCACTATGCTCATGCCGACTCAATCTGAACTACTTACATGGCGCGCCGCGATAATTTAATTTATTTTCAAACTCAATTTCGGGCATTCTGTAAGCGCGCTTTCGACTTGATTTTGTGCATTTCTCTTTTGCTGAACAGCTAAACTGAGCCAGGACCAAACTTCTCGACTGGACTTCATTATGTTCATCCGGCTGTCGAGCTGATTGTCTGCCTTGGCCGAGAATACTTTTCTATTTTATTTATTTTTTTTTTGCGAGGATGCAGACAACGGCCACATGCCAGAGCTGAGTGGATTTTTTTGTTTGTTTGTTTTTTTGCCGTCCTGAATTTTCGCTAAAACAGTAAAAATTGCATTGTTTTCCCTGATGTCGATTATCGCGAGCTGGTTTTTATTATGCTCTATTTTGTTTCGCCTTCATGAATTGATGCTTGCTGAATGTGCAGCATGCATTGGCTCTGGTCGTCCGTTGCTGACCCACCTGGGAGTGACTTGCAAATATTTTCACTTCGATTTATTTGAGCACCTCTCTCCACCTGGCAATTTGCTAGAAATCATTTGAGTAGACCTCTCTGCACTCTCGGTCGATCAAAATGTGCTGGCTTGTTGAGTTTTCGGCTCTCTAACTCCGATGCCAGATGGAATTTCGAAACTAAAACTTCGCATCAGCAAAAGCGAGCATTTTGAACAAATCAAATCACTGAAGCACATGCATCATTTAAGTTTTAACATATTGCAACTTAATATAAGGATGCATGAAACAATTAAGACTAATATAATTTATTTTTGCATGGCTCTATGAATTCTAGAAATTTGACTGAATTCAAATGGAAAAAGTTCGAGCTAGGTAAACTATTTCGAGCAATCAACTTTGTTATAGCAACAGGGAATGAATTATTTCCATGACTTTACAACAAGAACAAGCTCCAGCAAATAGAAAAAGTCTCAGAGAAGAGCGCATATTAGCTGTATAACATCAAAAACTCCCCATATAAAATGATACTTTTTTTTTTTTTTTTTTGCTAAACATCTGAGTCATTGTGATTGATTACAAGTGAAATGTTTTCGTTTGACGTTTTAAATTTAAACCCCAAAATAAATCACATCACGTCACGCACTTGACATGCACAGCAAATGCGATTGGAAAATCAATATATGAGCGAGTCAATTGCTGCAGATGGATATATTTCAATACTATCCTCAAAAATTGTTAGAGGTGTCAACAGAAAACATGCAAGATCTATCCCTAGCGTTCTTTGCGATAATCAAACTAAGCGTACAACTTCTTGAAAGGAATAAAAAAAACCTTTCAACTCTCAATTTTGCCATTAATAATTGGGTATGCATGCAAATAAGGGTCATGAATCGAGCTTTGGGGCAAGAATTTGCTTCGAAGTCTGACAATTTTTTTCGGTTTAGAAATTTTAGCCTCGTTCGCAAGTTTAGTTGCTTTGGGGTCTTAAACGAACAAACCCGTAAATTGCTTTAACTTTTCGCATTATTTGTTTAAAATATAATTAAGTTTCATATGTACAGTTAAGTCGGTATGAAAGAGCTTCTACACAGGAGCGCTCTAACGAAGGGTTTTTTGGTTGCTCCGGGCCGAGTAACATGCACAAACAAATAGTTATAGTTGTTGTTGTTTCTTCTGACCAGAGGCCAAACCGGGTCTACAGCTAGAGTCGCCGCCATGGTTGCCGTAGTTGTTGTTGTTGTTGTTATGGGGAATTTCTCACAAAATTAGATTTCGCAACTTGAACTTTTCTATAACTTTATTCATGTAGAACTTAAGCCTTTTTCGTGTAGTTTTGCGAAAATTTCTTATTAAATTAGCTACTTTTTTTTGCAGTCGAAACGCAAGCACCACAAAAAGTCGACGAATGCTGCTGCAAGTTTTTCTTTGACTCACAGTTCATAAGGAAGCCGGCGCTCCAATCAAAGGGTAGCCTCATAGCCGAGGAGAGGTGGACTATACACGATGGTATCAGGCAGAAGGACGCAACCAGAATTCTGAAAAGTTTACTCCACACGATTTTGAACACACGCAAAGTTAAGACGGCAGGAATACCAAATTATCAACAGCATTGGAATTGAGCTGAGCATAAAAAGTTTGACCAAATTGAATAGCTAATTAATTTTTGGACTAGTCCAGGACATTAAGCTGCAGAACTTTAAGCAGCAGTAGTAACACTAGCTGCAGCATCACCAGCAGCAGCAGCAGCAGCAGCAGCAGCTGGTATAGATTCGAAGGCAATTTTTTGGCAACGAGCCAAACCGAAAGTGTCCTGCTTTGTGGTGATCTTATCGCAGTGGCTGCACACAACATTTCGCTAGGCCGTATTGTGTTGTCACATGGCTTGGCTTTGTGTCGGACTTGGCCCTGACTTCTTGGCTCGGCCAGGGAGTGGCCCTTGCATCCCTTAGGTGGCATATTGCACAATTTGGTAGCAACTGCTTGGAAAATGGCAAAACTACAAATGCCGCCAGACTACAGTATGGCTTTAAGTTCAGTTCCAGCAGCACGGCAACACAGCAATGCTATGCTCGCATTGCGCACTTAAGGCGCATAATGATAACCCTTGACTTTCACATAAGCAGCAACAGCAACAACAGCAACAACAGCAACAACAGCAGCGGCAGCAGCGGCAGCAGAGGGTGGCAGCCAAACAAGTGAGGCCTAACGAGTGAGCTGCTTTTTGTGCGTTAAACTCAACGAGCAGCAACTGGCAAATGATGTCAACGAGCATGCATGCCACAGAAAGAAGAGGAATGCCCCACGAGAATGGGAAATGCCAGCGTCAGCGTCAGCAGTAGCAGCAGCAGCAGCAGCGACTGCAAAACCCCAAGTGGCCCAACCATTGGCAAATACTCGTACTCGCATTCACATTCGTATTTGTATTCGTATTCGTGCTCGTGCACGTAAATAACGGCACTGTCGAACGAATAACGTCATCCTGGCTGAGTGACTAAAAGCCAGTGACGTTGCCTTTGTAAGCGGCGCTAATTCGAGTGACAGCTACAACAATTGCCAAGCTTTCGCTTACAGCAGCAACAGTAACAACAGCAACAACAGCCATTGGCAATAACATTTGCGGCTTAAATTTTAAATGTGCATTGGGCAAGCGAAGGGCGCAAATTGGTTAAAGTGTTAGAGGGTAAAAGATTGGGTTGGGTGAAAATATGAGCCAACTCAATGGCCATGCCATATAATATTTTATGCTGATAAATTGCCTTTTTTATTGCATTTGCTTTTGAGTGAAAACATTTTCTTGCCGGCGCTGAGCAGGTCAACGGTCTTGGCCAAGAAATATGGCAACGCGCAAGAAAAAGGCCAAAACCAGACAGTTCCACAGACACGGCACACACACACACACACACACACTATATACACACGGACAGAGCCATGCGAATAAAGTGCAAAGCTAATGTTGCTAGAGAGAGAGAGAGAGAGAGAGAGAGAGAGAGAGAGAGAGAGAGAGAGAGAGAGAGAGTGAGAGGAGGTGGCAGGCACTGGGAGTTGGTTAGCTCTGATTCGGTTTCACTGAGTGAGTGGCTGCTGGGCACCCACATTTCGGGCTGCCAGGATCGTTTGTTATGTTGCTGATGTTTGATTATTATGTTTGATGGCATTTGGGAGCTGACAGTGGGTCTGCTGGCGCTGCTGCGAACGCTTTGATGAATGATCTGGCACTTTCCTGCAGGCAGCAAGTGAAACTTGAAACCGTCCAATACAGCGACACTAGCAACAACAACTACTTGCTCAGCACTAAGTGCGTTTGGCAATCGCAGCAAACAGTTTGTACCAGTAAATACCCTCCGAGTAAGGCAATCGAAGAAATGGAAATGAATATTAAACAAAAAGTAAATTTACAAAATTTCAATCGAATTCCTAAATGCGAGCAATCAACTCTTAGCTTAGTCAGCTCTGTATCAACAGGGTATCTCAGCAATCAGCAGCGTCCTGTTCGTCCTTTTTTCCATGACATTTTCAACGCAGAGCTTAAAACGCTTCATTTCATTTTATTTCACATTTGAGTTTAACATGGCTGAGCGAAACAAAACTCAAACTAAATAAAACAAAACCAAATAAAATCCAAACACAAACGCTACAAGATCCACTTTCAATTCAATTTACATGCCAAACGCCACAAAAAGCACAAAGCAAATGAGCAGCCAGTTGCAAAAACAACATGGACTCGGTTCAGAGTTCAGCACAGTTGCTGCCGCATCGCTTCGCTCTTTGTTGATGCTACTTAAAACTAGCTTTTCAACAATTGCTACAAAAATAAGCGGGGCTGCACCTGACAATGTTGGCACGGATACACAGCCCCACTGAGCACTGAGCACTGAGCGCTGAGCGCTGGCAACGGGAATATCATTCACATGGGAATCACATTCAGGGCTAATTTATATTATTTCAATAAACTGCATAAAACTCTTAAGTGAACTTGAAGTTTTTTGTATTTGTTTAAAACAAGCTCAGCTTATTAAAAAAAATCAGCTTACAGTAAATTACAATCTATGTGAAGTATGATTATATAATATGAAAAAGTATATATATCTTGGCAATTTTCTTTTATAAATATACATAAATAATATTGTACATAATTATGCGTTCTCTTTACCTTGACAACCTGTTATACTTGTTAACCTCAGAGGACCGCAAAATGGTGAAGGATGCGATGTCCTGCCAGGCAGCGTGAAAGCTGCGCGCAACACCAACGAGCGCTCAAGTGTCCTTTTTGTGCGCCTGGTTAGACACAGAAATTTAAATGGTAATAGCGTTTACTTAGCCATTGCTGCTCCGGCTCTGCTGCTCTTGCTCTTATTGTGGCTCGATGTTCGAGGACTCTCCCTGCCGTGACAAGTGACCAGCGGCAAAGGCTCCAAACCCAGTTTGGGTGCGCGGCGGGAGCGAGTGGGCGTTGCTTGAAGTTGACATTTGCATGTTTTTTCTTTTTTATTTACTTTTTAGTTTATTTATTTGTTTCTTCTGTTCTTTGCTCTTTTTGTTGTTTCTTATGGCAGCAAATAAAGGCCAATGGCTGCGGCATGAAATATGCACAGTTAATTTTCAATTTATAGCTGCAAAACGGCATCAGGCGATCGCCAAAAAAAAAAAAAGGAGAAGACTAAAGGAAATTGAAACGCCTGTCGGCTGAGCTGACATTTTAATTGGAGCGGCGTGTGACAATCAATTAAAAGGGTCAGTCGGGGCAGCGATTCTCCATCGGTTGCGGTGCTTTTAAAAGCCACTCAGCTATGTATTGCAGTGGGTGGTGCCACCACAGTCAAATTGACAACAGCTGCAGTTGCAGCTGCCACTGCCACTGCAACTGCAACTGCAACTGCATTCAATTAATGCATCCTTTTGCCCCCGGCACCGTATTGATAGATGCCAAGGAATGTTTGGCACTTCTTCTGTTCGCTCGGTTAAATGCAACAGCTCCAATTTACTCTTCTGCGTCCACTTTGCTCCTCTGTTATCAGCAGTGAACATGCTATGTGCAACGTGCATAACAGGTTGCTCCGACAAGTAGCCCAGTCTCTGAATAACCTGGAAAATAATGGCAAGTGCATATTTAAATATATATATATATTTTATATATTTTATATATTTTTTTCTTTTGTGGTTCATTTTTCCACTTTCCGAGGAAATTTTGAAAAATATTTCTACTGCCTCCAAGTGGCCACTTGTGGTCTTAATACATTTTGAGGTCGCCCAACCACTCGAGTGAAGGCACAAGTTTAAGTAAGGTTCATTGAAATGGAAATTTAGCAAGTCTTAAGACAATTGCCGAGTGAAGTGATGTCAGTTTTGATAGAAAAATATCCAAATATTTCAGCATACATTTTAAATACACTTTTAGCTAGAATCAATCGACTTTTGTGATTTGCTTTGTGGATGTCAATGTCGTTTTGCTTGTCTAGCCAGGTCATATCAAAATAAACATATCGCATGACAAAGTAAACAAACATTAGCAGATGGCTAACCAAATTTCGACATATATTGATGTCATTTATGATGATGATGATGATGGTGATGATGATGATTATGTGATGTGTGGGTGTGTGTGTTTATCTATGAAGTGAATGCTATCAAAAGAAATCCTGGTATATTAGCTTGTTATCTGATAAACTCTTGTAATTAATCTATCAATTTAATACAAAATTTATTTATGCATTCATTTGACTGGTGAGTCGGTAAACGAATCGAGCCAAAAACTCTGTGCAAATATTGAATAAATAAATATATACTTTTTTTGTCAAGAAATGTTATATATTTCTTTTATACATTTTAATTTGATGCTTTAACAATCCGATTATTTAATAATTGTTGTTAGTTTTAGTAAATTTAACTATTGCTGAAAAGAGGAAACAAATATTCATTTGCTTAACTCGGGTCAAATCAATTAATTTTAATTTTAAAATTGCCTTTAATAAATTTGATTCAAATTTACTATGCCAATAAGACAAATAGTTCCTTTTTTTTCGCCATAAGCATGATGTAATTGAATTTTGCATTTGGAAGCTGATTCATTTTGGTTTGCCTTGCATTCTGCATGGTAAACTCTCATTGAAGTATGCAAATATTGAATAGAGTATCTTATAAATAAAATGTTTGCAGTAATGAATAGCAGTGCTCCAAGTAGCGGGAAATATGCGTATAACGAGCGCTACTTTTTCATGCAAATCACTGCATTTCATAAGCAAAAAAAAAAAAAGATGAGGCAGATTCTGTTAGAAAACGCTCGGGATTCTGTTGCCGTTGCCGTTGCCTTTGCTGTCGCCTGATTTCCATGCACGGCACGAGCACTGGAAATTCAATTCATGCACTTACTCAATAAGTGGCATTCAGAATGCTCGACACTGCCATTGAGGGTATACGAATGAAGGCTTCTGCTGGTGGGTGCCGTATCCATTGAGTTGGTCAACTTCAATGCATTTATCATAGTATTACAATATTTTATTGTGGCAAATACAATTTGCGCGTGATTGCAGCAGTATTTGCACAACATTTCTAGCATCCGCCATTGTGGAGTGCTTAGCTCGTCCCAGCCGGAAGTGAAAGTGCCAATAGCATCAATCTACACCAAGTTGCGTCGTGCGCTATCGGTGCAGCGGCGACAGCATCTGCTTATGCTGATGCTTAAACTAATTCAGGGGCGACGCGACGTGGTTTGTGGCTAAGCGCATCTAAAGACTCCCTCTGGCAGCTTAGAAAGTGGAGCTCATAGTTGCGCGCTAGATGAAAATGTTGCCACATACATATATCCACCATATTCCATCATGTTTGGGGTTAATGAGCCCTGTCATAAGAGACTTTCGTCAGAGGCTGAAACGTCAGCATATTTCAGCCAGCTGCATTGCTGCACTGGCAACTGCACTCAAACACCTTAAATACGGCCCGAAGCTATTTCCAACTCGAGCATACAAATTTACATTTATAATTTAACATTCAGCCACCAACTTGCAGGGGAGATGCAAAGACGACGCCAAAGCAAACGAAGAATACGTGCAGTAGACTCTGAGTAAACAGCCATGAAGAAAAAAGCCAAGTTTTCACAGCAACCAAAAAAAGATGAGCTCAACCTGTGCGGTATGCACTGGGCCAGAAAAAAGTGTGCGACGCAGGAGTCGTGGCATGTGGAGTCTCAAGAGTGCCCAGGGCGCTTACAAAGTCACAACTGCAAAACACTTGACTCTTGGTCTGCCTTGACGACTTGCATTTCTGAATTTTCACGCAGTCCACAAAGGCAAATTCACAAAGGCCTCAGAGACTTGCCCTCGGGTCATCTGGAGCTTATGTACTCAACAATGTCTCGCTTCAAGCTGCATTGGAGACGTATACGCATACGCTTAGTGCAACCATTTTAGGATGCAAAAACTAGTTGGAAGATTGATTCCGCGCTGTTGTTTTGACTGCGCACTTTGAGTGCAGCACTCTTTGTCACGCCTCCTGCCATCAGTGAAGCTTGCTCACAAGGGCTTATGTTGGGTTTCTAGAATTTAAGGCGTGAATCGCATGCAAATTCAAGTACATATATGGAAACTCATTTGCCAGCTGGCCATAGCACTAATCACTAATCGTATTGGAAATGAAAATCGCAAATTATTTATTCAAATATCACCTGGACTGTGCTGCTCAATCAACAGAGATGGACGTGTCACTCTGCAGCTGTGGGGTTGAGTAGTTATGCATGAATGGCACTTGAACTGCTGCAGCGATGATGGGGATGTTGACAGTATTGAGTGAGCAGCGAGCAGATACAAGAAAAAAAGATGAAAAGTAGATTTATAGAAGTCCAAGCCACCAAAGGATGGCAGCGAAAACGAATTATGGTCAGCAGATTGACGATGAAAATCGAATTTCCTTCTGCCACAACTAAAAATAAACGAACTTGTTTATAACTCTTGGTGGTAATATGCAAAGTAAAAGCTACGAAGAGATTAATCAGAGCTTAATCAGAGCCCCACAAATCCAGTAATCGAATTTCTCTATTTAAGAAACCAAATTTCAATTTTCAACTATATTCGAGTCGAAGATTCAGATTCAGATTGAATTAAGGAAAATTCACGAATTTTGATTGAATAGAAAGTAAAGCAGGAGTTAAGTTAAGCAGGAGTCTTCATTTGGAATATATGCTCTACTTTCATAAATGCAGAAACGCTTCTCAGACAGGCAGTTGCTTGCCGAAAGAGCAGCATTCAAGGCCGCCTGCGAAATACGAATTCCAAATTTATGACTAAAAATGTTCATAACATGGTCCAAAAATACAATATGACTAGAAAAAGAGAGAGAGAGAGAGAGAGAGAGAGAGGGAGCAGGTGCACAGCGGGGGGTCTGTCAAGCAGTCGGGACCACGACGAGAATACGGCTCACAGTGGCATGCAGCGGTTGACGTGCCACTGACAGTGAGAATATGTGATATGTGTGTGAGAATGCATGAGTGTGTGTGTGCGATCATAATCCGAAAAACGTTGTAAAAATTCCAAAAACAGCTCATGTGTGAAGCACTTTTCACATGCGATTTGTGTTGAAAGGCGCCCAAGGACATTATTTAAAGGTGACAGGCAACACGAGATCTACTCTCCACGTAGCCACGGCCAGCAGCCAGCAGCCGACGGTGCTCAGAGTCCGATGTCTTGCCGTGCGCTCGCTGCCTGAGTGACGGGTCAGGCAGTGCAGTCTAGAGCTCACAAAGGTCATTTAGTCAACGGGCAACTGTCAAGGTGGGTGGGCGGCCGGCCAGGCGTAATGCGGTCTACAAGGCAGGCAGGCAGGCAGGCAGGCAGCTAGGCTGCATCAGCTAGCTCTTGCAGCTCGTCAACTTGTCTTGCATGTGGCCCACTGTCCGCCTGTTCGTCAGCCAAGTGAGCCAAGTGATTCCGATGCTTAAAAGGCCAAGTGCTTGTGGCAGCTTGCAGCTTGCTTGGATGAAAAGTCTTTCTCGGTTTTAGTTTATTCTTAAAGCCTGCCATTTAATTTACTCGCGCTGCTGCTGATGCCGTCAGTGAGCTGAATCTTAATGCTGACAGCAGATTTGCATTTGTTTGCTCATTTGATGCTGCTGAAGGCACTTGTAATTAAACCACAAGCAGTGGGTGGCCACACTCGAAGCCAAGCCAAAGAGCTTGTTGTTGTTTATCAGGCGACTGTTATTAATATTTACCAAGGCTCTGATAGCTTGTGCAGCCTTATGCCTGTCATGGTTTTGGTCGACTGCACTTGAGCAAACAGTTGGCAGCCAAACAGTGAAAAGGTGCGTTGCAAGCGCCACAGAAACTTTACCTAAAGGATCTCATTTCTATTGTAAAGCAGCGTGCAAAAGCTGCAGACTATGATAAATCTTATATATTCGAGATTTACGATGTACAATTTACGATATACGATATACTTTATACTTCATATATACTAATAACCCTCTATCTGGCTATATGCGATCTACGATATTCGATCTACAACAAAAATATAAGATGTACGATATACGATATACGATATTCAATATATATGTCATGCGACTAATGTATATTCGATCTACGATATATGACATATGAATATCGATAAACGATATACAACATACATATATAGAAATGAGTATATATAAATACAATATACAATATTTGATGCACGATAAACGATATTCAATATATGTCATACGATAAATGTATTTTATTGATCTACGACAAATGATATATTAATTACGATATTAAATCATAATATTTGATATTCGAAATACGATATACCACAAATATATATAAAAGACACGATATACGATACTCAAAAGGGAAATACGACATACGTATACGATAACAGCAACGGGAATCAAATGTACATTCAATGCGCTCTGATAACAAATGTCTTTGGGTTTATTAATACTTATGATGCCATTCAGAGTCATCAACTTGTTGGCTCGTATTTTCACCCAAATCAATGTATAGTAGAGTTCCGTATATGGCCCAGGATTTACGGGCTGGGGCACGTTAACACGTGCCAACTAATAAAATGTTTATGTGCGCGTCCCAAAGGAAAAAAAGGATTGCAAACCAATAAAATTCCAGCAGCACGCACCGAGTTCTTAAGTCGAAGACTGACCCACAGATATTAACCCTTTTGATATTTGCTTGAAATTTAATTTATGTGTCGAATTTACGATATTTGCCGAATCAAAATTAACACGCACACACACATATATACACAGCAACGCAGACCCAAGGCCTCATGAATCTGCCGGCATGCCTCATTTGGTGCAATTTAAAAAACATACAAAGTTTAGCAATCACAGAAGTTTGGGTTCAACATTTGCCAAACTCGGCAAACTAATGTGATATTTCTTGATAATAGAGCTGATTGTTCGGTGGCTTTGATTGCTGCTCCGCGGCTCCATAGCACGACTCCATGACTCCACGACAGCATGGCTCAGTTGCCCAGCTGCTTTTGAATTCCGTGCTCGCATCGCTTGCCATAAAATGCGATTAATGAACGCAATTTGAACTTCCGCTTCCGTTTGTTGCCTTTTGCTCATACATAACTAAATTGGCTTCACAATGCTAAAATGTTTGAAAATTCATGCTAAAATTAAATATTTCAATGTTGAGTAGTTGAAGATCAGCGGCGCATCACCAGCAGGAGGAGGGGGAGGAGGAGGAGCAAGCCGTATGGAAGAGTAGGAATTTGATAAAATAATGCGCTTTAACGCAACACTAACCAGCTCAACGAACAAAAACGAAACGTGGTCAGAAAGTTCAAACTAATTATGTTAAAAGCTTTCCGTCAAGCCACGTCACAAATAAGTGAGCGGACTGCGAGGTGCCTGCCAGAGGACCTTGTACGCGTCGAACAATACACCAAGCCAAGCATAATATGTATGCTAAATTAAACGAAAACACGCAGCAGCTGCTAAACACAGCCAGACCGCAGTCGAGGGGGTGAGAAGGCGAGCGGGCGAGCTGGCTAGCAGCAAGGCAAGACAACTGGCCGAAGCCACAGGCGGAACCACCAAAGGGCGACGCCAACTGTCAAATCCAAAGTCAAAAACCATCACCCAGGATAGTGACAGACTCGTCATCAACTGCCATTTGGGGTCCGGGCAATGTGTCGAGCTTTAATGTGGCGCGTCTTGCCCGTTGGACAATGGAAAGTGGAAGGCGGTGGGCGGAGGGAGAAAATATTGCGGGAGAGGGTGGGAGTAGTAGGAAGGAGGGACAGAGTCTTCTTGATGATATTCATAAATTTAATTTGAATTTCCCTCTTAAAATCTGCTGAGCAGTGTCCACTTCCTTTACAGCAATTTGCGTTTTAATTAAACAAATTGAAGTTAATGAGCTCAAAATATAAAACAAATTGAATTGAAGACGAAATTTCTTAATATATGCATGTTTTAATTGATCTGTAATTTTCAATAAGTAAATTCAAGCTCTATTTACTACCAGTCGGCATCCACTTCATTACCTTAAAGTTTTGATCAAAGGCAAATTTTTGCAACAGTTTTTATTTTTTTGCTTAGCTTGGCCAATGTTGCAGCTGAATGCGTTAAGAGAGAGAGAGAGAGAGAGAGAGAGAGAGAGAGAGAGAGAGAGAGAGAGGGAAGGGCTGGCAGGTTCAAGGACTAAATGCAAACAATGGAATTCATTTTGTAGCACAAAAGAATTTCAATTGCAGTGCATACAAATTACTTTGGGTAAACTTTTTACAACTTGCCGGGTGATTGGAGCTCGTAGCTTGGCAAAGTCTTCTGCTGACGCAGTTTATGCGATTTATGCCCACTTCAAATGACTCTGCTCACACTCTTGAGTGTGATGTATCAGTTGCTTAAAGATTGCTTCAGACACATGTTGACGATTGTTGTTGTTGTTGCTTTTGTTATTGTTGCAGGTGTCGCTACGATTGGTGACGGGCGCCATAAATTATGCCAGAGAATACACAAAGCTGCGCCATTGTGTAAACACTGTGAATTTTGCGAACCAAGTTGCAGCCGAGAGAAATACAGAAACAGAGCAATGCGGCCCAAAGGCCACTCAACAGCAACAGCAGCAGCAGCAGCAGCAACAATATTATGGGCAAATAAGCATATGTCTACACAATAACCCATTAAAGCGCACGCATCTAAGTATGAAAGCATAAATCATGTATATCCAAACATGCTTATTAAATATTCTATCAATTTATGTCCGGCTGGCGAATGCCATAAAACAAAGCAAAGCATCACGAAATGCTTGTCTTGTCGCTCTCGCTCTAATTGCAACGCTCTCTGTCTGCCTCTCTCTCTCTCTCACTCTTTCAATAGCATTTGCTTTTGCATGCATATAAGTTATTTTTACATTTGACACTCCAGGCATATGCTTCAGAGTGTCCAAGAATAATACAAAACTGTTGCTATTGCTTTGACTAAACACAATACATATACATAAATAAATATATATATATATATATTTTATTTACTAAAATATATACAAAAAATAATATAATATATATATATATATATATATTCTGTGTGAAACTATATGCATACAATTTATTTTTGTATATATTTTAGCAAAAAACGAACAGTTCACAGTTCACCATGCTTCAATGCTGCTGACGACAAAGTTTGCGACGAAATTAAAGTTTCAAGTTTTTACAGCGATTTCATTTGGCCGGAAATTGCCTTAAATGTCCACTTAACTCTCATTCAATTAACTTTAACTTAAACTTTGTTACTATGGCTAACAACAACAGCAAAATTAATAATAAGAGCATCAAGAAATAGGTAAAAAAAAAATATTGGTTCCCTTGACAGCGTGATATTGAAGGAGAAAGTTATTAAAACAAATTATTGAAAAAAAAAATATATATATATTATTAATAAAATATTTAAAAAAAAGTGTTTATTTTTAAAAAGACTTTAGAATGACTAACAAACTGGATTTATGTATAAATCTTCAAAAGAGTCTGATTCTAGTTCAGTTGTGAAAGATTATCAATGTGATATATCTAACGATGACAAATAAAAATTATTAATTTTAATATATTAATCATATGATTAATTTAAGCTATACGACTATTAATTTCAATTAATTGATGGCAAATAATCTATTAATCATTAATAATAAAAATAAAAAAAAAAAAACAACAAAAAAAAGGAAAATGTGCAAAAAATACGAAAGATATGCGTTGGTTAATCTATTCCTTTTCTAAGTAACAGTTGTGCCCGCTTTATAAGAGAGAGGCTATCTTGGCACTGAAGTGCCTATTCGTAAGCTCTACCGTAACGGAATTGTGTAAAGATTAATACTAGACGCATCTAAACCAGACATTGGCTTGCTTGAGATATAATATTGGAGTGATAAGAAAATCTCTATTATACCAAATCACCGGCAAAACTGACCCAATAAAGCTGCACTGAGCTTATTTTCTGTCGGTGACTTGCTAACCACCTTCATTATTGCATTATTTACAGTAAAATTTTGAATAAAACACTTAAACGTCACTTTTTCTTTGTGCCATGCTTAAAAATTCGTTGGCGCTTTTCCGCGAAAATACTCTGGAACACAACTCGATTAATCGCATTCCATTTTGCGATACAATTATATCGCCAATGGAAACAACATAATCGATTATTGTACTTCATATGATTAATGGTGCCATCTCTAGATATATCTCATTAATAACATCAATAATATTAACAGAGCCATCATTAACTGAGTGTAACTGTGACCAAGGACAAGGCAGACAGCCAGAATGGAGACTTTGCTAAAATGAAATATACTTATTAAATTTCCGCATGTAAATTTGTATTTAATTTCAATCCTTTATATTCTGCCTAGGCTATAGGCACTGCTGTGCCAAGCCATTAATCCAAGCTAGCAGCAAACGTGACTCATCTCAGAGTTATCCGTCCTTCTGTCGAAATCCAATAAATTGAATCAAGGCTGCTTGAAAGTTAGCCTGAAAGAGTAGAACATCTTTATTTTTGCAGTTCTTTGAATGCCTTTTTCAATTTTAATATACATTTCAATTGAAATTCTCTGGCCGACTCGTTGCTTTATTGATTGCTCTGTGTATACAGCTAAAAATGAATTTATTTTCTAAATATATTCAATATTTATTGTTTAGTTGCTGCACGGCACCTCGCCGAGGCAGCCTAACCCAGAGTCAAATAAACAGCACGGCACGCAAACATTTACTTATTAAATATAGAAGAGCAACACGAAACTTTAGCTCATAAAATGACTAAACAATGTTGTAGCCATTTAATGAAAATAATGAAGAACGTGAGACATTTCTGGGGTCTGTTGTTTGCATAGTTCGTATACTTTGTATATAAGAAAAATGCCTCTGATGACTGCGGATGGGCATGCGAATTGGGATGTGGGAATGGGGCTGCCTATGGGGAGGGATGCTGGCACATAAAAACAAATTTTATGACAAAACTTTTCTATTGTTGTTGTTGTTGTTATTGTTGTTGTTGTTGCTCGTTGTTTGTATTATTGTTGTTGCAGCACGCAAATGAAAAACCAAACTGAAGTGTAAATAAGTGCAAAATAAATTTTGACAAAAATTGTGTAGAAAAGTTCATTTAATATGGATTAAAAGTTTTATGCTGGCGACTCGTGCGGCTCTCTCTCTAGAGAGAGCATGTTTCTCCTTCGCTTAATTCGATTTAAATTGATGCCTTGTCCTGCATGTGAGCAATTGGGAATGCGCTCAAGAGGATCTTACATTGATTGGCAGGGCGTGGTGAAGCAATTAGAATTTAAAATAGGCAAATTCAAAGTTGCCAAACAAGCCGATAAGCCGGAGCTCTGCTTGAATTCACTTGGCGAAATCTTATGAATATTTTCACTCGTCGCCTACACATGTTCATTTGCAGTCAAATTAAATTATGCGAAAACTTTACTACAGTTTGAGTTTTAGATTCTCTGCTTTTTGCTGCATAATTCATTATGTCTTTCGAGCACAAGCAACAACAACAACAACAGCAGCAGCAGCAACAGCATTTCGATAGTTTACAAGTTGCAAAATTTGTGCTGAAATTAAATTAAGTTGTCACTGGACCTTAGTCCATCCTCAGTGCTGCCCCCACTGACACGTCGGCCCTGGCAAATGTCTCATTCGAAGCACAACTCAAAAGTACATCAGGCCCAGGCCACAGAAAGTTTCTTTGCAAAGTGTCAAGTTTTAGTTGTTGTAGACGTGGGCGAAATTATTTTTGAAGTTTATTACAGAGGGGCGTGCGCATGTGGGCCAAGATATGTATGTTGGCCAACACACACGGATCACTGACCAGGCTCAAAAATGCTTATACTATCGTGTCTAACTTTGCAGCAATTTCAGGTTACGTCATCGGACCATTTAAGGTGTTTGTCCTGCACTCGGCAGGAGATGACAAAGGTCCTTAAGTTTCAATTGAATTCTGCAACATTTTACCCAAGTGGCACACGACAGCAAAGTCACATAATTGGAATTAAATTTTTTTTTTTTAATTAATCCTTCTTTGCAGCTGCTTTGATTGCGAAATCCCAAATGAAGCTGCATTCATTAAAGAATGTTTGACTCGTAAATAAGAAATGGTCTCTTAAATACGAAAGCTCATATCTTCATATCATATACTATATCATATTTTTACTGCATGCGCTTATATTAAACAAATGACTGACGCTGCGTTTCAACAACTGAGATTTCAGTGCTTTCCTTCGATTCGAGTCCCAAGCGGTGCACAATAACGACAAGTTCCTCCCATTGCAGATATGTATGTGCATCCATAAGCCAGATATGCTTTGCTTGTTTTTTTTCCCCCCAATTGTTCGCTTTTACCTTTTAATAAGTGCGTATATCCGCGGCCAACCCAGCGGTCCATTTGTGTGCGGCTCCATTGGGGACTGGCCAGCTGCTGCGCTCGTTCGACGTCCACAACCACGCCCACAAGCATGACCGATTCTGACACATCGTGTCTCGTGTCGTAAGTCACAGATGTCCAGCTGTTTGGCGAGGCAACAGCTTGGCCAAAGTTTCGGCCACCAACTGCCACCCACTTTATTTCCGCCCGCAATATACTTTTATTTATTTGCATTGTGCACTTTACTTAAATGAAAATTCGAGCGATAAAAGCGCCCAAGTAGCCACATGGTGTCAATTTGGATGCGATTCTTTCCTGGCAGCTGCATTCCGTCCAGCTCCAGTTTCGTTCCCCGATTGGCAACTGAAAGTAGCATTTCATTATCATTATTTATAAGGCACTGGACATTGCTGCAAGTGTCTTTGGCCTCGCCTTAAACAATTGAAAATGTATTTGCAAAACTTTTAATGCAATGCCTCTCTATGGGGCCACCATCTACTTGCAGCATTAATCAGTTCATTCATGCACAATTAATGCACATTTTCGTTAATAACGCTTCAGCAGTTTGTCAGACGTTTACACGGATATTGAATCGAATACTGATATGTAAATGTAAAAGCTTCTGAGGAGTAAACCAAAAAAATCAAATCTGTTTAAAGCTATTAATAATCTGCGAAATATAATTTTGAGATGATAAATAATAAACATTTCGAAAACCAGTCAGTCAACTGATTTATTTTGTGCATTCTATTCATCTACCGAAGAAATCCAACTCATTCGATCTCGCTCTAAGCGAGAGATTTTGCTTCTTTTTTTTTTTGATTTTCTCTGTTGTGCGCCTTGCGTTGAACTATTCTCTCAATTCAAGATATTCAAGATATTCAAGACGATATACGATTGACGTTCGCACAATGAAACACAGACAGTGCGCAAATAATTTAACAAGTCAATTTAAATGCTCTTTACATTCGCATACACTCGCACGCACTCACAAGCGCAATTTATGTATTTCGTGAACCCAATCCTCGCATGCATACCAATGACTTTTTTCATCATTTAACACAACCAAGATGATATCGCGAACGAACTTGTTGAAGAACCGATTGCTTCGGTTCTCTCTCTGAGTCCATTCCCAGAGTCTGATTAGAAGACACAGACATTGAGAAATCAACAATCATTTGCGAGCTATGATACACTATGACACACTATGATACACTTACATTTGATCGTATCTACACATGTCTATATATAGGGATGCATTCTATGTAGATTAGCTTTTTATATTTTTCAGCTCACACCCATTTATCGCTGGAAATTTGAAACTCAAAAAGAGCTCCAGTCAAGTTCCTTTTTTGCATATAACACATGCACGCACACAAGCAGCATATAGAATGCGGGATTAGCTTTACTATATTAACTTAATTGTTCAATAAATCCTCTTGTAGCTAGACTTTCTATATCAAACTTTCAGAAGGCGATAATGACATTCATCTCTCTATGCCAAACTCAATCAAAAATCTTATATATTATAATAAAAAAATAAAATTGTATTAAATTCACATCTCTCCATATGGAGAAAACTCAAGCTCGTAAAGATGAATGAGATATAATTTTATAACTGATTCTCAATAACAAAATGTAATTCTGTAGCTCTTATAGTTTCAGAGATCAAAGCGTTCACACTGATTAACAGTACTAAATCGATTCAGCTCGTCGCCCTGATCAAGAATCTATTTATGTCACTGTCACTCCTCCTTCTGTCCCTTACATACATAAAAAAAAAAAACATTATACGATTTCTTAGAAAAAAGATTATTGCAGACAAAATGATCTACTAAGGTAAGCATTGATCACATATATAATAAGTCAGGAAGGACACTGAATTGTATACACACTATCGAGCTCAGTTTTACACTTGATTTGGCATGATTTATGGTGAGTGGATGTAGGAAGAGGGAAAGAAGGGGAACTGCAGATGCAAGCAATAATCCAACAATATCGCCGGGTGCAGCAGGCAAGCCACGCTTAAGTCTTTGTCGACGATGGCGCCTCGAGAGCTGTCCTGGCCATAAAACCCGATATGAATCAATAGAACCAATTGACTCCCCTACAGGCTCTGCCAGTAACAACAGAGCTTAAGTGAGGGTGAGGATGAGGGTGAGGGTGTCGTGCTGCGTCACTTTGTTCAGACAAACAGCGGTTGAGCTGAGGGCTTCCATCGCCAATCGGCGCAATCCCACACGAGTGGGATGAAAAAACTGGATGGGTCAAGTATTTTGTCATTCGATGCGCGTAGCTAATTGATTTGAGCTGTGCGCTGCAGTCAGTAAAAAATAATTGCAATATCTGCTAACGAAATTATTATTCAGTCAAAGCGTAAACAACACGTTCGCCGTGCTAATTCATCGTACATAAATGAGCTGCGGCCCTCAGGACCATTCCACATGTCCACTGCTGCCAGCGGATAACTGTCAACAGACGAATGCGAAACGAAATGTAAATGCAAATAAGCTGACTCCAATTAGAGGCACTGCATCGTTCTGCAGGGCAGTGCCAATACCAGTACCAGTGACAGTTCCCGTGCCAATGGAGTGTGCCCCTCTGTTGGCACTATTTTAATGGTGGTTGGCCCTGCTACACGTAAGCCGGCTGCGGACAACGGCGTGACAGCACACACACACACACACACAGTCACATGAAGCTGGAAACTAATTAGGGATAATGAAATTTCAATGTAAGCAGGGCACACAGACTCGTCATGGATATCTGTCATGGGTTGCATGTTATTTTGGTTTGCAGAACTCGAACAACCAAATGTGTGAAAGAATTACTGAAGGATTTGAATGCCGTTTCGCATGCTGTATTAGCAACTAACACATGCCGGGGCATGTATCCAAAATGCATGATTCGCATGTGCGTGCGCTTCTACTGACAGTAAATATCGGAAAACTCGAATTATACAAATCTCAAAATTCAGCAACGAAAAAACTGTTTGAAAATTATGTTCAGAACCGAATCAGATTATATAATGTCATGTTCTTTCAAAAGGATGCAACTGTTTTTGGAAAAGGAAAGCTTATTTAACAGTGGTTAGTGCATCGCTAAGAAATTCTTTATTTTTATTTATTTAGAAGAAGATTTCACATTCACTTGAGTATAGGATATATTTTAGTCAAGCATTCCACATCCTTCATTTTGACACTCTGTTTACCTAAACCTTTTTTTAGTGCCGCATTAGAAACGATTTCATTTGATTGGCACTCGCTTGACTTAGCAGTTGCACGAGGAGCTCGCTAAATAAATTCCGCATTCAGTATACAATTTTCTGTCATCATGCGAGAGGTAACTAGTTTTGTGGACTCCCAGTTCTAAGTCAATTATTTTTTATACGTACTGGGGAATATAATTTGCACCTGCATCATTCTCTGAACTTGTCAAACATGTGTACTTGAGCTTCTGGCCTCAACTTTGTTGTTTCATATACTTAATTCGTATCAATTGTTTGCCTTGAGTTGTTGGCTCAACATCAGCAACAGAGAAAGATGCATAATAATAGCAAATAATCACATTTATATATATAAAAAAAATATTAAATAAATATAGTAGTCTGTGTACTCACTTCAAGTATTAGTTACATTTTGTCTAAAGTTGATTCAATTTCGCTTTCGAAGGTCTCTGGAACACGAACAAATTCACGTGCTAGAGCCACAAAATGCAAAATATAAAATATATAAAAAATATAAAATATATTTATTGATGATGATGACAAAATTCTGTAGCAAAATGCTATAGTATTTGCAGTTCTGGAGCATGCAATTAAATTGAAGTAATACTTTTGTTCGATATTTCGCAATGGCACTATTTTCTATCCAAATAATGCAAATTCAAATGCAGTCGGCATCAGAACAGACAGAAATCATTTCAGCAAGGACTTTGTTATTTTTGTTTTCCTTTGCACTATTTCCGTGCGCAAAGGGAAATCCTACAATGTTGTGTACAAAACACGCATACAGAGGGAAAGTATTGTGTAGAGCAGTGTAATTATTTTACTTGGCAAATGGATCGAGTGAGCGGCCCCCTTTGAAATATTCTGTGTCAGGCTAAAGTTTGGGCTAAGGGAACTTCAGGAATTCTTTGAAAAGAAAGCAAGGCAGCAGAGCGCGCTTCAATAATTTTCCAGGCGAACTGTAGAAAAAAAAAGAGAGAAAATAATATATACAAAATGCGCATGCAGAATGGAACGGAAACGGCAACTAAAAAGCATGCCATATACAATGCAATGGACTAGATTCCTTATATTCTACTCCTTTTGGCACTTCCGCTGCGTAAAGGCAAGTTGTTTTTTTTTTCCCCCATTTTTTCCCATTTATTTTTTATTTTTTATTTTTTTTTTTTCACTTCCCAGGCAAACCAAACGTAGACAATGAACAAAGGCAGTCACTGTGAAGTTGCCAGCCTTTGTTGTGCAAGATTTCTCAACGCCAAAAATCATCCAAATACTCGCACAGAAATTATTGTATTGCATGAAAAGTGCATACTATTCGCTTGAATGCCTCAAAACTCCAATTGGCCAGCTGTGATTGCCCCCGAAAGTTCAAGTGAAAAGGCAATGTTCATGAATTGTTTTTAAAATTAACACTGTTTTGGTTTATTTTTATGCCATTTCACCACCATTTACAATATGCCCTCACAAGGCGATCGTTTTACATGTAGATTTCATTTATAATAATTTAAATATATTTTACACACATTATGTTTTCTTGCTTTGATTTGCATTTGCAATTTCCTTTGTATATTCTTTTGCATTTTCATTGAATTTTTATTTTTTTTTATTTTCTTTTTTTTTTTCATTTTTATTTTCTTGTTTTCAACACACATATTAGATTTTCTGTTTTATTTAGTTAGCACATTTAATAAATAGTTTGACTTTTAGTTTGAATTCAGTTGTGAACATTTATTTAATGGATGCATGGAATTATCTGATGTTTTGTTTTCTGCTTAACTAGGCTAACTTCGAATGGTTTTGCTTAAAAGTAGTTTGGTTTTTAGCTCGCTAGTTTAGACACCACATTCAAAAATGTAGAGTTAATTAAAAGCTATCAAATAGAAAAATATCAAAATGAAAATTGATAATTGATAACCGAACAAATAAATTAATTAAATCAAACGCAGCTCTAATTAAACCAACGTCGAATGCATATACTTATTTAATTCAACCGCATATAAAATATAATTTATAATTTGATTACTTAACAATTAAACTAATTTGTAACACACACAAATAGCTCCAGCTGCTGCTCGCGGCTAGCCCCCAAGTTAATTATCCCCGAGCTGGCCAGGCCAGCCGCTGCAGTGTTGCCTTGGAGGCGGGGCAGCGTGGACAGACGACCCTCACTGGACTTGGAATGCATGATAGCGGGTCGGGCGTCAATTGGTATGAGCTGGGCCACCAGCTCGCGGATCATGTGGCCGACCAGGGCGCCGCCGCTGACAAGCAGCGCTATCATCGTCATTGTAATGGGCGCCAGCTTGATGCCGCCGACGCGTCGGGATGCCGCCGATGTCGAGAAATACGTGGAGAAGAAGTTTTTCACGCTCGAGCCGGATGAGAGCGTAACTGCAGCCGGAAGCCAGCAAGCAGAGGGCATTCATGAAGAGTTGGCAAAAACGGAAACGGAAGGCACATATATTATGGCGTAATTAGCTTAGAATCTTTGCAATGCCACAAAGCAAACACATTCAAAATGTGCTCACATATGTATGTATGTCTGCATGTGTGTATGTAAACTTACCACGTGCCGGTACCGGATCCTTCTGTGGGGTGCCCAATTCAATTTCCTTATACTCCTGATACAGGTCGCCAATCTGAGCGGTGCAGCGCAGCACCAAGCCACCCGGATTGGGCGGGTACATGGATCCGCTGTGGCCGTACACAGAGTTCACGCCGTATGAGCTAGTATAAATTGCCGGATTAGCGCTGGAGAAGTGCACGCCCTGCAGCTGCAGCCTGAGCGAGATGCGTGATGCAATCAGATTATCAATTGTGCGAATAAACTGGGTCTCGGCATTTGTTATCTGTATGGAAGAGAGAGGAGAAAGCGAGAGAGAGGGATAAAGAAGTGGTAAATGAAATAGAGTGCATAGGCTAGAAGCGGAGACATATAATTTGAACACTGTGCGCTGTTTATTCAGCGCTTCCAAATGCATTTGCATAATTTAAAGACGGCAACAACAACAAAAACAGCCAGAAGAACTATGAAGGCAGCGGGAAAAACAACAAGAACAACAACAACGACAACGACAACTACAACATTTGGCAACGTTTAGCCCCGGTACTCGTTATACTTTTGTTTGTTTTCGGACAAGCAAAAAGTTTTGCCAGCTAGCATCTTGTCGCCATTTGCAAGTTGGCACAGCGCGCTCCTAAAGAGCCTGAGGAGGCTGGCTGGCCATGGGATGTTGGCCACATGTGTCGGCAATCCAGCCAGCCGAGCAGACAGCTCAGGCTGGCGGCTCTTTGCGTATGCATGGAAATTATGTATCAAGGAACTTTATCTGTGTTAATGTAATGCAGCAAAAAGCAGCGGCAGGCAATGGCAGGCAGCAGCAGGAGGCGGCAGCAGGCGGCGTCTGGAGTACAACACAAACAAAATCCCAAGAAGGAAGCGTCTTACAATTGCGCACATTAGTGGCACTGGCTGTGGCAGCGCATATGGAGGCGGATGTGGAGACAGAGGCATATGCTGGCAGGACATGCAGCTCAAATGCGCCAGACGACGCATTGATGAAAGTTTTAGCCAGTTTTTCAGCTCACTCTCTCTCTCTGTCTGTCTCTGGTTCAATCTTGCGTTCTCTTTTTTTCGTTTCTTACATATATGCGCCATTTTGCCATTTATTCGAATTGCGTTTGTATTGGGGCATGTCCGTTTTCTGTGCATGTCCAACATCATGTCCACATCTACTCTATCTCTGTTGTGTGTGTGTGTGTGTGTGTGAATCCTCACTGCGTAAGTTCACTTTATTTGCGCCAGCTTCAAGATGCTTAAACTTGCATTTAGCTTAAATGCTGCCAGCAGCTCCTTCATGCGAGAACAGCTTTTATGCTTAATGGCAGTTATTTAGTGCAATTCACTGTAAAATTGTAGCCAGGGCTAAATTTTGCTGCTGGCTCGCTTCGCTCTGTTCTGGTCTAGCTGGTTCCTGTTCTGATCTGCTCTTTGCTCTGCATATGTGAGTGTTTGAGTGTGGGCGACTTCGTGTGTGGAAAAGGATTTTCGCTTATATAAATAATTTTTATTTATGCGCATGCTAAAATCCACACACACAGACACAGTTTTTGCATTCTGCTTATGTTTTGCAAACAAGAGAAATTATATATTCTTAATAGCTCTGTGCATTTGCCAGAGGGCTCTGCGCTTTTGCAACTCTTACAAATGATGATAAAAAGATGTGCCACTCGGAATGGCAATCCTCTAAAAGTGTTTGAATTATTTTCTTGCTAAGTGTTTTCTTTTCGATCTATTTATTTATTTATTTTATTTTATTTTATTTTATTTTATTTTATTTTATTTATTTTATTATTATTTATTTATTTCTTCATTTCATTGAGCTAGCAGCATTAAAAATATCTCACGTAAAGCCATTTACAATAGTACTAAAGATTAGTACGTAATGTTGGGGCCAGACTTGAGTTAAAATTGAGCGAATGTGTGCAAATTCGTAAAAGCAAGTTAGAAATTCTATATTGTGAAAAGTCAAAGTCAACGATTACTATATGCAACGTCTCCTATTGAATACTCGTGTCATACCTGCGCAGTTCGATAACTCATCCCATTTGCGTGTTATCGATAAATATCGAAAACGTAGCTGATACACCGCTTGAGCTAGAGACTTCAAATTATATATTTATATAGTTGTTGTATATACGGAGATTTTGTAATTTCCAGATCTTAAGTGCCTCGCGGGCTTCGCCACAAATTTGAGAAAAAAATCCAATTCCAAATGCTAGCAATTTGCAATTAGGCAAATAGACACAATTGAATGTTATTATAACGTTCTGAAAGTTTCATGATGATTGTTCATCTAGAAATTGAATGAAAGAAGAATAATATAACTTCTATGCTGGGTTCAGGGGATCTCAAAGTCGAGCAGTCTTGACTAGAGCCTTCTTACTTGTTACTCTTGTAACTATCCTCACTATTAATGGTTCTAAAGTAACCATGGTCAATATCAATGGCTCGCCAATGGCTCTAAATGTTAAAGGGAAATATTCAAAGCAATTATGGCTCTTTAGCTAATATGCAAGCCGAAAAAGAGGCATTTTAAAAGAGACCCAAATGATGTACAATAAATATGTAAATGCAATTACAATATTTTATAACATGTCCTGCCCGAGCTGTGTACTATTTGTCCTTTGTCTGTATGCAATGCATTGCAAGCATATCGATAACGTATAAATTGTGAATGGCACTGCAACATCTTGGGGCTGTTGCCAAAAACTTTGGCGCAAAGAGTTTGTGGGCTGCCTGGCTGGCTGGTTGGATAAAAATACTACACGTCCTGCTATGGGAAGCTTTTTTCAATTTTCCGCTAAATTTGGCATGGCCCAAGTGCTATTTGTCTTCATTAAGGGCTCCATGTGAATGCGCCTAAGAGTTGGCAATGTTTATATAGGTTCGTTGGCCCGGTCGTGGCGTCCTCTAACTCCAAGCCGTTCCGCCTGCCTGCCTGGAAATTTGCGTAACATTTTGAAGCCGAATGCCAAATGACATGCAGCAGTTATTAATTGGCAATTTACATGCCAAATGATTAATGCCTGGCCCGGCGGAAGCAGCCAGCCGAAAACGAAGCCACAGCATCCCTAAACCAGGCCACATATGTCACAGCTACGTGTGTGTGTGTAGGAGCGTGTATGTGTGTGTGTGTGTTGGTATTTGTGTATGCTCTGCAAATTACTGATGTGGCTTTTTACCACAAAAAACTTTGTCAACATAAAGTTCAGCAACGGCTCCAGATGCCGCTTGCTCAGCTCCTGAACAGGTTACCTTCGAACGTAAACTTTGTTGCCGCCTGCTAAAGTTACTCCTCCTCCTCCTCCTGCTGCTGCTGCTGCTGCTGCTGCTACTGAAATGGCATGCGAAATATGCTACAATGTGTATGCTGCTGTGTGAATGTGTACAACCGCTTCCCCAGCCTCATGTTGATTTGCACAGCATGAAATATTCATTTGTTTCCTGTGATCGGCAATTGCAATATATCTTCCTTCTCCTGCGGTATCGTTTTCTACTCAATTTTAGTCAACGTCTGCCACGTTTGCTTACGGTTTGTTGCCTTCCTTCGCACTGCCACTGCCACTGGCAATAGCAATGGTAATGGCAATGGCACTTGCCAAAACTGCTCGCTCCCCGACTTGCCATTCCCGATAAGCTATCATTTCATTTTCTAGCAACAGCGAAGCCTTGCCATTGTTGTTGTAGTTTTTGTTCCAGTTGTTGTTGGTAGCAGGAAGCAAAGGCGCTTGCCTCACGCTGCGTTCGAGTTATTGCGGTGCAAATGATTTGAATTCATTTATCATGTTTAATGTGCGCATGCTAGCTGGCAAACTGCACGAATGTGCCAACCATTTTTCAATGGCATGACAACACTCCGAGGCTGTCCGAAGCCAAGCTAGATAATATGAAGTCATGCAAAAGCAAGTTGGTATAAAAAAAACCTCAATAGTTTAATCAGAACTCGAGCATTTTAATTGTATTTCATGAAAATACAATATATAATAGGAAAGTAATATTAAATTTTTTTAATATTTCCTAGGCAAACAAAATTGTTATCTGGGTCACTTGGACAACTCCTTGGCCATGCTTGCTGCTTGTGACTTTCCATCAATCATCTCTAAGCTATGCTGCTAGAATTCAACTTTATTGACTGCAGCTCAGTTCCCAGTTCCCAGTTCCCAGTTCTTTGTGCAGGCCATAAGAGAATAGCATAAGCACTCCACATAAGAGATGTAAAATTATGCACCCTCAATCCATCAGCAATCGGTTGATTCCTGAATATATGTGTATGCAAGCACTCTCGTTACAGCCTGAAGAGAGACTTGTGTTTGCCCAACCGGATGAGAGAATCTTAAACTTGACCATTTAACTGCTCTTGACATTTTGGAAGAGCTGGGCACTAGTCAGCCACCAATTTATGTAGAAATTGAAGGTGAGCCGCAGCCAAAGTAGGTGTCAGAACAGGAGCAGGAGCAGGAGCTGGAATATGCCATGCATATTCATAAAATTGTGGAGCAATAGCGTCAACTGGGATACCAGCAGCCAAGAGTGAGAATTCAACCGAAATGACAGCTTCCACAAGCGCGCAGCTGTGACGTGCGGCAACCCATGCCGACCGAAATGCAATGAAGGGCTAGCAGCTGGGACGACTGGAACACTGGTGAACTGGAGGCTGGTCGTCGCACAAAGGATATGGTGTTTGTAGTGTTTGCTACGACCGCATAGAAATCCGTTTTTACAGTAGCCAAACGACAAGAAGGAGGCCACAGCTGCGCTGCATGCATTGTTAATACACATGACAATGTGTACGCTAGCTGGCAAAGTGTAAAATTGCGCATACGCCATGTTTGCAGGCGGACAAAAGCTGGCTGGAGTGGTGGGCACTGCCTCAGCTCGTCAGTGCTGGCATATTTTCATTTTCATTTTCGTTTTCGTTTTGGTTTTCATTTTCATTTCTCATCGGAATAGACCACAACTTCAAAGGATTCAACAGCTTTGAACATTAATAATCTCTGACCCGCTGTCAGATTTTCTCATTCATTTTTTTTCCGCAAATTTTTAGAGAATTTTTAAAGCAACATCTTCCCATTTCATTTAGTCAGAAATAGAGCTTTAAATGCCCTACCTCGCCAAAAACAAAAACTGAACTTACCACCATATTGTTAATTGTGAACTTTAGCTCGGCACGTGGACGAGATGGCGGCGTGCTGCAGTTGGCGCGTAGAACATCGCCGGGTTCATATCGTGTGTGTTCCGTATACAATTGAGGACGTTTGTCGGGCAGCTCTGCAAGTAGAAAAATGTGAAGGTCTATTTAAAAAAAATATCTGAAAATATTTATGAGAAGATATATAGCTGATCAGGCCAGGTTATTGCAAAATATTATTAGGCCTCTAAGTGGCACCGCAGCGCTGGCCTTAAGTGGAAACCGTCAGCACGAACCGCAACATCAGACTGAGCCACACTGAACTTTTTAATTAAGTCTGGCAAACGCAAAGTCAAAGTCACAGCCAAAAGCAACAGCAACAAAAGTAACTAATGAAGAAAGTAATTTCCATGGCAAAAAACAGGCAACGGCCACGGCAAAGGCAGGAGAACTTTGAGTTCATGCTGTTCCCGTCTCTGTGTCCCGGCTCTCGACATAGCTTAAGGCGACTCGCTTTCTAATCCGTTCACCCACATATAGACACACAGCGACACAGACTGGCCAGAGACCAACTCAGCCCAACTATTCCTCTGCTCTGTTGCGGTTTCTTGCTTTTTTTTGAGCGACCTTTTCCTTTGGCTTTGCAGCTGTGTGGCTGTGGAGAGCGTCAAAGGGCTCCTAATGAGGGTCAGTTGAGTGCGAGCAGCTTCGAGTTCAATTTAGCAGCTGACCAGCCTACTTTACATTTGGTCGGCACCTCGCTGAGCGAATCCCCGCTTGACTTATGTCATTAAGTTATTAAAGTTTAAGCCCTTCAAATGTTTGCCAACTATCTACAAACTTGC
This sequence comes from Drosophila koepferae, assembly GCA_030914345.1. NCBI lineage: Eukaryota > Metazoa > Arthropoda > Insecta > Diptera > Drosophilidae > Drosophila > Drosophila koepferae. The sequence goes on along the minus strand of JAUESR010000206.1, from coordinate 5,219,420 downwards.
ACAGCGATGTGCCATGGCATCTGGGTCGCCTGCTGCGCCGAGAAGCCGTGTGCCATTGTGACTTAATGAAAGCGTGAATTAGCATAACTTTGCTCGACTTGCCTTGGCATTCAAATGCCAGCGACTATGTAGGGGCTTCCGACGACGTCAGCGTTAGCGTCAGCGTCATTTTGTTTAGGCTTCACCAGCCAAATGCCAATCCCACTCCCACACACTCCCCACTCCCACTCCCCACTCTCAATGTCGTTGCCTCCTACAATGCGCAAGGACAAAGTGTTTATTTTATGTGTAAGGCAGCGCGACGCAGTCGCATTTACTTGCGCCCTCGCTTTTGTTTTGGCATCTTTGCCCGCAATCTGATTGCCACTTGAGCTCATTAACACACGATTAAACCTCAGGACCATTTGCTTCAAGGACAGCGGCACATGAATAAACGAGCTGCTGCATAAGTGAATGAGTGAATGGGAGAGCGCCACTAAACGGATGCCGCAATGAGCCAACGGAAATGCATAAAACATAAGCGAACCAAAGGAGAGCGAAGGGCAAAGCGCTCAGAAAAAAGGAAAGATAACATTCACAGCAGCAAATCGATAATGTTAAAGCCAAAAAAACTCTAAATATGCATATTGAATATAGTTGGCTGCTTAAAGAGATTGTTTGCATACTTATTTCAAATAGAGTATGACGATAAATAGACTCAAGTCCAGCTAACTTTATTGGTAAATGAGGAGAGTGTACTCTAAATATGCAAATTTCATAATATCATTATTACTATTATCAATATTATTATTAATGTTTATTTAGAATATCATTGTGCTCTTAAAGAAACTTAAAGTCGCCTATTCTAAATACTCATTCTCATTCATATTATATATGTATATATTCATGTCACATATCGTAGACTTCTCGCTTCAGGCACACAAAATATTCCAAGGAGTGCAACTACATATTAATTAACGATTAAATGTGGCCTTAATTAGACGCAAGCAAAGCTTTTCATGTATGTGAAGCTATTTTTCAATTTAAAACATATTCTAAGCTCGTTTATAAATTTTCTCTCAGCAAAGTTTGCAATATTTAATTTCAGACTTCTCTCTGAATATGCCTTATTGAAGTTAGTTAATGAGAAATAATGTTTTCATAAGCCTCATATAATACGTAATTGGCTGTAATGTGTCTGCTTAAAGCAACAGTCATGCTCGCACCTAAACATACTCTTTGGCTTTATTATGATAGCCGTATGCCAATATGCTTCGTGTTTGCTTTGGCTTGGTTTCTAGTAATTTATTGTCTAGGCCGCAAGTTATTGGGGTCTTAGTGTCGACGACATTAAGCCTTAAATGCTTAGTTGCTATAAGACAAAGATACAGCTTCAAATACACACTCACACACACACATACACACACGAGTAGGGCGAGGGACACTCATAAGTACACAGACAGGAGGTAGCACGCGCCTGACTTTTCAGACTCCGATATCATGCTGTCAGAGTGTCAGGCGCGCTAGCTTATCTCACATTGATGTATGTATGTGTAGGAATAAAAGCAACAACAAAACAGCGAGACAGCAAGAACAACACGTGCAGCCAATTAAAAGCCTCAACATTAAATGAAACTTGAATAACTAAAGCAATAGACCGCGCCGTGCGTCCTTGAGCGGCCCTGGGCATAGTTGCTGCGAGCGGTAACCTCATGAATTTAAAGCAAATGCTTGATCAAAGCTTTAATCCCTTGATGCCAGTTAGGCAAACGCGGCCAATTAAGCGAGCTAAATGCGGCGTTAAATATATTGAGCTAGCCCAAGGAAGGCAGCAAAGCCAACCAAGCAGCCAGTCAGGCGATCCGACGACCGGGTGACCGAGCAGCCAGACTGGTTAGATGTTGAGGTAATGGCAATCTAATAAAGGCAGCCAGTTACGCGCCAGACGCGCACATCTAAATGTTTAATGGCGGGCAATAAGCAAGCAGCCACAGCGCCGCACAGCCATCCCGATACCCAGCTCTAGCCTTCGCGGCAAGTGCTCAATCATACAAACACATCAGCTCAAGAGCGATGCGATGTGGCTGGGGCAGGGGCAGGGGCAGGGGCAGGGGGCGCGCGTAGAGCAGAAAGAAAATTGCGCGGCAAGTGGTATAAAAATCAGCGTTTGCAGCAGCAGCAGCAGCAGCAGCATTGAGCTGTCAGTGCGAATTTCTCGAATATTTAATGCGAAACGAATATAGAGATTAACTGCCGAGCGATGTTTGCTAACTGCTGCCATGGACCATGCCACACCCTTAACAAAGCCGAGATTACGCATACGCACGGCATGCCATTTATGAGCTATTGACCCAGTTGCCTAGTTAACGAATGGATTGGCAATTGTTACTGGCATTTATTGCCAATTTCTGTGCGACATGATTGCTGTTGCTACCCCAGCTGCTGCTCAAGCGAGTTCCGATGAAAAACTAAATAATTGTTTGCCTTGCTGCTATTGTCTTTGCTCTGCCTGACATTGCTGTACTGATTAAATTCCTAATGCCGAGCGTGCCATCGCACGCTCATTTAAAACGCATAAGGCCGTCAAATGTTTGACGCGCCAACAGGACTACCAAATGACTTAGCCAAGCAGGCAGGTGGGCAGGCAGGTGGGCAGGCAGGTGGGCAAGTGGTGAGCAGCCAGGCTAGGCTAGGTAGTCAGGCAGCCATCAGCTCTGCATGGCATTTATCTGCTAAGCGGAATAGCCTGTTAATGACGCAATTGCCAGCACAAGTTGCTCGCCTCACAAAACTTTTAAAGCGTCGGCAGCTGGCGTGGCCCGAGCAACCCCAAATTACCTTTGCCGTGAACGAAAGCTTGTTTATTTTTCATTCTTCTTTCGTTTAAGGCATCGTGGCTACCTGTAGTATCTGTACTTAATGCAGACTCTGATGCGCAAATGTCAAAGGAAGAGCTGCTGAGCTCGATTAAGCTATCACTTTTAGCGGATGACTGGCTGATGATTTCCAATTTTTAACAATTTTTTTTTTCTTTTGACTTACCTACAACCTGCAGGACGGCCAGTGCAGTGGCTGTGGAGAAGAGCGGCGCATCGGCGGTCACTTCGCACGAAAAGTTGCCAGAAAGACCAAAGCCAACGTTGCGTATGAGTACTTGAGTGGCATTCGAGCTTGTTACCTGCAGGAGAGACAGGTATAGAAAGAAACAAAATAGAAGAATAAATAGCGGATTTCGATTATAATAAATCTGACTTATATGCTTTTATTGAAGCTTACAAGCAGCGGCGAGGCACGAGATGTATATATTCGAGCATCAAGTGCACTTCTTAAATATATTAAGACTGCGCAGCCTCAGAGTATATGGCTTCATTAAAAATAAATAAAGAGAATAAGGCAACAACATCAAAATAGTATACATATAATTATATATTGATATACTTATATAATATATATACAATGTATGTATACAGTGAGTAAAAGTTGTGCTGGACAAAAACTAAAGATAAACCCGTTGGCACAAACTCAATAGCCTGATGAAATATTTGGACAGATTCAGCGCAACTTTATCGGGCCAACAAAATTTCAGTGACGGGCCCCTGACCAGCCTCCGGCTGGCTGAAACTTTTTCAATAATATAGCCAAAGCAATATTATCGGGCTGAGCGAAGGGGAGCTGTGCGGGTCGCCGCATTCACGTGAAACGACTAAAATTTCAGACGCTGCCACACAAAAATTTAAATGGAAATATTTTGTAGATAGTCGCTTCCGATAGCTAGCTTCGTGGCATCCAGGCCACCAGCTGCAGTTGCAGGTGTCTTGGCAGGAACTGGCTTTTTTGAATACCCGCCAATAACAATAAAACTGCCAAACTGAATATGCATGAGCCAAAAGTTATAAAATATACAATATAAATAAATGCAGTGTGAGCGCAATTAAGGGCGTCAAACTGATGCCCACCGCGGCCAACTCCACTGCCAGTGCCGGAGTCGCAGCAACCTCGGGCACAGCCCGAGCTAGGTGCTGGTCATCCCGGCTGGCGACGGGGCTGACAAGTTCGACAGATCGGCAGCTGCATTTGCATGCAATGTTAACAAGCTGCAAAAGTTGAGGGCGCTTAAAAGCGGAGCAATTTGACGTTGTAAAGCTTTTTATGCTTCGCTTTTTGGTTTACTTACATCGACGTGTATGCCGGGAAATGGAAACACTTTTGTATTGGGAAACTCGCCGGGCGTATAACGATAGAACTCCAATTGACCGCGATAAAACTTGGCCGAGTAAAGTGGCGCACCCTCCAGATCGTACATGCAGCGCAGCACCACATGCTGGCCCTGCCGCACCGCCGGTGGTTCAATGATTAAATTGACATTTCGCAGCGCACACTCGACCAATTCTGAAATGAAACCAGAAATAAATCCAGATGAGTACAATGAGAAATCTTCTTTAAAAATAATCTTTTAAAAAATTAAAATTATAACTACTTTACTATATTTTTATATATATTTTATATTACTTTATTTTACTATATTTTATATTATTTGATTATGTTAAAACATAAATAAACTTAATTTTCATATTTTTTATATATTTTTATTCTAATTTACAATTAAACTGTATCAATTATTAATACAAAAATTCTAATAATTAATATTGTAAAGAAATTAAAAAGTTTCTTTTTTATACATATTTCATTTTATTTTTATTCTAATTTACAATTAAACTTTACCAATAATTAATAAAAATATTAAAAATAAATACAATTATAATGCAACTAAAAAGTTATTTTATTTTTATACTAATTTTAAATAAAACTTTTTAAATAATTAATAAAAAATATTATTAAAATAATTTAAATTATAAAGAAACTGAGTTTTTTTTTTTTGGTTTCACAAGGACTTGTGCTAGAAGAGTACTTGCAATACTTGTACTAGAAACGGTTAAAATCGACTTGTTTGTTCATTTAGTCGAGGCTTTCTGTCGGAGGATTATGGCAATATAGAGATGAAGAAATCTGTTTAGTGTATTGCGAGTATCCTCTTCAGCCTTTTGCATTTTCTCTGCTGTGACAGATTCTCATGGCAAGTGCTTTAGTCTGGGAGTAGAGCTTGCACTGCTGCTATTGTTGATTGTTTGTTCATAACGTCTCCCACCTGAGGTGTCTTGAAATTGCTAGTTTTCTAGTTCAGTGCTGCATATGTACCAGCACTCAGCAACGCTGACACATTTGGGAGAGGTATGTACATATAATGTCTAAGTGGCAATTTGTTGTGAGACATAAACGGCGTGAAATATTTATAACAACTTGAGTATTAAGGAGCTATAAGTCTAAGAAAACAATCCACGTGTCACATCATAAGAAGTTATTCAATTAAGCAGTAATAATATATCATTGCTCACTTATGAATAAATTTCTGTTGTATCTTTAGTGTTGGTATTTGCCTTGCAAATATTTCTAGGTGAGCGGAGCACATGGCGCAATCCTAATTAATTTAATTATAAAAACTGGCCTTAGATTTGCTTGCCTGTTTGCTTGCACTGAAACTTTTATTAATTGCCAAGCAATCAACGCCAATTTCCGGCAGCTTTATGGCCGCCCATTCGAAAGTCGTTTGTCAACAAATGCGTAGCATAATTCAGGGCGCCAAGGAAGCCACTTGCCTGTTTACAAGCAGCGGGACATTGCCTAACAAGCCACTCAAAATTTTTATATCTTATTTGGGTCACACTTCGTGCGGCTGTACCCTTAAGAATAATGGCACATCATTTGCGGCTTTGCCCAAGTCCTGCGAGAGCCGAGAGCTGAGAGCCAGGAGCTCGCCTTTCATCGGGGACGGTGTGTGAATCTCTCGCGAGGTAAATAAAATAAAATTGTTTTCATTTTTTTTACGCTGCGGCTTTTGCTGCGGCTGTTGTTTTTGCTTCCGCTGCTGCTGCTGCTGCTGCTGCTGGTCTTGTTGTTGTGGCTGTTTGATATACCAGCTGCAAGTTATAAATTACCTTTGGGAGTTGTTTGCATATTTGGGGCAAGGGCGATGGGGTCTGCATCTGCTTATTATGTATGGTGTATGGTATGCCGCCAATGTATGAGTTTCATTATTTCATTCTGCAGCTTTTCTTTTTGCAATTTCTCGGTGGCAGCCTGCAAAATACATTATTACACTTTGGCCTTAATGAGCTGCTGACCAAGCTCCCATAATTGGCCAACAATGTCGACGATGACCTTTATGCGTGTCTACTGCAATGCTGCCTTACATCGTTTCCCATAAACATTTGCACACGGAAATCGAAAATGTAAACGTAGTTTGTCTGATATTTGAAATTGCAAAGTGAAGCTAAACTTGAACTAGTTTCTGTGAAAGCAACCGCAAATTCTTGCTTATTGCTCGCAAAACTTTTGCTTGTTAGTATGTGGTTTGCTAGAGCAGCTAGAAATCATAGGTCACAGCAGGACGCGTTGTGCAAAAAGTCAAACAATTTCTCTAAACCTCCACACACCACACACACACACACACTTGACTCTTCACTGTGTGTGTGTGTTTGTATGTGCATAACAGGTAGAAAGTTTGTACAAAACTTACATATTTACTCGATTCGACTAAGTGCTTGCTTACAAGTGCATTGGCCTTATCCTTTTGCGATTTGTTTACAAGCGGAGAAACACACAAGTCCCTGGTCCCCAGCTCCGAGCTCTCGATCCCTTTCCCGCGAAAGCTACTGTTGCCAGCCAGTATCAATGCAGCTCGCAGCTTGTTTTTGTTATACTTGCATTGCCCACTGGTCCAGCACTATTCCCTGGACTCAGTCAACGTTTGTCCAAAGGTAAACAGTTTTCACGCCGTTTTCAGCAGAGTTTCTTGGCGTCTAGCTTCTAGTATTTCGGCAGTTGCAGGGGATTGCTGCTCGCCTTTTGCTCCCTTTATTGTTTTTCAATCATGCTAGAGTGCGTCATTGCGGGATTCACTTTGACCGCAACGATGCAAAACGTCAGGTTCGTTAAAACCGCAAGTGATACCGAATTGAAAAGTTAGATGGAAATATATATATATATATTTTTTTTTGGCTTCCCCTACTCACAACCTGATAGTCTTTTTGTTGGCAGTTGCAGCTGAAAAAGTTTTCGTTTTGTTTGTTTGCATTGATGGCAGGGGAAAAAAAAGGTGACTACCATTGCTGGAGTTCACTTTGCTTGTTGTGCGGAGTACATAAAAAGCCAAAGATTGAATTGTACACAATTTAAAATGATCGATTGACCCCGGCACAACTTGCTTCTGCTCAATTCCGTTAAAGTTCCAGACGAATATAGAACATAGTCAGATTAAGAAAAGTAAACACAAGACTTATCAATTGCTGCTTGTAATAATAGATTTGTTTGCGCATAGGTTTAAATATAGTAAACAGCATAAGAGTCTGTCAGATTTTGGCAATAAACTGCCTGTATGACAGAAAAAGCCAGGATTTTTTTTTTTAAAGCAATAAAGATTGCTGTGCGTTAGAGCAACAGGCAAGGCAGCAGGCACAGTAACAGGTCCTGCCATAAATAAATTGAAACAGATGGTGTACGGTGGCGGAGGAAAAGGCTGGGCGGGTGGGTGATTGGCTGAAACAAATGAAATGTGGGCATATTTATCACTGCATAATAATTTGTGGACTCACTCGCGTGCGAGAGTCAAAAGCAAACAAACGGCACGGCACAAGCATGACATAGAATGTATATCTATATATATACATATATATATATATATATATGTAGGGCTTGTGAGTGTGTGTGTAGGGTGAGGGGAGATGAAGTATTGTTTTGGTATTTAATAGGCTTTTGTTGCAAATTCAAATGAATATTGTTGTTGCTGCTACTTGACATGTTTACCCGGCATCGTCGAGGCTGCTGCTGCTGCTGCTGCCTAGGCAGCATATTGAAAGATTTATCATGCACAACAGTGCAAAATGGCAGCCGCAACACCGAAACGGGAGGCGTGCATATGCCGTTCTAAATGAACCAGGGGGAAAGCGTATGTGTCGTCCCTCCAGCCATTGAAGCGTGCACAAAGACAACACCTGACTCGTTGCGGGCTTATGTTGACAGAAGGAGCACATGGACGCACATAAGTATGCTACACATAATGGAATTTCTAATAAGCATTGCTTGCTGCCTGCTGAATGCTTCCTGATGGCTCCGTCTCCGCCTCCGCTTTCTGCTGCTCGGCTGGGTCAACAGCATTTAAGGAATAGGTCCACAGCAGGCAGCAGTAATCACTGTAAATGCCGGTGCAGTTCATTTGTTTGCACTACGTGGCCGGAACCTACCATATATGTAAGTAGTATATGCCCCCGTCCAGTAGATTCGCCAACCTTCCCACAGACGTGTGTGTACACTCATTTGAGACTCGAGTGCAGTGTACGGTAACCGGCACTCCATTTGGTCAGCCAACGCAATTTAATTAACATAAAAAAACCCAGCTCGCAACATACGAAACCATAAATCAAAAGCCCCGCACACGCCCAGCACTAAACTTGGCTGAAAGCAAAAAAAAATAGTCACTGCGGTTTGTGTGCGTGTAGAAATCCATGACACGGAGACAAAAAAATGAAAGGGTAGAAAAACGCGAAACTGCGGTCAAGTTGGAAAGTCGAGCAAAAAAAAAAAAGCATTGACTTATTATCTGGCCTTGCGCGTGCCAAGTTTTTAGAAATCAATTTTACATTCATTAAATATTTATGGCAAATATCACATATCAAATAATCTGAATGAATAATAAATTTAGATATAAATTTAAATTAAAAATATGAAATGAAGCAAATCAATAATAAAATAGAAAAATAAATAATTTGATATATGGAAAAATTTATATTTTATATTATAATTAAATAAATAATTTGATATATGAAAAAATTTGTATTGTTATAGGACGATCATCGTGAAACTACTGTGCTATATATATAGATATATATAGATATAACTTGGAATATTCATAAGCCGTTCAGCCTGGACAAATATGTGAGTGGCTCTAACATTGTTTATTGATGAAAGAAAACGATTAAAACTATGTAGAGACATTTGTTTTCTTTCCTTTGTATCTATAGAGTGCATCTAGTTCTTACTTGTTTCAGCCTCAATCGCCTACTAATGGCTTTGATTACTATATTACTAATTATTTGAACAGACATATCATTAGTTATTCTGCTCTAATTAATATTGTCCTACTAATCATACATACTATATGCGACATACATATAGTCCCAGTCATCCAGCCTTTTTTCTTAGGGAAAATAAAAACCCATAAAAAATGTGTTGCAGAATGGTCTGGAAAAACTCATCTCAATATCATTTTTCTTAGAAGTAAATAACGTAACGGTAAAGACAATCGTTGGCTGCTCGAAAACATTTCTAGAAGCATAAAAGCATAATAAGAAGAAATCCAGAACATTCTATATGTAAAGGAAGCAAGTATATAAGCATGCTGCACATCGAGTCATTGGTCTTGTGTCGTTCTGTCATTGTATTGTGTGAGATCAGTTTGAATGTGTCGGCTCGGTCAGTTAAGTTAAAGACGTCGCGGTACTTGAATTATGTACTTGTTACTTATAATTTGATTTTGTTTAAATAAACTTATTGTGTTGCACCTACATTTACAAAACTGTGTTTTTGATTTATTTCAAAGAAAAACCTCAACAAAATGTATTATAAACCGATTAGATATAAGAACAAGTTTAATGCAAACATTTTATATTTTATTACATTATATTATTTTTAAAATATTTTTTTTTTAATTTTTGTTAAATGTTAAGTTTCTATATTATAGCTACTCTGCACATTTCATCAAACATAGATATACTTATATATATATTCAGCCAAATATTATAGTCGCCTTAGAAAACCATGCGAATTATTAATAAAATACTTTTCCAACTGCACTCAAATGAGAACACTTTAAGAAAGAAGGCTTGAGAGAAATTCGTTATAAAGACTGTATGCTCCTGTGGAGGTTTTATTATGGTTTATGGTTAGCGTGTGCTTTGCGTGGCTGAAATGCCAGCGAGCGCAATTTAATCCATTGGCAGAGCTGGCCAAGCCCAAAGCGCTTATTTCATGTCTAAATAACATCAGCATAGACACAGCCGCGGCACACGGCAACATAATTTTGTTGTTCTATCTGACTTTCAGTTGTAGTTTTTTATGGGCTTGGCTTGGGGCACTCAACACACACCCTAAGCTGTCAGTTATGAAAAGACAATTAATAATTAGTTATGCGCAGTGTCTTTGTGTGTGTGTGTGTGAATGTCAAATAAATTGTAGAAGGTAAAGGCTAGGATTGGTCAAGTCAATAATTTCTGCTTTTACTGCAACATAATTGAGGAAGAAATGGATTTAGTTAAATTACGTTGAGTAGAAAAAAAAAAATAGATTCATTTAAATATTAAATTAAGATAAATACAAATGTATATGTTTTATGCTCAACAAAAAACAAATATGTTCTCAGTACTTCAATTAGTTTTCGTAGCACTATTTGCTTAGCCAAACACGTTGACCACGCAATTGGGAACTGGGACAAATCACAGCCTGACAGACTCGAGTCTCCGCAAATAAACTTCACGCACAACTCTCCAAAGCGACACCCGCGCAAAGCAAACACAACAACGAAAATAAATGCGCTAAATGAAAAAATAATATGTAACTAAATTTAATCTGAGTGTTCTCTGCTCAACGAGTGGCTTGCAAGTGGATGATGATTATCATAACGATGATGATGATGATGTACCATAACGCCGCTCGCACACACAACACACGCTCTCTCTCTCTTCTCTCTACTCTCTTCTGTCTGCAATTCTCGTGTTGCTCGTTTGTCGTTTGTCTCACGATAGTCCTTCTTTGCACAGAAGCGCTAAGCAAATAAAACAAAAAGGATAACAGCGTAAATATTGTGAAGCAGGCAAAGAATCTGCACACAGATATACACACCCAAGTGAATACATAAAAATATGTGTGTGTGTCTGTGTGTGTTGTCTGCGGGTGACATTGCACTGCATAGCATACAAGTCTCGAGCTTATTTTTTATGTATACATACAAATATGTATTTATACACATATACATATACATATATATATATATATATATATGTGTAATTCTTTTTCTATTTACTAGTTTTCATTTGCTGTGCTGTGTGTGTTTTCTCATTTATACCTTTCTACTTATGTGCTTAAGCTTTCTATTTGTTTGTGTGTGTGTGTGAAAAAGCCTGTATTCACGGCTCGTATTTGTTTAGCTTGTTTTTCTCTTAAACTGCTGCTGCGTGTCGACATGGCGTATACGCAACGTTAGAAACGAATGCACGACGACGACGACGATAACGAAGACGACGACGGCGAGAACCACTCAATTGAAGCTGGAGAGCAAAACATTTTGTTATCTCTATGCCAGCATCGATGGCGATATTCAGCATTCGCTTCTTGGTCTGCATGCTGCCAGTGCCCAGTAGTGTTTACAGTTTGCCGACTTTTTGCCATTTATTTTAGCATTTGGCCCCATCGAGTCTCTTATCTCGAACTCTCCATCGCGAGCTGCTTGTAAATAGCATTCATGGCCTGACCCTAATGGAAGTTTTGACCATTTGTGACGCTTCTTGCCATGTTGCTCGTTGTCCGCTACCCCTTTGCTAACCCTGCCCCCGCTGCAACATCAATGGGCCAGCCAGTGAGCTGAATCGAACCAGGTCGCTTCCATATCATCATCACATTCATGTTGGGGTTACGAAGCACTCTTTGAAACTCAGCCTTTGTTGGGCAGTTCGAATGCAGTTACTAGCACCAGTTAATTTGTGCACTTGTTTTTAATGGCAGCTTCGCTGGCAGCACAACGAGCCAATCCACAAACACTCAACAAGTTTTCTATGCGATTTTCATCATAGTTCAGGTGGAAATAGCAATTGGAACTCTGTTGCTTTGTGGCATTGGAGCTATAGAACTTTGCATTGCCAAATATGCAATGATATTCGCTAATCACAAAAATTGTTTAGCAACAAACAGAAACAAAGTAAATTATAAAATGGAGCGCTGGAAAAAGTTGAAATTCGTTTTGAGAGTCGACTCTGCGATAAAACTGTTTGAGCAACAAATTTTAGCCAGTTTGGACAAATGAATGTGCCGCGTATTTTAATTTAAAACACAGCCGCGAGCAGCGCTGAGTCTGTGCGCCAGGCGAAACTGAAATACTGAAATACAAAATTTAGATAAGCGACCACGGCCTTTTGAAATCTGGCAAATTTTACATGAGCATGACGCAAAATGCATTAGACAGTTGGCCATAGGGAGTTTTGGGCGGGTCAGTGGAGCAGTATGGGAAGTGAGTGTGTCTATGTGTGTGTGTATGTGTGTGTGGAAGCATCCATTTCCTGCAAGCATAAAATGTTGCTGCGTTTTTGTACATGTTGATTTATGTATAAATTGATGTTGCTCTTTGTTTGCATGTTGATTCAACAATATTGCAAAAAGCGCATTTGCTGTGGCACACTTTTTGCTATCGTTGCCAATGCCTGGAACTCTCGTAATTCTTGCTTGCTAGCAAAAAAACAACATTCATAATTTTAATTAAGTTATAGAAGCGCACACACTCAGCCTTTGTAAGCTGATGATCAATGATTGTATTTGCTGGACTCAATTTTCAATTTTTGCTTTCAACTCGAAGCATACTCTCGATTGTATTTATTTTTTTTTTTTTTTTTTTTTTGTGCTGCTTTACCAAACTTACACTGGCAACGTATCCTCGAGCCTTATTAGTTATTTACGCAGCAGGCTCGCACACATATCTGTGTGTGTGTGTGTGTGTGTGTGAATGTGTTTATGCAAACGCCCTGGCAACATTTGTGCAGCTGTGACTGTTGTTGCCGATGTTGGTGTTGCCGTTGGTGTTGCTGCCCCGCCGCCCGCTGCAGATTTATTGCCCGCAGTAGTTTTTAGTGCTTTGCCTTTGTTTCGCTTTATTTTGCAGTGTGTTTTTGCAATTGTTAAGAGTTTACGGCGTTTTTGCTGCGGCTGCACCATTTCGCACACTGTTTGCACCACGAACTCCATCCCACAAGTATTTTTGTTGCATATTTATTTGGTTGGCGCGCTGCGAGTGGCAGCCAAAACATTTTTGTGTGGCAGTTTGCGATTTTGTCGTTGTGATTTTACTCTTTTGCTCTTGTTCCTTTTTTGCTGCATTCCACTTTTTTTTTTGTATTTTTTTTTTTTCTTTTATTTCTTTTATTGCAGTTGCAGCTTAATTAAACGTGAAATATTGAATTTCCAGATGGTTGCGTGTATGGAATTGCGACTACGAATAAATATCGGATGAGATACAGTAAATCAACGTAAATTTTAGAAGACCCTCAGCTTAATGTGTACAAATGTGTATACGTAAATATGTACATATATATATGACAAGTCGAAATCTGCATGCATCAAATATGACTAAGAAATATTTTTAATTAAAATTTGCCTCGACTTCCCACAGTTGTTTGTATGTGAAATGTATGTTTATGTAAATTACATACATTTCCTTGTATATTTGGCTGCAATTTATCTCTCGATAAATAAGTCTATTGACTCTGGTTATATTACTCCACCTTCACTGTAATTGATAACCTAATACAAGTAATTTGAACAATGTTGACCAATAGTTTTCTTTTGTGTATGTAGTGGTATACATATGTATGTATATGTTGTAGTGGCGGCCCGATAATAAGTACAAAATCGTGGTTGTATTTCCTCGACTTTATTTAGTGCAAAAAGCTGTGTCTTTTTTCCTCGTAGTTAAATGTATAGTGGTAAAGCAAAGAATGTAGGAAGAATAATCCCCGATTGCGAACCAGTAGGAGAACTGGAGTCGGAGTTATGCTATTAACAGCGCATAATACTGTCAATAGCATAGCATGTCGACCTGAGGGAGGAGCAGATCCTGTTAATGCAATCTGACATTAACACATATGTATATGCTAGCGTTGTGCTCACGAAACCTGCGAAGAGCGTTCGTGAATGGAGTTTGTGCTTGTGAATGGGAAAGTGAAGTCCGCATTGAAGCATTCACATTATTTGCTTACAGAATGTCATTGGAAGAACATCTATGGCATCCCTGCTAAATCAATTAAAGACCTAAATCGTTAAAAGACCTTCTCATTCAAAAACTCAAGGCGCTCAACCGAAAACAAAATCTGATAGAACCAAAGTCTCTTGCTCAGAGCGAGAGCGGATGAATATGATTTGTATTTTGATTGCTCTTGCGAACAGAGCGTAAATAATAAATTGTTCAACTATTATTTGCATGCTGCGATAAAAGACGTTAAAAGAGGACTATTGAATGCCCTGTAATTTAATTAATTAGTAATTAATTTAATTTACTTATTAAGTTATTTTCGATCTATCTGTTTGTACCAAATGTCAACTGAATCGCAAGAGACTTCTAAAGAGATAATTAAAGAGCAAAACTATTGTTCATATGCTCTACTTCAGCAATACAAATAAACGCCGACTATCTCCAGTGTCGTCATATACAGAATAATTTCTAAATCACATTAGTTCTTAGCTTCATTTAACATTCGACTGAGCAATCTCTACTCTCATTTCGAAATTTGTTTTTTCACATATGTCAAGCATATCCCCACCCCATATCTTTCAAATCTCAGCACTCAAATTAAATCACTCGGTCAGCTCAAGCTGTTTCATAATCAACATATGCATTCTCAAGCAGGTATTTCGCTGTAATTAGTGTGATTAATCAACTCTTATTTGTTAAATTAAATTAGAAAGTATGAATGTGTGCGCATTTCAATTCGCTCCATCTGAAGCACTTGTGCACAGTCGTATTCTGTTTTTTGGCAAGCCACAATTGCACTAATTGGGCAAATTATTTCAGCTATTTGGGAAAACTCACAGCTATTTCAGCCAGCTTCTTGAGTGGGACACTCACACATATACGCAACATTCCGGCTCAGCCGAATTACGCTAATGATAAATAAATTATGCGATGCCAGCAACACACAAACGAATCATCCCCATCCCCATCCACATCCCCCAACCCCAAGCCCATTCACGCCCTCAGCCATGCCCTCGCTGTGTCGCTCCATAGCAGCTAGAACAAACCGCAAACAGAAAATAAATAAACTCGTTGGCAATGCCGAAAGATAAGTATGCGCCCCGTGGCCCCTGCACACATTAAGGCACTTGGATCAGGTCCTGGGAGGGAGAGGGCGGTGGATCGGCAGCGTGGGCATTACTGGAAGCAAACGCATATGCGTTAATAAACAAAATCTGTTGCTAATGTACAAAATAAGTTAATTATGTAAAAGCAAAATGCGCTGATGGTGACAACTTTTGCAGTTTTTGAAATTCAAGCTGCCATTTTGACTACTACAGATATGTGTGTGTGTGAGTGGGAGCATCTGTGTGTGCGTGTATGTGTATTAATGTGCATAAGCTCAGTTGTTATTGCTGTGGCACTGGCATTAATGTGCTTGTGATGCGCTTTGCTTGTTTGTGCACGATAATTGTATTTTATGGCAACAAACAGTCAAACAGACAAATTTCAGACGGACACACAAACAAAAATAGATCCAGCTAGCAATCCGGAACGCAATTCATTGTTGAGGTCATCACGGCACACGGACAACTGCCGCAACAACAAACAAACAAACATAGATTACAAATTGCATTAATAATAAACAAACACAGACGCAGACACCAACACCGACACCGGCACCGACCTAACCGACCTGCCCGGCGAAGCACCTTCACAGCTATTTCCAATCTATGTTTAAGCAATTTTTACAAACTGCAAATCGCTTTGGCCAAAAATCGCTAAAACATATTTATCATGTTTATCAACGCACACGACGCACAATGCGAAATTGATGCGGCAAAAATATTCATGTGCACAAACCGTGAAATTTGCATATTTTATTTGTAATTTGTTAGCCGCCTGTCAATATTATTTTGCAATTAAAATTTAATTATATTTTCCTCAAATGCGTCATTTTATTATTTGTATTTCGCTGATTGCTTTCCCCTCCTGCGCCCATCTGCTCACCTATTGCAGAAAATTTCAAAATTTCACGCAACGCGGCCAACAATGTCAGTCGGAATTCGACTAAGCTAAATGGTATACCAAATTATGGTTGATTGTCCGTGTGGATTTAAAAAAATAGATATATATATATATATATATATATATAAATCGCTTAGCATGCGGTTTTGCATGCATTCGGATTGCATAAATTCCGCATGCAATTTCCATTGCTAGATTTTCTAGGGACTAATCAAATCATTTTTAATATCTTTTGGTTTTGTTTTCGCAATATGTCATCGATATTGATTTAATAGCTGAAACTCTTTGTAGCGCAAGAGCTGAACACATTAAATTCAAATTTATGCTTCAGTTTATTCTTAGCCATCAAATCCCATTTAACTGTCACACAACACATTAGCTGCGTGAATTAAGTGCTCCAATTTATAAACTATCTCAGTAAATTCCTTCATCAGCTTAATGCTAAACACTCTCAACACTATGCCATACCCCAAAAGGTCACCTCTCTCTCTCCCTCTCTCTCACTGACTCTCTGTGTCACTATCTTTACCCAAATAGACATAGTGGAAACAATAGCTGGCAATAATCCTATTGAAATCAGCTGCACAGTTGCTGCCCTGCTGAGTCCTTAAGCGATTCACTGTTCATTAGCGACCACGTGACGAATAGAGATTGGTATTGATGCTGTGCCAGTGGCATTGACGCTGCTTTGAGCGGCAAATGAGCAGCTTCTGCTAGGTTGGCAATACCATTAAAAACTTTTTACAAGCATTAAGCATCAACAACGACAACGACAACGACAACGATTGCCATTGAGCAGCACTTTGGATGGGTCTCTGATTTCGACTTCTATTTCGATTGCGTTGCGTTTACGGTATGTCATCGACAGCCAGTTGACTGCAGTCTATATACATCTAGCTGTCTATCCGTCGATCAGCCGCTTGGTCGGTTTGCCTGATTGCCTGCCAAGCCATGGCAAGCACATCGGCGCCTGTCACTATGGCATTGTCACCTCCTACAGCACCAATGCCGCCCCTCTTTCACTGGCTGGTTGCTTGGCTGCTTGGTTGTCAATCCTTTTAATGGTTTGCCGCTTTTAATGTCACCCGCTCTCAAGTGGATTTCGAATACTTCGTCAATCGTGTGGCCCATTTGCCGATATCAAGTGGCCACGCTCCTTCTTCGTGTCATTGTCATTGTTGTTGTTGTTGTTGTTGTTGTTGTTGTTATTGTTGTTGCTTTATTTGTATTTTATTATAGTAAAAGTGTTTGTTTCAAATGTCATTTGCTGCGTCTCAGCCACTTCACTCCTATTAAAGTGGCCTTTGTTTATATATATTTATATGTATTTTAAGTGTGTCACACTCTTTAATTCCATCGCCCTGACTTTCTCCTCTGTTCCTCTCTCTCTCTCTCTATCTGTCTCCATCTGTCTTTCTATTGCCCTACAGCCATTTAATTGTGAAGCTTTAGAAGTTTCTTCGATTGGTATGGCTGCTCATAGTTGGAAAATTGATGCAATTATCTTAACCCTCTGAGCTGGGGACAACAATTTATGCCGAAAGAGTAAGCCAGCACTCTCTCTCTCTCTTTCTCTTTCACACACAGCTCTATTTGTGTTTCTAGATTGCCATTATAGATTTATTGTATACATAGTACATAATAATGAGCATTTAAGTATGTATTTAATAAATAATACTTTGGCAAACAATTTCAAGTGATTTAGAAATAAAAGGTTATTATTGGGCGTTCCATAGTTTTAATAAATTTTCTCATCAAAAATATTTGAAAAGTTTGCGTGGCTGATATAAATAAATGTATTTATTTAAATTTATTAAGTATCAATAATTTGCATCTGGATCAATCAACAAAATTTTCGAAAAGCTCGAGTTTCTTTCTCTTAAAAATGCAAATTCGAATTTCCTATCATATTTATTGATATTGACGTAAAAGTTTATATATTTGAGTTGAGTTGTATAAGCTTAGGTCAACAAATCTGTTATGTAAGTGCTCCTAATGCGTATTTGTTGTATCCAAAAAACCGAAAAGCTAATTCAATGATACAAATCTTCAGAATTTGTATCCATTCATTTATATATGTTTACGTTGATGAGTTTATGTTTATGTTTTTAACCCTTTTTACATTTATATATATATATATATTATATATATTTTATTATATTTATTATTATTATTATTACTATTATTATTATTATTAATTTATTATTATTATTCAGTTTCCAAATTGATCAAGACAAGTTTTTTATTATTATAGAGAGTAATTTTTTTTTTAACAAATATATTTCTGTAATATCTGTAAAGGTAAGACACAGAATAGCTGAATTTTGTTAACTTATTAATTAAGAAGTAATTATTTTAAAATATATAAGCTAAAGATATTTAATATACAAAATAATTAAAAATATATATATATTTAAAAAAAAAAATGAATTAAATGAATATATAGATATATAATATTTTTGTATTATCTGTAAGGGTTGGCTGAATTTGTTCTTTTCGACTTTAATTTTCAGCGCTGTCTTGATAATCTATATATAGATTCAGGAGTAAATAGTTAACAATTAAACAAAATGCCAGCTTACCCATTGTGGAGAGAGCGAGGATCAGAATAATGGCATGCCAGATCAGACCGTTTCTAGCCTGGGCGGTCCATCCGTTGTGGCGTCGCTTTCGCGACTGTCTAGCTCCGTGTCCCATGATTGCGTCTATGGGCTGCTCTGTCATTTGGCTTGCAGTGGCTGACAGGCCGTTGGGCATTTGGCGCAGCAACATGATCGGGGTCGGGCAGTATCTTTCACTCGCAGACAGGCAACATTTGCCGCTCATTCAATAAACACTTCAACTTCACACGCTGCGCCGTTTGTCGGCCGGAGCACAGAGACTGTTTACAGTTGGCGATTGGGGTATATGCGAATTAATAATGCGTGTTGAGGGAGCAAATTGCTTTCACTGTTCGGCGGGTTAGCTCGTTCGTCAGCCGCAGCGGCTGCAGCCACTCGAGTTGTACGGCCCCAAATAGGCGGCCAGATAATTTCAAATTTGTTATTTGGCTCTCGACTCGAGCGTCGATGGGCTGCACTGAAATTTGCTTTTGATTTGCACTTTTCGAGTTTTCACATTTTTTGCTTTTCGTTCGCTTTCAGTTTACAACTCAATTTCCGGCTTTTAATTGTTTTTCGTTTGTTTGGACGCCGCTGCGCCGTCCATTTGGCCGCAGTCCCACACTTTACACTGATTATAATCCACGGAATTGAATTGAATGCGGCAACAATATTCGGTTCTCCACTAATTGTTGGTGTGCATCCAGCTGTTGTTGCCGGAAGTGCGCTGCAAGTGCAAGAATAAACACTGTTGTTTAGCTATTGTTGTTGATATTGTGATAAACATTCCTAAACCAATTGGCATGCGCCATAGCGAGCGAGGGATAGCACAGGAAATTGCATCACCCACGCACCAATTGCCGCCCCGTCTGAAGCCCCCAGCGGCTGAAGGCGTTGCCTTAGGACAAGTTGATCAATCAACGACTGAATCCTGAAAAATTGGTGTTGTCCCCGCCTGATGCTCGGAGCAGCTACGACTGCAACATTACCCCCAAAAATACCCCCACCTTGTGTGACGTAGGCGGGCGCGCCCCGATTCCAAAATAAGAATATCTCTTCGCGACAATGTTGCATTCAGCCCATTAGCAACAATGCGATGATCAGCATTGTGGCCAACGCACATGGGCTAAATGCCAAACACGACAAGCAGTCAGACAGGCATCAGCTTTTGCACTCGCTAAGCAAACTGACCAAGCACCCGAATATAAATTTATTATTGCCTGCAACATCAATAAAGAAAAAAAGAAAAAACAATATTCCCCGAATCAAAACAAAGAGAAATGACAGCAGCTTGTAAAATACAATTAAAAAGAATAAGAACGGATTACTATAGATTATATAACAAGATTCGCTTCCCTTGAACTTTGCCGCCCCCCGTGGCCTTCATAACAGGAGCAAGCAACTCGAGTTTGCTTTTTGAGCTACCAGCGAATTCGCCTTCTGTTTTTGTTTATAATAATAATGACGACAAAAATGTTGCCCCCCCCTCTCTCCCCCTACACAGCTGGCTCCCTGCAGGACCACTTCTGAACCCCCAGCTGCCGGCCCCTCCAAGGATCTCTTTCTATCAAGTAGTGAGTCACCGCCTTTCATGGCCAACAGTGGCCATTCCAGTTACTGCCCCCGTGCCGAATAAGAGCCTCCCCTATGTCAGCTGACCACTAATGTTGATTGTTTTTTTTATGCCACCCCCATCCAAGCAAAATGCGGATGCTGATCTGCTGCTGCTGCTGATTGATAGGCTATGTAGGTCAGTTCAGTTTTCAGTTTGTTTATTCTTTAGTTTCAATTTTTTTTAACTTCCCTCTTGTGTTCCATAACGTTTTTTTTTGTGACATGCCCATTCAAGCCAGAAATTTGTCTATGCCTTTGTACCCTTCGCTTGTCCAACACTGCACGCTTCTGTAGCTTGCAACACCCATTTCAGAATACATTTTAATCGTCTTTCCCTCCCGTTCGCCACAAGTGCCTTTAACGTATCTCTTGGCGGTGGTGCATTTGTGGGGCCGTGCGGAAATGCTAGCTGTTGGCCGCTTGGCCCCCCCCGGTCGCCACACTCCTCACTTATATTTTAAAATCGCCACTTTTTGGGATACCTTGCCCCGTTGCCACTGCCCGGTGCCTCCTCTAAGCGCCACTGACTTCTAATTGGCCAAGACAACCTTTTCGCTCCGAGAAGTCATAACGCTCATTAGCTACCAGCGCACTCTAGCTGATACACAAGTCAGCCCCAACCATCTTTGGTCCCGGCAACCGCCTCACCCCAATAGCCCTTCTTTACTGTAGTCCACACACACTCCTCCCCGCCAAACACTGTCCTGTGGCAATGACATGTGGCACAATTTGCAACTGCCCACTGCCAATCACTGGCACTGACCCCCCTGTAGCAGCTGATTCGACTTGGCTGCAGTGGCTTTTTGCTCACTCACGCTTTTTGTTTTATGGGTTCGCCCCGTCACACCTTTTACAAGGAATTATAAACAGTTATTATATTAAACGCCAATAATCAGATTAGTATGCCATTCATACCACTATCCGTTATTGATTACATATACCCACAAATAATTTTTTACCCACACACCACCCAGATGGATCACACTATAGGGCAGCCCAACATGCCCTGCCACTTAGCTATTTTACTTGGGCGTCACTGTGACACCCCCTTGACAACCCCCGCGCAACACGTGAGAGTTTTATTCGACCGATTTATTTTTATAAAGTGTTTATTTGGCGTTTTCCCGCCTCATCTGTAGCTCTGTTCTGCTCTGCTGTTGGTTGGACTCCTACGCGGATGAATTTAGTTAAATGGAGACCCTAGCCCATTCTTTACCCCAGCAGCACCCAAACTCCACAGCCAGTGCTCCGGCTTTTAGGGTTCAGAGACAGGTGGCCCAGGGGCAGGGGAAGCTCTCACATTGCTCCCAATCTTTCGTAGCAGCACGCGTCATGGCGCTGCTTGACCATCTGACGGGACGCTCTTGCGACGCTGCCGACAACGACTCAAAGTTAGTGCTTGCATATGTTAAAATTGAAACACATACCCCCAAATTGCTGTGAAAACACCTATTTCACAAACTTAAATGGGGGAGGGTGCCACTATGTCACCCCGTTTTTTTCCCAACTCCCCCATCGTTCGAATAGATGTATCTGTATATAACATATGTATGGTGGGTATTGATGTGTCAGTTCTATCTGGTAGATTTCTAATTACAATCTTTGGTATCCGTGTGTGTCCGCTTTCAAGGCACCATAAGGTCTATAGCTTCATTCTATGTTGTCGCCCCTTACTTGATGGGACATTCACTATGCTTCTCTTTTTTTGGTATTTTGAATGTGATGAAATACGTTGAAAACGGCAGTTTCTTATCATATTTTTCGATAGCATACCTCCGCATTTAAGTATTTTTATTACTAAATTGACAGATTGAAATATCTACCAAATTTAACCCCCAAATTTTGTCATAGACTTTCTTACAAGAGCTTTAAATTTGACTTTATTTTTATGTAAAATTCTAAAAGCTTGCTCCCATTTAATTCCGCCATTCACGAATGTTACTTTAATCATCCAAATTATAAAAGTGCGTTCCGACAAAACAATCAGTTAACCCTGAAAAGTTACTCTTGTTGGCTTAGGAATATTATGTTGATTAAATTTGATTTCTTTTATTTAAGGCGAGTAATCTCAAAAATGAATGCAAACTAAAAGTGTAAAAAGTAAGAGTAAAAGTATTTATATTTTAGGAACTTGAGGACCATGTTAAATATAAAGTAATTGTGAAAAATCCCAATAATATAAAATACCATACATACCAGTTTAATTGACCTATCGAGCGATATGTTATACCAGAATAATTGAACACCACCACAAAAATAGCTAACACCAGCAGAGTCAGATTTTCTGGTTTTATATGGTCAAAACGCATTTCGAAAACGGCAGATTTAACAACAAAAATTTTAGATTCGGTTTGGGACCGACGAATTCTTTTTTATTTGTAATTGATTGCCCGAAGTATATCAGACCAAGACATTAATGATTTCTTCTTTTTCCCCCCATTACACATAAAATGATTCACGATTGATTTTTCACCACAATGAGTTGATTAATTGTCATAATTTCATTTAAATTTACCTATTACATTACAAATTATCACCTAAATAATTATTTCAATGCACTTCAATAAACTATGCGCAAAGACTTGTTGACCCAACAAGAACCCAATATTCTATTACCATTATACATATTGTAAACTTAACTTCTTTAAGAAATTACTTATACAAAAAAAAACAAACAAAATATTTTGGATTTACCCACTTAATTTTTTGGCGAATAAATATAAAAAAATTTTTCGTAAATCGAAATCTCTTATGAAAGGTAGCTTATATATCTTAATTGTTTATAGTTAATAAGCTCTAAATTCATACTTTGGGGAATTTCATTAAAATTTTTTTGGCAAACCAGTTTGGCACTTGCTACAACACTTAGCTGACGTTCTTAGCCAAAAGATATCGAAAAGGTTCTCATTATTCTAAGTCCTGTCATTAATTCCATGCTGATTTGTCTTTGCCATTCAATTCTATTATTATTCTTCATGCACCAATTAAATGCCAATTTATTGCCATCCACATAATGGTTCTTATAATTCCGATGGTATTCTGAAATGCAAGAAACTAACAACAAGGAAAACAATTCCCCTCCAAGCTAAGTTTGTTCTCGAATAAGCATTGTCTTCTTTAGCCTCTTCTAATTGCCCCCCCTGGTGTATTTTTTTCCATTCATCTTCATTATAAATCTTCTGTTCATTAATTGCTAACGAGTATCAATCAAATCATCTTTTTGTGAAATATGCTGACACTTATAACTACTTATTTGTATTAGTTTATTATGGGCACTTGAATCCCGGCCCCCCTCCTTTTATCTTTCCCCCCTTATATATGCAAAAGCATGTCTGATTTTTTTTTTCCATTACAGCATGAAGTTCTTTGCTTTCTTTTTTGTCTGTTCACTTTACCTTAAGTCCTTCACTTCACAGCCACAACTTTTATTTGATATTGTTATTGGCTTTGTTCCAGTTATGTGAATTAAGCACACAGGGCTTCTTTTCCCACCTTGCAATACGCCACAATCTAGCATGTATAGCCCCTGAATATTGTTTTGCATTCATTAAAACTAATGACAACGTGGAGACCCACATAGCCTTGGCACCGATAATTATCTTGTGCCCCC
The DNA here is from genome assembly GCA_030914345.1 of Drosophila koepferae. Taxonomy (NCBI): domain Eukaryota; kingdom Metazoa; phylum Arthropoda; class Insecta; order Diptera; family Drosophilidae; genus Drosophila; species Drosophila koepferae. The sequence continues at coordinate 5,195,548 of JAUESR010000206.1, read as the reverse complement.
ACATTGCTCAGGGTGTATAGAACATGCAATCGACAAACGTCTACAGAGACCAACACATCGATCCACTGCACTATCGAACATACAGCGCCCATTGTCATACCCCAGAGATGGCAAATTGTCTTGGACACTTATGACCACAGCACCAATGCAGAATATTTCTCTCCTGCCCCATGACACACATCACACACACACATTCAATACTGTAATCGCACACCCTTCAATTTTGTGTGCCTTTGTCTGCCTGACAATTCCTCCTTGGCCCTATTACACAAGTCGGTCTTCGTCGTTTCCGGTTTCCCACGTCTGTCGGTCGCTCTGTCGGTCGGGCCGTGTTTGTCTAGTTGCCTGCTTCAATTGTGTCTTTATCTGGTGTATCCCAAACACTTGTATTTTTCTGCTTCTTTGTGGACGGTTGTATTTGGCATTGTTTTCTTCTCTTTTGCATATCAAAACTTTGTGATCCATAGTATTTCATCTTGTTTTTGTTCTAATCGTTTTTGTTTGCCCTTCTACTTCTTTTACACACAAAGTAATTCATATTTTACTAGCACAAAATAAATGTATATATTTTCGGACACCTGTCTATAAGGACCCCCCTACATTTTTTACCTACAAATTATGTAAAAAGGCAAATGTAGAAAACTATGTTGATCGATGAATAACCCAGCCATCGTTATTTAAATTTATATGTGATATTCAAAACCAATTTCACACATTCCACCAATTCCAAGTTTAATTCAGTTTGCATACAAACCTTTAAACCCCCTTGTTTAGTATATATTCTCCAATCATTTCCGTATTTTAGCAACCTATCGAATACCTAAAATTAACCCACCAGTGTTTTAATTCTTATCCTAGCACCCCTGGTTGTAGGGGTTTGTACGGGTTATTGCATCGCCAGCTCAGCTTGAGACGTCTTTAGCCCTTGTCCTTCTGTTTTCTTACGCTCTTGTTTCTGCATATGCACCTTTCAAATCCTTTCCTTTACATGTGTGGCTTGGAAAAGTGAAAAGTGTTTGTGCGGATCTTTATTCGGGCCTGTACGAATCTCTCTCTTTTATCTCCTCTCTCTCTCTCTCGCCCTCTCCGTCTCGCCCTTATTAATTTTTTTACATACTGCACATATTAATGTAGACTGGCAGCTTGTTGTTATTCATTGGAAATTTTCCGTCGCACCAAAAATTTTCTATTTGATTCGTGGCAGGTCCTTTCTTCCCCCGCCTACTGTCCGTCCCTGTATTGCCAGTATAATGATATCCCACAAAGCCCATTGCAATTGCCAGACCCCGTTCTGTTTAAACGTCAATCCGTGTTTTACTCAATACCAAAACAATTATCCCTTTGCGATTTTCTCGTATCGCTCTGCCATGAAGTCTACTGTTTGAACTCAAACGGCTCCTCCCTGATTAGCAGCAAAACCATAATATGCACTAATTAATGCTTGTGTCCCCACTATTGGGTAATTGTTATTCGCTATACATGATAAATCATTGCCCGTTGGCAACCATTTAGACCAGCTTTGGTGCGTGGTAACACCAGCCCATTTTTCCCACACACTTTTATTCACACACTCCCACACACCACACCACACATCACCCCTACATGCTTCGCACATATTCATATTCCATGTGATTGACTGAGGGATGCATTTTGACAATTTTCGCCAGCGAATGCCTGCCAGCAAGTTGGCCCGAAACTGCGCAAATGTTTTGCTTTGGCTTTGTGTAGTTCGCTACGCAGATCTGTATATCGTACATCGCAGCTCGTAAACCAACACGTTTAAATAAAAATGAGTTGTCCCTCAGTTGTGTTTGCAGTCATATGATGGAAATCTATTTATTTTTACGTTTTTTTGTTTTTTTTTTTTTCGTTTCTTAGTTAGTAAGTGAGGAGCCTGGGCCTCCCTGATAATTATCCTATACATAAACATTACATAGATTTTCAATATGTTATACTTTATTAAATTTGTCGACTTTTATATTATGAGACGCCAATTTCAGCAACAAATTATTAATTTTAACCCACAATACAAAACTAATATGTTATTATTGCAAAATTTTTAAAAACACATTTGACAATGTCATAAAAAAATGCACAATTTTATGAAAGCACTTGAAACTTTCATTGAGTGCTGATATTGGGGCTTAAAAAACATAAGAGATTGTCTGAAAATTTAGCTTTAAAAATCGTATAATGCCAATTTCCCTCTAATATTATATTTCATATTGACGACTAATTGATAACATTATATTCTATGTATCCTACATATAATACTATAACAATTACAAGTAATATTAGATTCATGATCTTGAAAAGCAAATTTATATATTTTTTCTTTTCGCGGTTCTGTAGTGTCTGACTGACATCACACCATTTAATTCAAAAGAACCACACAAACACTGCCGTTACAACCTATACACGAGGTATAGGTTCGTGGCGTCAAAACACGGCCATCCGTGATTTCTGGCCACCACTTCAAAAAATAGTTTTTCGCAGAAATCCCAAATCACAAATTTTTGAATGCCCTCTGCGCGGGCGTATCTGTCAGCTGGGCTGTGTTATATATTTACTCTGGGTTCAACCCCCGGTCACAAGCGTCTAATTAATTTGCTCGTTCCAGGCATATTAATCATTGACCTTTATGGCTCCGGTACGGCTTTCAGTCTTAACTACCAATGCTGTACTTCCTACGGCCTTGTGGGCCGACAGCGGCCGCCCGATGGCAAAATCTTAATGCCCCAATTAACAGTGCTTTGCCACATAAACATGATAAATTACATGTCCCCACACCACAATTCTGTGTCCATTCGTGTTATTCGCATGTTGCCATGCTGTTTCTACTTGTCTCCTCTTCAAGTTCTTTTTTTTTTTTTTTTGGCAACACGTCTGGCCTGTCGTTGACTAATTTTTGACGCCCACCCGCGGGATTTTGTCCAACACGGAGAGATACAATTCAATTTCTTTAGTGTTGGATAATCCCTTAATTTCTTTTTTTGCTTCAGCTTCCGGCATAATCACTTACATAAAGAACCTTAGTGCTGGCTATTCCCCGCCCCCATACTGTGGCAAAGGCGGCCGGCCCAGCGTTCCTGTTTGAGCTAACGGCTTTGTCCTAGCTACGATGCCTGCTGGCATTTGTTGGATCAGCAACGGCCGACAATGGAGCCAAAGCACGAGGGGGATCCTGCAGCGATATTCACAAAATTAACACCAAACCACATGACAAGGCACTAAGAACCCCATATGTGAGCTCGCGCCGCGTAACTTTCTTTTCCCCCTTTGAATTAACAACAGTCAGCACGACGCCGCGCGATACAAAATATAACATGACACGCTGGAACCCCACACAATGAGTTCATCAAAAGTGTCCGGCGGCAGTAGTGCCGCGGAGGGGCACAACGTCAGGTCGTGCAGCAGCTGCTGATCTAGCGGAGTGGTGTAAGGCACCACAGCAGGCGCTGCTGCAAACCACAGGTGTAGGTCCCATAATAACAAGAACGAGACGCAGCTTTGCCAGACTTTCAAGTAATATAAGAGCAAAATTTACCCCCCACACAGTTGGGCAAACAGAACAGTAACCAGCAAAGCAAAGTTCCAACAAACCAGGCCAAAGCCCCGTGACAAGCGATGCAATAAGCTGGCGACAAGGTCACTAAGTTGTGACCAAAACAATTCAGTACCCTATCTAAATACATCGTCCGATGATCCCATTCTGGCCAGCTTAGCTTGGCCCACTCCCTTTGTTGTAGCCCGCGAATTTGTCATAAATTCACGCTTTTCTAAACATCGTTCTGGTCTCATTCACGGAAGGCAACCACAACTGCGTTCCATTCCCAGTGCTTAGTACCAAACACTTAGATCAACCTAGCAGTGGTTTTGGACTATGAGAGTCCACCTCACGCAGAATACACAAAATGTTGAACTTGTTTTTTTCGGCCACCAGGTTTGCACTTGCTGGCCCCAACAAATGGCCAATCGCTTTACAGAACCAGCAGGCCAGAGGGATTGATTATGCAAAAATTGTAGCGTTCTTTTGTGTAGCTTTATTGCCTACGGCTACTACGAGGCAGCATGGCAGTTAGGCCTGGCTGCCGTACCTTAAAAACATTGCTTGTCGTGGGTTACATTCTCTCCACAAGTATGCTTACCCAATAAGCAATCAATACGGCTGCCGTCTGCCAAAGTGCACTCCCTGCTTTGGTTCGATTTTCTAGCTAGCGAGAATGAACATGCAGGCGAAGAAGATAAAAGCCGTAAAATCAGCCACTACATGCACTAACATGCACGCATTATCAGCCCCACCCCGAACACAAGAAAACACCCATAAGATTCAGTGGTGCAATGATGAACAGAATCATACAATGTGAATACGGTATAGGAATGGAAGACGAGGAGGGAGATTTCCCCTTACTGTACTTCTCTTCTGTTTCTCTCTCTTTGGACGACGTATTGGATCTATTCTTTTAATGTAATAGTTTAAAATCTAAAGATCTAACACGACACCCCCTACACTGGGATCGTCTCCGTCAACTTCCTGTATCTCTCGTTTCTCTCCAGCGATCTCTTTCTCTACTTTGTCTTTTTCGCTTGCTCACAAATTTACTATTTATTGCTGGTCTACTGAACCAATTTTATCTTTGACGACAGACGTACAAAAACATAAATAAAAAGTACAAAATAAATATAAGCTTACTTTTAGACCCCGTCGAAATTTGGAGCTCTGTACTTTACTGCAGCTCCTTTTAAAAACCTACTTTAATTATTTAATAAATAACCCTTGTACCACCATGACTATTTCACCTTTTTTTCTTTGGTATTACAACCTTGATCCCTTTGCCAGTTTGCGTAATTTGACGAGCACAAGTATGACCCCAGACGCCCGGCTGTGCACATCGGCCATCAAAACGTATTACCTGAAACAACTCATTCTTATTCGAAGGCAAATCATTTAATTGACAGGCTTCTTTCATAGCATCGATCTTTTAACGGCGCGTCAAGTATGGATCTTTTGTACCCAGTGCTGTAGCGGATTGGACATTCCAAGTGATTGAAGACAGTCCATAAATTACGACTTCTAAATGTACTAGATGTTATTTCCGCTGTTGTAGGTAACGTTCATCCAGATTTATAGAAGCAAACGTTCTCTATTCTTCGAATGGACTATATTGATGCTCATAAATCTAAACTTTGGTGTTTAAAATCAGAGTTGCTTCTTTTACAACTTTTATAAAATGCATTGAGCCCCTCCAGCGACATTGGGCTTTAATTAAGGATCAACTCCTTTTAGTATCTTTTATTCTGAAATTGTACAACCTAAGACCAACGTTATTTCATAACTAGCGGGAGTCCTACATAATTCTGTGGACTTAGCTACAAAAATTAACCAGAGTACCTTAGGTAACCTATACTCTTACATATGTTACATAACAGTAATGATTCTTGAACCAACAATTATATTGATAACATTTAATTTTTTATACGAGTTATTAAGCATGTATAATAAAATTTATATTTTTATAAGATTCAAACAATAGATGGGAGTTACTGTATACTCGATTAGAATTTATAGTTGAAACGTTTTGCTATTTTTCAAATATATGTTCCAGTGCGGATTATTTTTTTTGCAATTATTTTTAGTTTTTACTTATTTTGCAGACTTAAATGTGTTATCCTCAGGCATATTATATTCGAGCACACTTGCTTCCTTAATGACCACCGAAAGCCGCCAAACCCCTCAACATGCGCTCTGTTATAGCTTTTTGAATTATTACCCCTTCCCATCAAAAAAATGCCGCTCCATACATCAGTCGGTCTCCGTTGTCAAATACTACCAATTTAAAACCCAAGAAGAGCAACAAAGCAGAAAGCCTAATAAGCTTCCTTTGGCGGATGTATGTTTCTGGACCATATTTGTCGGGAAATGGCCTGTTTTTGAAAGATGAAAAAAAGTCTGGCCCCGTGGTGCGCTGCAAACTCGTCGCCAGTGGTTGAAATGCTACATTTATGCCCGCCCCCATTTATGTTGATGGCATTGTCCCCCAGCATGCCATGATTGATTTGGCCAGTGTTTGCCATGTCACCTAGGCCCAGTTCATGTGTTTGTGTAATTTTTAGCTTACCTTGGCTAGATCCGTTTTTTCTTGCCGGTCTCCGGCAACAAGAACAGTAGATGTAGCATTCCGATTACCAGAAAGAGTCTGACCAACAGCACAACGATAGCCCATTAAGTAGCAAATAATAACCATCCCAGTCAATAAGTCTTGAAGCTAAAAACGGAATACTTGTTTATCAGTTTGGTTGCCTTGTATACAGGGCTTTTAAGAGTACCGCGCCTCCACATGCCAATCACTTGTCAATGTGTCCAACTTGTCCAATGCATTTGATAGTTAAGTTTAAAGGGCCCAAACACACTATCTTTAATGGAAAATTACCGTGAGAGTAGTACTCGACAAGCCCACAAGCGTACACGGCGGCCCACGGACTATGGCACGACAAAAGAGCTTGTCAGCAATCCCGTACCAAGGGGAAGCTGTTCTAAGACCGGGCATGACGAGATCTGTCAGTGGCCATGAGGAATTGGGTTCTAAATGGAGCCCACCACTCTCAGTGTTGTCAGCCCGCTCGATTTTGGATAATCATGTAACGGCAACGTGCATAGCTTAGGGAGACATTCACCAATATATACTTCTACATCCACATAGCACGAGCCCCAGACTAGACAAAGCGATCCTGATCAGAGAGCGAAAGGACTAGCAAGACGATGCGAACAACCTTCAGTTCAATATTTTTGATTGATTGTCGCCACGGCTTCTGGACACAACAGTTATACGTTTACAAATTTTACTTGCCCGCTCGTTTTGTTCTTTTATGCAGCTTTTTCAGCAGCCAACAGCTCGCCCTCGTGCACCGTCTAATATGTATCGTGCCGACCTCTCTGCATGTAGTTACTGTATTTCCTATATCTAGATTCTGTGCTGTTTGTGCCTAGTTGTTTGGCAAATGTTTGAATTACCCCATTGTGGTGTCACATCAGAATATCCGCTAACACGCCAAAGGCAAACATTGGCCAACATCCGGGTAACACCCGACTTTAGAACGAAATTCTATTAATGCAACAACCCCACTACTATCTCAACCGTCCATAATCACCTCACCATCACCCCCTCCATCAACTCGTCTCGAAAGTGTGAATACATGCTCTTCAAGCGATTGGGATAAGCGCTTGGGTTGATTGCGACAGGATTAGTATCCCTAAAACATCGTCGACTATGTTTATGTTACACGCGACGCACACAGCTCTATATAAGGCGTTGACCCCGGGCACCGTCTGTTAAACTTGTAAGCATATGTCAGGGGCGTAAATCTCTTTAAGGGAGGAGAGCACTGTCTCTCAATAGCTGAGTGCCACAGGGAAATCAGTGTAATAGTGGTATCACTTGAGTAGAAAAGTTTCCTCGATGCCATTGACCACGCTAAACTCCTCTAGGCGTTTCTATTGTAAGTGATGAGTCCAACTTGAAGAGAAGAGACACACGTCATACATTCAAACGTGTTTTTGTGAATAATCCTCTCCCACTGACCCCGTAAACTGCAAATATAACGATAAACACAAAAATACCAAATATGCACAACCAAAAGGGCCAAAAAGTTTACGCATAAATAAAAGTATGCGCCCGGCCCTTGGCCTTTTTAGCCAGCACTCCACGTGCCTCCAGGTCAAGACTAATAATAATAATACAAAACGCCCTCATTTAAGATTGCCTTGACGACAGCAAAACCAACAAAAAAATAATAAAACGAAATAAAAACGATAAGAAAAACCAACCAAACCCGACAGTCGCAAACACAACATTGAAGTCCTTTGTCCTCAGCTTTTTTCTGGTTGCGATTTCTTTGTTTTTTTTTGGTTTTTTTGCCCAATTTTCATTTATTGTTGGAGCCGTCGAGTTGAGTGATGTTTAGCTGTTGGCATTTGGCCTCAGCTCCTGCTGCCCTCCCATGTCGCGCCGTACGTCCTCCATTACACGTATGTATTGACAACAATACCATTAATTATATGATATCTATAAGTTTCTCCACGGCTATAAATCTCTATATATAGGCAGTCAGGCGTCGTTCCGGATACTCAGCCCACAGTTTGTGTTGCCGCACTTTTTAATAAACTGCCAACTATTTGTCCCCTTTTGCTTTCAATTTAGACCCTGTAAATGCACTTAATAGTTTGGGATTGTGGGTGGTTTGTAAATTCCCCCAAATCCCGCTGGCTCTACAAAATATTTTTGTTGACTTACAATTGAATAGCTTTAGAACTATCGAGAGTCTTCTCTCAATATGTTAATAATAAATTGCATGAAAATTAGTATTCATTGAATGAAGCCCGGTCTCTTCCACTGTTGATTGAGAAGTATCTGTTCTATATTCACGGAATAAGTAATTTACAAACAATTCATTCATTAGCTTTACGCGGCATACGCAGGGTATCACGATGTTATGCTATAACCAACCCCCTCTTTATGCTACTTAAACTATTTTTATTTTTTTATTTATTTCCGCAGTTGGACTGCTTGCAACGGTTGCCATTATAAAGTACCCGATGCGTCACAACAAACCCCTCTGATGCTGGGTTAACAAGTTTACAACCACCGTCTCAACATAGTAGCTGTTGAACGAGCTGCGTATTGTTTGGCCAACAATACTTTGGCCCCAAGACCAGTTGGCAAATTGTACGAAGGTCTGGTGCGCACAAATTTGAGCGAGTTTCTATTGTTAACTTGGTCGAGTTGAGTCTCTACGAGCACCACCAACTTGATGCACAATTGGGCAATGGCCCCTCCATTAAGCAGTTCTTACTGTCTTGATCAATCAAGTCCTGTACAAATCTTGTCATGCACAACATTTTCTGCTAGCCGGTCCAATAGCATAATATTCTGTTTAGCCACAGCTGAATGCTAATTAGTAGACACTGCAATGGATTGACCCCGCATATTTCCACGCCCCGGCCATATTCAAAAGTTATAATGTTACCTTTGTCTGCACCGCCCGCGCCGCAACATTAATGATTAGCTCACACTATACCTGCGAATTGCCGACAATGACTTTATAGTCCGAGCTTCTATATATAGTTCTATCGTGTGTGCCCTTGTGTGTGTTTTGTACCTATTTCTTACGTAATTGCGGCCGCTCCTGGTCTCCCCAGTATTTTTCCCCCCTTTTTATTAGCGTTTGCTGCGTTTTGGTTGCTACAACTTTTCTTAATATTCCCCCAGTTTATATAACTAGCGGATCTTGCCATGGATTGACCAAATCCTATGTTGAAAACATAATACATACACACGATGATGCTTTGACGACTGTGTTTCAGTTACGAACGTATCCACTTGTTGTTGATTATGGTACACCAGCTGTTTAAGTGTTAGCCCCCCCAAATCTTGTCTCTCTTTTCTTCCCCTCCTACTTCTGCCCCTATCAATTACACTGTTATGCTGTCACGCAGCAGTCTTTAGCTCTTGCTCGCAGGCCGCTTTGCTCGCAGGCGCTCTGAAGAGCACTTCTTTGCTTTTGGCGCTCCATGCGAAGCTTGTTGCATACTTCACTTGCCGCGCACTAATTCATACAGAAAAGATCAAAAGAAAATTGGTTAAAACAATTTACAAAAGGCAACAGGGCAGCAGAACGCTTGAGACATACGATGCCACGAAACAGAGAGTTCATTCTTTCCCGCTTTGAGATGATAGCAATAGTGGAAGCACTTGGCAATTGTTGATTTACATTTAACCTTTGCATGAACAATGGCTATAATTATTGCATTTGCAAACCAATTTTTATAGAATAAGACTTCCAAAACGCTTTGCAATGCAGTTGAAATTTACCCCTAAGCTATGTAAAAATCTAGTGAGGTACAGGTGATTTACTTTTATATCATTGACGGCATATATTTTAAAAGAAAATGATTAGTTAAGTCGTCCCTACCATCCAATGTGCAACAAATTATCCACTATGCACTACTTTTTCATATGTCATTTCATTTCCCAACTTCATTTTATCATTTGCATTTTATTTTCTTCTCCTCATGCGCGTTATTACTACCCCTCAAACGAAAATAAATGTTTTTATGAAGCTGATAACGTTAATAATGTATGATTCAAGAGTTTCATTCTAAACGAAATGTTAATTTTAATCTTAGCAAAATTGTTCGAGTTTCTTGACATGCAGCTTTTTAATGCGATTTCATGAGATGCCCAAGCTAAATCAGATTATATTTCATCATGGGCACGATTTCACTTTTAGTTGTATACTTGCAAATATGTTTCTATGAACTTGACTGAAACAGGGGTCAAAAGGGAGAATGAAAACATAAATAACAAAAATAAATTAAAAAAAAGTACAAAAAGAAAATGCGGTTGTTCCCTTGCAAATGTAAATTTCACTTTTTTCATACCGTGAAAGTAAGTTGAACGTGAAAAAATAGACCAAGCGCTAACCCGCCCGAATTATCTCGAGCTGCCCAAAAATGCTTTGGCTATGCTCCACGCCCATCACTACCCCCATTACCGCTTCACTACACCATAGACGGCCCTTTCGCTTCAATTGAAATTAGAATCAAAGCTGCGGGACCACCAATCAAACTTTAACAACACAACACAACAAAACGGCGACAGCCCCAACACATGAACAACGTCGTCCGGACATTAATAATGGATCCCACGCGCTCCGGCCACTGCATCCAGTCCACCGTCAGCCGACATCCCATACGTAATTGACCCAAAAAGCCGTCGATAAAAGGTTGCACTTTTGACCCTTGACTGGCAGGATCAAACTTGGCACGCCAGCCGTGGCTCTAGGGCTTTGGCACCTAAACTTACCCCTCCAACACCCGGGCCCGTGTGTCAGATTGCGCGCAGCCCCCAATAAATCCCACAATACGAGATATTTCAAAAGTTAGCGAATAACCTGATTGCCGTTATCAGCTCCGCCTTAGCATCCGGACCAACCTCTCCTCTAGCCATCCTCCCCCACTGCTCGCTAGCTCTCACACACAGTCGACTTTTGCTTTCGTTACTTTATTTTATAAATTTGCTTTCCACAAGCAACTACGGCTTTTCAGGTAGGGTAGGAGTCAGTACCACGCAATTGCCCCCGCTAGACGTTTAGCAATCCTTCATGAGTGAATGTCAGGTCCCTTATCATTTTGCTTCCCCTGCTTAAACAAAACTTGTGATTGTTGTGTGGTTGTGTGGACTGGCTTTGGAGGTGGATTCAGTGGCTTCCTCCTTTTCCACTTTATGAACGACCAGGCGACGGTGTATTGGGACACTTTTGCCTCCTTCTGTTGCTTTGCTGCGTTGACAGGCATGCTCCTGATTTTCCCAACCTTGGCGTCGCTAATTTCGTCGTTGCTCGTTTGTCCGTTTGGTAGTTGTCGGATATATTATGTGTGTTTAGTTTCTTCGCATCTCTACACCAAGCGGTGGTCACTCCTCAGATGCCGCCCTGGCAGCTAAATTTATTGTGGTATGGGCCGCTCCTTTCCCCCCCTTTTGGCCCCCCCCCTCAGCAGTCAGCAGCCCACGCACAGTCAGTACACCATATTGTGGCTGTGGCTGTCGCCACCGCAAGCCCTCTGAGTTGTTCTCTCTTGTAGGCGTTTTTGGCTATTTACTCAAAAAATTTTAAGTGAATGGCCAAACTGTCTGGCACCCGCAAATACTAACTAAAATAAGAGCAACAACAACAACAAAAACAACAATGAGACCTTCTTGGTCAGTGGAGCACAAATTTTCGCGTGCGTTGGGCCATAAGTTTAATTTTTCAGTTGGGCATTGCCTTGTCGTGTTTTATTCTGTTGCTGTGCTTGCTGGCGTAGGATTTCATTGAGCGTGTTGCTGAAATTTTGATGTCAAGTACTTAAAACTGATGTTGCTGTTGCTGTTGCTGTTGTTGTCGAAATCATAAGGGGGCCTCAGAGTAATGTAAAAGAGAATATATATATTAAATGTTGGGCCATTTTTTCCATGCCTCATGGTAAAAAATTAACGCAATTTGTATATCTCGTAATGTTTGGGCTGGACTCTCTCTCTCTCTCTCTCTCTTTCTCTCCCCCTCTCGCTCTGAGTGGGCGTCAAAATTGGCCTTCGTAACCTAATGAAAATTATATAAATTATATTGTTGGGGCAGGGCGGTAAGTTAATGTGTGATATTTAATTAAAGAGATTGAAGTAAACAAGAGTTTTTGATTATGCAAACGCAATTAGGGCGTAAGCTTTCTATAGAAGTGAAAACATAATTTGTTATATTTCAAAAATAATATAATAAATAGTACAACAGACTCCAGCTTCAGCTCAACTTCGAAATTGTAATCAAAAGTCCTTAATATGTTATTTCTATGGATTTATGAAGCGAGCTGTAGTGAGAGTATCATAAAATGTGTCCTCTCTGTGTCGCCCAACGATTTGTCTTCATATTTTCTGAGAGTCTGCCAAACACACACTTCTGTCGACCACTGCGAGCGTATTAGTTATAAATAACGCACATTAAATGGATAAATAAAATCTATTAGCATTCAAATGATTTATTAACATGCATTTAAAGCACTCAGAGCTGCTCGGACGCGGACTTCATGCGTTGCAATTTCAGTTGGATGGACAGAAAGTCAGATTACGTATACGCTTTGAGGGCGAGCATTAAATTATTGTGCGGCAACATTGATTGCATTGCTAGAACTTTTTTGCCTTAATAAAAATGTAAATTTGTCTATTTCCTTTTATTGTTTCAAGATTTATTATTCGAAATTTTTGGGTGTGTCCCAAAAGCAAAACTGCTGATTTGCAGGGATTATTTCGGTGCAGAGAGGCTGCCACCTAGCAAATAGCTGCGACGGTTCTTATGTCGCATAAATCTGCTGTATATATGTACATATATTTGTATATAGGTAAGCGAATCGATGGTGTTTTATGTCGCGCTCGGCTGCCACGTGGAAGCGCTTTTATGTTTCTGTTTCAAATTTATTATCGTTGCTAACTGTTTTTATGATTCTATTTGATGATTGTTTTGGTTTGAAGGCTTAGCTTCTGGCTCGCCACCCACTTTAAAGGCGCTCCATGTCAAATTCATAAATAAATCTGCTCTGTCTGTGTCTGTGTCTGTGTCTGTGACTGGAGGCTTCGGCTTCTACGTATTTTGTCTGTACAGGATTATCGCCTTAAAGCGCATCGAAAATACAAATATCCAATGCTGAGCTTCACAAGCGGCGTATTTAAAGCAACAAGCCATTTAGCATTGAGATGGCCACAAAGGCACGTACTCATAAAAGCCCGAAACCTCTGGTTCAATCAATGCCACGGCCCGTCTATCAGCAGTAAACAAGCCCAACAGGGCGCCCAATTGACGGATGTACGGAAAGAGCTTCAATTCTCAGTTCTACTTAGGCATGCTGAAAATGTGTGCTGAAAGTTGCGTGAAAGCATGATTTAATGAATTTCCGGCAATAAAATAATTTAATTTTGGCCTAGTCAAGCAGTCAGCAGACGGCGCTCTGAGGGCCCGCCTGATGCTGGCTCATCATTAAAACGTCAAGAGACACATACAATAAAAAAAAAAAGAGCACAAATCTCCGCATAATTTAATAACGTCAAGTTGTGCATGGGGGCCACGATGGCATCTCTCTATAGGTATCTGGAGTGTTTGCGTGTCGCATAATAAAATGTGAGGCTGGCAGCCAGGCAATTGCCACGGCCCTCAGTTAGCCAAGATTTTGGCTAGCATTACGTTCGAGATAGCTAATCTATGAGATGCGCGGCATCAAAGCCGCCAGCTTGAATATTTCAACATTAACTCCGCTAAAATCAACATTATGAATTTTAATTTTGTGCCTGCGACATAAGCCGTTTGCCACTCGCGCCAAAGACGTGCCTAACTGCCAAGCGAGTCACAGCTGCTGCTGCATACATTGAACTACAATAAGTCAGCATGGAGCAGACGAGTGCTAAAATATTATTAGAAAAAACAATGCCTCAGATTTCCAGTTGAAATGCTCAATGGGGTGCTGGGGTGCGTTCTCAATTGCTTGAGAAAGTCTCGCCAATCGCCTTACAAGTGCAATGTCAATTTGTGCACAAAGGATGATAAGGATTTATGTCAAATGCTAGCAGTGTTTGAGTGTTCTGACATTTGCCAATATTTTTACAGTTGACTGCTCTTGGCGCGACTGCAATCGCGCCACGCCACCTCGCCGCCTCGCACTGCCTCAATATCCAATCCTAAAAAAAAAAGCTAAAACGGGTAGATTGCCTTTGCCTTGACAGCGCTTAGGGCTCATCTCTAACGCTAAAAGGCTCTTTGGCTATTACATGCTTAATAATAATACGCTCTAAAACTTGGCAACTTTTTCAACTGATTCAACTTTTCACTTTGCCAACTGATGGCTGCTTGACTTATTAATTTCCCGTATTAACAACAATTTACAAGCGCCGCTCATTAAAGTTGCATCAACTTTTCTGAGTGAAAGCTATTACCAAGTAATTTGCTGAAAGTCCGAAACTCCCTTCCAAATAAAAGCGACACAATACCCTCTTGAAAGTTTCTAAACTGAAAATTAAAAAAAAAATATATATATATATATATATATATATATATATATATATAATATATTATATATATATATATATATATATATATATATATATAAGTAACTTGGACAGCTGTTTGTTTTTTTTTTTTTTTTTTGCATATAAATTTGTTTATAAATTCGAACATTTAAAATGTTCTTTGAGCACAGATAACAAAGTAAATGAAATTACAGCAAAAGTTCACATTCCAGTTGCTCTTAAAAGTATGCTATGTTTTTCTGCCCAGTTTAATTCTATGTAAATTCAGAATTATTATCATTTTCCTATTAATTGAATTTGCTTCTGTTTTCAATTACAAGAAAATAAATATAAAATGCAAATTGAATTTTTTTATAATTAAAGGAAAAATCTCTTCTCATGAATTCATTCGCATTAACTACGCAGAATTGTATCCATTTACAGGGTATCCAAAAAAACATACACAAAAAGCAAACACAATTTTCGTGGAGCACTGGAGAAGTGCTCTTTGATGCTTAACAAGTTTTTCACTGATTGTTTTTATTATTTTTTCAATTTTGTTATTTTGTATTTTTGCTTGCTTTCGGAGCACCCCACAACAACGGTTAGACCTAAGTAGATACAGCACACACACAGTCTCATGAGGGACACTGCCAGAACTGAGGTAATCAGGCTGCGGTGCATGATGTGGGCAGCCAACGGGTGGCTCCAGTTACGAAGGCAGCCTCAACTTTGATAGGAATCATGCTGAGTTGTGAAACGTAAAATTGAATTTACTTTGTTGAGCGACGCTCACCCTTTTCCTTCTCCCCCACCAACAAACTGACCCAACTCTGCTACTGCTGCTGCTGCTGCTATTTTTTTTTTAGCGCATTTCAGCAGTCAGCAGTCAGCTGGATGAGTGGTGCGAGGTGGGACAGTAACTTGCTGGTCGCAAGTCGCAGTCATAAATCATTAGGCATTTGGCATATGCAAACGGCAGGACGAGCCGCCAGACATCAACTTGGTGCCCATCGCTGTTATCGCTAATCCCAGCATTAAATTTGGCTTTAACTTTCATTACACTGTGATATCATACCAATTTGTGGCCATGCCTAAATGTGCTACCGAAATTGAGCTGTAATCACCCACTATGCCACACTGGCCCACTGCCCAACTGCCCCACTTCCCAGCTGCCCCATTGGCGCGTCCCTTGCTGTCCACTTCAGGGCCGATGCCGCTTTCTGCCACAACAAAGTGAAATTTGCTGTTCATGTACATTCATTGGTTTTGCTGCAAAGTTAATGGTTTTGTTTTGGTGGCAAATTCATTGAAATTTATAACCCATGCTCTGCATTGGGCTTGCGTGTGTGTGTCTCAGCATTATCGTAAGCTGCTTAAAGTAGCCATCAAGTCGTAAGTAATATTGAATCAAGTTGCTTTGTTTCTGGCATTGTCTGCTGCCATTGGCATTGCTGTGGCGCCTGCTGCTGCTGTTTATTTTGCCTGTGGGCATGGTCAGGTTTGTTTCCTGCCTTTCATTCGTGTTTATTTCAATGTAATTAATTTGTTCGGAGCTTAGGCAATTAGTTGTCAAGCCAGTTGTACTTAACTCAAGCTTGTGGTACACAATTCCACCAGGCGTACCAAAAATGGATAAGTGATAGCAAAATTAGGCGGAAGCGAGTCAAGAATGTATGCTAATTAAGCTGCCCATGCTCTGTAGTAGCTGTATTGAATGTCTGCACAACTCAAATTCGGCAAGTGAAACTTGCTAAATTAATCATAAATTCTATTAATTTTCAAATGAACATCCCGACGAACATTCCTTTAAATAAGATATAAGTATAGAGTAGAGATGCTGGGAATATTTTGATATTTCGCAATATTTATTGCAATTTGCAAAGTATTTCTAATTGCTATGCTGATATTAACAATAAAATTAATTTTGAAGAGAGCTACTACAATATAAACTAATTAAAAGTTGCAAAGTGTAAAAAAATTATAAAAAAAAAAAAATAAATAAAAAATAATAAACAATTTTGTATATATAAATTTTCTTAATAAAAACTATTTTTAATTTACAAAAAAAAATAATATTAATTAATAATTTAATTATATAATTTATTTTTATACACATTTCAAAAAATTATTTCCAAAATTTAATTTATAAGTTGGAATTATTTATTTTATATTATAATGTTTATTTTTATTTGAAATGAAAATTTATTAAAAATATTTAATGAGACTTAAATTTTTTTAATGTAATTCAGGCAACGACAATGGAAAACAAAAAGAAAATAATTTATTTTTTAACTTTTTCACTATTATTTATTTATTTTAAATATTGCAATAAAAAACAATAATTATATAAATATGTATATATTAGATTCAATGAATTAATTATATATTTTTTTATTATTTCTATATATATTTTTTTTATTTTATAATTTTAGTTTTTTTTTTAGCTTTTGTATAATTATATATATATATATATATATATATATATATATATATATATATATATATATATATATATATATATATATATATATTATAAAATTTGATTTTTTTTTTTGTACTATTTTACATCTTTCAAAATAAATATATTTAATGTTAAAATTGTCTGGTTAAGCGCACATTTTAGTCTTAAATTTCTTGAACTAAAGATAATTTTATAAGAGTTTAAGTTTACTAGTTCAAACCATTAGCTAGTCAGCCTCAAAACAAAGTATACATTTTTAATAGATAGCAGGAATTTCATATCACAAAACATTCAATGCTACAAGGTCACTCTGTTCGCCAAATGATATCGCGCATAATTAATAGTATTCACTTCATTTCTTTATTCTTCACATTCACTTTAAATGAAACTTAGACGATTAGTTACACCCACACGAACTAAGCCCAAAGTCGAATGAGACACATGAGGCACGAGCGTGGAGGCAAGGGCTAGGGTTGGCGTGGCGGAGAGGGGTGTTGGGTGTGGGGCCAATGTTGGCTGGTTGGCGTGGTACGTGATCCGCGCTAAAAGTTGTGCAAATAAATAGCAGTGAAATTTTATAGCACACTTGATAATTTGCGCAATAATTCAGCAGAGCTAATCACCACATAAATAATCTTAAGGACAGAGCCACCACGCAACAGCAGCAACAAATATCAATGCACAACTGACTAAGAATACATATACATACACATACACGCACATAGAATGTACAACTAAACTTGGAGTCGCAGTAAGTATGCAGTTGAGAAAAACAAATACAGAGACAACGAGTTGAAGCTGGAAATGGAATTGGTATAGGAACTAAGATAGATATTAGAACTGTTCTTGCCATTGGAGAGAAGAAAACAAAGTCAGAGTGGGGCAGAGAGAGAGGAGAGAGAGAGAGAGAGGGAGATAGAGGGACGTAGACAGCGAGGACTAAGCAGCTAAGCAAATAAAAGCGAACAGCGGCACCAAAACTCATGAAATTGAGAACTCGGTCGAATGGAACGTGAGCAAAATTTTAGCTAACGAATGTTGACTTTCGCAGAGCACTAAAATCAAATAAAAACAACACCAACAGCAAGAGCAATAGCAAAGTCATGGCAACAGCAACAGCGATAGCAACAGCAACAGCTGTAAACAACAACATCGCAAGACAGATCAAACAAAATCAACAATCATTCTGCAAAAGTTGGCAAATTGATGATGCCAAATGGACACGAAACGGGCGACGGACAACGGACAACGGCCAAGTTTCGATATGGACTGCTCAAACTATTTCGGGCATAATAAAAATTAATAAAAATTGTTGTGCGCTCGGCCGTATACTTGTAGCGCTTTAGCTTTTAGCATTTACGCCGAGTAAACAAACAAATAAACTAACAAGACGATGGCCTAGCAACTCCAACCAGCCAACAAACAAACAAACAAACAAACAACAAACCAATAAAATCAGCTCGCCAGCTGGCGCACAGTCAGTCAGTTAGTCACAAACAAAGTCGAATTGCGTATACGACGCGTATACCGGCTGTAGCATGGCCCACAACACAAAATATATAATTTAATGCGTGCGCTGTGTGTGCGAAATGTTTAAATTGCCGCAAAAGGCCATAATTTATGCCACTTTATAGTGCACAAAACTTAAAGCGAATAATATTTACCAGCTGCTCGAAGACACTTGAATTCCTTGGCAACTGTCTTTATAGTGTATATACAGTTTTCGATTATTTTCTTGAATTATTATTATTTTTTTATATTTATTTTTATTTGTATTAGTATTTCACTTTACGTATTTGCACACATCACTTGCTCAGTTAGTAGCACATTAACAATCGAATGTTATTCACTTGTGATATATGAGTTCACTTTATTATGGAGTTTCTGACAACGTATTGCAGAGTGCTCAGTATTGAGACAATAGACTTCAGCGTTTCTGCCACTTTCACTGCCAAACCGACCGTTAAATTCAACGTTCGCCACGCATCTACCAACTGATTTGCGTGCTACGCGTCAGATAGGCGAGGAGGCTGCACGCATTCAGTTGGGCTCGTGTTTCGCCGGAACCGAAGCAGCACTCGGCTCGTCTGCCACAGACTCGACGGCATCGCAGCAACGAAACTGCCATACGAGGCCTTGCGATTCGTGTCCTATTAAGAGCGAGAGCCACATCTTTCGAGAACTTGCAAATCGAACTGCGAACCAAAGAGAGCTGCAACAGCAGCTCCGCGTAGCACAGTTGCGCCAGCAGGCAGTCAAACT
Organism: Drosophila koepferae; assembly: GCA_030914345.1. NCBI lineage: Eukaryota > Metazoa > Arthropoda > Insecta > Diptera > Drosophilidae > Drosophila > Drosophila koepferae. The sequence continues at coordinate 5,176,240 of JAUESR010000206.1, read as the reverse complement.
TTTTTTGATAAGACCAATGCCAGTATATTATTATCAAATAGCAAGTCGCATAACAGCACATTGTGTACTGCGCAAGCGTATTGCCAAGTCTGTGCAATAGACCCAAATACTGGGCACAGTTATACGTCCCCCTATTTATTGTTTGTTGTCGAAAGTCGTTATCAGTGGCTGACTGTAGAACAGTTAAGATTTTAATTTGATACTTAAGAAAAGATTTATTAATTAATATCTTTTTCATTTACCAAAAATAAATATTTGTTTGCTTATTATATTCAAATTTCTTATGATTATATAAAAATAAATATAAATAAACAAGAAAACAATCCAAAACCATTCAGAAATACATATATAATAATAATAATAAAAAATAAAAAAATAAAATAAAAAAAATTGAATGCAATTAAATTTAAAATATAAATAAATAAAAATATAATAAAATATTCTATTTATTTAACTTTTAATTGTTAGACATATTTTTAAGTGCAGTAAGTGAATGCTAACAATTTAGAGTCTTTGGCAAAGAATTGATTAGCTAGAATAATTTAACTATTTTTTAACTATCAATAACATATCATATAATTGAGAATATGCTATGTATGAATAAATAATCATTAATATTAAATATTCTCTTTATGCACACATTGCAAGTAATTCAAGCTCTAGGCTATAATGCCTTCTGTACCTTAAAACATTTTCGCAAATTATAAATATTTATGGCCAAGTGTTTCGCATCAATTACTCAACAATTATAAACATATTCGAACTCAAATTGCCGAATGCCTCAGAGTTTAATACATTCAGAAATACAAACGTTTGCACTGCCCACGAAGGAAGCGCAAGCCAGAGATCTGCCAAATAAAAATGAGTTTGCGAAATGCGCTGGCTACATACATGTATACATATATATAAATATATATATATACAGAATTATATTTATGTATATAATGAGCTGCAAATGGAAGCCAAAAGCCACAACAAATTGCCACAGAGCCAAAGCAGTTGTTCATGCGGATTTTGATTTAAGGTTTTGCGATGCTGCACTTATCGCGCAATTGATATTGATATAGAGCTCGGTAAATACCCACACAAGCATACGCAGCAGCACACACAACACGCAAGCAGAGAAAACTTTTCTTCTTCCTTTTTGGGTGGGTTGAGAGGGCCATCCTCTGGTATATATGGGCAAGCCATATGCGGCATTCCAATGAGATAAAAAGTTGTTTACAATATAGAATCGATACGTATATATATATATAAATTATATTATATATATTTTGTTATATATATTTGTAGAGTATGTGTGTGTTCGTATATCATAGCAAAGTGCACATCATGATTTTATTAAATGGACTCTGATGTATTTATTGTCCGGCAGCAACGTGACTTGTGAATTGATTTCATTAAACGTAAAAAGTTAACAAAGCTTCGCCGTTGCTTCGGCAACATTTTTGGCAGACACTCGCTATATATCGTCATATAGATAAATATTTTTGTATGGCACTGTCCACACAGCGTGTGAGTATGTGTGGGTGTGTGAATGTCTGTGTATATTGGCTTAAGGACATCTATCGTTAGTATCCCAGCAGCAGCTACAGCAGCAGCTACAGCAGCAGCAACAACAGCAACAGCAACAGCAGCAGCAGCAGCAACAGCAAAGAGCAGCATCAATGACCAATCGCAACAGCAGCGCGCATCCAGCATGGAATATCAATGCGGTCAAGTGTGGTCTAACTGACCAACTGACTAACTGGCTGAGCGAACTGACTGAACAAGCTGACTGCCAGGCAAGCAGACAGGCAGACTGACTCTGGCTTTGAGGCATTTTGCTCGCCGCAAATCGGCAAATTGTGTGTGGGACGCTGTAGCCAGTATTATTTTGTACAAATAATGATGATAAGGCTGCTGATTTAACGCACATAACTTAGATTACGAAGAGGGCCCAATACAGCTGCTTAATTAGGGAACTTCAAGAATATATCATTCCTGCAGTTCTTAAAGGCAAGAGTAGAAGAAAACATTTAAGACTTTGCAATGCAGAGTGCAGCGCATGCAAACAATTCATATTAAATGTGATTTTAATTGCCATGCAATGAGAGAGGGCGATGGAGCGAGAGCGAGAGTGTGTGTGTGTGGCATTGAGGTAGAGCAATGGAGTTTCAAGGCGATTTAAAGCCATTCGTTGACACGGAAATTGCTCTTGACATGAGCACGTCCTCCGCATTCGCTCACTCCAGTTGTGCAGCCAACGTGGCGTATGCGCGATTCTTGCATACCAGCTAATTTCCGCAGTGCACACTGTGGAACGGCGTTAAATGACAAATTTCTAAGTAAAATAGAACTTCTTGTACTTACAAATATGCACTTGTAAGCACAGACTTTGAAGCTTTAGCTCTCGAAAAAGGCGGATGAGCATGTGGAAAGGGGCGGTGGCAGTGAATGTTTCTGTGTTGTCGCTGCTGCATTGTCAGTTGTCCCTTTTTATAAATGTTGGCGGCATGAACCACTTACATGAGCCATTTGCATCATATTTCTGTTGTCATTTGTTGACATTTTACTTGCTTTATGTTAGGACAGCATGCTCTCTGTGAGCGCGCCTGTGTGTGTGTGTGTGTGTGTGTGTGTCTGTGTGCACTTGTGCGTGTGTCATGTTTGACGTATACTTAATGTGCAGTCATTATTTTTCGAGAAACAAGCGCACAAGCAAGCTACCCAGCCAGCCAGCCAGCCAGCCAGCCAGCCAACAACAAAAATAACACTGAAGCTTGCTGCAAAGGCGAAGGGCAGCAAAGCAAATAAAAACGTTTTTAGTATATAAAGTAAATCTACCACGCCCACTTAATGTGGGCGCAGCAGCAAGTTGTGAACTGATTGCCTGGCTGCTTGGCTGCCTGGCTGTCCAGTTGACCAAATGAAAATCAAGCAAACGCTGCACAGGCTGCTTCATCATTGCCTGCCATTGTGCTGGGCCAGACCCGAAGCCGGGCTAATTGTTTGGGCCCACTCCGTGGACGTTGCTTACCAATCAGTCGAGCGAGCGCTAATTAATTATCTGGGCATATGCCACACCATATTGAAAGCTGATTTTTCGCTGATTTTTGTTTAACTTTGCTCGCTAATTAGAGGCGATTTAATCGTCGAGTCAGAAGCGCCAAGAAAACACGACAAGCAGATAAATGTAAGAACTTAGCATGAAAAGAGTTCATTATAAGCATAATTTACATAAGCTGGGAAAAAAAAAGAAAAACATTTTTATGTTTTTGTTTAGACTGAACAAGCCTCAGAAGTTGAGAGCAGTCTGCATCCAGAATCAATTTAAATTTGTATAATTTTCGACATTGTATGCTGATAATAATAAAACGAGTAAGCTGCGTATGTTTTAGCATTCATTCACGAACCGAACGAGTAAATGATGAATACAATGTCTGAGTTGCTATCATTACGTTTATCTGCCTGTTCGTCTGTCACAATGCAAACAATTCCCTCACGAGAGTAAACGACTTTGTTTTATATGTATTTAGCTGTTGGTATCCCCATCACATAGAGTGACTTTCTATTATAAATACTATTATGCAAGAAGTTCGTGTAGACAAGCTAAAGCCAAAACAAGTAGGGTCCGACTACATTATACTCATTCACAGTCTAAATGCTGTCAGCATGCATTTGGTAAATTCTGAGGAGTCTTTAATGGTATTAAGTATTCAGCTTTCAGTGCAAGGCTACAAAAAATGGATGCCGTAAGCTGCTTTAGTAAATATATAAACAATTGAAGTTATAAGTTATTCTCTTATTCTCTGATTAAGATATTTTAATATATTTATAATTTATATTTATGTAAGTTCATATATTTATATAATGTATCTGAATATGCATGTAATATATTATGCAATTATTTTACAATATATTTCATTAAAATTATTTTAAAGAATAATTTTTTTATTTGTATTATTGTTTTTTTTTATAATATTATCAATCATATCATTTACAACAAATAAAATATATCTATCTTGGATTATATGAAGCTATATTCATTTAAAAAATATCTAATTTATTACATATATTATGTTGTTATTATGAGATTAATTTTATTTAAACATGTCTTATAAGTAATAAATTTCAAATGTGATCTTATTCTAGGCAATTTTTAGCTGTTGAATAAACGACTTTTTTTTATAACGATCGACTCATATTTTATACTTTCTACTTCTTCGAACAACGAATAAGAACTAGCGTGAAACTTACGTTAAATGCGAACAACTTCCAAGGTTATTTGCTAAGGCTGTCATAACTTTACGGGGATCACAAATCTGATGATAGAACTGCAGACACTTAAAGGCAAAGCATGTTCATTTAATATAGGTATGATGTGCGTGTTGTGGGTGTGAGTGTTGTACATATCTTACGGAAAACATAAAATAGTTATGATCATTATAATAGATTAACCGAAAAAAAAAATCATACTCATTTGCAATGTGCAAGAGACTTTGGTTCCGTTCAGGGGAAATGAGGCAAAATAAGGTAAGTAAGAAAGTAAGTAAAAAATAACTCAAAAAGTCTATGGTCTTTACTGTCAATGAATTAGGCGAAGACAGCACTCGCATGCAAAGCAATTCATACGCAAAAAATCTTTCATAAAACTTAGTCAAACGTTAGAAAAAAAAAAAAAAACTATCGCGAAAGAAGTCAAGTGTGAGTGAAAGACATTTATTTGCAGACATTCAGAAAAGATCAACAGATGATTGTAGATAATTTAGAAACATATGTACCTATAGAGCTTTAGTAGATAAAGCACAAGTCTCTGTTCATCACGACTTCAGAAATTGAATAAAATAAATCATATATGAAATGTAAATACAGTTATTATATTTTTTATGAAATATAGTTTGCAAGTACTGCATGTAAGCACTTGCATGCCGTTTTGCGGTCGCATTGCTCATATTCAGTCAACTTTTCCAGGATATATAGAAGACCACAAAACATTTCAAGTGGCACAATTTATGTCGACCTCGTGGCACTCGGTTGTTTAAATTGATACTCGAGGCCACAATTACAAAGCACTTAAAATTCTATTGTATGTGACAATATTTACAATAAAAATTATGAAAAAACACACAACTGTAACTAACTAACGGTCATTGTAACAATAGTGTTTGTTTTTTCTTTTTACTTCTTTTTTTTTTGCCACTATTATTTGGCGATATTTATGTTTTCAATTTAAAACGCAGCTGTGTGATTTAGTGAGTTTGCCAAGTCAACGCGACATTTCTGTGCTGCAATTAACTAAATGACTGGCCCGACTCTTAGCTAATTTGGCATGGCGTCAAGCAGGCAAAGGCAGCGCTGCCAACTGGCGTCAGCTGAGCGCCGCCATTTTGTTTTATTTCGTACGGCTGGCGATGGCGCCGAAATGCCGTTTGTAACAGTTAGCTTTTAATTCTTCTTTTTTTTCATATTGTACTTGCAACAGAGATGGTAAAAAAAAGAAGTGCAACATTTTTTGAGCGCCCACACGACATGTACCGTTAGTTTTCCTATTTTTTTTTCCCCACTGTTATCTAATATGTGGCAGGCGAACGGCGGCAAGTCGATTTATGATTATGGGAATTCGCAACGCGTCGGTTATTAAGGTCCACGTCGCTTATCTCGGCTGCCGCACATAACGCTAAATATTCGTTGTTGGGTCTTACACATTACGCAGCACTGCACTCAAATTTCACAGTTAAATAAACAACTTCCAGGCGGCGGCTGCGATGGCTGCGATGGCTGCGATGGCTGCGATGGCTGCGATGGCTGTCACGGCTTGCAACCGAGCTCGAGCTTTAGCTTTAGCTATAGCTGTAGCTGTAGCTGTAGTCCGAGTCCCAGCCTGGCTCCTGGATGCTTGGCCTACTTTTGTGTCCGCAAACTACTAACTGGCTAACACAATACACCCAACACAACAGCAACAACAACTTCAGAGTAGAGACCATATACGCATAAATTGAACAATGCCTCGCTCTTCATGCCGACGTCCTTATTCCTGCTTACTCCTGCTGCTCCTGTGCTATGGACTGTGACACGGCACAAAATGCGGCACATGTTATAAATGGTTGGGTGTGGCGAGCACTGGGCGTTCGGCTGGGGGTTAACTTGCTTAAAGTGCTTTTACTACGCTTAATTCGCATAATTAATTTTGTTAGTAAACTTTGGGCTAATACATATTTTTCCACTGCTATGCGGCTGATGCCATTGTTATTGCTGTTGTTGTTGTTGTTGTTGTTGTTGCAGTTGTTGCTACTATGGCACACACTCACACAAACATATATGTGCTCTTTATGTGCTTGCCATTTTATGTTTATTCATTGAATTTATGCCATTATCGTTGCCTACTTTGCGGCGCTCCCAGCTGCTAGCGCGCGCCCCCCAGCCAAGTTGCTGTCATAAATGCAGGCGCGTGCATGTCAGCGCTTCTGTGCATGTGTGAGAGAGAGAGAGAGGGAGAGAGAGAGAGTTTTGCCCGGCAGGCCAGGTAATTGCAGTCGTGTTTTGCAATCATAGCCCGTGCATAGTTTGCCAGGCACTTTATGTTCAATACACACACACACACAGACAGACACTCGACTCGCATATGTGTAAGCTTGTGTCAGTGTGTTTGTTGCTGCCAGCGACATAATGGCGGGTGGTAAGCGTTTATTTACTTTATTACTGCATATTTGCATGCAGGCCGAAATGTGCGTGGTTTATTTATGCCAATGCGTGTGTGTGTGTGTGTGTGTGTACGAATGTGCTTGTGGGCTTATGCTTTGCCTGCAGCTAGGCAGCTGGAAATTGTCTGTTAACTGCTATTGCTACGCAAACTATGCCTGCCTGTGCGTGTGCGTGTGCCTGTCTCTGTATATATGTATGTATGTACTTTACGCAGTTGACCAACACTTAACTGCACCGCCTGCAGCTCAGTGCTGTCTGCAGCCATTGCTTGGCCATTTGCTGGCTGCTTCAACTCCTCGCCCGTTATCAGTGACCGCCAGTCGGAAATGCGTTCTGTTGCCTCGACTATTTAGCATTGGCTGTGTGCAAGCATTGGCCGATTGACATCGGCCAAGTAGCATTTGCATAAGGACACTTGAAGAGCTTTACCAAACTGGATTTATGGATTGCATCCCAGCAGCTACAGCTGTAATCTCCCAAATAACTATAGCTATTATCTTGGCTTGAACTATGCTATTATATTCATAAATATATAAGCAATTATGTAAATGATTAAAGTAAATTAAATATGATGCGCATAGACACAATTTAGCAGCATTTTAAAGTGACGTGGTCCATACGAAATTATAGCAAATGTACAATAAATTTCAACTTTGACCCATTTAGCTGGATTTCTAAAAACATTTCATGCCAGCCAGCCAGCCGCCCCAATGCTGGCTAAAGTGTCATAGACCACAGTGGATATATGGAAACAAATTGCTAAACAAATCATTTAGTAACCTAATTAATTGGCAGGTAGCTGGGTAAAAAGCATTTAATTTATTCATAGCCCCGGAACAATCCAAATGCAAAATAACGAACCCAACTATACATAATAATTAGCGCATAAATTAGAATACACTTATACACACACACACACACACACAGAAGCATATAATCTAACTCGTGTATGTGTATTTGTGAAATGGAATAAATCAAGTTTAACAAAATTGAAGTTCTGCCTACTTATGTATACACATATATATTTATTTGTGTGTATTCTGAAAATCACGCCAAATTAATCAATTTTTGGCTCGACAAATGTAAATTTAATAGTGAGGCAACATTTTTAAATTCGTATACTTACTGCGGTTTAATATGAGATTGACAACAGGCACTTGGTGGGCTATAATTTTAATTAAAGTTCATTTTGAAATCGTTCTCCAATTGGTCTCTGGCGCTGACGGGCTGACACACTCCGTTGGCCAATCGGCCAACTTGCGGCCATTACAATTAATAATAGAGCTGGCCAAATCCGCAAATAAAGTGCAAAGTGAGGTGAGACCCGAACTGACTGTTGCGAAAAACAATAAAAATGGTTTCTGCTTGGGTAATTTTTTAATTAAATTACATTAAAATATATCCAACAATAAAACGCAGCCATTATGCAATTTATGTATGTGCAATGCATTAATGCAAGTAAACATGTATTTACATATCTTTATACACACACATACACACACACACACACACACACACATACATATAAGCTGAAGAATTTTGTAATTAAAGCACCACAGCGGACAGTTACAAAGGCATCAACGGGCATTGTGCTGCGCATGAAATATTTAAAAATGTATGGCTTTAATAATTAATGAAGGGATTATGCTAGAATTATGCACATCAAAGGCTTTGCTCCGAACTATTAAAACAATTCTTTGCACACACTCTCTAGCCATCACCACCACCCACACAACGACTTTCAAGTGGCCGGCGGGTCGAGAGCGTCGTCTTACTAATTGCCATTTGGCTGTCACATTTAGCTGAATTTACATGTGCATACAGTTGACATTATTACATTAGAAGTTGGCCGTTGGCCATGGGCCAGCCAGTTAAGCCACTGTCAGTGTCAGCCGCTGCCACGCCCACTTTGCTTTAGCTGCACTCCAAGTTTGAAGTGGACGTGTGCGTTTTATTAATCATTTGCTTTAAACCCGCCGCTTATGCAAATTAGCGCTCAGGCATTAAATGCACACAAGTTTATGCAACTCCTTAGCCCATTGCTAATATTTACGACCTCACTCCCCGAAGCATGCAAAACAAAGTCGTTTATCAGCGCAGCGGCAGGAGCAGCATCCGAAACCCATTACAAGGCTAGAGAAACAACACGCTAACATACATACATATATACATGGTCTAGATTCAACTTCATCCATTACTACAAACTTAATTTCTCGCATAGATCCTTTAGCTTCAATTTCAACTTTTCCCCATAAGCCGATAAAATTATTTTGATAATCGCTAGCAAATTGTGATCTAATTGTGTTTGTACAGCGCCGTTTAACTGCATAGATTCGATAAGGAAAACTAAAAATATAATGCAATAAGTTTTGTTATAAATAGAATTATTTTAATTAATTATGACGAAGAAATGGTTCAGATTTGTATTTTTTTATTATTTTTATTTATATTTCATTTTTATTTAATTATTAAAGTTTTTAAAAAAAAGTTTGTACAGCTCAACTAAATAGGTTTGAAATATTATATATAACAAACATAATAAGAATAATAATAAGTTTTATTATGTAAAGAAATTCTTAATTCATTATAATGAAGAAATGGATCAGGTCTGTTTTTATTATACCTTGAGCCCATTGAAAATGGGAAATCAGGGTATAATGGTTTTGTTAAATGTATGTAACAGGCAGAAGGAGACGTCGCAGACCCCATAAAGTATATATATTCTTGATCAGGGTGTCGGAGCAGAACGGGTGGGGCATATAGCAATCCCCATAAATTTGCTAGCACGGGGAGATGTGTTTGTCCGGACCATCTCAATGCGGTCGGCCCCCTAGTGGGAGTATCGTGCTGGCTGTGGTGTTATGATTCACTGCGGTAGTGAATCATGACACATTGTGATCAATGTCAATTATTAAAACAGATCACAAGAGGTTAACGCTTGACCTCACCTCTAACCAAGGGGTTAACTTTGCCCGACAAGCAAAGTTATTTTTGGTACAGAAAGAGTCACCTTCTCTTTATTGGGCGAAGGATGGCGCTTAGTACCATCCCGTGTATTATGTGCCTCGGCACATTAGAATACCGTGGTAGTAAACTTTCTTTAGGAAGTACACGCCACGTAAAATAAATATTCATGGCTGGTAACCTGAATACTCTGTCCGTCTGTCCGTGTGTCTGTCTGTCCATATGTTTGAACGCGTTGATTTCCGAAGATATAAGAACTGGAGAATTCATTATTTTTGTGTTAGGTCCGTATACTGCACGCAGTTTCAGAAATTCGATAACTCGTATATTTCCAAAGTTATCGAAAAAAAACTTTATCGGAATCAGTTATAAAATCATATCTAATTCATCCTTAGAGTTAGAGTCTCCAAATCTTCTGCATATATGTATATAGATACTAATTTATTACAATTTCGCTTTTTGTCCGATTTTGGATTCCGGTCCCCGATTCCCCCCACACCCCTATATGTGTAAAAAATGTATTTCAAATACTAGAGACATACAGTTTGGTTTGGCAGATAGATATTTGTGTCATGATCATAATCCTAGCAGTTGAATACGATTGTCCGTCTAGAAACAGAATTATTAATCAAAGAAGTCATAGCAGCAAAACCCACGCGGCCCAGCAAGAGAGGCAGCGAGACATCAGGACGCCTGCGTACAGCCGTACAAGCGTAGATCAGCGTGTGTGTGTGCTCGTGTTTTTGCATGTATAGTTCCTTACGCGTGGAGAATCGAAATATGGAATATGATTCGTTCGAAGAAGGGCTCAGAGGATTTCGTAGTCTAGCAGTCTCGACTACAGCTTTCTTACTTGTTTTTTTATACCCTAAACCCATTAAAAATGGGAATTCAGATGGAAATGAAAATGTATGAAACAGGCAGAAGGAGACGTCGCAGACCCCATAAAGTATATATATTCTTGATCAGCATAAAAAAATAAATTGATTGAGCCCTGTCCGTCTGTCCGTCCGTATGAACGACGAGATTTCGGAAACTACAAAAGCTAGAGAACTGAAATTTCACATGAACACTCGTATGTTAGCTACGCAGTACGAGTTAATTTTTTTTTTTTTCCAATAATAACTCATCCCATTTCCAAATTATCGATACAAAATCGAAAATTCGTTTACATATTTAAGCTAGAGACTTCAAATTTGTATACTTAGATAGATATTATGGATACGCAGATTATGTAATTTTCAGATTTCACGCCCCCTTCGCCACCAATTAAAAAAAAAACGCATTTCAAATATGAGACTTGCATTTTGGCATATAGATAGATTTAGATACTCTTAATCTACTTTGAAAATTTCATAAAGATAGTCCATCTAGAAATGGAGTTATGAGCGTCCAAAGTTCAGCCCAACCCGCCTCCAAGCCACGACAGCAACTGCGCGGTTAGCAGAGCGCGCGCTTATACGTTCGTAAAGAAGAAGAGTATCACATTTCTTGCAGGATTCAGGGTATCTCGTAGTCGAGCCGTCTCGACTAGAGCCTTCTTACTTGTTTTATTTATTTGTTGTTTAGCTAGATGAAACAATAGATATGTATGAACTGATACTATGAATTATGGACGAGTGCGAGGCTTTCAGAAGAGGTATTCAAGTTAAGTTTGGAATTATTCTGGCAGCTGTTCAAGTTGAGCTCATCTGAGAAAATTTTAAAGAACTTAATAGAATATCATCAATAGTATTGCAATTGTTTTGACAACTTTAACTTTGATTTGTCATAAATTACATAAATATGCAATTAATTGATTTATTTAATTTTTACACTTGTTTTTTTTTTTTTTCTTGTTTAATATGTAGTGTAATTAATTTATTCCCTCTTGACTGTTGACGGTTTCTATGTATCTGCAAAATAAGAGTCTAGAGAGCAAGCGAGGTTTTTCAACGATCGACGCGTAATCGTTTTCTATTGATTGGTTTCGCTCTAGTTACTCTGCTCATTTAATTGCAGCAAAAAGCCTTGTGCTTATAGTATGTATAAGTATGTGAGGCTTGTCTTCATAGCCTCATTGCACGAACTTGAATCGTATCGCTCCCTAAACGATGTTCGTTTGAAGAGCTCAACGTCCTTAACATCAAACAAAAACGAAAAGAACTGAAGTCTTTTACTCAAAAAAGTCTCCCTTTTTAGGGAGAGTAAATAATAAAATGATCAGCTATGATAAAAAAAAAATTATCTCTCTTAAACAAAGACACAGATTTACGTGAAATAAGTTTTGTTATATACAAAATATGTTTAGTTAAGGCATAAAAAAGTTTCAGGCTTGTATTTTTATTTGATATGATCTTTATTAATTTTTTCATAGATTTAACTTTAATTTATTAGCTTTAATTGCATCTGATTTTTATAAATTTTTGCATAGATTTAACTTTAATGCATTAAATTTAATTGCATCTGAATAAATTCAGTAACTTTAACTTTATTTTTTTTTGTATATAATTGATGTTTTATTTGTTTGAATATGATTATGGTCTTCTTATATTTAAATATATATATTTTATTTCTATATGTAGCACACAGTTTTCGCTCTCTTTAAACTGTTAAAGACTTGACGCATTTAAGACCTTCATCTTGAGCATTGAAATTTAGAAATAATGTAGCTGCCTAACAGTATAAAGCACTTTGCGAATCGTTCGGCAAAGTTCGGCTAGCAACTAAATTAACACTAATTACAACATAATAACTATAAAATCGCAAAGACAAGTGTTCCAAGGACTCAACAGCTCATTGCAGGGCACTTGGCACTCAACAGTCCTCCAGGCCGTGAAACCGTGAAGCCATAAGGCCGTGAGGCCGTGAGGCGAGCAGCCAAGTCAAGTTCTTGGCTGGTCGGACGGCTGGTTGGCCGACTGGCCGCCCAGGGCGCAACGATACAAAAACAACTAGCACAAAGCACAGGCAAGCGCACACAGCGCTCACAGTGCACAGCGAGTGCAAAACATGATTAAGAGTGAAATATTTATTTGCAGCACTTGCAGGCGCGCCACGGCAGCGCCAACAATTAGAGGCAAACTAGCAGCATAGAAGCAGCAAAAACCTCGACTCCACTGCCTTATACCACTCAAGCCAGCAGGCAACGGCAACACGGCTTAAACATGTAAATGGCTGCGCTAAGGCCGCCAGGCAGGAGGGACCGATGATTTAATGGCTGCTAACACGCAAAAAGAGAAGTAGAAACTGCAACAAGTGCAGACAGAGTGCAGCAAGAAATAGACATGGGAAATGATGGAAAAGATGTCTGTACACTTAAGGCTTGATTTAATTAGATGAGTAGTTGCTGATTATCAATTTGTGTACAAAAGCGACCGTACAGAATGTATAATAATGCTAAATGCCTTGCCATGCCATCATGTTGTGGCTAGCTAGTTAGTATTCCTCCTCTTCGTCGAAACCGTAGCCGTACTCATCGTCGTCATCGCCAGCGCCCTGGTTTAGCATGTCCTGCAACGTAGCCTCTGGTTCCGCCTCTGGCTCGGCATCAGCTTCATCTGCCTCGGCATCCTCGTCCAACTCGTCTGAAATAGCAAAGAGTGCAATGAGTATATCAGCAATAAGAGTAAAGCTGTTGGCTTGCCTGTTTCTAGCGTAATCTCTGGCTTCGTCTCCAGTTGCTTCTCTGGCTGACTGACAGGCAGCCCGGCCTCCAACTTGACGCGTTTTCGACTGGGTCCTGGCATATCGTAGCTTGGCTTGCCGCGGCTCTGCTTACTGGAAATTGGACCCTCCTCTATAATGGCGGGCGTCTGTGCCAGTTCCTCCAACGTCTTGGGCTTAGGCCCGTCCGATGATGCCTCGCCCTCGCCCGTGAACGAGCTCATGCCTTCTGTGAGGGTTTTTAGAATGTCGTAGTTTATCTTACTTGAGATCTTCTTCTCCTGCAACATCTTCTCAATGGCTTCGCCAGCTGTGGACGATGGTCCAATAACTTTCTTGCGTGGCTTTCGCTTCTTCTTCTCGGGCTTGCCCTCCTCACGCTCCTTGGCCATGCGTTCCTCGCGTTCCTTTTGCTCGCGCAGATACTCTGCGTTCAAGTTCTTCCACATGTTTAGCTTGGTGTCGGCCTCCTGCTCCGTCAGCACATACTGATCCAACTCCTCGTCATTCAAATCGCCAGTATACAGTTCGGTCTCCATTGGCAGCTTGGCTCGCTCCACATCCTCCAGTTCGCTTTCGGTGACACGGCACATAGCTTCGATGTCGGGGCGCAGTCCCTCAATCATGGCGTTGGTCATGGCCGTCTGCGGCTTCGTTTCCAGCTCCGTGTCCGAGTCCGTGTTGTTGGCGATAAACTCTTTGATAGCCTCTGCATTGGACGCCTCAATGAATTGCAAAGACTCTTCCATTTCCAATTCCTTTTCCGATTTCTGCATGAATTTTTCTGCATTTGCTTGGGCCGAGTTGCCCGCTTTGCCTTTGCCTTTGCTCACCTTCCGCAACACGGTCTCAGTATATTTGCCAATATCCTTTTCCAAGTGTGCATCGATCTCTTTCTGTAGCTCGGTTAGCTCATGCACGCCAATCTATATAAACAATGAGAAGAGCAGAAGTTTCAGGTACACAATATTGAAGGCCAATGATTTACTTACGTTTTGTATGAGTTCACGATCTTTAATGCGCGCCGCTTTAAACGAGGGCGGATCTTGCTCACGCTCCAGGTCGACGGTCATAAACTCCTCCAGCGTGAGACCACCAGACGGCGTCTCGGCGAACTCCGAGAGACGCTTGCGCAGCGTCGACTCGTGTATCTTCACCACACCGATCACATCGGCCAGAGTGCGATTAAACTCGTGCATGCGCGCGGCTATCAAGAGAGCTGCTCCACAGAGTCCAGTGGGCCGTCGTCCCGAGTGCATGCAGTCTTTCTTCATGCGCTGCACAATGCGCAGCGCCGTCATGGACACCTCGTGGGTCTTCGGGCCCAGCTGCAGGCGATTGGCGAAGCGCATGATGTATAGACAGGGATCTGTAAAAGGCGTTTCAATGATGCAATGAGGAACTTGCCAATTAACTCGCCCAACAACACTTAGCTGCAACGGCAACAACATCGTTTCTCTTGTTGTTTGTTTTTGTTTTTGTTTTTGTTTTATCGCTTCATGGCCAACATACATTGATAACATTCCGCAGCAGCAGAAGAACTTGTTCAGCGACCTTCAAGGTGGCTCTAAGCAATGAAATCGAAAATAGCCAATAACCGGCCAAGCGACAGCCGAAAAACAAACTTGAACCCGAGCGCAAGACGATTTTGTTTAATTCATTCAACTTTTACAAGACGCTGGCATTGAGCGCAGTCACGAAAGAGAACAGCGCCAGAGCGAGTGTCGAGACACGCCAGAGGCAGCCAGAGAGAGGCAAAAATAGACAAAGAGAGAAATAGAGAGAGAGAGAGAGAGAGAGAGAGAGAGCTTTTTAATAGCATGCGATAGATTTTGAAAGACGTTCATACATAAATATTGCGCATACGTCACGTTGCCTGCGAGTCGTATTGTTTATGCTTTTTTTTTTTTTTGGCCATTACTGCTTGCTTATTAGTGCTGTAATTAGTTGGACTTGGCTTGGAAAATAGGTGAGACGGCAACGTGTAGTAATTAGTATTTGGCCAAAAGCGACGTAGCCACATAAATTGTGCACAAAACGCACTGGAAAAATTGAAAATAAAGTGCGAAAAGAGTGTGAAGAGCACAAACATGAACTAAACCAAATATCAAATATCAAATATCAACAACAACAAAAAACTAAGTCCACAATGGTCTTCAACTAACTAACCTTGCGATGAACTGCGCCAAGCGAGACGATGCTAATATTTGACAAGCGTGCGATGCGAGCAATTGGCCGTCAATCTGAAGCTACAAATTTGCATTTAGCAAAGCTATAAACACATATATACGTGATGTCTGTGAGTGTGTGTGTGTGTGATAGTTCACACAAAAGTCCTTAAGCCTTGTTTAAGCCACAACTTGACACACTAAGGCAGCTGCTAAACGTTGACGGCGATCACAAGCACGCCAATCGACCCTTTGACTGCGCCGCTCTTCAAACAGTCCAGCTCGCAAAAAAAGAAAAAAAATATATATTTATTAAACCCTAATGAATGCGCATATTTGAGGCGACCCGACCCCGGCTAAGTTCAAGCCGCCCACTCATGCGACTGCCGAGTGGTGGCACTTGAAAAATGATGCCGTTGTCGCTCGACTCTCGACTGTCGACCGTCGACTGCATTGACCCTTCTGTGCAGCAGAACCACTCAACCAACAGCAGCAGCTGTTGCAGTAGCTTCACTATGTAACAGCAGCGGAGGCCACGAATGTCTGCTGCTGCTGCTGCTGCTAATGGTTTCTTAATGTTTCCCTGTCCGCGCTCATTGCAGGAGCCAGCGAAATTATTATTATTTAAACTTTATTTTTGCGTTTGTCATGACAGCAATTATCGTTTTTGGGCGTGTTACGCAACACCCGCTACAGCCGCAATCCCTTTGGGTGGCCTCGCCACGCCGCGTCCCGCCCCGCCCCGCACTGCTCCGCGCTGCCCACATTGTTGCCCTTGCAAAATGCCAGCAATTTAGGACAAGCGCTTTCCAAGACGCAATTAACTCAGCGGGACGGCCTAATTGCTATTTAATTTAGCCACGATTAATTATTAACTCGGAGTGTAACTGGAATATTTGGCTACAACTGAATCGACGCCAACAACCTTCGATTTCTGCATTCTGTCCCAATCAATTAACAACAAATTAAGCTCAGCTTTAAAGATTTGGAAATAGAGTTACAGTTAAAGCTAAACTTGCAGACATCAACTGAAATTCAAATAAACATAATACACTAACTTCTGCTTATTCCCAAGATATAATTTTATATAAAACTAATTGAGCTAAGCAAACATTGGATTTTAAAACTTATTAAAGTTATTATATATTGTTATATTCTATAACTCTAATTACACGTTATTTATGTGGCTTTTAAAACTTTAAAGATAAAGATAATATCTTTTTAATAACTCTCCCTTCTCGAAAAGTCTGAGTCTTGATGTATTGAAATAACATATAAATAAAATATAATATATATTTTTATATAATTGTAAAAGTCTTCATTTACTAACTGATCTCAAATTTCCTGAATTAAATTAACGCTTTTCAAAGCCGAGCATAAAAGCTAAATTGAAATGCTAAACAATCATATTTTATTAACACTCTGCTAGAGATTCAGATTTTTATACGAAACACAACAGAAATATCGCATGCGAGTTATGCCTGCCAGTTCTCTCCCCAGCTACGCTCACAAAACCCACTCGAAACACCTGAGCGGCGACACGTCGATCGTCAAGAAGCTGCCTCGTGGCTGTCATCGTGGCTCATTACGAATTCGTTCGTTGACTCGCGAACAAGCAACAGCAGCAGCAGCAGCAGCCGCCGCCGCCGCAGCAGCAGCAGCAGCAAAAGCCGATCGACGCGCATGCGCAACAAAAAAATACAACATGTAAAAAAGATTTCTAAAATAGTTTGATTTTTTTTTTAAATAGTTAAGTGTCTGTGTATAAAAATCGTTGATGAAATCTAATAAATAGCAACAAGCGCGTTCTTCTGTTGACGCGTTAATTTATGTGCAATTCAACTGAGAGCCGGCAAAGTGCGTGCGCAAACAAACAAATGTTGTACATATAAACAAATATATAAAATATATTCGACAAGAGTTCTCAGCACAGTGAAGTACAGTGCAATTAAAAAACAAAAATAAATAAATGACAACAACAACAAAGTCAAGTGTTCAATTATCATTTTTGCCGGCTGTAACTCAAAAAAAATGCAGATTCAACTCACTCGCTCTCTCCACTCTCTCTCTCTCTCTATTGACACATATTGTTAATAGGAAACAAAAATAATACTTTATCGATATTTTAATGACGTCAGTATAGGATACAAATACAACAAAGAAGCTGTTGACCGAGTAAAGCGGCCACATAACAAAGTCAACAAACTGTTCTCGAAAACTGGCTAAAACTAAAATAAAAAGAAAGTGCTAACAAAAATAAATACAACTTGTGTTTGCACACCTTAGTATATGCTAACAAATTAAGGTTCAAAGTTTTGCAACGTGTCGCACGAGCACGAATCTGTCGATCAGAATGTCGAGCCAGCCGATCTAGCTGAACGCGCAAATTGTGATCTAAGCATATTTTTGACAATTCATTGATTGGTCATTCATTGCGAGTCCCCCTGCTCGAGGGCTCTAATGAGCGCTTGCTTACTTGCGAACTCAAGTTAATTTTACACAAATTACTAATTCTAAAGCATATTCTAATGATGTGGAAACTACTCGAGAAATATAAAATCAATAAACAAATGCATAAGTATATTACACTCACTAAAAATTGGTAAACCGGGTATAATGTTTGTGTTGAAAATATAAATAATAAACAAGTTACAAATTTTGTTGACTTCCAAATATATATTTAAAAGAGCCAACCTAGCCCAGTCCTCCTAAGCGTTTTAGTTGGCATTTACCAGACTTCCTCATAAAAAATAGGGTATATTGACTTAAATTTAAAATATAATAATTATTATATATATATATATATTTAGTAAAAGCATGTCTTCTCTTTCCCATCTCAACCAGATTTTAGATATTATAAAAAATAAAATAATTATACACTGCATTCCAATTTCAATTGATTCTAGATTTAAGACTAATAAATTTGAAGTATTAAGCGTCGTTTCTTCCTACATATAATATAAATTAAAAACCAACCTTGCTTGTATCAAGTGCAAGTCTTATTCATTTATTTATATACGAAGAAAATTAGCTTTCATTTGTTGTTTAAATTTTAAGCAATTATTGCAAATACAGTAATTTTTGCGAAGATTTCATAATTTATTTATGAAACTACTCTATGAGTGTGGGTATATCCTAGTTGTGCATGCTCTTATATTATTATAGTTCTAATTGTTGACAATTTTGTTGAAGTGGTTGGCAAGTTAGTGATTTGAAGAGGACTTAAGATCGTATTGTTCATAACTCAGGAGCTTTAGTTGACAGTCATATGTAAAAATAGTTTTCATTAATAGTACAAAGTCTTTTCTTGTTTACACAAATGAAAATGATTAAAAGGGTTTGAAAGAACTGGCTTTCAATGGCATCTACAGTCTGTCTTGGCATTAGTTTCCATTCGAGCTTTACTTTCTGAATATGATATGCCTTAGTTATGTCAGTTGGCACTACTCAGAACTAGTTTGTTTGCAGTTGTTCTTATATAAGCAATAATAAAACGTGTATTAGGATAGAACTCTCTATGCAACAATAATGCAAACTCAACACGAAAATGCAATTCGCACAATTCATATAAATTTCCATATATATTTTTAACTATTCAACAGTTAGTTATATTATATTTATATAAAAATGATTTCCCAAGCTATTAAAGCTTTGTATAATCAACTTGCGCCAAGCTATAATTTAACAATATTTAATTATGACTAATTTGCTGAGGTGTTTTGGGCATGGCAATGCGCCTAGATCAGACAGCACAACTTCCCATATTGACAAACGATTCCATTTAGTTTGAGTTCCATCCATCCATCCAACAACAACAACATCATATGCAAATAGACGCACCCGTTGTCAAAACCACCGAGCATGAGAGAAATAAAATAAATAAAATAAAAAATGTCTCTTTATTCTCGTTGGCGAATAACTCATTTGAATTCCGCACGCAAGGCGCGCACAACTAGAGACATGAATATTTAAATATTGAATAATACGAAAATAGAAGAGGAAGAGAGCAAAACATTTCTGAATAGCCCAAAAACCTGATGACAATTCAAAGCGTTCACAGAATATCCAAGAAAGATGGAAGCTATTCAAACCGGTTTTCTTTAGCAACAAATAATATTTATATATGTGGAAGATGATAAACAAATTTATGCGAATCATTTGATCTCGATAAAGAACTTAAGTAAATCGCATTGTATATGTGTGTGTGTGTGTGTGTGTGTGGGCGGGGGTTTTTCTGGGCCCATTGCAAAACGCTTTTCAAAGACTTCACAAAGCCAACGAAAATTGTTAAGTCGGCAAGTCATTAAGACAAAATGCACCATGACTTACCAAAAAAGAAAAACAAAATTGGACATATACATATGTACATGCATGTAATTGCATATAGAGAAATATTTAAAGCGACTAGATTGTTGTTCATGTTATAAATATATATATCTATATATATATATATATATAAAAAACTGCACACTAATGTCTATAAAATTATCTGCAAATCAAAGCGTCTAAACCGCAAGGCCCAAGCGACCGACACCTGACTTACTGACTGGCTGACTGACTGACTGGATGATTGCGAAACCACCTAAGGGCACTCGAAACGAGGCATACAGTAATTTGACAACACCTTTGAGATACACCTCAGATTCAAGCGTAAAAAAATACAAAACAATATGCTAAGCGTAAATTGCTCTAAGATGAGCTAAGATCATATAAACGAAGCTGCGGATACTCTAAACAGATCTTAAGAGCAACTTTCAAGACTAAGGTCTTAATATAACGTTTATTATGATAGCAAATATCGCTGACCCTGGATCTACATTTTCAAGCTAGTTTCAAAGACTTTCCGCGTCTACAAACAGAATTATGAATCTGACAACAGAGAGGACCTACTACGTCCATTTCAACTAAAAGTTCAAATGACCATTTTTTTTATTACCCTGCATAAATTAAAAATGGAAATTTAAGCTTAAATTGTGTTGCTAAAATATCTATGTAATAGGTAAAAGTGGGCGTGGCACAGCCAGTAAATTATATATATTATCAGTCGAGTCAACTGTATACATCTGCATATATCTGTTGATCGCGCAGCACAAATTCTCTTTTATATAATCTATCAATTTCCCCCTGTCAAGCGCATCGATTAAAAACTTGATCGAACTATGGCTATGACATCATATTTCTTCATTCTTAGGTTTCAAATTTTAAATATTTAGTTTCATGTACAATTTGATTCAAACGTAGCTCTAATTGACCAAATATTCAATAGAATAAATATATCATTTCATTGAAATTAATCAGATCACGAATAATCTTCGAGTAATCTTCTCTTCTCTTGTTAATCATGGAATTGAAATTGTGATTGAATTATATTTGAAGATTCCATTTCTGAAAAATGCTTATGCACAGCTTGTTCTTAGTTTTTAATGTGTGAAAGTAATTCGCACTTATTATAATTTTTTTTTTTTTTTTCAATATTACAAGCAACAAAAAAAGCTGAGCTGGAAGTGTCATAAAAAAGTTCTAATTATTTAACTAATATGTATTTAACTACTACTACTTCTTTCGTATAAACAGATTTTGCTTTAAAGAATCATATTTTATATTTACAAATTATTGATTGATTATTATTATTTATATTTGATTGAGCTACAGCGTTTTATGCTGAACTCTAGTTATCTATGCTGAACTAATCGTAACTCCATAAAGATTTCTTGAAGATTTTCTCTTACTAAGAAAGATTTTCTTAATTAAAATATCTAACTTACTTCAATGCGTTATGCACCCTGGGCATGGATAGTAAGAAATGTTTGGAACAAGAAACCTTGACCAAAAATCACTTTAAAGTTTATTTGATCAACTTTGATTGAAATTTGAATATCTTTATATATAAATGCAAATATATGCTATATAACAATAGGATTTATAAATTTTACATATAGCAACAATTCAAATAAAAAATCACTTCAAAATTACCCTTACAAAAGTAAACAACTTTTTTTTGCTGCTTAATTCTATGACCCATAAAGTATTATGTTCTCATAACTGAACGATCTGACAAGCTCTCATTAATTAACAGCCAAGCGAGCATGAATGACCTGCCTGCTCACCTGTGGCTCAGCGATGGCTTAGATTTAAGGCCAAACATTTATCAATATCTGATTTGGTCAGGTAATGGTAATACGAATCTCTGCTCTCCTTTCCCATTTTTTTGTTAATCAGCAAATTGCGTTGAGATTGCAACACTCATGTACTGAAACATAAAAATGCAATGAGATATATTTATTGAAAATGGCCCGCAAAGCGAAAAGCAAAACCAAGTCAGCAGCTCAGCTAAACCACCAGAAAAAGAGTCAAGTCTTCACTTTTTTCTTATCTTTTATATATACATGTATATATTTATATATATGTATAAATTTATTTTTTGTTGTTTTTGGTTTTTCTTTTGTTTTGCATGGTGCGCGTGTAATGGGGAAATAAAAATCGAAAGTGTTACGCGGGCGTTGCTTTTGGGGTCTCTTTGGGGTCTCTGGGTCCGTTGTCGTCGTCTTATATCTGTCCGTCCACACGACCGTCTGTCGCTTTGTCTATGGGTCGCTTGTGGTCTGACCCGATGTGGTCAAAGTGGGTCGACACTCGCAATTAAAGAGGCAATGAAAAAATGTAATGAAAACAGCGAGCGCCAGGCAAACCATTCCGAACCGAAGCAGCAAAATACATAAATTAAGAAAAGGGCGCGCAAAGTTAATGCAAGCGCAAATTTCAAATGTGCTTACAAACTGCAAAAGCCAATGTGGAACACAACAACAACAGCAACAGCAACACCAACTTAAGTAATGCAAAATCTGAAATGTACATAAACAATTAGCTCAAAAACAAAAGCAAATAAGGGAAATGAAAGATGAGCAGACTGATGCAGACATACCGTGGAAAAAACTGTTCTAACCTCAATAATTGATTAATTCTTTAAAAAAAAAATATATATATATGTATATATTATAGATATATATTTTATAAAAGTCCACATAACCTGGAATATCTCTTAAAGAGCTGTTCCCACTTCAAAATAATACATATGAATTGTTTGAAGAAAATTATATTTTGGATTATTTTGTCACTCTGTCATGGCTAAGGCCAAGGCCTGCGCAAATATTTTTGAAAGTTCTTAGTATACACATACAACTGTTATATGTCGATATGTGTCGGAATAGATTTTTTAATTTATAATTACCTTCCATCATAGTTTTCTTCATTATAACGTTTTATAACTACGACAATAAATAACGAATTCCTGCTGAGTTGCCTTTCACAATGTGCTTTTCTCAGACTGACAATTTCAAGACACTTCTCTTCGTCCACTGACAGTCATAACGACCCTGTTTGATTAGTCTAAATAGCTAGCTCGCTCACACTCAGCAGCAGCCGGCACTACGTTCAGCAGTAGCTATCTTTGTTTCTATCTCTCTCTGTCACGGAGTGAGAATCAAAGGATACAAGCAAAAGAGAAACAAACGAGAAGAGGCAACTAAGAAGAACAAACTAACTCGGATAATAAATTTACAGTTATTATGCACATGTTCTCTACCTCACACTAATACTGTTGCAATAGTCAAAGGAAAGCACGACAGAATTGAGCAGAATTAGCATTTTTCTATTCAATTCAAAATGTAATGTAATGTAAGGATATTTTGTTGGGGCATTTGTATATAAATATCTATGTTATATACATATATTAAGGTATACTAGAATTTTGAATGTAATATCTATGTACATTTAGCAAATTAAATATATGATAAATTTATACTAATATACATTATCATATATTTTATTTCTGACAGATTATTCGTATAGAAGCACAAAATAAAATGATTAGCTGTTAGTAATTTTCTTTTTCAAAGATTTAATTCATTTTATTTTTAACTAAAATACTAATAAAAGTTTAGATTAAATAAGACCCATTAATACAACAATTTTTCATTCGGAAATTTTTTAAAAATTGTAATTGAATACTAAAGTTTATGCAATTCTAATAATAGCGGATCAGGCAGAAGACTGATAAGATTGCCTAATCTAGTTAATTCTATCAAGTCAAGATTCTAATATTCGCGTTTATCTTTTTACATCCATATATGTTCCACTTTCCATATACTTCCTATATGTACATACATATATGATTTATCTGATTTTTAAAAGGTAGAAAAGGTAAAAAAGCATTAAGCCTATGTCTGATGCATACTAAACGTGACTTTGCAGTCAAATGCCGCAAAATGCATTTTGTATTTCTGGTATACGCATATATATATAGTATCTGTGTATATATATAGTATATCTAATATACATACATTGATATACCCTATATAACATATGGCCCATACCTATAGATTATATATATATATATAAAGAACTAATTTGATGCGCGTTTATTTACTTAAATTATTTTATTATACCCTACAACCTCCGACAACAGCTAAACGGTAAAAGGTATTATGGGCTATGAATTTGTAGAAAATATATCGAAATTTGCTTACACTTTTTTAATGCGGTTTGGTCTACTAAACTTTATCAATTTCGTTGTTAAGATACTGAATTGAATAGGAATATATTTAAAAAATTAATAAATAAATTTGTACTGTGCTCTAGGGTATTACTAAATTATATATTTTTTTTGTATATTAAATTTACACATGTATATATTCAGCCATATATAAGTTTATACGCAAGATACCCTGCAATCATTGAATATGCTTAAGAGAGAGATTAATATTATATGAAACTCTGTATAGAAAATTTCTTGCTGAATTGTATTCAATTATTTCATATAAATAAATTAGCTAATTGCTTGTGAGATCCGCTCAGATATGGCTATAGATTCAGCTGGTCACCCCCGGAAGCAATCGCTTGCCAAAAATTCCATGAGGTGTGAGCAAAAAATTTGCCAGATCTGAGCTGAGGAGGCGTTGCTATTGCTATTGCCTGCTGTTCGCTGATTGTTAAGACAGACCCAAAACGTGGCATGACACCACAATATTTGTTATGTTTCTCTCTGTGTGTGTGAGTGTGTGTGTGTGTGTGTGTGTCGCTGTTTTGTTTTGGTTACGGACTTCGCATTGCTGCCAATTAAATGAAGTCGCTTGCATAATTGACGTTCGCATCTCAAAAGGCAGCGCGACGAGAGACAGGTGTGGATTCTGTATGAGAAATGACTGGGGAAAAACGAAAGCAAATGCGAACAGATCGCATTACATGAGACACGAAAAGAGCAACAAAACAATAAAGTAAAATAAAAAGCAAACAAAAAAAATGCCAAGGCCGAGCCAAATTTCCACAGCTTCCTGTAGCTAATCCACAGTGCGTGTGGAAATAGACATGAAAATGGCAAGTGGAAGTGGAACTGGAAGTGAAAGTGTAAATCGAGATTTGGGGTTAAAGAAACAGGCAATGTTAGACGAGCAAAGAGAGAGAGAGTGGTTGTGTGTGTGTGCAAGTTCAGTGACTGCTAGATTACATTATATAACCTCAAACTTTTCTCTCTATTCCATTCCACGTGTAGTGCCAGAGTCGGGAACAGACATGCCAAATGGGGCTGAGATGATGTCAATGAAAATATGATCGAGGCCTTTGGAAACCATCTGAGCAGTCATCTGGGACGTCATCTATTTTATTGGGCGATCGAGACGAGGGCGCCAAGTGGCGTCAACGGCGCCAACTACGGCCTCAATCTGCGTCTCTCCGAGCTAATTAATAAATTTCACGGTCCCCTCGAACGTGGCGTCCAGGTGCTGGATCATCTGTTGACGCTCGAAGAGGACGACTTTGCCGGCCATTGGGGCAGCGCCTATGCGCACAACTATGAGCCGGAATACGCTGCGCGCGTTCCGGAAAACGAGGAAATGCCGCCACCCGAGCCACAACAACAACAGCAGCAGCAGCAGCAGCCGCAGCAGCGACAGCCGAACAGTAAGTATTCAATATATTGGGTGAAAATTGTAGGAAAAGCTGCCGAAATGAGTTTTCGTTCAAGCAAAGGTCAACAACATTTTTTGTTGTTTGTTTTCATGGCTCAAACTCGCCGACTGCACAGAAGCAAAAACTAGTTTCGATATTAGTGGATGTGCGTGAGTATGTGATCAATTTGTAAAGATCTTTTGTGTGTGTGTGTGTGTGTGTGATTTTTAGTATGCTAAGAAATCAACAAACCTTCAGCTGTGACAGCAACGATGACCAAACTTTGGCTAGCAAATCGATTTCAAGTTCAAATTTTTAGTGGTCATATTAAATATGCGCAGTCGGGCCATAATCAATAGCTGTATTCAAACACACAAAATATGCGTCAAGTTTACAAGTTTAAAGCATGGACTAATATGTACATGATGCTGGCCACAGGTGCTGCACAAGGTTGTGGTAATATTTAAGGCACACGTACGCATTGACGTTTTTATATGGGACAGAGACATGTGTGCGAGTGCGCGGTTGGCGTTTTAAATTGGCATGACGGAAATACATATTAACCGCGACCATGATATAATCAATGAATTGCGGCCCAAAGCGCTTGCGAAACTGACGTAAATCCAAAGTAAATTGAAATGTAGATAATTCACATTCAAAACACGCGCTCACACAGATGCAAAAAAGCTGGTTGGTATATCACACAAGTAACAGACAAATGCATCGCTGTTGTGGATGTTGTGTATCTATGTGGAACGCACATCGTCTGACCGCCACTGTCTATCGATTTGTGTATTAATCTGCCGACTGCTGCAAGTTCTTTCAAGCTGATGCACGGAGATTAGTTTAGTTTCAAAATGGCATTACAAATGTCGTCGGTTGACTAAAAAGGAATTGAGCGCACCTAATTAAAAGTAAAAACGTTGTGAATCTATAAAGTTATTGCCAAATAAGTTGTTTAGCATAGCTTTCCCACTTTTACAATCTCTCTGACTGCTGTTTATACAATACAAACACAAAACGTAGTCATGGCCAGTAGTAGCAGCAGCAGCAGCAATAACCATAACAACAGCAATAATAGCAGCAATAACAACAGCGCACTAAATCGATTCTCATTGAAATCCACTAATAAGCGAAATCAAGAATCCATGTCACATTCCCAGGTTAACGGCGGCTGGATAAATGGTAAGAAAACTGCATCTACATAAATAGACAAAATAGCAGGTGCGTGTGTGAGTGTGTGAACGTGTAAGAGTGTATGTGTGTGTCTCTGCTTGTTATCGATTTTTCAACAACGGCTGTGCTACAAGCAAAAGGATGCAAAAAGTAGGCGGGGATTGTTTACTTATTATTATTAACGCACTGAATTATCCAGTTCTCCATTATTATTATATAAAACCCCAAAACTATTTCTGACATGTAAAAAGACTGCAAAGTTTAAATTTTATAATCAGCTCATCAGTAATTCACGCACACACACACAAGCAAACACACTATCATACACACACGCACAGTATTATTAATATCAAAGAGACACACAGGAAAAAAACAGATTTTGGGGTCCGTGCTAAAAGTCGCGAGCTGCAGATTTAGCAGCAACAGCAACAGAGACGCTATTTTTGGACGCTCCACATTACCGTTCGCATCCGATATGGGGGAATGCTATAGAAGGGGGCCGCAACTGTTGCAGCCACGCCGAATGGGGGCATCGGTGAATGCTGGCACAGTCGTGGAAGTGAGGCCGCGACGTCTAACGGTTGGCAAATGCTGCAACGAATTCTGCAGAAGCTGGCGCTGTTCGGTTGGCCATGGTTTATATATATAACTGCTTAAAGCTTATACGAAAAACGTAATTTATTTACAAAAATTGTATTTTACAGTGGAGACGCTTAACAGTGGCAATGGACACTTGCACTCGCCACCGCATAATCACCAGCAGCAGCAACAGCATCAGCAGCAGCAGCAACGTGGAGCTGCAGTTACATCTCCGGGCCCGGGCTCAGGCAGCGCCGCTGATCACAATATACAAATAACACAGCCGATCAGTGCCCCGTCATCGCCACTGGCTTCGCCTGGCGCATTGAATAGCAACAACAATGGCAGCAGCCCGACCACATTTTGTCTGCCTTCCAGTTCCGCGACAGCTGCGGCCATTGCCTCTGCGGCAGCTGCAGCCAACGCAGCCAATGCCTCAACAACACCCAGCAGCGGCAGCGGATCATACGTCTGTGCAGCGGGCAGCAATAGCAGCTATGCCGCCGTCGGCGCCTCGAATGCCATTGACACGGCCGATCCGAACTGGCAGGCCAGCAAGGCAACCGTGCTAGAGCGCAATGCTGCGATGTTCAATAATGAGTTGCTGTCGGATGTGAAGTTCATCGTGGGAAGCGAATTTGGTGAGTTGAAGCGAATCACGCATGGCCTCTTATGATAATTTAATATATTCTAATGGTAATGCTCCTAACATTATATAGATTTTGATCCCATTCAAACCATACCCGCACACAAGTACATACTCGCCACGGGCAGCTCGGTGTTCTATGCCATGTTTTACGGTGGATTGGCGGAGAACAAGCAGGAGATTAAGGTACCCGATGTGGAGCCTACAGCTTTCTTGACGCTGCTCAGGTAAGAATTAATAAAAGCTGTCTTGGTTATCATATTAAGACTCTTTGGATTACTTTTCTTCCCAGATATCTTTACTGTGATGAAATCAAGCTGGAACCAGAACATATACTGGCCACATTGTACGCAGCTAAGAAGTATATTGTGCCACACTTGGCGCGCGCCTGCGTCAACTATCTTGAAGTCAAGTTGACGGCAAAAAACGCCTGCCTACTTCTCAGTCAATCGCGTCTTTTCGAGGAGCCCGAACTGATGCAACGTTGCTGGGAAGTGATAGATGCCCAGGCCGAGATGGCGGTTAAGTCCGAAGATTTCGTGGACATTGACCTCAAAACATTCGAATCGATATTGTCACGCGAGACACTAAACTGTAAGGAGATTCATCTATTTGAAGCGGCGCTCAATTGGGCAGTGAATGCCTGCGAGAAGATGAGCATTGACGAGACGTCGGCGAACAAGCGCCGAGTTCTTGGTCAGGCACTGCATTTGATACGCATACCGACCATGAGCCTGGAGGAGTTCGCCAATGGCGTTGCCCAAACCGGCATACTCACGTCCCAAGAGACGATTGACATGTTTCTGCATTTCACCGCAAAAGTCAAGCCCACACTCAGCTTTCCCACGCGACCGCGTGCAGGTCTCAAAACACAAGTTTGCCATCGTTTTCAATCGTGCGCCTATCGCTCCAATCAATGGCGCTATCGTGGTCGCTGCGACTCCATACAGTTCTCAGTGGATCGAAGGTAAGAGATAGCCAAGGACTAACATTAATTAGTTATTAACACATTTCTCATCTGTTTAGAATATTCATTGTGGGCTTTGGGCTATACGGCTCATCGACGGGCGCAGCTAACTACAATGTCAAGATTGAACTGAAGCGTTTGGGCCGCACGCTAGCGGAGAACGATACAAAGTTCTTTTCGGATGGCTCGAGCAACACTTTCCACGTATTCTTCGAGAATCCCATACAAATAGAGCCAGAGTGTCATTACACTGCCTCAGTCATACTGGATGGCAATGAGCTAAGCTTCTTCGGACAAGAGGGCATGTCTGAGGTGCTCATGGGCAATGTTACATTCCAATTTCAATGCTCGTCAGAGAGCACCAACGGCACAGGCGTGCAGGGCGGCCAGATACCCGAACTGATCTTTTACGGACCTACGGCAGTCACCGCTCTCAACTCGCCCACAAGCTCAGTCTGCGCCTCACCCATAGGAGCAACGACAGCCATTACAAATGGCAGCAATGGAACAGTCACAGCCAATGGCATCAACAATGCTAGCAATGCTGCTGATGAGCTGCCAGTGGGCAGCAGTAGCGCCAGCAATGATGGCAGCAACACCTGATGCGCACAGCTTTACTGTGCGGAATGGCAGGGCGCCTACTACTACCGCCAGCAGCCGCAGCAGCAACAACAACCGAAGAGACCAACACAGATTCAAACACAAAATCGAAACTCATGGGTTTTCAGTGCAACACAACAAAGCAAATTGGAGTTTTAAGGAAAGCGATATTAGCATGATTATATATATATATATATATTTATATATATACATGTGTAGTTATTATACACACTTATAAAATCAGAATACAGTAGAGTACTCTAGTTATCGTAGTACATAGATACATACATACATACACACACATATAGAGTCTGTTGGTAAATGCATACAAAAAGAAAAATATTTTCAATTTGGATAGTTAACCATATACACCCCAAACCTATAACTAATACTATATACGTTCCAAGAGACATTGCGAAGCAAGCAGATAAGGTAATCGAAGGCATCTTCAATAAGCAAGTAAACAACGGGCAATCAGTCAAGCTAATGATAACTAAATATATTCTAAACAAACAACTGAATGCAATACACGAATATTCATATATACATATATATTATATATCAGAAATATTTTTTGCCAGCATATACTAAACATACACATATATATACACTATATACACATGAAAGAGTCTATTACGCCATGTTAAAGTACGCGTACGAATTTGAAAGCCAAGTTAACCGTGAAAAGATTTACACACTTAATTAGCATTAGTAATCGCCAAATTCTTTGAAAAAACAGATAGTATGTATTAATATATATGCGCTAAAATTAAAATATAATCATGTATTTCTTGTAGCGTGCATTTGTAGTTGCATTATTTCTATAAACGTAATATAAAAGCCTTCTTCCCAAGCCCCAGACATAACCAGATTATAGACTTGATTTCCCTTAAATATCGAATAAACGAATCTGATCTTGAATCTTCTTGAGCTGCATTGCGCAACAATCATATTTAAAATCAAGCTTTTAACTCCTTGGAAATTGTACTGATTTTTTAATTTTTTCAAATTATTAAAAAAAAAACATGAACTTTTTATATTACCATATGTGTAAGACAAATGTTATCCTATATATTGTTTATGAATCTATTAATTATATATTACGACTATTAATCAATAAAATATATTATTAGATTTTCTCGAATTTAAATGCGTTTGACAAAGGAACCAAAGTGAACGAACATCTAGTGTACAGTCTAGATTATAAAATGAATGCAATGGAATAGAACCTATTCCGTTGTTTTAGATGTTCTCTAATTTTCTTATATGTTCGCTCTGTATTTTTATTGTTCCCGAAATTCTTATGCTGAATCTATAGATTATAAAAGGAAAGCTTGAACTTTAAATATGGATTTACCTTTGGGCTCGCTTGTTTGATATGTTACTCATTCTTTCTATTTTTGCTCAAATTGTAAACAAAGAAAAGCTAATGATGCTTCTCCTCTATAGTATTATACCTAAATAGTCATTTGAGGTAATGTAAACAACAAAAAATAAATATATATATATATGTATATATCAAGCAATCAAAATTGTATGAGATATTTAGACTTGCTCTACAAGATAGAATTGAGTTCTAAGATCTTTTTAATCGATCAAATTAAACAGGAATTATCGATTTCTTGAAATAAACTCGATAGAACGGACAGCTTAATCGACTTAGCTCGTCGGCCTGATCAATATAGATATTCTGGCGCGCCTTAAACGCTGATCCATTTGTATAAGAAAATAAATGCCAAGAAAAGTCCAGAGTTCAAACTCACCTACGGATGGTATATTGATGCACAAGGCATGTGATAGCTTCAGGTAAGTCCTTCCCAGCTCATACGAGCAAATCTGTTGTACGTCGCTTATATCGATAAGCAGATCTGTAAGCGGAGATTTACTAAGCTCTCCTGAATGAACTACAGGCATGTCTATATATACTTACGGGACGTGCCCTCGGTGCGACAAGTCATGTAGACGCAGGCTGCATAAATGTGGGTGCTCTTGCGGCCACGTGTTAGATGCCTATGCAGAGCCATTTTGAAGAAATTGAGCGCAGTGTCCGCATAGTGCTGCGTCAGCTGCAGTTGCTGGCAGAGGAGCGTGATGTCCTTTTTAGCCTTTTTGATTGTCACCTCGCGTGACTCGGTGCCGGAGCCTACTTGGAATTTGCCATAACCATAGTTTGTTGCGCCACCCGAGGACTCCGCAGACACAAACTGTCCAATAGCGGCGGCACCATGGCCCATCTCCTCGAACTGCACCTCCGAAACGATTAACGAATCCTCAAGCACAGAGCCGCAGTTCATGCAAACTAAGAGCATTAAAACATATAAGAATTATGGAATCTATTTCTTGTCGGTGATGCTTACCGCGATCGCCGCGTGCATTGTCCTCCTCGATCTCATTGGATCCACAGTTGCGGCATTTCAATCCCGTCGACATGTTGTTCTTTCAGCTTCTTGATAACAAAAGAATATCTAGCGAGTCGTTAAAATGAGCATAACTTGCCATTGGACTCGATTTTCACATTTTTCTCACAAACTTAACACCAAATTTTTACTCGCATTACGATCAAAACTAACGCAACACGCGTTTTCACAAAAGTTCAAAATACCAATCAACAGCTGTTAGAGATAGTACGCTGACAATTGAAGAGGTGAATAAAAATATCGTATGCTGGATAGCATATAAATTTGTTCAACACATTAAATAATAATAATAATAATAAATATGCATTTGATTTTATTATTATTATTCACAAATTATTATACAAAAATATATAAAATTTTCGTTATTGTTTTATTTCTCTACTTAATATATTTAAATGTAACTGCATATTAGAGCTGCATACCTATCTTAGAATTTACTTACAACACTGCCTTTGTAATATTATATAATTTATCAACACTGAATTTCAGTCAGCTGAAATGCAACAAGAAATTGGCTGCTGCATCAAGTACGCTTACAATAACAAAAAAGCCGATTTAAAATTCTGCTGAAGCTGGAATAATATTTCTGTACTATTTTAAAATTATATTTGATTTACAACTCAATCTATTTGATACAATTCAGATACATACTAATTACAGCTAACATATAATTTTAAAGTTTTGTTCAAAACAAACATGAATTTATGAGTTGCATACCTAGCGCAAAATATTCCATAGCACACTGATTTGCCAATTTTTTTGCACTTTTACAACACTAAATAACATTCGGCAAAAATAGAAAAACCAACAAGAAAATCGTCAAGCAGGGCAGGCGGCATTTATAATTTATTAAATTTGTATATAAATAATTAAGAAAACCCAAAGCTTTCTTATGAGTATGGCTGACGGCGACAATGCGATCCCGATGAGTGGAGAAGCAAAGCCAACGGCCGGCATGCAGATCATTCCAGGCGAGTTGGTGGCGTCAATTGAGGAAATCGTTATGATTGATCCCGAGTGCTATGAACTGGATCTGAATCATCGTCGTATCGATAAGCTGGAGAATTTCGAGCCGTTGAAACAGATCGAACGATTGTATCTTCGATGGAACCTCATCAAAAAGATTGAAAACCTCGATATGTTGCAGACCCTGGTGGAGCTGGAACTGTATGACAACCAGATCACAAAAATCGAGAACTTAGATAAGCTTGTTAACCTGGAAATACTCGATCTCAGCTTCAATCGCCTGACCAAAATCGAGAACTTGGATAAACTTGTAAAACTAGAGAAACTCTACTTTGTGGCCAACAAATTGACCGTCATCGAGAACCTCGGCATGTTGACCAATCTAACGATGTTGGAGCTGGGCGACAACAAGCTAAAGAAAATTGAAAACATCGAGACTTTGGTGAATCTGCGCCAGCTATTTCTGGGCAAGAATAAAATCGCCAAAATTGAAAATCTGGACACACTAGTCAACCTGGAGATTCTAAGTCTGCAGGCAAATCGTATTGTCAAGATCGAAAACCTGGAGAAGCTGACCAATCTGAAGGAGCTGTACATATCAGAGAACGGCATTGAGACCATTGAGAATCTGTCTGAGAACAAGTGCCTGGACACACTTGACTTGGCCAAGAACCGATTGAAGGTGATTGCCAACCTGGAGGCTCTGCAGCAGCTCGAGGAGATCTGGCTAAATGACAATGGCATCGACAATTGGAAAAACTTAGAGGTGCTCAAATTCAACAAAGCCTTGCAGACCATCTATCTGGAACACAATCCCGTTGCCACAGATGTACGCTATCGCTCCAAGCTGCGCGACATTCTGCCCCAGTTACAGAAAATAGATGCCACCCTATGCGTGATGCCGGGCACACATGCGTAACGTACTAGCCCACGGCAAATATCGAATCTAATTATTATATTACACACATCTAAAACTTAAAATATATATGCGAAATGTTACAAATTTTTGTTTTGTTTTTTCTGAGTGCAAGAGTACGAAATTCAACCCAACTCATTCCAATTGTAATCCCTTCCATCCATTATAAACATATATAGTACATACACTGTATTCACACATTTGTTCTATATTATGTAAAGCTTATCACACACAAAGTCCAATAGATAAAGAGAAAGTGTGAGAGACTGGAAGCAAGTAGAATGGTTATAGACTTTTGCTTATCACTATATATACATTTTTGCTTGGATGGTAAACAAAAGACTTGTGGGTCTTATAGATAGACCTATGTATGTAAAGCCAAGCTTAAATATGAATAGCATAATAATCCGAGGCGTTGACCTGGTGTGGTCCCCCATAGAAGTCCAGCACGAATATGTTCTTTATGTCGAGCTCGCACAGATAGAAATTATGTCCTAAAAATATATATTTACAATTTCGGAATTAGATCAAGATCGTTCAAGATCGCTATTCGTACTTTTTATCCAATTAGCTGCTGCCGGATGCCGATTAATAAATATATTTAGAGCTGAATTATAGCTAGGCTCATCCTGTGGGAGCTGTGGATATAATATACATATGTATAATATAATTTTTTGTTACTTCACTGATAATCTTTATACACCTTTTTAACCTGACCGCTGATAATCACGCGCGCACAGGTTGGCTCCATTGGGTCTTTGTTAGAATTCTTGCAGTTCAACGTCTGCTCGTCTGTGAACAGGAAAGTGACTTTGTTATTGTTTTGCCAGTCCGGACCCGTAAAGTCCAAATCGGTGAGTAGAAAACGAATGATGCCCGAAGATTTGCCTTCCAGGCTATTGTCGTCGATGGAGATAATGTTCACCATGGGATAGTCCTTCACAATGGAATTGGTCGAAATGCTGCCCACAGACGCCCAATTGGCGCGATGGACCAATTGACGCGCAATCTTGGCATGATTAAACAACAGCTGCTGTTTATACTCAGCTATGATCCGAGCATCCCGAATTGCCGAATAAGCCTGCGTATGGCCAATGGACACGCAGGCCACCAAAAAGAGCAATATCACTTGCATTGTGTTGCGGAAGCTGCGAAAAGATCAGAGTTCGGTACGGAAAATGGACAACAATTGACTGTAATACGAGCACTGTCAGGCGCTCAACAAAAATGCTACACTTTTAAAGGCAAGACCTTATCAAGTCGAATCAAAATTCATTATAAGACAAAAAAGCTATACAAACAATGAATTTATATATGTACATACATATGTATACGCATTAATCAACCACGCTGAAAGAACAAAGTGCAGTACTCGAACTTCTTTTCATCAATATCAATTTCAATTTATTGCACAGTTTACATTTCCAATCTACTGCCTTACCTGAATGAATTTATAGAATTGTTTACCCAAGTCCTTATAGCTGCTATTGTTTGCACTACTAATTTGGTTGCAAACTGCGTTGTTTTCTTCTACAGGTTGGCTGGTAGAATGATACGAGAGCATTTGAGCTTTTGTTATCGCAAGTCAGTTTTCAAGTTTGTGAGTAAGCGAGCGTGGCACACAAAGAGAGAGGGAGAGAAAGCTAACAGCTGTTTTGTAAGTATGCGCTTTAGAGAGCATGACTTGCTGTTGCGTTTACGCTTAGTTTTTGTTTTTAATCACTCTCAAGAGCTCAGCTCCATTTTGCGCGCTACCAAAACTCAAATTCGTTAACCGTACTCGCTAACAGAGCTGTAAGTTAAAATGGGCTACCCCAACCTACGTACTCATTTTTTAACAGTGATCTCATAAATCTTTTAACAGTGGGACAATGCTAACAGCAAAGTATTCTGGATTAGGTTAAACATCCCTGTGTTTTAACATTGAATTTTAACATTATGTTTATTTCTCAAATATGTTTTGTATGTTTAGGAATATCTTTACATTTTTTACTTTATCCATCGTTCTAGTCTAACATACATACATACATATATATAGTTAAATATATATATTGGCGTACTTGTACTAATATTTCAATTTTCTTTTCCATCCTCATATCAATTTATGTTAGTTCAATTTGCTCAATTCTAAATTCAATATTATGTTTTTCAATATGTATGTTTTATGTGTGTGTGCTTCAGGTGTGCGAACAATTTGTAACATTAATTAAACTATTTTGTTAAGTTTCCATTTAACTTATTTATTTTTGTTTTGTACCGTTGCGCATTTTACGATTTTCGTACTTTGTTTACTATTTTTGTTAAGCGTTTTGTAATTCAATTACAATTGTTCATACAATATAATATCTTATACTTGAGATAAAACATATAGGTATGTATGTATGTCTTTATGTATGTATGTATAGCATTCAAGTGTTTCTAAAAAATAGTCGTATATATGGATGTCTATGTAAAATATGTATGTAAAAGTATAGCTATAGATCGTAACATGATTTATGCATGTATATAGTAGTTAAAGTTAGTTTCGTTGATTCAGATGTACTTTGTATTCAAAATGATTCTTAAAGCCCATTTGCGTTGCGACAGAAAGCAGCTCACTTCATGGCATGCACACAGCATTGTCTTTTTGTAATATTTGATATTGTGTGTTTTACAAGAATGAAAAACTTGAAGTTTTCGTCTAAGAAAAGTAAACAATTATGGATATTGAGCTGTTTGGACATAATATTCCTTACACACTTTGAACATTATTTAATGGCATTCAGGGACCAAGAATCAGTTTATACTCTTCCATATACCCGAGAAATCAGAAATTGATTTCAAAATATTCCATGAAGGTGTAAAATCTCATGTTGCAGCAAAAAACGTGGTATCTTAAAAACCAATTATTCAAGTTGTACTCATTGTACGTTATAAGAGACATCATCGTGTTGCAGTGCAAACGGAGGGCATTACGACTGCTCATTAGACGATATCTCAGGATTAAAGTACATCGAAGTATCTTTTTGAATAATTGTATCTTCGAGTTAGCTTTAAATATGTTTCTTTGTTTTTACAGATTTGGGCTATATTGGATTCCTATACTGGTTCGGATTTACTTGTACAGTTTGATTCTTGGTTACTGAATCCTGTTATGTATGTGTATATATATGTATCTATGTCTATAATGTCAGAGTGTCTCCAGTTCAATTGTTATCTATGCATATATGTATGTATATCGACATATATAGTTCGCTTATCAAATAGGTGGCATTATACTTTTGCAAGTATTTCTGTTTTTCTTTGTTTGCCATACAAAAATTGTATGTGATTATTATTTGGTTAGCCAAAATGTACGAAATCAAATATAACAATTATTTTTTATACACGCACACACATTGACATTTTTTTTTTATATTTATTATTATTTTGTTGATTTCTTTTCTTTTTTTTAACATTCAAGTGTTTAAAATACCTATAATGCCTGTGCTTTAATATAAACTTAGATGACGCGCTACAAGCAAATCGACAACTATGTACTTATATAGTATATATATATAGAGTGCACCATATCAATATAGTCTTGCTTGAAGCGCTCAAAAAAACTTTCCATTGTAATCAAATTATTAATACTTTTCATTTTGTTTTTATACTCGTGTACAAAGTACGTAAATAATTATGTTTATATATATGTATGTGTATAATTTTGTTTCATTTAAATTTTTTACTTTTTTTCCAAACAATTCCATGGCGCTTGCGTATTTTTATGTGTTTTTGAACATTCGATTTAGCTTTCCTTAATGACAGTTAGTTTTTTGTTAATGTCTTTAAACGAGTATCGAACCAAACGATATAAAGTATATATATTTTAAAGCTTTAATATAATTAAATTAGATTTAGTTTCGTTTCTTTTTGTGAGTTTTAATGACTAGCTTGGAAGCATAAAACTAAAACCTAAACGTTGAGGACCAAGTCAGATGTCGCTAAGCAGCTTCGAACGTGAACTTAAGTGTTAAACATAAGGTAAAAGCAAATCGGGGCAGTTTTACAATACGCGGGACGTTGGTATAACAATTTTTAAAGCTATCATTTGCCAGGCAACGCACTCCAGTCGGGGGTTTCTGTTGTATTTTGTCTTGTTTTGTTTTCTGTTTTGGGAAGAGGTGTGGCCTTCAGGCATGACCAAGGGTTGGGCTGGGGCTAACATAGATTGCTAAATTTAGCAAAGCTCGCACCGTTAGCGTCGTTCATTGGATCGGTCAGTAGAGCGACCTGCCTGCTTATCCTGCGTCTGTTGCGCCGTCTGCAGCTCGTACTGATAGTAACAATCGCTGCCAACGTAGACGGTGCGCCAGACGCCATCCACATCTCACATCTGCCGATAGGGCGAATGCATCTTGAGCCATTGCAGCACAAGCGATGGGCCGCCAGCTTGGATCTCGGGCGGAATGGTGCCCAACGGGCATTTGTCAATGTTCAAATATTTTAGATTCTGGCACAGCGCCAGCTCAAAGGGTAACTTCTCGAGGCCTGGATTTTGATTGATATAGAGGTTCTCCAGGCTCTCCAACGACCCAATCTCCTCGGGCAAAAATTGTAGATTGTTCTCGCTAACAGAAAGATGCGTTAAATTGCTCAAATGACCAATGCTACGCGGCAGCATGGTTATCTGATTAGTCTGTAATATCAGCCGCTGCAGCTCGTGCAGCAGTCCGATTTCATGCGGCAGCACTTCGATGCGATTCTCCTCCAGATCCAGAATGCGTAACTTGCGCAAGTTGCCGATGGTGTTGGGTATCTTCTTGAGCATGTTGTTGGACAGTATGAGTATTTCCAAGTTCTGCAGATTCATGATATCGTCGGGCAGCTTCTGCAACGCATTGGTGGCCAAGTTCAGCTCAACCATGTTCACCCACGTGCCCACATCCAGAGGCAATGCAGTCAGCATGTTCTCCTTCATGTTCAGCTTTGTCAGACCCTTGGCGCGTGAGAATATGCCATACGGTATCTTGTCAATACGATTGTGCTCCAGATTAATACTATACACATTGGTGAACTGCGCCGGCCCACCAGTGGGATAGCTGGTGAACTGATTGCGCGACAGAGTGATTGTGGTCAACGCACTTAAGCTAGCGAGCATGCCGTCTGGCAGCAGTGTGATGCCGTTGCCCTCCACATTAAACTCATCCATGCTCTTGCAGTTCTTCAGCGAAACGGGCACGCAGCTCAGTCGATTGTAGCGTAAGCCCAGCCGCACCAGCGACTTCAGATTGCCAATGCTGTCCGGTATGTCCAGCAGCTCGTTGTGCTGCAAGTCGAGCGCATTTAAATTGACACAGTTGCCAATGTCGTCCGGCAGGTGTTCCAAGTGATTGTGCGACACATCCAGCGTTGTCAGATTCACCAGTGATCCAATCGCGCTGCCCAGCTCCTTGATTTTGTTCTCCCGCAGACTGAGCATGGTGAGGTTGACCAGCTGGCGCAGATCATCTGCCACGGCAGTGATGCGATTGAAGCGCAGATATAGTGTTGTCAGCGAGCGCAGTTGATATATAACTGGCGGAATTTCGGCCAGCTTGTTGTGGCGTAGATCTAGCACCTTCAGCTGTGTACAATGCCTCAGCGACTCTGGCAGCGATGTCAGCGAGTTCTCGTTCAGGGCCAGATTTCGCAAATTAACCAAACATCCAATTTCCGTCGGCAGCTGCCCAATCTTGTTGCTATACAGATAGAGTTCGGTGAGATGGACGCACTCCCTGACCGTCGGCGGAAGGACAGTTATAGACGACTTGCTCAAGTCCAACAGTTTGATGCCTAATGGGAAATTAATTAATACTTGAACCTGATTTCCTATAGCCATTATCAACTCACCTTCATCGCGACAGCGCTGCAATGCCTTAATCACATCCTGATCTGCTTGAATATTTTTCACAATCTTCTTTGTGGTGGGCTTGGGTTTGTTTGACTCCGGATGCTTGACCGTCACCATTTTGGGACGTGTCTCGGGCGGCATGTTTGCGTTGTTCTCGTTATATGTCAGACTGTGTCCGTTGCTGCTTGTCGTATTGCCACCGGCGCCGTTCACTATGCTACGATTCCTGAGTGTTGGTGCTGTGTCAGCTCCGCAACCGCTGCCGCCACCGCCTTTAGTCCCACCTCCTCCGCCGCCACCGCTGCCACTGCCACTGCCGCCGCCGCCGAAACAATGCGTAACCTCTGAGGGACTGCTCCCGTTATTCTCTCCGTTCCCCGTGGACGATAGCGATGTAGTCGATGCGGTCGCACCAGCCGAGGAGCACAAGTTCATAATTTTGCCCAGTCTTGCGGTCGCCGGCGACAATACGTTGCCCAGAAGTATGCCAAAGCGACAACAACAATTGCTCCAGCCGCAGCCAGTGGAACTCGTTGCTTTTCCCTGCAACGTTCAGATAAAGACAGGCAATGAGACAAGCGTAAAGTGTAGAGTGTAAGCTGTTTATTGTTGCAGTTTATCAATTGTGCGTCAGACCCGGGGCCGGCTACAGGCCAATAAAAAGACAAGACAGCCGTGCGTCATCAACAACTGCTAGCCCCGCCGCCCCAAGCCCCACGGCCACAATCCCCAACACCCATGTCCCATAGCCCACACCCACCCAAGCAATTTATTACTTTTGCTTTTGTTTCTCAGTCCTTATTAACATGCGCTCCAACAAGTTGCCCATAAACTTTGCTGAAACTCTACGCACGAATCAATAATCAAACCCACAGTCACCACAAAAACAATTCGTTCACCTCAGCCAATTTGGTTAGTAATCGAACGCTTCGTAAATCATAATGAATACAATTAAAAAAAAATATAAATAAATAAATAAAATAATATAAAGTAACGAACAAAGAAATAATATACAAGAAAGATATTTTTAATATTTACCACTAAAGTAGCTGCGTATATCTGATTATATATTGAGCATATACATACAGAGGTGCATTACTTAAAATACTAGTAGTAGATATTGCTAACGATCAATAAGAGCGACATAGACCATTGAGTCTAACTAAAAGATACCCTGAAAATCAAATACATACATTTAAGCATTCACAGACACAAACGCACATAGAGACGACTCTGATTTCCGGTTCTTTCTTTTACTCTGAGACCCAAACTATATATACATATGAAGATAATCGATCTCCACTGGTCTTTCAAACTCCAAACATGTGATTAAATATAAACTAATACCAAAAAAAATGTAGCTTTTTTTGTGGAATAGGTACGGCTTCAAAGTGTAATCGGAGTATTCTTATATAAATATAATATACTTGTACAAAACTTCAACATACCTTTAAACTTTTCCGAATTCAAGATAATTGTCTTATAGATCTAACCAACAGTAAAGATCTCTAAAACTTCTAAATCTATAGCAAATTATCTACTGTATAGATTTCCAATTGACTTGATTATGTATAGAGAGTGTCCAACATATCTTTCAAATATATAACAATAGCTTTATCTTTAAACAAATTTACTGTAGTACAGAGCTGTGAATATGAGTGAATATGTTTATCAATTTGTAATTTATGTATTCTTATATTTCCTTCACTATCTCTGTTAAACTGTACTGAAGAAAATGCTTTATGCATCTGGATAATACGATTATAGCACATTAATTAAGTGCATTTGTATCCTTAATGGCCTACCCACACATAAATTATGTGCATCTACAGCAAACTTCAGGAACGCGTGACATCAACACGAGCCCAAGAGCAAGGACTGCAGCCGCCCATTCGCCCATCCGCCCACACAAATGCTGCATAAATGGCCATGTGGTTGGTTGGTTGGTTGAGTGTCAAGGTCAGAGGAGCTGACAATTCCTAGAAGACCAATGCCAAAGGTGAAGAGCGGACATAAAAACACCAACAATAACGATTGCGATGGCAAGAGAAACCTCAAATTACCGTTATATGGTATCACGCATGACCACCAACACACTCGCACGCACAATCATACACACACACACACACACGCACAAGCAGGCGTATGCAAAGAGGGAACGCACAGCTACACAAGCTCTGTGCATTTTCGAATTTGAACCTATCAAATTTCGCACAAATCATAACCGGGTGGGTACATAAGCCTGTGTACACACTCATATATACATACATATACATATGTAGTATGTATGTAATACAGGCCAGAGAATATTTTACTTGAATATTATAGAGCTGGCAAACATTGCGGAATTTTGTTCGTAAATTATTTGATAACGAGCTAAACATAACAAAAGGCTGGGCATAGCCTCAGTATGATTCTGCTGCTGTTGCTTCTGATTCATGACAAATTGCCATTGCTTCTTCAATCTTCTCTGATAATTATGGGGTATTGTGCGCTCTATTCCTTCTTTATATTCAGCCGTCTTCTCATATTGTTGTTGTCATAACGTCGCATAAATTTCGCAGCGCTGCGCTGCGTTGCGTTGCGCTATTGTTGTGGGTGGCGGAAACGAAACGAAGCAACTGCACAGTAGTGATGCGTAATATCTATGTATGTACGTATTTATGTATGTTTGCATGTGATTACCTGTGACTTCTGGGTGAATGGTTCATTAGCTGCAGATACATACATCTGTACTAAAGCCATAAAGCACCTGATAGCAAGTCAATGGCAACAAGTTACCGCTTATTTCTTATCTTGCGATAGCATATCTACCTAGAGTGTTATCAGATATATTTTTTATTTCAATTTCATATACAATATTGACATACACTGCTGTCGAAATCACAGTATAATCTAAATCACTTCGATTGCTCATCTCTAACAAACAATTCCAATACAAACAATATGCACACACACTCTTACGCGCGTACAAACACATACACACAGAAACACACACTTACGCACATTCACGTATTCTCGGCGGTCACTCGCAGCATTAAAACTTACGATTTCTAGTTAACATCCATTTATTATATTTAAAATTAACTTGTTTGCCTTTTCTTTTATCTTTTGTCCACAAGCACAAATCAGATTAGCGGCAGCAACCAAAGAACTACGCAAATGAGCGACGAATGTTATTACATATGTGGGCACTCAAAAACATGAAACTGTTGCTAAAATGTTATTAACAGCACGCAAACATTTGCTCCTCGTTGAAATTCCGTTACATGCTTCATGTTGCGCGCAATTATACAAACAATATATTCCATTTTTTTTATAAAAAACTACACAACTACTGATTGTCATTAATGATATACAAAGTGTTCTTACAGAAATATAATAGAGAAACTATTCTTAAAAAAAAAAAAGAAAATGCACCACCAAGCAGATTCGATAAAAATTGGTTTTAACAGCGATACAAATTAGAAAGCCTAACCAATGAGCGTGAAAAATGATATGAAAAACAGATGGCGCTATCAACATTCGAAGGTATCAAATTAAATACGAGTTCACTAAACGAAAATTAGTTTTCAAGAATTACTTAAAAAAAAAAAAAAAAATGTAAGGAAGACTTTTCGCTTTTTTACTTTTGCACAGAACTGAAAACATAATATATATCATATATATTCAATTATATATCGAATTATATCATATAATGAATTTCGAATTTTGTATTTTGTCGCGCCAACATGAACATAATTGGAATTGCGCAGTTTAAATTACG
Source organism: Drosophila koepferae (assembly GCA_030914345.1). NCBI lineage: Eukaryota > Metazoa > Arthropoda > Insecta > Diptera > Drosophilidae > Drosophila > Drosophila koepferae. The sequence goes on along the minus strand of JAUESR010000206.1, from coordinate 5,132,953 downwards.
ACCTAGAACTTGTGGGAGGCCAACTGCATTACACTCTCCCACTTGGCGGCATTTAAATCTCTCGTGGTCGAGGTCTAGGTCATTGAAGTGTGGCTATTGTTATCCACTGGCAGGGTCGCACTCTCACATTTACATACGCATTAGACACACACGGACACGTACACGGACACGGACACGAACACGGACACTAGTACTCTTACTCACTCACACACACGCATGCTCCTACATTGTTTGCTTGCACATATTCGCATGCTGACATGTGTGTGTATTGATACACATTCGGACACACACATACTATGTAGATATGAATGTTCCCATATAAACTTCACCAACACATGCATATGTGCGTCTGCGTGTGTGCAGACATGTTTGTATAGTTCATACTGCAACAATGGGGCTGAAATGTATGCTTTGAAATGTGGCCAGCAGCCATCCATACATATATGTAGGACCGGAACAATTGAATGATTGACATTAAATTGTTCTGCATAATTGATGCGCAATTTGCTTGGCTTTGAAATGGAAACTATGTGTCAAGCAGGTAAAAGGTAAATGTCAAAACAATTATTAATTGAGCAACTAACCTGTTATTAAATCGCCACGCGAGTAGCTGTAAAATCTTTGGAGCCTTCACTTTGAGCAGCCTTCGTTTGTGTATGTGTGCATATGCGTGTGTGTATGAGTGTGTGTTGCAGGTTATATTGCTGCTGTCTAAAGTGAATTTTCTTGTCGTTGTCTGCGATTTGTATTGTGTACACTTATTTGTTGTCCTCACACTATAGTGTGCCTATGTTAATGTGAGAGGGATATACTTTATTCAGTGGTCGCGTTCACCGTTTTATTTGTTTGTTATTATTATTATTATTATTATTTTTTTTTTATATATAGTTTTGTATATAAATTTAGATCACGAAAATAGATTAGCACAATTGTTATACGTATACGTTTAAAGCAGGTCAAAGTTGCGCTTTTAAATAAAATTAAAATTTACGCTTGCTTTAGTTGTGGCGTGACGAGACAACAGTTTAGCCAGAGAGAAAGTTACACATAAAACAGCAGCAACAGCAGTGGTAGGATATATGTATATATCCTGGCGGCTGCCACAGCCACAGTCACTTTGAAAAATGTATTGCAGCTCGCATGCGCGTTGCACTGTAGCGACATCTAGCGCCCATGTCACCAGGCTGCCAGTTGCTCTCGGCCAAGCTGTTGCCGCTAGAGCTCCAATTTTTTGAGGTCCTCGTTGCTGATGAACTCGCAAGCTCTTTGGGATATTATTCGATAGTCTGGAAGAGAGCGACTGATAGGTGAAAGAAGCTTCTCGATGCCTGTGTGTGATTGCCATGCACTTACCCTTCTGATATTTACAGTTATACATGCGCATCACACAGGTGCTGGCGAATGTTCGCAGGCAGCCGTCGTGCAGAGCGCAGACCACGCGATATCCTGTAGGGCAAACGTCGTGACACTTGTTGGGCCCTGTTCGGATGTGGGAAGTGGGAAATGTATTTTTAGAAATTTCATTTGATTTTCGATGGAAAAATTGACGCACCTTGCAAAGAGAACAAATGTCCATAGACAATGCCAATCGAACCGAGCAACAGAACTGAAATTAGTTTGAAACCAGGAGCTGGGCCAGTTTGCATTGTGACTTGTCTCTTGTGTGCAATTTTTGTAATGAACTTAAAACTCAACATTAATTCCATTTTGTAATTTATTTCTGCTCTGTTTATTTGTTTTCAAAAATTGTGTCAATATTTTGTATATAATTTATAAAAATACTCAACAGTTGGTGGAGGTCAATAGCAAATAATCGTACATTCGAGTACATTCGTTTCAGTCTGATGAAATTTCATATTTAAGTTCCGGTACTGCAACTCAGCTTAATTTTAACCAAGCTATTGGCATTCGCCCTTAGTGGGTTCTCCGATATAGGCTGAAATGAGAGCATTCTTAATGTATAGTCGGGATATTGTATGATAATTTCATACCTATTCCGTTCTCGCACGAATATTGGTCCAATAGGCAGCGATTAATGAAAGTTTTGGTAATCGATATGGGGTTGCCCTCTTTGTCAGTATCCGCGAATGTTGCACAGACTCCAATGCCTCCGAGTGGGCAGATCTGCTTGCAACGTTTCCTGCACTCCTCTCGTGTTGTGCTCACCAATTCTAGGGATTGACATAGGTCATTTGGTTATATATCTAGCAATTCAGATTCAACTAACTTCTTCTGCAGCTGTTCACGCGATTGCAGTTCTCCATTGCGAAAAAGCAACCATTTTGAAAGACACGGCAGAAGCCATCAACAATACTAAACACCGGTTCTCTTTGATAAGGCGTACAGCGAAAAGCGATATTACACTGTCGAGGACATCTTCGAGTCGGACACTGAGCCGTGCTCAGGCAGAGTAAAACGGCGCACAGTGCGATAGACAACGACAATTTAGACATGTTGCGATTGCGAAACTAAAATTTTCCTCATCTGAAGCTCGCATTTATACGGATTTGCCTTTCAGTTGTTATACCCTGAGCCCATTGAAAATGGGAAATCAGGGTATAATGGTTTTGTTAAAAGTATGTAACAGGCAGACGGAGGCGTGACAGAGCTATACGAGCTAGAGACTACATTCTTTTTGTGTTAGGTCTGTATATTGCACGCGCAGTATGAGTTTGTTTCAGAAATTCTATAACTTTTATATTTCTAAAGTTATCGATAAACACTTTATCGGGAATCAGTTATAAAAGTATATCTAACTCATCCTTAGAGTTAGAGTCTCCAAGTCTTCTGCATATATATAGATACTAATTTATTACAATTTCGGTTTTAATCAGATTTTGGATTAGGGCCCCCAATTCCTCCCCACACCCCCAAATGTGTAAAAAATTTATTTCAAATACTATAGACATACAGTTTGGTTTGGCATATAGATATTCATATCATGATCATAATCTGATCATTTGATTACGATTGTCCGTCTACAAACAGAATTATTCATCAAAGAAGTTATAGCAGCAAAACCCACGCGGCCCAGCAAGAGAGGCAGCGAGACAGCAAGACGCCTGCTTTGCTTACACACATGCAGGCGTACAAGCATAGATCAGCGTGTGGGTGTGCTCGTGCTTTTGCATGTATAGTTTGTTACACGTGGAGAATCGAAACGAAGCATTCTTGGAATATTATTCGTTCGAAGAAGGGCTCAGGGAATTTCGTAGTCGACTAGGGATTTTTTACTTGTTTATTATTAATTTTTTACATATTTTATTGTATTTCATTTCAGTTGTGCAAATTCCCTATTTATGTGTGTACGTGTTCAGAGCTAAGTACATAAAACGTCACAAACAAAAAGTTGAAAAATGCTACTTACTAATAATAAATACACACAGTAAATTTATAAAATTTCATAATAGTTCATGTACCGAACTTTGCATAAAATGAAATCTTACACACGAGTAATCATGTAAAATTTCTCTCTAGGAATTTTCTACGGACGGACAGACGGACGGACGTACAGATAGACAGACTTGGCTATATAGACTTTTTTTTTAAGCTGATCAAGAATATATTAATCAATGGGGCCTGCCACGCCCCCTTCTGCCTTGTACATATATTTTCACAAAAGCAATTTATCCAGATTTCCCATTTTCAATGGATTCAGGGTATAAAAAAGCAATGTATGAAAGCGAATATACTCATTTTACAACAAGTAAAATAAAATATGAAGTAAAAATATAAATTATCATTAAAAATTAGATTTATAGGTACTACGTATTTTTCGAGTCATAATAAGTTAATGTATCAGGGGTTAAATACTCTATTATAAATTATTATTTTGTTTCCTAAATTAATTTATAACAAGTAAGAAGGCTCTAGTCGAGACGGCTCGACTACGAGATACCCTGAACCCTGCCAAAAAGTGATACTCTTCTTCTTTACGCACATATATGAGCGCGCGCTCTGTAAACCGCGCAGTAGAAATAAGAGCAAAGTAGAATAAGAGCACCCAAATCTATCTATGTGCCGAATTGCAAGTCTCTAGTATTTGAAATGCGTTTTTTTCAAATTGGGGGCGTGGCATCCAAAATCGGTGTAGAAGTTATGCCCAAAAAACCTAAAAAATGTAAACGAATTTTTTATCGATAATTTGGAAATGGGATGAGCTATCGAAAAAACAAAATAAACTCGTACTGCGTAGCTAACATACGAGTGTTCATGTGACATTTCAGCTCTCTAGCTTATGTAGTTTCTGAAATCTCGACGTTCATACGGACGGACGGACGGACAGACGGACGGACGGACAGACGGACGGACGGACAGGGCTAGATCAACTTTTCTCGTCACCCTGATAAAGAATATATATACTTTATGGGGTCTGTCACGCCTCCTTCTGCCTGTTACATACTTTTAACAAAACCATTATACCCTGATTTCCCATTTTCAATGGGTTCAGGGTATAAAAAAATACTCAACAGTTGCTGGCCGTCAATACCAAATAATCGTTTATTTGAGTACATTCGTTTCTGTCTGATGAAATTTCATATTTTTTAAGTTCCGGTACTGCAACTCAGCTTAATTTTAACCAAGCTATTGGCATTCGCCCTTAGTGGGTTCTCCGATATAGGCTGAAATGAGAGTATTTTTAATGTATAGTCGGGATATTATATGATATTTTCATACCTATTCCATTCTTGCACGAATATTTGTCCAATAGGCAGCGATTAATGAAAGTTCTGGTAATCGATATGGGGTTGCCCTCTTTGTCAGTATCCGCGAATGTTGCACAGACTCTAATGCCTTCGAGTGCGCAGATCTGGTTGCAACGTCTCCTGCATTCCTCTCGTGTTATGCTCACCAATTCTAGGGATAGACATAGGTCATTTGGTTATATATCTAGCGATTCAGATGCAACTAACCGTTTCTGCAGCTGTTCACGCGATAGCAGTTCTCCGATCCGAAAATGCAACCATTTTGAAAGACACGGCAGAAGCCATCAACAATACTAAACACCGGTTCTCTTTGATAAGGTGTACAGCGAAAAGCGACGTTGCGACACTGTTGAGGACATCTTCGAGTCTGAGCCGCAGTCAAATTCAGAGATTGAGCCGTGCTCAGGCAGACTAATACTGCGCACAGTGCGATAGACAACGACAATTTAGACATGTTGCGATTGCGAAACTAAAATTTTCCTCATCTGAAGCTCACATTTATACGGATTTGTATTTCAGTTATTATCAATTGCTTTGTTTAATCAATCGCAAGACTCACAATATGTGCTCCTTTTTTTATTATTATTATTTTATACGTATTCTATTATATTTCATTTCAGTTGTGCAAATTCCCTATTTATGTGTGTACGTGTTCAGAGCTAAGTACATAAAACGTCACAAACAAACAGTTGAAAAATGCTACTTACTAATGATACACAAAGTAAATTTATAAAATTTCAAAAGAGTTTATGTACCGAACTTTGCATAAAATGAAATTTGAATATTTTATTGTGAAACAATGTGCCATAAGGCGGAGAAGCAATCGCAAGTATTCAATTGTTCATATCTCAAGACATTCAAAGTCAATAAACAATATTTAATATGTAAATAAACTGCAATTTGACACCTTTGAGAATAAATACATGAGCTATATACGCTATTTAAATATTCTTGTGTGCACAAGCTACAAGTATATAAGATAAAAGAAAAGATAAGAGAGAGAAATTTTTGGTAGAGAATCTTCCACTTAATCCCAAATGTCTGTAATGTATTTATATGTATATATATGTATATGTATGTATGTATATTACTTAATGGGGTCTGCCACGCCTCCTTCTGCCTGTTATATACATTTTCACAAACCATTATATTCTGGATTCTCATTTTAACAACACGTAAAATAAAATATGGATATGTAAATTAAGATATGAATAAAAATATAAATTATCATTAAAAATTAGATAGGTACTACATATTGTTCGAGTCATAATAAATTAATGTATTAGGGTTTATTACTTAAACACTCTAAACTTATTATTTTGTTTTCAAAATTCGTTTTAATTATATTATATTATTCAAGTCTCAGCAATGTGATGAACTTATAAAGTACAAATAATAACAGATGAATCAACAAATGTGCCACAGCAGAAAGCTCAATAACAGTTTCAAATGGATTTGTGAATTCAGTTGTAAATAATTTGGCATAAAATTTCAATTTACCTCATATTATTTTAATTGTCAAAACACATCGGGCACCTGGCTTTCAGTTAACTATGTATACGCGCTACAACAATATCTTCTTCAATTGCCCGCTGGACTGGCCTGGCGCGGAGTGGAACGGAGTGGTGTGGACTGGACAGAGGCCGCTTTTGAAAGTCATCAACATGTTGGAGATGCTGTTATACCCTGTAAGTATTTAAAAAAAAGTGCAATTCGGGGTAGATAGCTTTCTTTATATATATAATGTTTTCGGTCGTGCGGGACTTCATATACCTATCTTTAAAATTATATATTTTTATTATTTATGCAATTACATTTTATTAAATTACGTTGAATTTATAGTTAATAAAACCCACAGTAAGTTCTATAAATAATATTGTCAATGTTGTAACATATTTTTTTCGATTTATTTCCCGAGCCGCTTTTCGCTCATATATACTTTCAGAGTATAAAAACAAAAATTTGAAGCGTACGCTAATGACTCTAGCGTATTCGCTCGTCAGGCACTTCCGAGTTTTCGCTGATAAATTTGCAGTCGCATATTTCTTTCGCCTCTTTCGAAAGTGAAGTCTTTCATTTGACCATAAATTGAATACGCTTGAAGCACTTGACTGTACAATGAAAAGGTAATGAATCTCTTCTTCAATTTGACGTCCTCTATTCATTCGCAAAGTCGTATTAACTAACAAAAGAGTTGCACTTAAATAGTCATGATTTATTATAATATTTGGCAAACACTTTATTTGTAAGGTGTGTGAAATGTGTTCATTTCTCTTAGTCTCTTAGTCTCCTCTTTCTCCTTAGGATACTTTTATGGTTGTGCTGTAAATTAACTGAAGTTTAGACAAATGATTTTATGATGTTGCTTCCTGCTGTTCCGCTTACTTCATTTGTTCCTGGTATTTTTTACAGTCGTCAAATGGATTCATGGTATCATGAGCAATGCCTGGCTGTCCTGCAGGGCCTGGGTCTTTTTGTTGGCTTGGGAGTCCTGCAAGGCGTCGTTGTTGACCTGGTTGTCCTGCACGGTGTCGTTGTTGTCCTGCAAGGAGTCGTAGTAGGCTTGGTTGTCCTGCAAGGCGTCGTTGTTGTCCTGGTTGTCCTGCACGGCGTCGTTGTTGTCCTGGTTGTCCTGCACGGCGTCGTTGTTGTCTTGGTTGTCCTGCAAGGAGTTGTAGTTGACCTGGTTGTCGTACAGGTCGTCGTGGTTCGCCTGGTAGTCCTGCAGGGCGTTGTAGTTGGCCTGGTTGTTGTTTCACAATGAGTCGTTGTTGGCCTTGTTGTTGTTTCGCAAGGCGTTGGTGTTGTTTCGTAAGGAGTCGTAGTTGGCCTGGGTGGCTTGTGTGGTTTGTGAGGTTTGTGTGGCTTGTGTGTCCTGGGTTCGTTACACGGATAGCCAAATTGACAATGCTTCTCACAACAAGCCTGGGGATGATAATGAACTTTAATTCCAAATGTGCCCATGGACACATGCTCGCGTACGTAATGGCTGTCGGTCACCTCTATAAGCAACAAGACGGTCCACATCCACCGGCTGCACATAGTTGGCCCGGCAAACTGAATATTTGCCCAGCTATTGCCACACTTGGCAGCAATTGCTTTGTAACAAATCGATTCGTTGCATGAAATGAGTTTTATAAATTGAAAATCAAATGGTCAATTCGGTTAGCCCACAGCAAAGTATTATTTAAGCCAGGGCAAGATTAATGTTCATATTATTGTGAGAGTCATTCAATAGTACACCAGTATAATTATCTTCCAAGTCAGATGTAATAAGTACCTAGAAGTGATTGTTCATAGAAATAATAGAGTGTTTGTTTATCTGATTGCCCTCTCAGTCAAATTGGGATTTACTTTTTTATTAAAATAATCACATATATACATATGACAATTGATTTGCTCTCCATGCCCAAGTTCTCAGAGAGTAAACCAGTTTTTGCCAAATGCCAAAAAGCCGCTATATAAGCTTGTGGATGATATGAATAACAAATATTCTGTTTTCGCTCTCCAACACAATGAAGTTCTGCTTGGCATTAATCAGTTTGCTTTTGTGCTTTAGCCAGATATTCGCTGCCTACGAATGTCCGTCCATATGTCTAGCGATATATAGTCCTGTCTGTGGCCAGGCCAAGATCAGGGGAGAGCTGGTGCGCTGCAAGTTCTCAAACAGCTGTGTGATGGGAGTTAGTGCCTGCACCAAGGGAATTAGTAAGTCAATTGTTTTACTTATTACCTATAAATATCTATCATGGTATAACTATATTCTGCAAGATTAACAGTCGTTGGATTATAGCAGAGATAACCAATCATACTCGTTCCCTCTCTCTCTCTCCTTCGCTCTCTCTCTCTCTTTCTCTCTCAAAGTTTTAGTTTTATATATTATAAAACTTCCTTAACTCTTACGGCTCTAGAATTAAAGAGTTTACACAGATCTTTATCATTAGTATTATTTTTTTTTATTTTTATTCTTTTTTTTTGCTTTAGTGCAACATTATTTACCTTTGCGAAATAAATTTACGTATATACTTTATTTGTATTCAATTGTATTTATTTTTGAAATTTTATTTACAGACTGGCAGCAATCGGATTGCAGTGAACTTTCACCACAGTGCGATGGCCTGACGGATTAAGTTAATTACTCGATTGTACAAAATTAAAAAGTTATACATATATAATTCAATATATATTAAATATAATTTTTTATATATATAGTACAATTTGTATATCGATTTAAAAATGCTAATTTTAAAATATATAAATATTTGCTTATGTCAAAGCTAATCCTACCATATGTTCCTAACAAAATTTTATTGCCATTAAATAATGTAATGGGCTCATTACAGCCAACAGGTGTATTGGCGACTAACAACACCCAGAGCGAAATAGTTCAGTACTTGGACAAGTCTGCTCGACGATGCTACAAACGTGGCTAATAGTTTTTTACTTGCTGCAAATATACTTCAATCCCGTGGCCAAGACTCTAATGCTCCGAGTGCCATTGGAAGTGAGGACTAAGCCGTTGTCCAGTTCGCAATTTCATAATTTTCTCGCCACTGAGTCCATGAAGCTGACGCTGGACAATCGAGAGAATATGGAGTATTACGGGCGCATCAGCATGGGCACGCCGCCGCAGCTGTTCAGGGTGATCTTTGACACGGGCTCGGCCAATACGTGGCTGCCTTCCGACAACTGTCCAGAGAGTAATGTTGCCTGCCAGCTGCACAGTCGCTACAAGGCGCACAAGTCAAAGAGCTACGTGCCGAATGGTCGCAACTACTCGGTGAGCTATGGCAATGGCCATGTGAGCGGATATCTGTCGCAGGACACGCTGCGAATTAACGATGTAGTTGTGCCCGGCGTGACCTTTGGCGAGACGCTTTTGCATTATCAGCCAACCTTCATTCCAACGGCATTTGATGGCATCGTGGGGCTGGGCTTCAGCCAGATTGCCTGGAGTAACACGACTCCCTTCGTTGAGTTATTGTGCCAGCAACAGCTCTTCGAGCATTGCCTCTTCTCGGTCTACTTGCGGCGCATGCGCGGCGAGTTGTTTGGCGGGGAAATCATATTTGGAGGCATAGACAAATCCCGCTACACGGGCAAGCTACACTTTGTGCCTTTGTCCAAGGTCGGCTACTGGCAGTTCGAGATGTCCAGCGTGACTGTGGGCGATAGGCAAATGGCTGAGAAGATCGAAGTCATTCTGGACACGGGCACATCATTTATTCTGATGCCAATTGAACTGTTTGATGAGATGCAGAGCGCCATTGGGGCCATTGAATTGAACGGGACGAGTGTCGTTAGCTGCCAGGCAGAGAATCTGCAAGATGTTTACTTCCATATCGGAGAGAAGAAGTTCGCTTTGAGCCCTGCTGACTATGTGGTTAAACTAGAAACTTCTACTGAAACGATCTGTGTAAGTGGATTCATGCCAATTACTGAGAGCTTCTGGGTGCTAGGCGATATATTCCTGACGCGCGTTTACAGTGTTTACGATGCCGATGCCAAACTTCTTGGCTTTGCCGATGCTGTCGTCGAGGAGAACTAGAATAAGAGTGGCATATTATTTAATATGAATAATAAAGGAAGCTTAAATAATATATACATAATCATATTTTTGTATAACCGGTATAGGGCTTTATAGGTATAAACAGCTGAATAGGTTCAACTTAACAAACTATATCTCTTCAACGAAAACTCCGATTTGAATGAAATCAATTTTGTTCCCCATTAAAATGAATCAGTTAAAACTAAGAAAAGTTGGAAATCTGTAAATTTTCATTTAATAAAATATTTATAGATTTTTTCAATTCATTAAATCATTTAAATTGATTTGAAAATTTTACCTTAATTTCGGCTTGAATATTTAAAGTAAAATTAAGTTAGTATTTACAATATATTAATTCTATATAACCCTTAACCGGATCTAGTACTACCTTTCGTTAGCGCAATATGAGTTAGTTTTGAGTTGGGGATTCACCTATTCATAGAATAAAACTATTAACTTATCTAATTACAGTACAAAATACATTAAGCTTATGAACACGGTCTCTTCATTTACGTCATGTTTAATAAGCTGATGAGTAAAATCTGAGAGAGGTCTCGCTCTATGAACAACTGGTGTTGGTTTTTTTTTGGAGTGAACAAAACCTGTTTATTTAATCAGCTGCTCACCTAAACCTATTAGCATTTTAATGAACAAACATACTAATAAACAAATATATATAAAACGCTCAAGTTAGTTTCATTTTGGGAATGTGCTATATATTCCTATAGCATTGAGTAATGCGGCAGCAGTCGAAACTTAACTGTCGAAATGAAACTGATTTGCGTAGTTTTAATATTGTTTGGCCTGGCCCTAAGTCACGTTAGTGCCAACTGTTCGGCTGATTGTCCCGATACTGAGGATGTTGTGTGGGCAGTTGGAGACGGTTGTAGTGTGTTCCGTAACAAGTGCTACTTTGACAAGGAAAACTGTCATAGAAAACCGCGTAAGCAATAGAACTTTTCAATTAAAAAGAATAATTAATTTAATATATGTAAAAAAAACATATATGTTTAATTGATAGCACTAACAATTTCTACAAAGGAAGAGTGCCAAAAGCTCTGCGTCACGGCTTGCCCACTAATTTATCAACCAGTGGGAGGCACCTATAAGGGCCAAGAGAGAAGCTTTGGCAATGCCTGCGCAAAGATTGTGCACACCTGTTTGACCGGCGAAAGTATGTAGAATTGTTGTATTTAAACAAGAAGATAAAATAATATATCTGTTTTCATTTCCAGCTTTCTTGGACTAAGCAAAATGAGTTCTGTAAATTAGGTAAAAAGGAAACACTTGAAAAATATATACAACTTAATTGAAATATAATAGTTTTTGAATTATTAGTTTTGCAATTTACATCTTGTACTTAAATGAATCAAATATCGAATAGAGCGGTGTAAAGTATGAAATAATAAAAAATAATATTCTCATTAGTCTTATAAGAAATATGTGAATAAAATATTTGAACAACTTAATTGGGTCAGATTTGTACTGTCTTGACCTCAACGCCTCTTGAATTTTTGTTTATATATATTTAATTTGTTAATTTGTGTCATTAAAAAGATAATATTTTACATAGACCTACAAATTTGTATAATCTGATTGTGTTCATATATATGACTCTCAATTAACGTCTTTTAAGACAGGCTTTTAAGCCGAATTCCAATTCAAATTAGACAGCTTATCTCAATTCAGAAAGCTTTGCGTATGCATTGTTTATTTTGGTTAGAAGAACTGTGAGGGACTGGGATCCAAGTAAATAACCAAGATTTATTATAAACTCAATTCTATATCCCAATTCAATAGACACATACATAAATTGATATTTACGTTCAGACTCGAATACTATAATCAGGTCTAAATTTGTTTATCCATTAACATTGATCAATATCATTCATACAATTTATATATCATTTAATTGCCTGTGAATATACTATATAATTTAATGAAAATGCGTGAATTTTTGATTAATTCATATTTGTCAGAACTTAACCTAACCTAACTTATTTGAAATATCAATGTTAATATTTAAGGTATATATTTGTTTATGAATCACGTATTAGTCTTATTTAACAATTCTTATTTTATATGTTAACAATATACACAAGTCTCAAAAAGTTGCATACATTATTTTAAAATTATTTTCAATTCATTAAACCTGTTTATATATACATACATATATAATATATATTTTTTTTGTTACCAATAAACTTACTACAGAATTTCAGAAAAAATCCCCCAGTTGCAATTGTTAAAGCCAGTACAGTAATAGTCTTTACTATAAACGAGTACTTCAAAATGAGCTGGAAATTTGAATCGTACTCAGTTTTTATTTGTTCAGATGGCATTGATCCAATGTGTGGAAGCGAAGAGATTTTAACTGTGGTAACCTTGAATCCATGACACACTCAATTCAGCTAGAGAGCATGTTAGATAGAGAGAGATTTCTTGCTGAAACAAATATTATTACTTTGATCAATGTAATTGTAATGAGATATATTGGAAAAACTTGATATCTGCTCACGTATTTATAAGCTCATTTTATGCTAATGTCGATGATTAATCAATGTGTGAGCAGTGTACATGGAAGTCTCGTGGGAGTCAGGTGATTATGATTCATTTGCATGATATTAATAAATATATTATTATTATATTTGTTACTAATGTTGACTGATGATGTTTATTTTATCAAGCCCGGAATACATTTTTAGTTACAATAAATCATAAAATAAAAGCCCAATTAAAATTAAAGTACCTTTTTAATGAACAATCATTGAAAGCTGTCGATGAAACGATAAAATTAATATGCATTGTGATTGTATAAACAAACAAATAGGTTCGTTACCTGAGGTCTAGCAAAAATCCCACAAAGTGACGTCAGCGCATGCAAAGTCATATAAAAACGTGCCCATGCCGATCAAATAGCCAAGTTTCGAAGCAAACGGCTAATGAGAGAGATGCGGACTAGCAGCAAAAATCAATTGGCATTGGCAATCGCCTTGTCCGCTCTTCTGGTTATACTGAAGGGAACTCAGGCACGACACAGCCTGTTCGACTGTAACGTGAAGTACAAGTGCTCGGCAGAGAAGGAATACATCTGGGCAACGGATGAGGAGCGCTGTCATGTTTTCCATAATAGCTGCCTGTTAAAGGTCGAACAATGTGCGCGCCGAGATCAGGGCAAGACGGAGCTGGTTGAAACGGATCGAGAGACCTGCAAACAGACTTGTGAGAGGCCATGCAAGAAAAACTTTGAGCCAGTCTGTGCTCAGTTCTTCCAGGAGGAGTACTTAACCTTCAGCAATGAGTGCGAGATGCGCAACTATATGTGCATCAAGGAGCGAGGTGAGTAGTTAGCTCTGAGCCTCTGATCGTAATAATAATTGATAATTGCATTTCTAAATAGCCTACTCGTTCTACGACCTTGGGGAGTGTGTAAGGTTTCCTTCATCGCAAACTTGAAAGAAATGATGAACTAAGAAAATAGCTCTGCAATCAAAATTAGAAAATAACTTTTCAATTTGAATATTTTTCTTTTCATTTAATAAAGATTTTCATATGCAAATCCAAAATCTTTCATCTCATTTGATGAAGGCTGTCTGGCCAGACTATTACCCGGATTTACCCACTTAACTCAGATAAATTTTGTATTTTGAGTTCTAATCTATAATTTGAAATATTTATAACATTAAAGTTCTGCCTCGTATCTGTTCAAGTTACGAGATCAACTAACGCTAAAAATCTGTACTCCAAACTCTGTAATATTCCATCCAAATCGGATTATTAGATTTATCAAGTATTTAATTTTGCATTTTTGTTAGCTGTTTAGTGTGTAAGGGCAGATTAATATCTTTATTAAGTGCTTTGGCCGAATTTCGTTTGGGAATTTTGAATTATAAATAAACCAAGATTTCTCAACAAGTACATCAGTCGTCCGCAAAGAACAATCCGTAAACACAAATAAGACCTTTTGAAGTAATTTTAACAATGGCTGCCACTTTCGTTATCCTGTTGAGCTGTCTTGCATACGGCATCGTAGCCAGTCCTTCACAAATTGAAAGCTTGCCTGCCGGACGCCCCGCTGTCTCAGCTCCTGTAGTTAACCAACCATCAACATCGTATTTGCCACCAGGCAGAATATTGGGCAGAATCCCTGAGCCTCTTGCCTCTATCCCCTCCAATCCATCACCAAGAGCTTTAGGACAACGTTCGCTTGCTGGTCGACTTCCAGTTAATGTGGATGGACGTCAATCTTCTTATCGCCCTGTTGCTCCTGCTCCATCTGCCCAGAAACCAGCTGTTCAGCGTCCTGTTGCTCCTGCTCCTGCTCCAGCTGTTCAGCGTCCTGTTGCTCCTGCTCCATCTGTCATTGCAGCTCCTCGCCCAGTTGTCCAGCGTCCTGCTGCACCTGCTCCCGCACCTCAGAGACCAATCTCCTCTGGACGTTCTAAGAGCGGATCCCGTACTGTCGGCCCAAACGCTCCTTACTAAATATCATGACAGGATCAACCCGAATATGTGACCCCCAAAAAAACATACAATAACATCTATTATTATATAATTTTCAAGTCTATCAAATTGCTAAATTGATAAAATAAACACATAGCTACAAAAAACTATATTATTATTTACTGTGAAGTTAAAATAAGATATAAAATTCAGGAAGCACTGGCACTGCATTTTTTTTACCCTGAACCCATTGAAAATGGGAATTCAGGGTATCATGGTTTTATGAAAATGTATGTAACAGGCAGAAGGAGACGTCGCAGACCCCATAAAGTATATATATTCTTGATCAGCATAAAAAAAATAAGTTGATCTAGCCCTGTCCGTCCGCCCGTATGAACGTCGAGAAACTACAAAAGCTAGAGAGGTGAAATTTCACATGTGTGAACATTGCAGGCGTCTTGTTGCCTCGCTGCCTCTCTTGTTGGGCCGCGTGGGTTTTGCTGCGAAAACTTAATTGATTAAGAATTCTGTTTTTAGACGGACAATCGTATTCATCCCTTCAGATTATGAATATGATATTCATATCTACCTGCCAAACCAAACTGTATGTCTCTAGTATTTGAAATGCATGGTATAAAACCTGAACCCATTGTAAAAGGGAATTCAGGGTATAATGGTTTTGTCAAAATGTATGTAACAGGCAGAAGGAGGCGTCGCAGACCCCATAAAGTATATATATTCTGGATCAGCATAAAACAGCTACAGACTTCAAATTTGATTATTTAGATAGATATTATGGTTACGCATATTATGAAATTTACAGATTTTTGATGCCACGCCCCCTTCGCCACCAATTTGAAAAAAACATAGATACATATAGTTACTCCTAATCTACTCTAAAAATTTTCGCGACTAGAGCCTTCTTACTTGTTCATTACACATTTGGGGGTGTGGGGGAAATCGGGGATCGGAATCCAAAATCTGACAAAAAACGAAGTTGTAATAAAGTAGTATCTATATATATATGCAGAAGACTTGGAGACTCTAACTTTAAAGATGAATTAGCTAGAATTTTATAACTGGTCCCCGATAAATTCATTTATCAATAACTTTGCAAATATACAAGTTATCGAATTTCTGAAACAAACTCGTACTGCGCGTGCAATATACGAACCTAACACAAAAAGAATGATCTCTCTTGCTTTTATATCTTCGGAAATCGACGCGTTCATACATACGGACGGACGGACGGACAGACGGACAGGGCTAGATCAACTTATTTTTTTATGCTGATTAAGAATATATATAGTTTATGGGGTCTGCCACGCCCCCTTCTGCCTGTTACATACATTTAACAAAACCATTATACCCTGATTTCCCATTTTCAATGGGCTCAGGGTATAAAAATATGGACTTTATGGGTGATAAATACAATTATTTGGTTTTTAGATAAGTTTTCTGTTTCTCCTTAAATTTTCAAATTGGAGCAATTCCTTGACTTAGCAAATAGAGCGCTTAGTTGCCATAAGAGCTTTAGAACAGATTAATTTAGCAATTATTAAGCCAAACTTATAAGCAATTTATCCACACTTGCGGTGAGTTCATGTGTTATTATATTTACAAAATATTTAAGAAGCGTAGAATGATTGTAAGAGAAGCTTCGCTAGCGTACAGGGTCAAGGGCCTAGGTTTTGAGTTGGGATATAACTAGAGCACTGTTAATTTATATAGGTCAAAACTTATTTGAAATTAGTCATTATATTATATTTATTACAGATATTATATTCAAACTTGTATGCATAAGTTTAGAGTTCAATTACCGCCATAATCTGGAGCAAATCCAAACTCTATAATATATTTCCAAATCAGGTTATTGGAGTAGTTAAGTACGTATTTTACTTTGCATTGTTCCTAACTGTTGTTTGTGTAGGGACAGATTAAAATCTTAATTAAGCTTGATCAAATTTTGTTGGGATCTTGGAATTATAAATAAGCCGACGTTTCTCAACCAAGACATCACTTGCTCGCAAGCAACAATCAAGCTATAACCACAAACAAACTTTTGAAGTAATTGCAACAATGGCTGCCACTTTCGTTATCCTGTTGAGCTGTCTTGCATACGGCATCGTAGCCAGTCCTTCACAACTAGGAAGCTTGCCTGCCGGACGCCCAGCTGTCCAACCACCATCATCCTATTTGCCACCAGCTAAAGGAGTGAGCCGACCATCTATTCCAGAACCTGTAGCTCCAGGACCTGTTGTGCCTGCACCGGTTGTACAGCGCCCGGATTCTGGACGAGCCCCAACCAACGTGGGTGGCAAACGCCCCTCCTCTTATCGTCCCGTTGTTCCTGCTCCATCTGTCCAGAAGCCAGCTGTCCAGCGTCCTGTTGCTCCTGCACCATCTGTTCAGAAGCCAGTCATTGCACCTCCTCGCCCAATTGTCCAGCGCCCTGTTGCTCCTGCTCCATCTGCCCAGAAACCAGCTGTTCAGCGTCCTGTTGCTCCTGCTCCAGCTGTTCAGCGTCCTGTTGCTCCTGCTCCATCTGCCATTGCAGCTCCTCGCCCAGTTGTCCAGCGTCCTGCTGTACCTGCTCCCGCTCCTCAGAGACCAATCTCTTCTGGACGTTCCAAGAGTGGATCTCGTACTGTCGGTCCAAACGCGCCTTACTAACTAACATGACTGGATCAACCCGAATATGTGACCCCCAAAAAAACATACAATAACATCTATTATTATATAATTTTCAAATCAACTCTATCAAATTGCTAAAATAAACACATAGCTGCAAAAAAAATATATTATTTTATGCTGTGAAGTTAAAATTTTATATGAAACTAGCAAACCCAGCGAACCAGATGGATTCGTTTTTTTGTAACATTTCGTTTGGGGATTTTTTGTTTGATATTTTAAAAGGACAAATTTGATTTCATTTCACAACAGTAATGAAGCGTGTACGCAAATTATTCCTTTCATTGAAGTGCTCTTTGGTAAACCACATTTTTTGTTTTTTGATCTGACGTTAACACAAACAAAGCGGATGATTTCCCAACTCGTGAGCACGCAACGTATACTAGCTGCCCATGTGAAAAACAATGACTTTCTAAATTTATCCTGCAAACACTAAGCAGATGGCCATGCGACTTGTTAATAGTCATTGCGAAACCAAAGCGAACCGGAAATCACATTTCCAACAGCTAACAATTGTTTGGAAAATTGTGCTGCACTTTGATCATTTTGAAGTTGAACTCTCATATTAGTGGTTACCGATAATGTTTTTACGTTATTCCACATAAGTGATGCCTTCAGGCAAGCATTCAATTCATCTGCAGGCGTTCCACGGGGTATTACTGGCAACGTCTGCCTGAAATCGCCTGCCAACAAAATCATCAAATTGCCAAAGATGTTGTTATTTCGCCGAAGATCCTTCAGTGTGAAGTTAAGTGCTTCAAGTGATTTCTTATGTGCCATTGTGCACTCATCCCAAACAGTGAGCTTGCATTGAATCAACAATTTTCCCCTTGCACTGGATCGGGAAATATTGCATGTTGGAGTATCAATTGTGTTTAAATTGAGTGGCAACTTAAGTGCAGAATGTGCAGTACGACCGCCATCTAGAAGAGTCGCCGCAATTCCAGATGATGCTAACGCCAAAGCTATTTCACACCTTGATCGAATAGTGGCCAAAATCAATGAAATGATAAATGTTTTCCCTGTTACTCCAGGTGCGTCCCGGAAGAATATACCCCCGGTATTATTGTCTATCGCTTGCATTAATGTTTCGTATACTTGTTTTTGCTGTTCATTCAGCAACGGCACATTATTTTGAACGATTTCCTGCAATGTATCAACATTGTATTGCAGCTCTCGATTTAATTCTTGGTTAAATGTATCGTACATCGATCGATTTAGCGCAATCATTCCTACTTCAATCAGTAGCTTATTTGCAATAGTCAAGCATTGATCCTCAATCAGAATCCATCCTTCATTGTAGATTTCATCGGTTATTTGCATGTCGGGATTATTCGTTTGAATGCGCTGCTGCTGTTGAAGTTGAATAAAAATTTGCACAATAGATCTGATTGATTTAATGGTTTCCAATTGAACTGTTGGGACACGAATAACTTAAACCTTTATTTCCCAATTTCACAGTAAACACAATGCCTGCTGTTGAAATGTAATTAACTGAGCAAAGTACAATGAGTAGCTGAAGTTATAGCGTCAGGAAGAAAAGCCCGATTTATTCTTCTTTACTATGAACCTCACGAAGCCCGAGACCTTTCCAACATATGCAAAACCGTGGAAATCGGTTCATGCGTTCTGGAGTTATAGCGTCTAGGGGGAAAACCCGAAAAAATTGTATAAATGCAAAATTCGAAGACTTTAGGTCTAAAGTCGTTCTTAATCGAAGGCCACCTTGATCTAATTGTAATAAATGGGGGGATATAGGGGTATTAGGCAAGACAAACGGGTAGACAGGGCTAAATTTATTCAACTGGACGCCCTGAATATTTATACTTTATTGGACCTGTCACGCCTTCTCCTGAATTTGGAGGTGTACGAAATCTCAGTCTCAATATAATTTTTCATTAATGTTATTGAAACGAAATAAGATATTAATTTTATTCAAATATATAAATATGAACAAAAATGGACTTTACAATGATTTGGTTTTTAGATTTTCTGTTTCTCCTTAAATGTTCCAATTGGAGCAATTCATTGATGTAGCAAATAGAGCGCTTAGTTGCTACACCACACTTGCGGTGAGTTCCTGTGTTATTATCTATACAAAACATTTAAGAAGCGTAGAATGATTGTAAGAGCAGCTTCGCTAGCGTACAGGGTCGACGGCCTAGGTTTTGAGTTGGGATGTAACTAGAACACTGTTGCCTTATATAGGTCAAAACTTATTTGAAATTAGTCATTTTATTATATTTATTACAGATATTATATTCAAACTTGTATGCATAAATTTAGAGTTCAATTACCGCCATAATCTGGAGCAAATCCAAACTCTATAATATATTTCCAAATCAGGTTATTGGAGTAGTTAAGTACGTATTTTACTTTGCATTGTTCCTAACTGTTGTTTGTGTAGGGACAGATTAAGATCTTAATTAAGCTTGATCAAATTTTGTTGGGATCTTGGAATTATAAATAAGCCGAGGTTTCTCAACCAAGACATCACTTGCTCGCAAGCAATAATCAAGCCATAACCACAAACAAACTTTTGAAGTAATTGCAACAATGGCTGCCACTTTCGTTATCCTGTTGAGCTGTCTTGCATACGGCATCGTGGCCAGTCCTTCACAAATTGGAAGCTTGCCTGCCGGACGCCCAGCTGTCCAACCACCATCATCCTATTTGCCACCAGCTAAAGGAGTGAGCCGACCATCTATTCCAGAACCTGTAGCTCCAGGACCTGTTGTGCCTGCACCAGTTGTACAGCGCCCGGATTCTGGACGAGCTCCAACCAACGTGGGTGGCAAACGCCCCTCCTCTTATCGTCCCGTTGCTCCGGCTCCATCGGTCCAGAAGCCAGCTGTCCAGCGTCCTGTTGCTCCTGCTCCATCTGTTCAGAAGCCAGTCATTGCACCTCCTCGCCCAATTGTCCAGCGCCCTGTTGCTCCTGCTCCATCTGTCCAGCGTCCTGTTGCTCCTGCACCATCTGTTCAGAAGCCAGTCATTGCACCTCCTCGCCCAATTGTCCAGCGCCCTGTTGCTCCTGCTCCATATGCCCAAAAGCCAGCTATCCAGCGTCCTTCTGTGCCTGCTCCCGCTCCTCAGAGACCAATCTCTTCTGGACGTTCTAAGAGCGGATCCCGTACTGTCGGCCCAAACGCTCCTTACTAAATATCATGGCAGGATCTACTCGAATTTGCGACCCCCAAAACATACGATGAATTATTTTCCAATTAATTACATTAAATCATTTTCAAATCAGCTACACAAAATTAATAAAACAAGCAGATATTTAAAAGAAAGACTATATTGTATAAATTAAGGTTTTGTTAAAATATGTCAGTTATTTTTTCGAATTCGAGAAATGCAGACATCGGAGTAAATTTTGCTTGTTTTGTAATCGCAATGAAACAAATGTGATCAAATGGCTTTGACCATATTTATTCAATATTTTCTGGGTTACTTTGTCGTTTTAAATACAATTTTTCAAAGTTAATCTACTCAGTCTACTTATCAGTTGAGTAAATATGCAAACTTTTCCACATATAGACAATATGTCTGACAATATGTCAATGGGTTCAGGCTATAAAAATAAGATATTAAAGTAGACGCAAAATCAGCAGAAACTGGATCTAAAGTATGAGAGATATAATATAATAACTGTATTAAATTATCCTTTTAAGACGAAAACAAACTTGATCTGCTTGTGTTAAATAGAGGTATAAGGATAAAAGAAAGGACGGTTGGGCGGACAGACTGGGCTAAGCAGACTCAGCTCATCGTCCTTATCAAGAATATATACCTATAAACTGTTATGTAACATAGGAAGCATAACATTATTGAAGCTTCGTCGAGTTTCGGGGCCCAGAGTCCCTCTTTTAGCTGGTATTGTTAATTTTTTAAAGATCAAAATTTAGTTTTAATTTATCATTTTATAATATTAATTACACCAAAGTTCAATTAGGTACACCTAAGTTCAATTACCGCCAAAATCTGGAGCAAATCCAAGATCTGTAATATATTTCCAAATCAGGTTAAGAGAGTATTTAAGTATTTAACTTTGCATTACTCTTTACTCTTTTTTTTTTTTTTTTTTTTTGTTAGGGACAGATTCGAATCTTAATTGAGCTTCAAATAATGTTGGGATCTTGGAATTATAAATAAGCCGAGGTTTCTCAACCAAGACATCACTTGCTCGCAAGCAATAATCAAGCCATAACCACAAACAAACTTTTGAAGTAATTGCAACAATGGCTGCCACTTTCGTTATCCTGTTGAGCTGTCTTGCATACGGCATCGTAGCCAGTCCTTCACAACTAGGAAGCTTGCCTGCCGGACGCCCAGCTGTCCAACCACCATCATCCTATTTGCCACCAGCTAAAGGAGTGAGCCGACCATCTATTCCAGAACCTGTAGCTCCAGGACCTGTTGTGCCTGCACCAGTTGTACAGCGCCCGGATTCTGGACGAGCTCCAACCAACGTGGGTGGCAAACGCCCCTCCTCTTATCGTCCCGTTGCTCCGGCTCCATCGGTCCAGAAGCCAGCTGTCCAGCGTCCTGTTGCTCCTGCTCCATCTGTTCAGAAGCCAGTCATTGCACCTCCTCGCCCAATTGTCCAGCGCCCTGTTGCTCCTGCTCCATCTGCCCAGAAACCAGCTGTTCAGCGTCCTGTTGCTCCTGCTCCAGCTGTTCAGCGTCCTGTTGCTCCTGCTCCATCTGCCATTGCAGCTCCTCGCCCAGTTGTCCAGCGTCCTGCTGTACCTGCTCCCGCTCCTCAGAGACCAATCTCTTCTGGACGTTCCAAGAGTGGATCTCGTACTGTCGGTCCAAACGCGCCTTACTAACCAACATGACCGGACCAATCTGAACTTGTGACTCCTAAAACATACGATAAAAACGATTATAATATAACTTTCATATCATTCATATCAAATTTTTAAAATAAACCAATAGCTACACAAAATTCAAATGCAAAAATAAGTTAATATTTAGTAGTGTCTCATATTTGAAAGCACCTTTTTGGATATAAACTATTTTTCATCTCATTCAGGGTAAAACTACCGTTTGAAACATTGTTGGAACATTACTGTTAACGCTATAAACTGATTATTGTCTGTCTATTGCCTAAAATTTCTTGCAATTATATCGACGACCTACCTCCACAAAACAGGTGGAGTAGTATTAAGCGGCCAAACTTCACCAAAACTTAAAATTTAAAATAATTAATTAAAATAATTACGATTACAGGGTATGATAATCAAAATGTACAAAAATACACATATATTAAAAAAATACGATTACAGGATATGATATATATATATATATAAATATAGATATGAATTGAATGAGTCTAGCTCAAAACGCGTACAATATATAATTATATAACTTTAAGTCAATAAAACTTATACATAATTTTATTGAAATAACAAACCTTAAGCTTAATTGATACAGACTTGTTATGAGTATGTTATGGAAGGTATATTTTACGAAAAATAATATGATTGAGTTAAGAATACACTGACAGTATTTATTATTTACCATATAATACTAAATTTCTAATGACATCAGAGCATTAGATAATAATTTCTTAAAATGAAGCTTATTATGCATATATCCATGTGTGCTGGTCATTATATTACACATATTGAAACATATGTATAAATATATAAAATGCTTGAGATCGCAGCTTAGCTCAGATTTTAGTATTTTACTCCTAGCCGGGTAATAACTGCCGAATCGTGCGCTCTTACTTATTTATAGATGACGCTTGATTGGAAAGATATTATTTTGAAAAAGGGTTTTTGGATATAAACCCATTGTTCGGATTTACCCACTTAACTCTGACACACTTTATATTTGTAATTGTAATCTATAATTTTCAACACTTATTACTTTGAAGTTCTGTTTCGCAGCGTAAAGTTCAAGCACCGCTAAAAAGTTGAGCAAGTCCAAACTCTGTAATAATTTTCTAACTAAGAAGATAAGATAAGATCAAGTATTAAATTGTGCATTGCTGTTAACTGTTTAGTGTGTAAGAACAGATTGATATCTTAATTGAGTGTGAAATTTTGTTGGGAATTTGGTAATATAAATAAGCAGAGGTTTCTCAACAAAGACGTCAGTTGTCCGCAAGCCACAATCAAGTTATAATCAAGTTATAAATACAAACAAAACCATTTTAAGTAATATCAACTATGGCTGCCACCTTCGTTATCCTTTTGAGCTGCCTTGCCTATGGCATTATGGCCAGTGCTCCATCGTCATCCTACTTGCCACCAACCGGTGGATCGCCTGGCGGACGCCCTATTCAAATTCCTATCCAAATTCCGAAAATTACCCTACCAGCAGTTAATCTACCTGCAATTAATTTGCCACCAGTTCAAGGAAGCTTGCCTGCTGGACGCCCAGGTGTCCAAGTTCCTGTAGTGAACCAACCATCGCCATCCTACTTGCCTCCAGGTAAAGGAGTGGACAGACGTCCCATTGGCCCAATTGTTTCCGTACCCTCAGTTCCAGCACCTGTTGTGCCAGCACCGGTTGTACAACGTCCCGTGGGTGGCAAGCGTCCTGTCATTGGAGTTCCACGTCCAATCGTCCAGCGTCCTATTGTTCCCGTCCCAGTTGTACCTGTACCTGCTCCACAGCGACCGATCTCCATTGGAAATCCTAAGAGCGGTTACGGATCTCGTACCGTTGGTCCTACCGCTCCCTACTAAATATCATGAAATCAGTTAAAGACATGATTGTGCTCTTGCCGGATTTTACAACCCTCAAAACATGTGATGAAATCAATTATTGTATAATTTGCGAATCAGTTACATAAAACAACAATAATACATACATACATACATATTGCAACAAAAAAAAAAAAAAAATATACGTCTTTCGATTGAATACATTTAGAAATATTATTTATGTATAATGTTATTATATTATTTGAAAATGGATTCGTTACAATATTAAATTCTGTCCACAATTTTAATGCTGCATTTGACAAACAGTCGCTGTACCCAATCACTCTTACTCTAATAATCATGAGCAGTCTAATTGAGTGAATTGAACAGAATAGAAGAACGTAGTCAGACACAACTGAATGCGCTCCAAAAAAGCTCAGCTAATTGCATTTTTATTTTCTTTCAATGTGGGCGGACTATACTAGAAGAATATTTTGTCTTATCTAAAATATTTGGTAATCCTCGCAATTAATATTTGATACAAATAATTTACTCGATATCCAAAACTCCACAGAGTATGTCTACATGATTTTTTGTTATTGTCAGATGAAATCCTAATATATATATATTTTGCCTGAAAATTCATATTAAAACTTAACAGATCTTTATTGCCTGATACTCATATAGAACTAAGTATTATTTTACTTGTTCGTGTGTTGTTGCCTTTAAGACTTGAAAACAAGATTTGTTTATTAAAAAAGTATTTTTAATTAATACATTTACTTTTTTTTTTATAATATAGAAATGAATCGCCGAGAATGAGATTATTTTCACTTAAAACTGGAGCGTGTCAAATAATGAGTCCATATCAATTTTTGTATATATGTGTCAAGCTCTAATCTTTGTTTTCTCAGCTGTAAAATGAACAGAACCAATTAAGTAATAAATGAATTTTCTGTAATTGTTAGAGTTGAATCTATAAAAGGGTCGAGTTTGATCAACATTAGTATCAGTTGTTAATAAGCAGCTTTTTATCAAATATTAAAATAACTATTCGTTTGCTGATAGCAAAAATGAGTTCTATTCTCCTCATTCTTCTGATTTTCTTCGCATACGGCATTGTTGCGTTTCCATCATCGTATATACCTTCAGTGAGTCCGGGAAATACTTTGCCTGTAAGCTTAAAAAGTCCAATTGGTGCCGGAGCTACTGTACTTACATCTGTCCAACAACGTCCAATTATTGCCGGAGCTACTGTACTTACACCTGTTCAACAACGACCATTTTTTGCTGGAACTACCGAAAGTGCTCTCATGGATGTGCGAGTTACGAACAAAGACAGCACCAAAGTCCCTCACTAAATCCCTTATGATCGGGATCTTCAACCATCTTGACATACAAAAATGTATAACTTTACCCAAATAAAAATATTCTAATAAAAAATAAATATATTTGCATCTTATTTTATTTATATTTTAATTGAAAATTGATTCAAGCGTTTATGAACGTATTTCAAATCACAATTAATTGAATACTATTGTGAATAATGAAAGAATTAAATTTCTTTGACATGACCTCATCTGTCTACTGGGGCAGACCCCATAGAGTATATTATTCTTGATTAGGGCAGGCGCATTGCTGTCTCGCTTGCACTACAATTTTATCTTATCTAATTTTAAATTCGAATGTGTCTAGTATCTAAAATAAATTTTTTTTTCATTTGGGGAGGATGGTGATGTATTATAATGTAACAAAAATCAATTATTATTAGTAAGTATATACAAGACTTACAATAAAATATTGGGGACTCTAGCTCTAAAGATGACTGAAATATAATGTTAATCGATAACTTTTAAACTGGAAAACTTATCGATTTTCTGATACAAACTTGAAAAGTGCGTGCAATATACGGAACTAACATAATAAATCAAATATCTAGCTCTGAAATCGAAGTCTTTAAACATATTTACTGACGGACAGACGGAGATAGTCATATCGAGTCAGCTCGTCGCCCTGATCAAGAATAATATACTTTATGGAGTCTGCCACGCCTTCTTACACGCTTTACATACATTAAAAAAAAAAAACATTATAGCCTGATTTCCTATTTTTCCATGCTCCCTATTGAGAAGCTATACAAATATGTTTCAATATACTACAACGAATATAATTTTTTTATTTATAATTTTTTATAACATATTTGTTATAATTTATCAATAATTTATTTTATTCATAATTCATTAACTATCTTTTCTATGCGCTGCATGGTGTGTGATCATATAACTTTATCACTTTAGCAGAGGAAAGTAACCATCATCAATATCAATATTAAATTTAACAATAATGAGATGCGTAAACACATATGGAGAAAAACAGATATTGCATATATATAAATTGGGAACTGGAGACATAATTTGTTGTAAATGTTGCCAATGATGATAATTTAAAGACACATAAGTAATGCATGAATACAATCGAAATCTACCAAATTTATTAATTTAAGTTAAATCAATTAAATGATTCATTTTGCAGCAGATCTTGCTCCTGTAATCAGATAATTAATGCCCTAATGTAGTTACAAGATTAATCAGCTGTGCCCAATTTGAACTGACTAATTAAAATATTAATGCATTTGATGGATTAACATTCAGGAGTTGGATCTATAAAAGCGTCGAGTTTGATCAGAAAAAGTATCAGTTGTCAACGAACACATTGCCAACTAAACAAATATCTGCCTTTTTGCAACTACTAAAATGGCTGTTACTTTCATTATCCTGTTGAGCTGTCTGGCCTATGGTGCCCTGGCCGTGCCAGGTGGAGACCGTCCTGCTGTCCAAGGCGTTGGGGTTCCTCCACTACGCCCACCAGTGGCAGGATCTGCTGGTTCGGGACCATCGAGATCCTACTTACCGCCAGCTAAGGGTGTGGCCGGACGTCCTTCTGCTGTTAGTCCAGCTGCTTCTGCTCCCGCCAATTTGGCCCCAGGTGCACAGCGCCCTATTGAGAATCGTGGTCCATCCAATGTGGGCGGCAAACGTCAATCTGCTTCCCGACCAATTGTTGCTGCTCCCTCTGTGAGACAGCCAGCGGTTGTCGGAGCTCCATCCATCGGAAGTAAACGTCAAGGTGTACAGCGTCCAGTTGGATCTGCCCCCCTGAAGCAACGATCATCTTATGCTGGCGGTGCCGCAAGACGAGGACCACAAGCTGGCGCAGCCCGTCCAGTCTCGCCCAACCGTTCGAGTGCTAGTCAGAAGCTCGGTCCCCGCACAGTCGGCTCCAAGGCTCCTTACTAAACGTTTTTCGATACAATCTGACTCATGAACTTGGAAACTGAGAATTGCTGATCCCACTGAACACACACCACAAATCCTACACATTTAATCAAACTATAATTTTATTTTTCATTATGTAAATTTTCTCTACGAAATCTTAAATAAATCACATGCAGCGCAGAAAATAAAACTTGTTTTCTATTATAGGAAAGTTTTCATATCTTTACGAATGACTTTTTTCTTTTAAATGTAAATGTTGTTATCGTAGGAAAATCATTGGCTGTGCCTTGGCATAAACACGGGTAGACATCTCTTGACCTTCCAATCATATTTTATATTTTCTATTTTTGTTCTTTTTTACCCTTTTCTCTTTATTTCTCATTTTGCTTTCTTTCCACTATTTTTTTAAATATTTATTTCCCTTTCTTTTCATACTAATCTTTACATTAAGAATTACTTAAATTTTTAGGTAATAAATAAAATAATTTTATTTTAAGCCAGCACAGTAATATATAGTATGATTCTTTTCTGATCAAACAATTTTTTAAAAGTTAAATTGCTAAAATTTTTGTAAAAATTAAAATTAATATATTATATGAATACGTTATATGAAGATCTACAAATGTCTAAGGGCCCTTTCTGGATCTAAAAAATATGTTGCCCTTAACTTCAGTCAAAGTTTTTGGCTCTTGTCATCCCCTCTATTGGACTATTAAATAGGCCAGTATAATCTAAAATCTGAGAAACTTCATATCACTTTGTGAATAAGGTTAAATATCTATATATTCTTAGACATGTTCTTTATATTTATAATTCGTTACTCATATTATGTAGTACTAATTTTTGTAGATGGAATGTTTGCAGTTAAGTTTATATAAATTTGCAGTACATATAATATTGAATGATAAATAATGAAAGCGTAGATATAACGGGGATAATAATTTCAAGTACTTAAGCATTGTGAAATTCCGAATTTAGTTCAGTAATTGGTTAATAAGATAATTTCTAATTAGTTAATAAGCTCATTTACTGTGCTCTTATCTCATAATACTTATTTTATGAGAATATCGCTTGACCTCAATATGATCCACTTGGCAATTTAGATGTGGGTCAATAAAAATATATGAATGTACTTATTTACTGTCAGGAGTAATGCAGTAGCTATAAAAGAATCAACATCACTCAAAAGCACATCAGTTATTATTTAATTTTATAGGGACTAGAAATAATATTAAATAAAATTCTTTCAAAGATGTCCGTTACGTACGTTCTGCTGCTTAGCTGCCTGGCATATGGAGTTGTCGCTCATCGTATAGTCCCGTCATACTTGCCACAAGTTGGAGCTAGTACGACGGGTTACAGACCCGGGATCTATGGTCCTATTGCTTATGGCGGATACAGCGGATACCCGGGAAAATCTCTCTCCACAGTTGGTATTGGTGGTATTGGAGCAATTGGAGGAGTTGGTGGAATTGACGGAATTGGAGGAGTTAGTAAAATTGGTGGTATTGGCGGCATTGGAGAAATTGGAGGAGTTGGTGGAATTGGTGGTATAGGGGGACTTGGTGGAATTTCATCCAGTTATCAGCATGCTGGAGTTTACCAGCAAATACCTGCTCACGGATCCCTCATTGGCCAACAATTTGGTGCTCCCATTGGCATCGGTTATCGTCACATCAACTCTGGATATCATCAAGGCATTGGGGCTTCAATCGCTTCTGGTTATGATATCCCCAATAAATATTCTCGTGGTCCCTACTAAATGATGTTTGGAGATCGGAATATTATCATTTTATTATCTACTATTATGTCTATTAAAAAAAAT
The DNA here is from genome assembly GCA_030914345.1 of Drosophila koepferae. Classification (NCBI taxonomy): domain Eukaryota; kingdom Metazoa; phylum Arthropoda; class Insecta; order Diptera; family Drosophilidae; genus Drosophila; species Drosophila koepferae. Next base: position 5,103,800 of record JAUESR010000206.1, on the reverse strand, counting down.
TAATTGTCAAAAATCATTAAAAACATTGAATTTATGTTATTTAATATAATTTCATAAATATTTGGCTTTAATTCAATCCAAGTTTTTTCCAAGATTTGGACAGCTGTTTAAACAATATACATAATACATAAACCATAAGTAGTTTCAACCGTAGCCGGGTTGGTTTAATGTCCATTGGCTGTGCAATTCCTCATTAGTTGTCACGATCGCCATAATTGGCATATAGAAGACTTCATTACAGCCTTGGCTGGATTTGGGGTTGCTGGTCAAAAGGTAATTCATTTTATATTGGCGCTCAGCGAAAGCCGAAGCAGTGAGAAGAGAAATAACATGATCGTTAGGCATTTGAAAAGCAACCTTCGCACACCCAATCGATAAATGGCTCAGGGTCGGCTCTGGTCGATTTACGGTGTCTGGCTCATGTGCAACAATAAGAGCAAATTATGTTTACAATTGTCTGAGCTATCGCAAATCCAATTGCTGTGATAAGTGCTTTTTGCAAAAATGAAATGTCATGGCAATAATGATTTGGGAAATCTATAGACAAAAAAAAAAAAAAAAAAAAAAAAAACAAATTTACAAATGCCACCATCGTGGCTGGCAAATGCTTTACTTCACAATTATGTAAGTGTAATAAAATTGGCTTAGACACTTCGGGCCACTTGGGAGCATGTGCCGGAGGTGCTCTAAATCTTTAGTCAGCTATGACTCAGACGCAGCGCCGTTGCCAGCTGTGCGTTTTGGGGTGTCTGCAGAGTGCCAAAAGTTTTAATTTCTATGCCAGATCCGTGCGTTTTTCTTATACAATTAGCCAGGCGGCCATTAAATCAGTACACACATATCAGCAATTGCTCAATCGCATTGATCAAGTAACAAATAACATTGTGCCGAAAATTGACATTTTGTAAGCATTTGAAAAGTGAACGCAGCAGCAGCAATCGGAGCAACAACAAGAATGGGCCTACATGTGGTGCGTTGGTAAAAATCTTGAACATGTTAAGAATGCCCGCAAGGTTGTCTACAACCACTGTGGCAGCCATTCAGCGCCTCCAACTTAATTAAATTGGCTTAACATGGGCCATTTGTGGCTCAGTTGGTTAGCTTCGACTCCACTTGGACTGCCACTAATCAAATTGGCAATTTGAAGGCGCATTGGCAATTAAGTTAGGCCGTAGCAACGAGCTTTTTGTCAGCTCAACGCCTAACGATTCCATTATGATGCACTCGGAGAGCCAGCAAACAAAATGCCATGTGATAAATATTAATTAAGCAACTCAATGACAGGCAAGGAAAATGAGTAACTAATATGCGAACATGTTAATGTTTTGCTCTACATTTAAGCTGTGCGTAAACAAAAATGTCACACGCCATTAAAATCTAATGGCATGTTTAATAAACTTAAAGAAAAACTAGACAAAAACGAAACAAAATGTAATGCTGTCAAACCAGGTCGATAACGCGGACTTCTAATGCGCACAAAAAAAATAAGTAAATAAAAAAAATGGCCTCTTGTTAGTCTCTAATAAAAGAACAGCAACAAAGCTCAGCAAACGACTTTTCAAAAAATGCGTGGAGCTCGTGTCAAACTGTTGCGCTTGCTTGTTGTTGCTTCTGAAATTGTTGCACAATTTCCATGCGTTCATGCAAAGCAATTGTAAAGGCAACAACGTCTCTGCCAATCTCCAAAGCTATAAAATCGATATGGAAAATATCTCAAGATAAAAATGAATTTTTGAGCCAGGCTCAAGTTAAATTGATTTTAATGGTTCAACCTTTTGGCGTTTACGGTGAGCTTGGTTTAATTATGGCTTCATGTCTGGGTTATGTTAATGTCGCGATATGGAATATTAAACTAGATTTGCTCAAGTGCAAAGTCTGTAGAATGCAACTATATATTGAGCTTAAAAATATATTATTTGTTTCAAAATTTTATTAAATACAAAATTATAGTAAATATTAAAATAATATTATTTAAGAGTAAGGAAATAAAAAATATATAAATAACAAAAATATGTAATAATAATCAAATATATATTAAATATAAAAAAAGTGAATGTAATATAATATTTATTTATATAATATTCTTATTAATATAATATTTATTGAATTTTAATATTTAATAAAAATATAAGAAGATTAATTGGTATAATCTAAAAGTAAATAAGTCAAGAAATAAATTCTGAATGAAAAAGAAATAATCACAAACAAATTAATTCCAAAAAAATAATTAACACATATTTAACATTTTCATATATAAATAATATGATTTATTATATATTTTTTTAAATTATATATTTTAGCATGAATAATATAATTTTAATTAAAAAAAAAATAATATTACCAAATATATGAAATATAGATCTGAAGTTATATGTGTCAGGGTTAATTGCGTATGTCGAATAAACTTGAGTGCACCGTTCACTTTCACTGTCTAATCATTAATGCCTTCAGCATCAATACCACATTGCTCACACACATTCTATTGTAATAGGATATACAGCGACCTCTTTCTCTCTCAGTAACTCAAGATTGCACGCACAACAATTACCTCCTGTGTAACTCTTTCCTCAAACCTCCTTCAAACCTTATTTGGTCACGTACGCCACTTAGAACCTATCGCAACATTTCTGCATATTTGCATCGAACTACGCTGACCATCTGGCGAATAACGGAACAATGCACATTCACCAATTGTCAAATATGATCTACTTGAGTGTCGTTTACTAATTACGCCTCGACATACATATACATACATACATATAATAAATAGTATGATATATATTTTATGTAATATTTAATATTAGACTTTTTTGTATACTTAAAAACAGTATTGAGTACTAAATAAACTCGTAAGAAGCGTATTCTTTATAGCTTGTCATCTCCATAATTATTATTGGCGGCAATTACGATAGCGCTTACAAGTTTATCAGTCAAATACTTAAGCTCGTCGCGAGTGTTGTATACAAAAGACTTAGGCAACGAACTTTATACGCACTCTACTTAATTCACCATTGCGCCGTAAGCTACCACAGCTGAACTCAACACATGTTGGTCGCTGCAGCCAGAGTCGCACTCAAACACGACGCTGCGTCTCAAAGTTGAGTTCGGAGAAGCTCGTTGGCTTTGGGCGTTTGTTTTGCCGGTGTTGCTGGCAGCGGCTTGGCAGCTGATAAACAAAGCACTGGCCATATATCGAGACCGTTGTCTGGGCTGGCTATCGGTATTATGTTGCTGTTGCCGCCGTCGCGTCGCTGTCGCTTTCGCTGTCGATGTTGTTGTCGCTGTTGGCGTTGGCGTTGGCAACGACGGCGCTGACGTTGACGTTGGCGCAGCCGCATTCAAGTCAGCAGGCTATTTGGTTTTGTGTGGCAGCATTGGGCTGCCGAGTTCAGTTATTTGTTGGACATACGCCGTGGCGGTACAGCAAGCGGCTAACGGTACTGGGTGCTGAACGTGGAATCGTGTTCAACAGAAAACGCAGCACACAGCAAGTGCAGTGAACAAATTAAATTAAACCCAAATTTATGAAAATAAGTGCCGAACAGGTGTCAAATCAACATTTCTTAAACAGAACAAAATACAAAAGACTTAAGCAACAAACTTGCAAACGAATCTGTGACTGTGCGTTTGAGACCAGCAGCTGAAGTGCTGCATTTTGGCCAGCCAACAGGCTTCAAAATATAATTAAGGCCAAACTAAAAAGAAGTTAAAAAAAAAAGCAAAATTAATTAAAAACGAAAAAACATCATCAGAAACTGCGTGGGCTGTCGCAACGTTCCAGTTTATCGTTCCGCCGGCCATAATTGGATTAATTCGCAGTTTTTGGTGTTTGCGTGCGAAAATCGAGGCAAAAACGCATTTAAAGAAGTCATTAACAGTCACCACGATCGGCGGCCAAGTGGCAACGTACAACGTCAAGAAAATGATTTTAAGGTATGTGAAAATATCCCAGACCCCCCTCAACCACCGACTCAGCCAAAGATCGCAGTTGGCCAGTTGTGCACATTTGTATCCATTTGTGTGCCGCACTAATGAGTTGCATTTTCATGAATGGCGCATGTCGCTTTGTTTCACATATTTCAAGTTAATTTTGAAACGCGTGTGTGGCACAAATTTGATTAGAATTATCTCCGCTCTCGGAACGAGAATGTCTGTAATTTTATGTAATTTTTATGTGCCTACCTGTTGGCTTATGACAACTTTCTGTTGAAAACTTTACCGTTTCTCTTGTGCGGTGCGTGGCACTGGAAAGTTCTGTGGGGCCGGCGCGGCGGAGAAATTTATATGCGTTCTGTTGACGCTGTTTAATAAACTTCTGCCTTGTGCCATGTTTGTGTTTTGATTATCACATTTATATTCAGGTTGTCCGTGTTGAATTTGTGTTTTGATTGTCTGCTGTAAATGGTGGCTGCGGCACAGTGACCCATGCTCAAGTTGCGGCTTAATGAGTTCTATGAAAGGCTTAAAGTATCACATGATTTCTCTTGTTGTTGTCATCATTTCCCTTACCTTCCACTTTATGTAACTAAGTACATACATCCGCGGCTTTTGGCTTCCGAAAACTTTCTACGGAATATCTTTTGTTTGTCACGCGCCAATCATAGCTTGGAGCGCACAACTAATGATATTGTTAGCGACCTACAGCCAAACAAATCATCGGAGACAGCCTCTAGGCAAGAGCTCAGCAGGCTTAGTTAATGAGCGTACAGGTCATGCTCTTGGCTTAGTGTTGCCCGTTGCCCGCTTCCCGCTGCCCGCTGCCTACTGTTTGTAGCTCGTTTCGTCATTCACACCTATTTAAATTGAGCTCAGCTCAACTATCGTTTCATTTAAAAAGCAATTAAGCAACAGCAAAGGTAAAAGATAAGGCATAACAACACGGGCTTAAACAGAATAGCAGAATATGCTCAGGCATATGTTATTGGCTTGGATCGCATTGTCGCATAATTGCAAGGCAGTCGACTCGTCTGCTTGTCTGGGCAGAATGAGCTGTTGTGGGCGTGGCCAGGTCAGTGGTGAGTCAATGCCTGCGAATAGTTATTCGTTTCTCTTTGGCATTATTCGTTCTTTAGCTAACGGCATCTCGATTCGCACCTAAGCCAACAACAGAAATAACCACAAGACTGGGCCAACAGCTTACTTGCAAACAATATTGAGTTATCGCCTTGCTGTAAATTGTCAGTTGCTGGCCACGTTTGGCGCTTTGCTGGGCGTTCCGACAGCATTCATAAAATAAAGCTATTACCGAGCGTGAATTAATAGAATAGAGCATTAGCATTGACTTGCAGACAATAAATATACATGCACAAGCCATTGCGAACGGGGGGCGTTAACGAGGTCATTAACATTGCTGTCGAAGTTCAGCGCAAGTTACACAATTGTCCAAATGATTGCCAGTTTTTGTTGAATTTCTTCTCTTTCGGTTCGGAATTCATGTTGAACCAGTTGACTGTCTGCGACAGCGTCTGCATTTGTCCACTTTACTTTCTCCTTAAATGTAGAAGGCAGGCTCGTAGCTGCCTTTAAGTGCAATGTCGAATTGATTTCCTGCTGCTGCAACTGTCCCCGCTGCTCCACGTGCCCCCAACTGAAACTGGGCTGCATCTGCCGCGTGACTTGCTAGAAATCCGGTTCGCACAAATGTTATAAAATGAAGACATAATTGTAACTATAGAGAGCACTGCAGAGCAGAGCCAACAGGTAGCTGCACAGATATCAAAGTGCCTGATCGCACTGTCGGCTGCCGTTGCACGTCGTATTTGTGTCAAGGCTGCAGCAGCAGCGTTTGCGGTTGAGCATTTGCATGCACTTTCTGCACCCCCAGCACACAAATGAGCCACAAATCACGGCTGTCGATGTGGATGTGGTGGGCGTGTGTGGCTTTTTGGAATGGGAAAGCGCCCAATTGGAGATCGAGGTGTTGCGATAAAGAGACCTTGTGCTGCGTATTAATGAGCACTGGCCCATAATACTATATATCATTTATTTGACCGATTATTCGCTCAGCTTTTACTCGTATTACATAAAAAAAAAAGTCTTACAATTGAAGACATCAGCAGCCACAGCAGCCGTGGATTGTGATAGCTTTGTGAGCTGTATTTGTACTTGAGTCAATTTTTTGGTCTTCAGCTTTGCTACAATTACTGGTTTAATGCCAATTCCTTGTCTTCTCTCTCGTTTAACCATAGCGAACCACGTGACGGCCTTTTTTATTATTTTGTATTATTTACTGAATTTTTATATTTTTTTTTTTGCTTTCAACACAAAAATTGTGCGCCTGACATTGATGGGCTTTGCGGCACTTTGGCTGAGTGCTCGATTTTCAAAGTGAATGTTGGGCCAACATTCACTTTTGATTTACAGATCTTTGAAATTGTATTTCAACTGATGATGCGCCATAATACACGACATTATGTTAAATTAACCGAAATTATTTCGCTTTCAAAAAATATTATGCTCAAGCTGCCCACATAATGTTTATTTTTACGAATTTGTTTATATACTCTGGACATTTAATTGGCTTTTTTTTTCGGTCGTTCGCCAAAAAGTGATCTATTAATGATGCTTGGCGCGTAACAAATGAAAGTTGAGCGTGCAAAAGAAATAAATTAAAACTTGATTAAGTAAGCTTAGCAGCCGCTGATAACGAAGACTCCCCATAAATTTACCTTACTCGAATGCTTCTGTGTTGACTCACAACACCAAGTATGTGTTTCTGCCTCCCAGCATGCTCAGTAATCATCCATGAAATTGCAATTCATTCAGTTGGCTGTGCTAATTCCGCTCACAGTGTAGAAATTTTCCTCTGCTCCTCATAGGCGCACATCCAAAATCTGCTGAATCAGAGGTGAGAAAGTGTTACAAATAACTGTGACAAGTGATTGTTATGTATATGCTCGTGTCAACGGGTCGTATGCTAGATATTTGTGTACCGGAGCCAGCTAGTTGCGAACCGTGAGAACCGAAAGTGAAATGTCTGAATTTCTCGTTGTGGGATCTCTGTGTCTACGTTGTTTAATTCAACGCAGTTTTTCTCTGCTTTTTGCGCTTATCAGTCAAGAGCGTAAATAGAAGAGCCAGCCGGCGGCATTAATTAATATGCAGTAGCTGTCGGCGATCGTGATGCAGAATGAAGCGCCACGGATCGACAATAACAAAGTCTTATAGATCGTGAGAGTCAAACTAACCCAAATATCTTGCGCAGGGTTTTTGTTTCGTATTTTTCATGCGCGCTTGTCAAAATGATGTGGCAATTGAAAGCAAAACTATGCAGCATGTTGCAGCGCCCCAAATCAGCTGGAAAACTATTTAAACAAAGCGCAGTGCTAAATGCTGCATGTTGGCATGCTGAGGAGCTACGCAATAGCCAAATACACAAATCCAAATAACCAACTATCCAAATATCCAAATGCTATACTCAAAGTGCACCCACCAATGTTCGAGCGATAATCACCCGCTCATTTGTAGGCAGAGCAAGTGGAGTGGCTCTTGCATCATTCGTACTCAAATTGATGATGATGATGATGACGCCGACGATGTGCCAATTGCCAGGCATTTCAAGTCGAAGCAACAATTGCTGAGTTATTGAATTCATGCAACAATTTGGTAATTGTTGAAAACAAATGCTTGAGCTCTGGCGAAAGGCGTTGCCATAAGTGAGCAGCGAGTGTCCAAGCATATAATTTTGATGTAGGTGTCGCATGAGGATGCCTGACTGACTAACTGACTGACTGACTGAGTGACCGAGCGACAAAGCTAGATTAGGCCAAGAAAGTCAAGGCAGTTTAGTTGGACGAAAAGGCACGCCGATATCAACATTCAACATCGAATGCAAAAGTTGTTTTTATTTGATTTATGCATTTACAATCGATCGCGGCTCTGAATCTCAGCTAGCTTTGCATTGAGCTTTGCACTTCATAAAAACAAAGTTGGCATTTTGGTCAATAAGCTGGCATTGAAAATGGCTGCAGACACAATATTTGACTGGCCGCTAAGCACTGCAATTTGTTTGCAATTAGCCGAAACACTGCCAGTTATAAATCTGCAAAGGCGTTAGCTCAACAACTAATAAGCTGTTTTGCCCGCAGATCACCTACTTAGTTATCAGGCGCACTGCAGCTGTACGGCTGTACCACGCGGCGCATGAGTAACAAAGATCAATGGGTTGCTGCAACAGCTGCTGCTGCTGCTGCTGCTGCTGCTTGTCTGCGCGTTACATTCTAATCGAATGAATTCGATATTCGAATCCATAAACTGCACGTAAGCCATGTCTGATGCTTATCGGCTGCCATTTGATTGCGTGCAAAACTCTATTGGGTGATATATTAAACCCTTCACAAGATGTCGTCGACTCGAGTCCACAGAAATGAAAACTGAAAAGTTCCCGATTGCCAGTATTTTTTTTGGGTCAATTTAAAGTAAAGCAACTCTAGTCAGCTTATTAGCCCATTGCATGAATCTATTAAACGTGTTTGCCGCTGCACAAGTGGTCGATAAAAAAGATCGACACTAATGCCACATAAATGCGCCTCGTGTTGCAATTGGCCAAGAGTTTATTAAGTATGCGCCATGTGTGCGCTATTGATTTGATGTTTTTCACAGTTGCGTTTCGCATGGCGAACGGATGTGAAGACATGACAGTGGCCGGTGGTCAGAGCCTGCTCTGCTCTCAGTCTCAGACTCGATTCTGACCAGACCGAGATTCACTTTGGCTTGAGCAATTGGTCAACGCAACTGCACAATATTGAGAAAAAAAAAAAAAAAAAACTAAATGCAGCAATTAAAACGTCATGAATTCAACATTAGCAATCGAATAGAAATAAGACCTACTTGCATATATCTGGGTTTTTATTGCAGCTAACGCGTTGCCCGCCACTCAGAGAGTTTCATATTTATGAATGACTGCCAATTATTACACAATTTCAGATACTACAAAGTCAAGTGGCTTTAACACAATCAATGTTTACTTATAATTGCAAATTGCTATGGAACATGCTTAGCTTATGGAAATACGAGTTATTTATTAAATCTTTATTAATTACTATATTAATGCATTTATAATTTAAAATATGCAGATAGGTATATCCGGAATCAAAGGAACTCATAATCAGCATTTCTGTATAACCCTGTCGATCTACCCAGATCCGCTTTATCTTTTCTCAGTCATACTGTAAAAGAGATAGTTCAAGATTTAATATTATTATTTACTTTAGTTTGTTTAGCAAAAAGATTTTACGTTTTCTGATTTGCACTCTTCAAATTCATGAAGCACATTTATTATTTTATTTAAATTTATTTATTTCTTGAGTTTTTTTATTTAAATTTTTTATTACAAATTAAAATATATTTAAATACATCTATAAAATTTTGATTATTTATTTCTTATTTAAGTATATTACGAAATTATGTATATTCATATATGCATTGTCAACTGCTTTCACATAAGGCATTTGCTCGGATTATATGCCCAGAGTTGACATTTAAGCTTATTCTTAATTGTTACATCTTAATACTGCATTTTGCTACTCAACTCATTCGCTTTTTAAATACTGTATTATGCACGCGCTTCATAAGTTATTAGAGTTAAATTAATCGGGGAAAATTATGCGCGTTTCAACACTTTGTAAAGAGACGTGCATTCGAGGGGCTCAAGCAATTTACATATAAATCCGAAAGACAATGCTGCTGCGATGTGGTAAGCACAATCTTAAGCCGCAGTAAGCGCAAAAAACAGAGTCCACATATTAAGCCCAACAAAAGGTCCTATGCACTTGGCGCGCCCCTGGGCCTGGGCGGTGTGCTGTGTTGGGTCTTACATGAATGCCAGCCAAGAGATGACATAACCGCGAGGCGCCGCTCATCGTGCGATGCAAATACACAGCATCATGCAACATCCAGCAATGCCACAACAATGGGACAACAACAACAACAACAATAATAATAATAACAATGCAACCGGCAATTAACGTAACTCTGGTAAAAATTATTAACAAATGTCAACTGTGGACGCGCTTTTAATATGCGCAGATTAATAGCTTCCATTTCAGGGCACACAACAGAGTTGAGTACTGCATTTTTGTTTTTCGTTTTCGTTTTTTATTGCCTTTTTGCTTGACAATGTTGAAAACAGTGTGCGCTGCATCGTTAGCAGACAGATATTGTTAACGGATTGTATGTGCCCCTAATTCGTTATGGCTTTAGTCCGGCTGCTGCGCACTGAGCTCTGACGAAAAAGGTCGCCCGATTTTTGGGCATATACTCAAAGAGGACAGCAGTGGCGGCCCAAGTCCAAATATGGTCACACAGTTGCCACAATATAGGCTGAGCTGGAGCAGAGTTCAGAGCGATGCAAATGCGTTGAGTCGTTAGATAAGCTGCAGCTACAATTTAACATATATAAATAAATAATAAAAAATAAATAAATATATGTATACATAGTATATATACAAGATAGGTATGCGAGTGCATTGAAAGCTGTTAGCAGCAGCAGCATAAAAATTAATTGGCTCTTGCGGGCAGGTGTAAAACTTGACGCTGCGTGAATATGCAAAAAAAAAAATATTGTCGTTTTGTTTGGCTCTTGGCCAGAAGGACGTTGGATATTTTGTTGTTGTTGTTGTTTTTTCTTTTATTTTTTTTATTATGTGTGCGTGAACGCCTTTCACAAATGCTGTCGCCCCAATGGCGAGCAACAATTAATTGACTTACGCAGCAGCAGCAGGCTGCATGCAATCAACTCGCAGCAGCTCGATTTTTGAGAGGCGTGTCCAATTGGAATTTAGCTAAGCAATCACTGCGTGGGCGCCTGGGCCATTGCTGCGTTCTAATTGCCTTGGCATGACGGCTCTCATAAGCCGAACAACCCAAATAAACAACTTGCTGGCCATTTAATTGCCAGCATTGCACGCTTATTGTATTTAACGGCTTATAATTTCAAAATGCTGCCTTGAACCATTTTGTTTCGTGTGTCTTTTCAAATGTTTTTATATACATTTTTTATTTATTTTTATTTTTGCAACCTGAGAGTGTCTCTGAAGAGAGAGAGTGTCTCTCTTAAGAGTCAAAAAGTGTTTTTTAATTTGAAATTAAGTCCAAGTCTCCCAAAAAAAATCAAAATAAATAAATAAATACAAAAATAAAATAAAACAAAAATTAATTATTAAAAAATAAAATTAAATAAGAATAAAAACAACAGAAAATAAATAATATTCAAATTTTAAATTAATTTATTAATTAAAATTAATTCAATAAGGAAATTACAGATAAAAGAAGAAACAATAATAAAATATTTCGATGATTTTAAGCATCTCCATCTACAAATTAAAGTAAAGTCTAGAGCTTTAATTGTTTAAAGTGGATAGGCAAAAACAACTGGACAGGCCATTTCGATAAAGTTCAGTCATATTATTCGATGTCAGTCATGCCGGTTCTTACATTTTCATTTTAAATGCTTTTAATGCGATTAGACTATAAAAAGTAGTAAGAGGAATATGATTTTATGATATGCAAGTATTTATTTTACATTTGTATTACATCAAAAAAGCAAAAGAAAAAAAACCGTTCCAAAGAGTGGCAATAATTGAAAGGATTCTTAAGGAGATTTCAAGAGCGTCGAGCAATCTCTTGTATTTTTCCTGCATTTGCCCGTATGAATGAGAACCCAATCTAAATGAAAGTGAAAAAAGGCAGTTAGGATTATGTCAAGGATTATCGTTTTTCAATTTTCAATTTTTTTGTTAGCGTACTTTGATTTGTGAGGCATCGCCGATTGGTCAACTGGCAGCTATTGCCGAAGGTGCATCTGCTGGTTAGTCGACCGCGCTTCCAGGTGGCACAAACGGGCTCATAAATAGTGAGACACGGACTTGGGCAACCTGGCCGAGAGTTGGCACCGGAGAATGCACAGATGATGACGGCGAACAGCAAGAGAAGGCTCAGAGATTTCATGTTGAATATAGTAGCTTAAAGATTGAGATATTTCTACAATCAAACTCGATTCAGTTGGGGTTTATATACTGTACGACAGCTCTTAAAAAATGTTGGATAAAACAATGATTTTAAAGAATGCTGGATAAGACAATAATCTACATTCTAGGCATTGATAAGAAACAATATTGAATGTGTGATATTGGATAAGACAATTATTTACATTATTGAATGAAACACATGTGTGCTTGCGGCCTTTGTCAATGATATATAAATACAAAATCATTTAATATCTGTTGGCAATACACAAATTTTTGTATTGTCAGAATTAAATTCTAAATTAATTCCTTTTCGTTTCTTTTTTGCTACTTAATAGCGTCTCTGAAGAGCTCTTAAGATAAAAAGGGGGAGTCTCACAATGATCAAATATTAACAAAAATATGTGCGAATGTGGGCTGGGCAGGTTAAATATTTACAGGCAAATATGCAGAAGAATGTATGTAGATATTAAATATACAAAGAAGATTAAACATATGTCACAGATACTACTTCACCTTAAGTTCTTTTTTGAGTCGAAGGTTTCTTGGGCCACATATGATATATGCAGCTTACATATACTATTTTATCAATCATTTAATGATTTATCATAAATGAAGAAATAATAATTTTATAATTTTATTTTATTTAACCTATAACCTATAAATTCATTTTATATAACGGATAATATATTTATTCTACTGAGCTTCGCTGTTATTAAAATGTAGATGATTGATTTTCTTCATACATGAAACATACGAGCAAAACACTTTTGATCAATTTTACACGCTGTAGACAAGAGATAACAATAAACATAATATTTTAAGGAAGTACTCTTCTTTCCTTCCTCTTTGCAACGATTAATATTTCAGCATACATCGATGTAGCTCACTTATTTTAGTAAAGAAGAGATCGCAGCTCAGAGATGGTTATAGATCATTCATCTGGTTCATCGAATGCTCTCAGTATGCGCCACCAGTGGAATAATACTCAGCGAAATAGAGCTGTTCCGCATAAAATGTTGTATGCCAATTAGCTCAGTACTGCAAATTTTTGTGTTCTCATCCGAGAACATACATATAGTGATGCACGTCAAACAAGTCTTTACAACAGAGATTGCAGCTCTCATTCAAGCTTCCAGATAAAGTTTTGGTAGTGAAAATACATGATTGTTTTATATTGGTTACAAGATTTATTATAAAATTATCAAACCCTTAACAAGTATATGGGTCACAAAAATATATATAGTTTTCGAAATAATTTAACAATTATTGTTGGGCATATATAATAGTCTATATAGCTCTGGGCAGTGCACTTGCCTCTTGCCACAATGTTGCTCATATTACGCGGCGGCATTAATGGTCTGCTCTGAAATGGGATACACTTGCTGTTGCTTTGGTGTAGAGCGTTTTATATGACTGGCTGAAAAGAAAGAAAGCCTCAGTATAAAGCAACAAATTGAATGCGAAGTGGAAAGTGAAAGGACTTAAGTGCGTTTCATTGCGCTTACACAAGCGCGATATGCCCTAAGCAGCTCTTTTCATCAAAAAACTAAAGGCAATAGATCATAAATGAAACACGACCAGATGCCAGGGCACAGTATGGGGCACTTTCACTGCTGCTGCTGCTGCTGTTGCTGCTCGAATCGAAACTTATAAGAAGCCATTAACAATTGTCCGAAAAAATGTTTAAATGTTTGGCTCGATGGAGTTGACAAAAGGCTAATAAGCCAATAACATCAACACGTGCCACAAGTCATAAATTGGACTTAATAAAAGGCTAGGTTGCCAGCTGTCAATCAGCTAGGTGCCGCCGAATGTGGCACACAACAATCGACAGACAAAAACAATGAAATTCAAATTTGTTACACTGCCAGCAATTCGAATTTAGCTGCTATTGTTGCTGATGAATGGTCCAAACCATAGGCGTATAGCTTTAATAGATACTCTCTATATATTCAGGTGAATTCAGCCAATATTACTTTCTCTGCTTAAGGAGCAGCTTAAGCTAATCTAATGCAGGAAGTTTTTCAATCTTTTAATAAATGCACCTTATTCTTATCTTTATTTACAGAATACTTATGCTGTGCCTGTTTAGTGCTGCTCGGGCGCAATATCATCAATTTGGGGCACAGTTGCAGTCGCCTCATGGCTCGGACTGTGCCCTGCTGTTGGCCGGACCGGGTCGTTCCTCTGTCTACGACTACAATGTAAATTTGTTTCGCGGCACACTGTAAGTACAAATAGAAAATGTTCAAGTGGCATTCTGGGTTACGTTTGCGAGCAAATATTTGAACGTTGACACCAAACGGCAAAAAGCTTAACTGTCAGTCATAAATCTTGGGCTTGGGTGCTGCTACAGCAGGAGCAACATGCACGGCCTGTCGATACTCTATACACCTACGACAACGAACACGACAACGACAGTTGGCTTTGAGCTAATCATTAACAGCAGCTGCAGTAGTAGCAAGCAGCAGCGACAACAACGTGGCGGCGTGTTGAAACTGTTTGTCTTGCCAAATGGGCAACAGGGGCAACAGTTGCACGCCTGGGAGCGAGTCTTCAACTCTTGTCTAGGCCTGACGTACTTGCACCCGAATGGAGCAAACAACGCAGCGGGCAACCGCAGCTTAGTCAACTGGCACGCTGAGTGATTGGATCAGTCGTGGTATAGGACTAGCTGAGATCTGTCTGAGCAAACAATTATATTAGCAGTAGAGGACAAACTATATACCAGGGGGAATACATTTAACAACCTTATTGAAAGCTTTAAGAATTTACTCTGATCTTGAAGAACCCATAAATAGGACCAACAATTTGCATGGTGACGAGTTTGAAAGATACAAAGCCAGTATTAACTCGTTATCTACAATCACCATTCTTCACCAACTTTCCATTTCTCATCTAATCTGACATTTGCAGATATTCTCACTAATCATGTCGCCACCATTTTCATACCATATCCACACTCAAGTCACCTCTTCTTATAATTTTAATTACTACGCATCTGCTATTTATCATTTCCATCTTCAGTTAGAAAAAATTTAATTTCAAATAATCAATATTCTCACACAGAAAGAGTGCTTTATGAAAGCTTTAATTTATAAAATACATTTACCATTATAAACTCATTTTAATCAAACTCAATTTAATCAAAAATTGCATCCTATCATTTTCCGTGTTATGCACTGTCATAAACTCCGGTTTCTAATTTCTATATAAAATAAAATCAATGCTTATAAAATTATTCTGGTACAAAAACACATAAAAAAAATAAAATTAAATAAATAAATAAAAATAAAAATAAAAAGTAATAATAATAAAAAAAAAAAAAATGACATAAAAGAATCGCGATGACTAAAAAAAAAAGGAAAAAGAATAAATAAATAAAATAAAATAAATTAAAACAAATTAATTTAAAATACAATATTTTGTTGATTCAAAAATTGGCCTACACGAGCTTTAATGCTTTTAGAGACTAGCGCTTTTACGCTTTTGCACCTAAGGCCAAATGGATGGATAGGCAGGAATAACTGAACAAAGCTAGAACTACTATGCAGTATATTGTGATAAAGTACATTAGTATTATTTGAGGCTAGCTATGCCTTGTTGCTGACTTTTAGATTTTCATTTTTAATGCTTTTAAATTTATTACAAAATAACTAAAGTAACAAACGGATTATGCATTTATTACATACTTGCATGTATTTTACAGAAAATTGATGTATTTGTATGGTACATATATTACATGAGACATGCTAAAGTTTTTCATAGAGCCGTTGCAAAGAGTTTCAATAATTGAAAGGATTTTTAAGAAGATTTCAAGAGCGTCAAGCAGTCCCTTGTATTCCTCCTGCATTTGCCCGTATTATTGATGAGCCAATCTAAATGAAAGTAAAATAAACAGTTAGTAAGGATTATTGATTTTAAATTTTGTTCTTGCTCACTTTGATTTCTGGTGCATCGCTGTTTGGTCAACTCGCAGCTGTTGGCAAAGGTGCATCTGCTGGTTAGTCGACCGCGCTTCCAGGTGGCACAAACGGGCTTATAGATCCTAGGGCATCCCCTCGGGCATTTTGGTCGAATACTATTGGCACCGGAGAATGCACAGATGATGACGGCGAACAGCAAGAGAAGGGTCAGAGATTTCATGTTGAATATAGTAGCTTAAAGATTGAGATACTTCTACAATTTAAATCGATTCAGTTGGGGTTTATATACAACTCGACAGCACTTAATACAATGATTTTATCGAATACTGGATAAGACAATAATGCACATTTTAGACATTGATAAGAAATAATATTGAATGAAACAATTGCGAGCTGTGCCATTTCGGCTATTGTCTATCATATAGTAGCTTCATTTAATGCTATTGTTAATACACCAATTTGGATATTGTCAGAACTAAATGCTACACTTGCGGGCTTCTGTTGTGCACAGGCAAGTTATTGACCTCGACTTCGACTTCGACTGTCGGCTGTATGCGCAGACAGAGTCATGTGATGCGACCGCGTCTGCTTGACGGCACTTGACAGTCCGCCACAGATTTATTGGCAAAAACCGCACAACAGCTGCAGCAGGCCAGCAACAGAGATGAACACAAAACGAGCAACGACAGCTATACAAATAAATGACGTTGCAACACTTATGCCGCCAAAAGCACCTGTTTCGTGGCACAGCAGCAGCAGCTGCTGCTATTCTTCTATTGATGGCAAACGATTTCGAAATGTGACTTTGAAAAAAAGTGCCAAGAGACAATGCCTGAACTCTGACCATGCGCCACAAAAATTGCGGCACTGCCACAGATAGTTACCGTTTTAAATGTCGCACGATCGGGCCATAGTGAATTTATATAGGGGTCAGCAGAGAGTTGAGCTAATTTGAGGTTGCTTGGCACAAAACGTGACTTGGCGACTGCTATTCGGCTTTGCTTTGGCTATTGAACTTTGGCTGCGGCCGGCAAATATTCAGACCACAATTGCAGCCACAACAACCTACTTAAATGATAAATACAGGTTTTACTACCCGGGACACTTTCATTGCTGCTGCAGCTGATGCGGCTGCTGTTGCTGCTGTGAGGTTTCCTCCTACATTTCCTCGCCGCACGTCTGTCTGCGTAAGCGTGGTAGTGCCGGCAACTGTCTCTGCGCTCTGCGTTACCACAAGGTCTCAAAAATCTTACGCGTGCACAGATAACTGATATTCGGATGGTGTGCCTATCGTTTTACGACACGCTTTTGCAATTACTCACAACTCACAGCGCACAATTTACAATATTACGCATACGCCACGCCACGCAGGCTCGGGCAGCCGGGCAATACAGTTTCACTTTCAGCAGGAAGCATTCAGACAGTCGCGCACCTGCAGACGCGAATTCATTTCACAGTGCAACAAGAGGCACATTCATTGTGCCACAGTCACCCAATCAGGATAGCAAGTCCCAGTCCCAGTCCCAGTCCCAGCCTCAGCCTCAGCCTCAGCTTCAGCATAAGCAACGCAATGCAACGTCGATTCCAGTGCGTGCCGCATGCGAGCAACTTTCTAGTTGGCCCAAAACTTTACCTCGGACTGTCCGCTGGCTCAATCCAATGCGCACATTGAACTTTCCATCAGCAATAAAATTTTAAATTAACTGGCAGACCAGTTAAGTTCCAGCCGCTATTTCGCATTTGACAAATTTTTCACAAAAACAAAAATAAACTATGACAAAAAAAAAACAAAAAAAATCAATTCAAAATTTAAGCTATGTTTGGCTTGCACCCTAACTAAGCAAGATATATTCAAAGTTTGGCTTATAATAAATGCGCTAACAGGAGCGTAGATTATGTAAATAAATGTTAATTTATCGCAGTGTTAGAGTGCAGAATTAATGCATTTGAAAAAAAAAAAAAAAACAAATCATAAGAGGCTGTGATAGATGCTTAACGATTTAGTATATAACCCACTACATAGAAGGCCATAAGATATTGTATAAATTTATCCTAATTTTGATTGTTTATATTTATAAATATTAAAAAAAAATCAAATATTTTTCAATAAAAGAGTATTTAGCTAGTTTCAGTTAACTAAATGAGCTTGAGAGCGGAATAATCTTTTGTAGAACGAACATGATGGTGAATGGAGATATTTAAAAAAATATTTATTCGCCTGCATTTTTTTTGTTTCATTATCAATGACTGAAACTATGATCTGTTTTAGCGCAGATGATAAGATCTTAAATGGTTACCTTTGCTTGACATGTTTATAGCTAGACCTAACAGCTGGAAATAAATCATCAATCAAAGAGAAAACGATAAAAAATAAGACTATAGAGCAACGTAAAGGTGGCTTAACTGATAGATTAACTAAATAAACAAATAAAATATCAAACTTAGAGTATTTAGTGTAAATATATAAACAAAATTCTCTTTAGATTACGAATTTCAAGTTTAAAATATAACATTATATGGGTGACAAAAATATTATAAATTAACGAGAAGACCAAAATATATGAAATGCATACGAATTGATTAATATTTTCAAGCTGACAGAAATTTTTATCGAATTCCACTGTATATGCAAAAATATACTAGATACTAGAAAATATACTAGATTATCCATAGAACTGAAGACCAGAAGGTTCATCATAATTATCTGTCTGACTGAAACTTTGAATTGTTTTTATAAATATAAGTGTATATAAATAAAATAATATTAAAATGCGAATGAATAGAGATGCTCTGTGGGACTGTAACTGCTCCCATGCAACACGTTACATATCTTGGCTAAATATCATTAGACTCCTCAGCTGCAAATGTTGCACACGAAATATGGATGCAAGTTCGTGAAGAATGTCGTCCATTGCTTAAATGGATTTTGCATTGCGTGTCTGGCCAATGTCTTGGGTGCTATGGTGTAATGTTGCTCTTGTTGTTTTTTCTGTTGTTGTTTTTGTAATTATTTAATACTTACGCATTGTTAACATGTATCGTTGTCACCTGACACGCGTTTTACATGTCGCTCCATTTGAGGAAGTCGCTGTGCCCCTTTATTTCTGTTATTTTTGAGGGGAGCCTTTTGCGAGCAACTCGCGGGACGAGAAATTTGCGTGTTTTGGCATTTAATTAACAAACCGGCTACAAACGCAAAACGCAAAACGCTAACGCAAATGCAATGTTAAATGTTAAGTTAAGTTGTTACTGTTACTGTTACTGTTACAGTTAGAGTTTAGTTTATTTATGTATTTATGCCCCGAGATGCGGTATCTACTGCGGCTGCATTTTGTTTCCTGATCAGAGCAACCCACTCCGAATTCAGTTTTTGAGTTAGTCATATTCGGCGCCAATGGTCAGGCTAATGGCGCCGGGCTGCACAAATGTCTGATGATACCATCTGTTGGTATCGAGAACGACTGGAAAAGCAAACGATTGCTGGTCACATGGGCAATACTTTTAATGTAAACGGAACTTACTTATATCTCCCTGTTGCACGACCACATCAAAGCTCTTGCATTGGAAGTAGCACTCGGGCGGGGGCATCAGCCGCCAACGTTTGCTGCCTGCCAGCTGTGCCTGCCAGGATGGCAAGCGCACATTGTCAATCTGGCAGGAATTGAGGTGTCAGGAATCGGATTTTGAGTCATGCAACAATTTTAGTTCCTCTACTCACATGCATTTGGGCGCCCAGGCCAGCGGTTCCAATGAAGAACCAATCGACTGCATTGTTCTCTGAGCGCTCGGGCAGAAAATAGGGTCTGCCATAGTGTCGACGAAACTCTTCGGCTGTCTCTGCGTGGCAGTTGCTCCAGCCGAAGTACCATGGCGTCTCGTTCGCCTCCAAATTGACGCGTGTCTGCGTCATATCCAAAGCCTCGTAAATATCCCGAAATCCCGTCTTGTAGGGCAGGAACTGACAGTCACGAATGTGCTGCTTGCGCTTAGCCTTGCCATAGACATCCCGAAAGTACCAGTAGTCAAAGAGCTAATCGTAGTGTGTTTAAGCCAAGCGAAGATTCGTTTCGTTTCATTAGCCAACTCACCGTTGTAGCTGTCCAGTTCTGCATGGCATCTGTGACTATGACGGGTGCTCCGCTGTATGCGTATTCCGCCTCGAATTCAGCTGGCGTCAGATTGCTAAGGCGTGGCACACTTTCAATATTTGCACAAAAGTCACAGCGCTCGGGCGGACGCAACGCATAACGCAGTGGGCGTGGCAGTGTAAGAGCACAGCGCTGAAAATGTGTGATATTAAATATATAATATATATCTTATATATATATATTTTTTATTATTATAAATTTTATAATAAAGAATAAAATAAATAAAAAATAATAAAATAGAATAAAAAATAATTTGATATAGATTATATACAATATATTATATATTTTTCAATTGGAAATTGAAACTTAATAAAATATATTATATACATAATATGTATTATTATTATTTTATTATTATAATTTTTATATTAAAAAAAAGAAAAAAATTAAACATAAAAAGAAAGATAGAAAATAAAAAATAATTTGATATATTATATCTTCTTTTTTAATATACATAAATACAACATTAATAAAAAAAAAATGAAAATAAAAAAAAAAAAACTTTTTAGCACGTATTGTATATAATTCTATATTTTATATTACAACAAAAAAAAAAAAAAATTATAATAATAATAAATAAAACAAATAAAAACTGAAATAAAAAATTAAAGTTATACATTCTATACAATATATTATTATTTGTATATTATACACTTTATTATTATAAATTTTATATTTAAAACAAATGATATTTATTAAATTATAATTCCATCAATTTCGATTATCTGCCATCACCTTTCCCTGCAACTCCGTGTGGTAGTAATTCAAGAAATATATGGCCAACACACATATTAACACGATTTTGGTCAACTTGAGCAGCTTTTGGGTGCACGCAGATGCTGAGCAGTGCTGCTGCAACAGCTGCTGCATTGTGGCACTCAAGTCGGTGGTGCGATGCGTCCACAGTATGCGCCTCAACTGGCTGCGTGCTTGCTCCATGTTGTCTCGTCCAAGTCGCGTAGTCAACTGTGGCCGACATTTCCTTTCCTGTTTCCTGTTTGCCTAGCGACATCTTGCCTGATGCTGTTGCTCGACTCGCTCGCCTGTCAATAACTCGATTATCAGACCCAGTGCAGACAGTGCGGGCGTATGCGTGTGCGTGTGTGGTGGTGGTGGTGGTGGTGGTGGTGGCTGAGTGTTTTGTGTGCGTGGTTAGCATGTGATAGCGACAAATTGCCTGATATTGTCAATGGCATTCAATAATCGAATTGTGTGGCACTCGCTGCCTTTGTCATTGCAGAAACCCCTACAACACTGGCACGGGCACATGCATTACCTATGATGCCATCAATGCGGCCTATGTAGATGCACGCAAACGTATACGTAAGTAGATGGCCTGGGCGTTTAAATAATGCCCACACTCATATATACTTATATACTATGATACACTTTGCAGGTGTGGCCGAGCCCAAGTCCGATTGGAAGCCTGAGGAGCTGGCCACCGTGGGCGAGCTACTGCTCGACATATCCATACAGTTGGCTCGCACGTAAGTAAATGTTACGGCAATAAATGCTAAACGCATTTGAAAGTTGCGCCTGCCACGCCCACAGCCCCAATAAACGATTGCCAAATAACGCATGACATGGCACTTAAATCGTGCTCGTGCTGATGCTGATGCTGAGGCTGAGGCCCGTCCAGACCGCCTGCAGTCATTAATATGTATGAGCATAAAGCTGGAACTGAAATGAACTGAATCGGTGCTGCCTGCTGCCTGCTGCCTGCTCTCAAGGTTCTGCGTCTTTAGATGAATTTCAAATTTGAAAGTTTGGCACATGCAAATGCTAATTGCAATGCCAAATTTGCTGTCGTCGTCGCTGTCGGTGGCTTTGACTGATGGCCACTTGGCCACCTGTAGCTCCGTCGATGGGGCAACAACAATCGTCTTCAAACTGGCGCAACTGCATTTTTTTCAACCTGCTTCCAAAAATATGCTTTTTTTTTTTTGCTGCTAGTTATTTGCAGTGCTCGCTGCGCAAAATGTAAACAAACGCGAATTATGCAATGCGTCGTCGTCTGTTCGGGATGGCAGCCGCAGTGAGAGTGAGCAAGTGGCTTGCCCCCCTCGACAAGAAAACGAGCAGAAGTCAGCTGAGGATGCAACAAAGTATTACCAGTTTAACAGTTGGCCAACTGTCGCTTGTGGGTAATCGTGCTGCCGAGTCAGTTGGTCACAGCAACCGCAGTTCCATTCGCAGTTGCAGTTGGACTTTCTTTTTTGTCCAACTGCCGCCTGCACTCTGCACTCGGTGCATCTAATATGAATGCAAACTTTGCCTTGGAGGATCATCAGCTACAGCAGCAGCAACTGCAGCTTTAGTTGTAGTTGTATAATCCGATGATTATGCCGTCTCTGTTGAATATATATGAAGTCATTTTTATCGCAGTTTTAAGCAATCGATGATATAAGCTGAAGGATTAGAATGGAGATTTGATGCAAACATAAGTGAAGCAGAGCTATCTTAAATCTATTTATTTATATATGATTTTCAATTATTTTACGCTCTTCAATCTCGCAAAGGTGTGTTCAAAACTTCAGCTCCAGCTGCGCGCCTTTTTAAGCTCAAGTTCAAAGCTTCAAGTTTTGGCTATAATTAACATATTTTTAATTACCAATAACTGTTTTGCCTTTTGACTGAAGAAATTCCTATTGTTCAACAATAAATTACCTTACTATTACCATAGCAATTGACCGTCTATAGGCAGCAAATGCCATTATCTCCTCCACCCAGTTGGCTTGTAATGCTTTTTCGAAAGGTTTGAAAGGTTTTCTTTTAATAGCCTCACGTCTTTCTGGCCATTTCCTCAGTTGCTCTAATTTATAGACCTTCAGTCTGTTTAACTGCCAGCCCAATGGACTGTAAAGTTGTTTCTGCTTCTTTGCGCCACATCTGCCAGGGGCCACAACAATTGCTTTGGCTTACCTTTGGCGCCCTTCCCAGTGCCGTTTTTCTCACTTTCCCATGCACTTGAGGAAGTGTCGGTCGGCAATGTATATTGCAGCAGCAGCAGAGTTTTCCAGCACTTTGCGCTGCAATAGATACAAGATAAGCCACGTTCAGTTCACGGACCACAGGCCTCGCCGTCCGACTCAATAAAACGGCAACTGGCTTCAATATTTTTTCTTTTTTTCTGCCATTGATGGCGACGTCAAATCTGAAATCTCAAAATATCAACATCGGCGTCTGGCACTGTAAGCCGGGCAAAAGCGCGTTAATTGCATGACGCTTACGAGCCGGGCTAATTCGATCGTTTTGCAATTTTTTGACAAGATTGAAAAATCGCTGCTCAGAGGAGAACCAAACGGCAAGCCAAGCAGCTGGCGCGACAGGAAAACGCCAAGTTGGGCGACATCCGCAGCTGTTGGCAGCCAATACAGATATAGCTAGATATAATTTGTCAGCATTTAGCCATAGTTGGCAGGCAACTAATTTAAAGTGCTCTCTTGCAGCTATGGCCTGTCCTATGAGGAAATCGAGAAGGGTCTGCCCACCATAGATACCTCGAAGACACTGATTCGCGAGGTCTGCCCGCCGTTCTTTGCGGGCGTCGAGTGCCGACCGGGCAAGTATCGTCGCTTCGATGGACTCTGCAATAACATTGAGCATCCCACCTGGGGCGCTGCCAATGCGCCGTTCCAGCGCCTCATCGGTCCACTCTATGCGGACGGCATCAATGCGCCGCGCATTTCGGTAACCGGTCGCGATTTGCCCTACTCACGTGTGGTCTCGCGCACAATGCACCCAGACGATGGGTATCATGATCACGCAGGCACCGTTATGGTCATTGCCTGGGGCCAGTTCATGGATCACGACTTTACGCTGACTGGCACGCCTCTGGGTAGGTCGAGCAACTGTGCGCATTGCTGAGTAGTTGTATAGAATCCGATTCACTACGATTACAGATCCCATCAATCGCAACGACCCGGAGGAGTGCTGCAAGCGGCCGCTGCACAAGAAGCATCCATATTGCAATGAGATACGCATCCCGGACGACGATTACTTCTATCGGCTCTTTAATGTCAAGTGTATTGATTTCGTGCGAGGTTTCCCATCGCCGAGACCCGGCTGTCGCTTGGGTGAGTTTTATAAATTAGATTAATTGATGAATATCGTATGCTAATAGCTTTGATTTCAGGCTCTCGTCAGCAGTTTAATACCTTGACTGGCGTGATTGATGCCAACAACAGTCTATGGAGTTAAGGAATCGTTTGCTCGCAAGCTACGCACAGGCTACGGCGGCTTGATGCGCATGAATCCTGTTTTCCAGGAGTACGGCTTGAAGGACTTACTGCCACTGAAACTGGATATACCCGACGAGGGATGCACGCGACCCAACAAGAGCATGTACTGCTTCGAGGGCGGAGAGATCCGAGTCAATGAGCAGTTGGTGCTGACCTGCATGCACACCCTGATGGCGCGGGAGCACAATCGTCTGGCCACGGGCCTGGCCCGCATTAACCACCACTGGGATGACGAGACTCTGTTCCAGGAGGCGCGACGCATCAACATTGCCATCGTTCAGCATGTGACATACAACGAGTTCTTGCCCATTCTCCTGGGCAAGGAGGTGATGGAGAAGTTTGGTCTGGTATTGCAGAAGGATGGCTACTGGGATGGCTATGACCCGAATGTGAATCCAGGCATCATTGACTCCTTTGCTGGCGCTGCCTTCCGCTTTGGTCACTCTCTGCTGCCCACTGCCGTGGAGCGCTGGTCGAAGGCTCACAAATTCATTGCCTCGAAACGCTTGTCAGACCTGATTCGGCGTCCGTACGATTTGTATAGAGCCGGCGTGCTCGATGAGTACTTCATGGGTCTGATGAATCAAGTGGCACAAGCCATGGACGACTCGATTACCCAAGAGGTCACCAATCATCTGTTCAAGAAGGAGGGCGCACGCTTTGGCATGGACTTGGTCTCATTCAACATGCAGCGTGGACGTGAATTTGGCATACCCGGCTACATGGAGTTCCGCAAATTCTGCGGTCTGCCCACATCGAATACGTGGGATGAGATGTACGGCTCCATGCCGAACGAGACTGTACTACGCTATGGCAGTATATTCGAGTGAGTAATTGACTTTGTTGCTGGATTTTGCGCGTGAATCATTTTCCACGCCTATTTAGACATCCTGCTGATATTGATTTATGGTCGGGTGGCGTGTCGGAGAAGTCGCTGCCTGGTTCCATGCTGGGGCCCACCTTTGCTTGCATCATCGCCACCCAGATGAGCTACTTGCGTCGCGGTGATCGTTTCTGGTATGAGCTGCCCAATCAGCCATCGTCCTTCACGCCCGAGCAGTTGCAGGAAATACGCAAGGCCAAACTCTCGCGTCTGATTTGCGACAATACCGACTTGATTGATACCGTACAAATCTATCCCATGGTTCTGCCTGACCACGAAATGTGAGTTAATAACTGATAGTCTTAGCTAACTTAGCTCAACTTAACTTTTGCTTCATCCATAGCAATCCACGCGTGCCCTGCAAGAGCGGCATTATACCCTCCATTGATTTGAGCAAGTGGGCTGACTTTGGCAGCCATGGCCTGGATTCGTCTGTCTATGTAAGTTGATTTGATATAAAATAAATATATAAGTTAAGCGCACACACACTACGTGAGTAGCGATTATGTGCACTGAGTTATATTCCCACGTAGACAAATACACTTGGATTCCATGGAACGATATATTTAATATAACTTTGTATGATTTGGAATAATAGGTCTAAACTATGTCACATCCGAATATAAACTGAATAGAAATAGCTCCGTACGTTGTATTCTCCTCTCATGTCTGATAGTAGAATCCAGCCTACTACGTATCCTTAACTCCTTCCCGTTGAAAAATCTGCGTCCCGCAGATCAGGGTGCATTTGCTCAGATAGCGAGCATCTTGAAAATAGTCGTCAAGATTCCCTAATTGGATGCAATATTTATTGTGGCGGCGTCATGATTAACCTGTTGCGGAATTCGGAGACTGTCTTCTGAGGTAGGAAAAAAATGCTTTATGCACCGTCAGTCAGGTCGTCACTCTGACTGGTGTGTCGGACTGCGTGACTGCCTACCGACTAAAAAAAACCTCCTCTTCTAGGGTTCCAAATCCACCATCCAACCAGGATCTTCAAGGTGGAGACCCATCGTGTGCTCTAAATGAGCGTTGCTCTCTATGTGTACTTCCTCCGCCGCAGAACATTTTTGGCGAAGTCACAAACTCAGATAGGGAGAGCATTTCTTCAGATAGTGAGAGCCTCTTGAAAGTAAACCGTCATCGAGATTCCGGACTTCTGTCTTGTCCAATGTTTATAATGGCTACGTCTACGTATGTCCAAGAGCATGTATTCTTCTCCAATTTTGTCGAATTACTTGTCGATAGCCAAGGATCTTCTAATCAATGTGGGGCGTCACATTACGGTTTTCTTCCACCACGTCCTTACTAAATCTGTTCTTGTCTTTACTCTTTATTTGATTATTTCCAATAAACACCACATCTCCTTCCTTGTAGTCGACAGGTGTGGTCCTTGTCTAACAAACTAAATTTTGAACAGCCAGGTATCGTGTGATTCGATGTCAAGGCCTACTTCATTCAGAGCATAAAAAAAGAAATAATTCAATTAGTTTTAGCTTGATTATCATCTTAAGGCAGCTACTCGTCACATTTCTTCCTGTGGAGATAAAGATTAGTAAACGTTTTCACAGAGTTGTAATGTGTACAAAATTTTGAATATAAATTGTGATTTTAATAATTTTTATGATTTTGACCATTATTATTATTATTTCATTATTATTACTCTTATTAAATTATTATTTTTTTATAAAATTATTGTTCGACTTATTTAGTTATATGTTCGTTTCCGATTCTTCGGTAAACGATTTTATTTGTTTATATGGCTAGGGAAGCCCCCAGGTTCCTTTTTGGTACAAGACCTACTAAGGTGAGGGTTGTTCCACAGTCATCTGGGCAGACTCATTTGGGCAATTCTTTTTCTTTTGTTTATCTTTATATTATTTAGTTATATATTGCACAACTGAACCAAAACGACAACCAATGCCTAGGTTGGGAAGTCCTTATTTATCCTCTTTAGTTCTAGAAGAACCTACTAGGGTAAGGATGATTCCACGATCGAATGGGGCAGTCTAACGCAATTCGTTTTATATTGTTTATATTACATATTTTATGTTTCTTTTGGTTTATTTATTGCACGTCCTATCCAGACAACCGCCTCAATTTTGTTATATGACCACCCGCAATAAATTGCTGCGGTGGTTTTTATTATTTTATAATTAAACTTACGGCACCCATCATTCGACACAGTAGAAGACGCTTTTTTATTTTATAAATTGTTATAATGTTTGTCTGACGGTAAGGATTTGAACCTCGATACGTGCATACGCTCAAGGATCGCTTGACGTAATACAGAGGTATCACCATTTTACCTGCTAACTTCTTTTATGTTATTTTATAATATTTGTGACAACACTTGCCAACAAATTTCTTTTTGGTTATAGAATTGACTTACGGTAAGGATTTGAACCGAGATACGTGCATATGCTCAAGGAACGCTTGACATGATACAGAGGTACCACCATTTTACCTGCAATTATGTTATTATTTATCAGTTACGTTTTGTTATCGTGGCAAGGCTTTGAACCCCGATACCCTGCAAATCACAGAAGTACCACCGTTTAGCCAACAATTGTTCATCGCAAGAATGAACAATTTATTTGTTATGGTTTTTATTGAATTATCACTTATTTAGTTATTTTTGCGCCATATTTTACTTTTAATACTGTGAAGAATGTGGGTCCCTGCTCGGGCGCCAGTTAAGCGCACACACACTACGTGAGTAGCGATTATGTGCACTGAGTTATATTCCCACGTAGACAAATACACTTGGATTCCATGGAACGATATATTTAATATAACTTTGTATGATTTGGAATAATAGGTCTAAACTATGTCACATCCGAATATAAACTGAATAGAAATAGCTCCGTACGTTGTATTCTCCTCTCATGTCTGATAGTAGAATCCAGCCTACTACGTATCCTTAACTTATATATATATGAAGTAATGTTTTATTTATCTTGCTTTCAGAACTATATCAACGAAATACCCGAAACGCTGCTTAACTTTAGAAAGTAAAAAAAACATCATTTGAAACAATCCATTTCTATACACCATTTTGGACGTATCTCTATAACTTTGGCAAGAAGAAGAAACCCCACACATCTTCAGCATTCAGTTTTCAACTCTCTGCACTTCAACTACTCCTCATATCTCCCACTGCCGCTTAGTCTCTTTTACTAGTCTTCTCTCCCGCTGCAATGCAACTTTCACTCTGATGCGTTACATCCTAAAGCCAGTCAGTTGTAGGTTCACACTGCCATTTTCTATAGTGATTTCCAACATTTCCATGCATTATCCATATATTTTTTTGTATATATGTATTATTTTTAAAAATAGCAAAAGTACAGGGTAAGTGAAAAAGAAAGGAAGAAGGTCGTCGGAACACGCAAGACCTTGAGTAAAGTTAATCCATACGAATATTTCGTTTGTAAGTTTTGTATATGCAAAATCTAAGATTTAAATAAAATAAAAACAGAGTTAATATTTGTTCAAATTCTTGTAATTCTTGAATGCTGTTTAATACTATTACAATGTATATTTTCATATAGGTATATCATTAAGTAGGTGCTATAGGAACTTCTTCGGTTACGTGTTGTGCGGCAAAGCCATGTTGAGCTTTGCCGGAAACTCTAGGTAAGCATTGTAGTTAAAGCCATTATTAAATCGTATAGTAAGCGCCAGTTTCAGTGTCGTCGTTGTCGTCGTCATGGTAGTCATCAACCAAGATCGCATCGCATCGCATCGTATCGCATCGCATTGACCCAAAAACGTGTCTGAGTCACAGGCGATAAATAAACACACATACACACAGAAATATAAGTAAAAAGTTAATACAAGGCAGAGCCATCTTTGAGAGCTCTACTCGAGCGCATTCAGAAACGGCGCTATAGAGCCAATATCTTCGCAATCGGGAATCGCTTTGCCCTTAAACTTGAGACAGGACTCGGCACAGGTCTGGCCCTGGAAATAGTCTCCGAACATTTTCTTGCACTGAGCGCAATTGTTGAGGCAAATCTGTATGAAATCAATGCCACCCATAGGATCTATAAATCAAGAATATGAATCAAAATATGAATCAAATCTGAGTAGATCTCTCACGACTTACCAAATCGCTTGCCATAGTGCCCAATCGACGGCAACGCCTCTCCGTATTGCAGCAGGCAAAGAGCAGCCAACGCAATGCTAGCCAGCAGTAGGGTCTTGTTGCTGCACATGGCTGATAAAGGTCAAGTCTAAGTCAAGCAAATTGTTATATTGTATATATATAAGTCTATGCAGATAGATATACGATTCAAAATTGTTGTTGCTTATGGTAGAGTAGAGCGCTGCGACCGTTGCCCGCCAAGTGCGATGTTGAAATAATTAAACGCACGTTTGTCTCTTCTTATTTTATAGGCGACCCAAACACAGATGTGAGAGCTTGACAACGTCAAGAAGTCTGAACGGCAGCGACTACAACAACGCTTCAAGCCGGTCTCAGAGAGCTCGCCGAACGTCAGATATAGATAGAAGAAAAACTCAAACCCAATACGAATTCAATAAAATGCCATTTTGCTTGATGTTCGGTATGTAAATGATATGTGTATTAGAATACACATGATTTCTTACTAGAAGCTGTCAGGAACCAGCAGAACCTAATGAATGGGAGTCGCGTGGTGAACAGATTAAAAGGCATTTTAATAACAATGATTATAACGAGCAAAATATTTATGGCTTAGCATTCAAATATGTTAATTGGCAATTTAGAAAAAAAAAAAATTCTAATGAGATGATTAAGTGATTATGAAAGTGCGTTTTAAACTATTTACGAAATAAACTAAAATACAAAATATATCGAAATAAAATCTATTCAAAATTACTACTGTAAAAGTAAATAATATATGTATGTACCTACGTGAGTTGGCACAAAAATCCCCAGTCTCAAGAGCAAACAGTGAAAAAACTTCACCGACTTTGGAAAAGAAAGCTGAGAGAATCGCACGGAAAGTAACAGCAGGAAGTGTCAAGGAAACGGACAGAGCCCAACTGCAGCCGTTGTCGTGTGTTAAAAACTGTATTTAATGCAAATCGAATGCGGACAAGTTGTTGGCTGCCCAATCAGCGATCGGGCGATCAACCGATCGCTCATTAATTAATGACTGCAGCTTAAAGCTTACAACGTAGAACAGAGCTGAGAGAGCTGGCTAGTCCAGATGCCAGCGGGTGTTGGAGCTGGCGCCAATATAAAAAGTTACGCCCCAATAAAATGCGTGAAATTCTTTTGTTCCAACCGGACACGATGCCAGCGACTGGTTTAGCACGATAGCCAGCCAGCCAGCGGCTACACGCTGTCTGGCAGCCTGTCAACGGTAGCGTCACTTCCATTACCCTTCCTAAGGGTATTGCAGCTATGCCAAGAGCTGTGTAACGCATCAAATTACATACGGACGATCACTCAATGAATGCTTATGCTGTTTAGCACTTAATATCTAATACATTATATATATATATATAAGCTAGAAATCAATATAAAGTATTATTCCTATTATTTCAGCTAGAGTATCTAATTGTCAACTTCCCATATTTTGTTAAAACTTTGTTTTGTTTTCACTTTTTTATACAATTTGAGCACAAACAAAATCATATATTAACTTGTCAACTATGTAAATCGTGGGAAAATATCAAGTTATGCTAATTTTATGCAACTTGGATAGTTTTGTTATTATTATTATTATTTTCGAGCTAATTGCTAACACGCGCGCCGTACGTATGAGTAATGTGAATTGAGTGCTAAGTGCAGCGGCTACGTCACAGACGTTTTGTGGGCGTGCCACTTGAGCTGACAACAGCTTTTTGTTTTGGCTAATTGCTCTGGTGACGTACACACACAGCACACAGCACACAGCACACAGCAATAGGACTCGACACTTACCGGTAGTTGATCTTAAGATCTGGAAACGTTTTGTTGGCCTAAGCGCGTACGTGGGTGGGATCGTTGCCGTTAAACGATGATTCGGTGTTGGCGGCGAGTTTGTTTGCTGAAAACTGGTTCTACACCGACTGTTGCCGAAGTGCAGAGTTCTTATTGTATTTATATTGTTTGCCTGTTGTCAGGGAAGCTATGGACTTCTACTGGCAAATTAATCAATTTGTCTCCGCAACAAACATCTAATTGAATATATATAAAACTTACTTCCGCTGGCAGCAGTGGCAGCCACTTTCTTGAGTGGTTTTCTCAGCGGTGCTCGGGCATCCAGCCCGAGTCGCTTATCCAGTTTAATTGCGTTTCTTTCGTGACAACTGTAGAAGTCGCTACGGACTTAAAGCAGGAAATATAAGCGCAGCTTGTTCAACTTATAGGGTTTGCTTTTTCCTTGCAAATAAATCTTGCTGCTGAATAAATCATTAGTAAGAAATAGTAGACTAAATTATAATTGAATATTTAATTCTAAATATGTTTATTATATATTTAATTAAAAATTGATTGTTGAATTAATTGATTTTGTGTCGCTTGCCACTGGTAATTACAAATTTTAGTCAACGCCTGCTTTGATTTAACAGTGAACCGCTCCTTGCACTGCTTGCATTGTTCAATGTGTAATTTCTGCTGGACAGTTTTGTAAAAAAGAAATATTTGATGCTTGTTTGCGTTTTTGAAATATTTATTAATTCTGCGTAGATTATTTTTATTTTTATTTCTTTTAAGGCTTCTGAACACTGTTTCTACATGGCTAATTATTGAATATATCATTATTATTATTTAATATTCGCCACCATATTTGGAATATAATAAAAAAATGAGCTGTAAAATGGTGTAAAGCAGATTATAACATTTTTTTTTAAATTTATTATTATTTAAATTTATTTTTTTTTAGCTGCAATTAACTTTGCTTTATATTTGTAATGTTGTTTGGCCATACATTATAAATTTCCAACATGCAAATTCGAACTATTGAACTGCTTGTTTATTGACTGCCGTGCGCTGCTTGCATGAACATTTCATATTTCCAATGTGGCAGCACTGTTTTGCAAGCTTCCCGAAATTTCCGTTGGATGGCGCCACAGAACCCGCTGCAAAAGTTTTCTTAAATTATATGATTAGGTATTAATGACATTAGTTTTCTTAAATTGTATGATTAGGTATGAATAATATTATTTTGATAGCTATATTATATTCACATATAATGCCTATATGATATAATTCAAAGGAAAAAACTGAACTGCATTGATAATACTATATCTACATATATGACTGCAATAACAATAATATTAAACTTCAAAAACTTACTAATGAAAGACTCTCAAAAAGGATATATTTGGATACTTAAATCTTTCAAGAAGTATACGACATTAATAAGTTTGATTGCTGCTTATAACGGCATCAAATAACAGATAGAATAAGCCAAGTTTAGATGAAACAAACTACAACCCCAAACAGTCAATCAACGGCGCTTCAATACAAATCTCATTATTAAAGTGTTGGCCAAATTAAGTTTTTCCCGGGCGTACGTGTGTCGGCAAGTTGGATGATGCCGGATGCTGGTTGCCCTGTGGTTGATAGCCATTTGCTGTTGAAATTCCACAAAAGCCAAAAATTTTCTCCGCTGACCGGCATTTGAGAGTGTTTGCGCTTCTGTGTATATGTATGTATGTATGTATATGTGTGTGTAGTCTGTGTATGGGTGTGTGTGCAACCACATTGAAAGTATTGCCGCACAACAAACATCAGCGGCTACGAACTGCAGAAACTTTTATTAGTGGCTGGCTGCAGCTGCAGTCGCGGCTCAGCGGGTAAATCAGCAAAAGATTTTCTTCAATGCAGTGCAGTTTTATTGTATTTTCTCTTATTTTATATATTTCATTTCTTTTTCATTTTATTTTGCAACAGCAACTTTTATTTTAAGCCAAGACAAGGTTTTGCTGCGTTTATTTATGAGCTTTGCTCGCAATCGATGCGTTCATGTGCCCCAATACATTGCAACAGTTTTTCTTATCCCTCCTGATACGCTCGACGAAGGCTCCATATATCAGTCGAGTCGGTCACGTAAGCATTAAATTTTGAAACACACAATACGTTCATTGTACCAGAGATTTGAGCTTAAAGATATATTGGCAGCGGGCTGCGCGCGCCCAGAACATGACAATGGCACAATGAAGCCTATTTGTTGCCTGTTGGCTGCAAACTTTCACAATGCGAGCAAAACTTTTATTCAAATGCTCTCATAATCCCTGCACGCTGTAGCCAGTCACGCAGAAGGGACGGTCGGCAGAACGGACTAATGAGATACTTAAAAATAGTTTCAGTTGATAATAATAGACAGTTAGCTAGATGGACACCAGGATGACAACAAAAATAAAAGAACACTTTAAAAATAATTGATAACTATGAGCCCATTTCATGCCCAACTGGCTGAGCACTGGGAACTGAGCTCGACTCATCGTATCGTATGCGTAATTAAGCAGAGAATCCCCCACACTTTTGACCTTATCCTGGCCTGCGCAGCCGGGACATGTAAAAAACGTGTTAATCCACAAACTAATTTGACGTTGACGTGCGGGTTTTAGGGGTAGACGAGTTAATTGTTTTTCGTCTCACTTTACGCTGGCGCTATTGTGGGGCTTTAAAGCGAAGTCATTAGAGCGTTAACAATTTGTGCGCAGCCATTAAAGTCGAAGCCAGAGCTAAAGGTAGGTGGTAAAGGTAAATGTAAAGTTAATTGCGTGGCCAGCTAACAATAGGTTGCATCTTAAAATTGCTGCAATTCAGCTTAATGCATCATGCTCTGCTTTCAATTGGCGGCAACTTGCTTCAAGTTGCCATCACGGCGGGTGGTGACAAAAGGCTTTTGGCAACGGCGACATTCAGGACAACCACCCACAGCCCACAGCCAACAGCCCACAGTCCACAGCTCAGTGTCACTTCTGCCCGCCTCGCTCAATGTGCTCAAATGAAATCAGTGAAATGCTGGAAATTAAAAAATAACGAGATAATTAAAAGCTACCCCGCAGTTATTTGCGTGTGTGTCCTTTGCTCACGTAAAGCAGCTTAAGTAGCGACATTGTGGCCGCCCTTGCGGGATGTTGTTCTTAATGCTTTTCTTCTGCTTGTTGTTGCTGTTGATGTTGCTTTTGCTGTTGCTGTTGTTGTTGCTGTTACTGTTGTTGTCGCGTTGCCATGCTAGGCCATCCATGAACGGCTGAGTGTCTGCGCCTCGCCCGCGCTCTTACCCACACAGAGCTGATAATCATGTCAGTTTCTTATGTCGCATTTTCATTGCTATTCACAGCTCAAGTTCTGCTCGCTTCCCACTATTGTTTGGTAATTAATATTTGCACAAAGTCAACGACCCAATTGTCTAACTGAAGCACTTAATATTTATTAATGGATTTCAATAGAATCATAAAGGCGCACGAGTAAGCTCTTATTATGAAAATTATGTAAATCAGTTCAGTAATGGTTGTGAAATTAAACAACGGCAAATAATATACGACGGATATATTGTATACATACGATATATGGGATATATACGATGATTAGATTAGCTTTAAATTTATTATAATTTATTTATTTCTTATATCATTTTGTTTTCTGTTTTTTTTTTTTCAGTTAACATTTTTTATATTTTTTTATTTTCATATTTATATTTGGTTTTTATTAATTTTATTTCCAAATGCGTTAGTTTGATTAACTATTTCTTTGGCTAAGCTTTCTTTGTAGTTTTGCTGCACACACACACACACACACACATACTTGATTTAGCGAAAGATATACGATAAAGATTTATAAGAAATATATTTATAATAAAAAAAAATATATATATATAGTATATAGAATATATCCAATATTGTAGTTCTCTTAAATACACAAAAACATACTCATATATACTATATTATATATATAAACGATATATGGGATATAATATGTCACTTAGCTAAAGTTGTGCAATATATTAAATTAACAATATAAAATGCAATATTGTAGTTATCCCAATAAATACTCTCTCTACGACATATTTCTACACTGCTCTTAAACACATATGCAATTATGACTTAGCGAGCGATATGCGAAATACCTACTATGTATGTATATTAAGTATTTAATATACGATATTCCTTGGTCTGCTGCACGAATATGGACATACGATATATGTAGCTCTGCTGCAGATTGACTATTACATTCGCTCGTCATATGCACACAGAGACACTCACATAAAATGTAATAATTTAGCGAAGGATATGCTATATATATAGAGGAGGATATGCGATATGTATGGTTCAGCTGTTCACTATTCACTATTGTATTCGCTTATCCTATGCATCCTTACCCACCCCGCTCGCACAAGTCAATCTGATATTACCCACAAGAAAAATAGAATTAGTGAATATAGCGCAACTGGTATATACGATATTTGGGATATTCTATTCTATTATATTGTTTGACATCATAATTATGCTGTTTCAATTGTCCTCGCTGTCTTTGTGCTCGCACACACACACACACATACTCGCTCACTCTTTCACACACTTGCGCATATTTTAACATGAATGTTATTTAAATGAGCATAATGAACATCTATATAGACTGATTTGCATGGCTGGAGGCAAAATAAATTAAATTTTTAACATTGATGCGTATTTAATTGCTTGAATTATTTGAATGGTATTAATTGAATGTTTTTGTGCAGTCCATATGCATATTATTTGATACTATATTTAGATTTTTACATGTTATTCAAGAATTCAAAATAATAATTTAGCAGTTTTTGCATTTGTATAAAGGTTTATATTCTCGCATTGACGCCGTAGGGCAGTCAATTTGCTGATGTTTCTGATGCGAATCTAATTGAAATGTCAAATATTTTTAATAATTTGTTGATTAGTTGGTCAAATGAACCAAACAACAATTTCCGCATTGCTAGTAAACAAAATTGCTGAAGAAATCAGGCGTTTTCATTTTTTTTATTTTTAAATATTATTAAAGAGCTCACAGAGTTCAGTGATATCTGGCCGTTGCAATCAAACAACAACACGGAAATCAAACAAAATGCAAATTTCTGTCTCGTTTTCGATTTCTCCCACATCTCTTTGCATCATTAATTCACTCATCGAGCAATGCTTGTCAATTACGAGTAGTTGTTTTAATGACCACAAAAATTTACCAAGGCTTGACAATAAAAGGAGGGAAAAAATATACGCAAATGCTACACAATTAGCGCACATTCAGGAATTCACTAATTAAGTTTATAATATTCGCACACATGTAATTACAAGTAATTACTGTGTGAGCTTTTCGGGACAGCTATAACAATGATGAATGCAACAACTAATTAAGCTCCTGCTGAAAAAGTTTGTGGTTTGTCACACTTATCGATGATTGTCTCTGATTATCAGCAATTTGGTCTGTCCAAATCAACATTTAATTCAAGTTCTATTGTCGACAGCGAAACGGAGTTTGCAAATCAATATCATCTTGTTTTGCAACTCGACTTTGACAACTTCTGGCTGGTTGACCTACTCTGTGGATCAGAATCTGCTGAATCCATTCGTACTCTAGTCAGAGATAATTAATGTCGTAATTATGGTATCAATTATTCATGATTCCTATATTAATAGTATGAAGTTCGTCTAGACTCATAAATTATATAGTCAGCCCATTGGTTGAATCGTGGTGAATCGGAAAACATCGATTATAGATAAATAAATTTAGCATTTTGTTTTTCTGTTAGCCATGATGAGTGCTTTGCAATCATTTGTGACAGACTGTCATGCTTCTATTTATTTTCCATGATTTGTGCACTGCATTCACTACTTCATCAAAAAGAATGAATAAAATATCTAAATATTTTTGTTATTCTAACAACTTTTAAAGCTAAAGCGGTGATTACTCTATTTATGCTTTACAATATTAAAAATATTTTATTATTAGTTTAATGAGCTTACGGTAAAAATATTTTTAAAATTCATATTTAATTTTCTAATAAAAATACAAAACGAGTAAATGGAAAATTTGCTAATTATTACTGTTGCTTAACTACAATATATAAACTAATCTGAGGAAAATAATTTAATATGAATAATATAACTAAAGTATAAGATAAATACATATATAATATATTAAACATAATATAAAATAAAATATAACATTTACGCAGTATTAGCAAGAAGGAACAAAAATATTTAAAGCTAACAACGGATATTTTTTTAAAATAATTATCAAATGAATGTCAAGCGTAGTTTAATATAAAATTAAGCAAACTGTTTTTAAACAGCTAAATTAAAATAAAAAAAAAATCGCCACAAAAATGGATTGGATTAGATATCTAGAGATTTCTCTAGAAGAAAAATAATATGTCAAATCTCGAAATATACAAAAATACTGGCCGTTGCCAGTCAAAGCAGCTCGAAAACTGAAGGGAGTGCAGTTCTTCTAATTTATTTGGTAATAATAAAAATAATTAGAGCTAAAAGTCAAACAGCCAATAATTATAAAATAAAAATAAAGTATCCAAGTATTCATCCAATAAAATATATAAAAATAGATAAATATTCAATTATTGAATGTAGAGCCTAAATACATTTTTTAAGTAAACCCAAAAACCACTCTATAGATAGATAGATAAATAAAAGGTAGAGTCCAGCACTGTGGACCCTTTATTTACGCTTCACTTGCTGATGAGAATATGAACGATTTGATTGGGCAACACAATAGAGAAACATAATTGCAGTGGCACAATCGCTTCTATGTGACTAGATTACTGCAATATTTCTATGCTGAGTCGCATTTGCTATACACTAAAGTAATTGCAGATGCGGCAGTGACTCAGAGGAAAGGACAAGTTCTAGGCAAAAGTGGATGCCCATGATTATAGATTATAACAATTGTCGAGTCGTTGGCCGAATGCAATCACAGCTGGGAAGGGGCAACTTCAAAGAGAGCTGGGGCCTTACGATAAATAAACCGCTGCATAGCCACAGGCGTTGCCAGTGCAAATATAAAGAAGCTTAAAGCCCGTATATCAGTTATTCAAGTTGCGCTTAAAGAGGGCTGACAACAAACTGTTTATTGAATCTGGCACCATTTCGGCGCTGGAAATAACCAAGGCTCGCATTGGCCCAAAAATAGCCTTGAAGTTACTTCTTTTTTGTTACTTGCAGAGCCGATGAAACTTTTCTGGTGCTGGCGCGTTTTTTATTTGAGTTTTCACTTACCTTGCGCTTAAGTGTTCCATCGCCAGGACCATTTGCCATTTGTTTTGGCACAGCACACGCAACAGGGGCAGAGGGAAGCAGCCAGAGCAGCTAGAGCAGCCGGAGCAGCCGTGGCCTCCTGGCACCCAGATGCGAAAGTTTGCGCCAAAGGTAGCCTAGGCTGACAGACAGCTGGGCGTGCGGGCTACTTTTATGATTATTGCTTTCTGTCGCTGCCGCCTTGGAATGAAGGTATTTGTATCTATGCGGATGATTGTGTATCTTCTTACAGATGGTCTTAAGTGCGCCTTAATGTGGATTTTAAGCATTTCTGGGCATAAGCTTGAGATTTAAGGAGCCCAGTGTTGGCGTGCTGCCATTATACGGTGACAACCCCTCTTTACACATTCTCTCTCTCTCTCTCTCTCTCTCTCTCTCTCTCTCTCTCTCTCTCTCTCTCTCTCTCACACACACTCTCATTTGATGTCTCTTTGGAGTGGCAGCCTTCCGCTGTTACTGTCTGCCTCAGTGTCTGCCTTGAGCCGCACTTCACTTTGTCTAATTGTAAAATAAATAAATGAAATAAAAACGTGAAGTGGCGCGAGCTGCAGCACATGCTAGGGAAATGACAAATTGTGCACGAGCTGCAACGCCTGCCAGCCAACCGCACACATTTAATGCGTACCCCGCACACACACACACACACAAACATGAGCGAGCATACAATTTTTAAATTGAAGTGCAGCGCCAAAAGAAACAACTGTCAAAAATAATAAATCAACATGCTGAATACATTGAAAAATGCAAGGTGTTGCCTGCTACTTGGCAGCTCTCTTCATCCCAAAAAAAAAAAAAAAAAAAAAAAAGAGTTGAACAGAAAGCTTTCAATTTCTAGAGCAAAGCACTAAGCAGGCAGCCGACAAGGCGATCCCGACACTTGGCTGACTAGCTGACTAGCTGAGTAGAGGACTGCCAGACAGCCTGAGAGCCAGACTTCCAGGCTGACAACCTGACTGACAACGCTCCCTTATAAAACTCGCACAGCAACAACAATCAAAAGCAACCCCTGCAGGGCTTTACAGCTTTCATCGCTTGAGCTCTCCCCCTCTCACTCTCCCCCTCTTCTTTCAATCTGTGGCCAGCATCATCTTCACAAGAGTCGACGAAGTTGTTTAAGTACTTTGCGGGCAAAATGGCTTGCCGCCGCAATTTAGATAAATTTTAATTTTAATAAAGTGTTTGCGCTGCACTCCCGGCACACTCCAGCTGATACTCATAGAATTATGAATTAATTATATCAGTCTGATGCTGGCTTTGGCTTGTTTGGTATGGTTCTGGTGGTTTTCGGCTTCCTATTTTTTTTTACCTTGCTGCAGCTGTCAACGCATCTCTCGCATGCCCTTGGCCTGCACAGTCGACGCGGCGGTGTTATATAGTAAAGCGATCGCGTTTTTATAATCGCTTTGTTCTTCATGCCACAGTTTAGAGCATCCCGAACGATCTTGTTGCAAACGTTGGCTGGAAATCCGATTCGAGCGCTGAAATAGTTGACCAACTGGCAAAACGAGGTTCCGCTTCCGATTTCATCGAGCACACTCAACACCAGGTCGACTGAAGTGTTAATGGTAGCATCGTGATAGATGAGCGCCATGAAAACTTTGAGATTTTTACTTTTTTTAATATTTCAACCAGAGTTACTTGGGTAAATAAATAAATAATATGAAATGAGGCCTACTACACGTATACATACATTGATTGTCATCATGGCAAGGGTCTAGTGATTCGCCTTGATTTTATTTATCACACAACAAATTAATGAGGTTTAGAAATGCTTGGCCAAATAGCCGACGATTTAGTAGCTACTTTAATGGTGGCAGCCAGCGCTGCCTGCCTGTTCCGCTGACTGGAGAACAATGCCAAAAGTTCAAGCCCGGCCAAAAGTTGTTGGCGCACAATTTGAATGAAGCGCGCAAATTGAATAAAAGGCCAACGCCACAGCTCAAGCTGAAAAAATGCTGGCCGTGATAAAATCATCAGTTTGCCAGCTTTTTCAGAAATGTTTTCCTTTTTGTTTTCCCTTTTGCCTCTGGTTCGTGTCTTCCTTTTTAGATTTTTCTCATTTCATTTTCTTTTCTTTTTTATTTTTTATTTTACATTTTACGCTTTGTGATCAACTGTGTGGGAGGAGTTGGAGTTCCAGCTCGGAGTTTGGGACGGGATGAACATAAATTTTTATTGCACAAGCGAATTCAATAAAGTGGGCGGTGAATGTACCAATGTATTCGCTTGAAGCAATCGGCCAATTCTTAATTTAATTAGATTTTCATTGCGACGGAGACAAGAGCTGAGATGGCAAATAAAAGGAAATAGGTAAATAGACAACAAACATAATCAAGTTGCAGCTGCAAATTGGGATTTGTACTGGGAAGATTTCATTACATCAGCTTTAATCGAGTTGATTGAATGAATGCGCTGCTATTATTGAGATTTAATTAAAAATGATTTACTCATTGCGCGGACTTCCAGTTCCCATCAATTTATTATCGATGTGATACAAAAGCGACAAACCTCTTTGTCCATCTAACTGCAATATATTCACTACAATTTATGCAAATGATGGCAAAAAATATGATTCCTCGACAAAGGCGGCCAAATGGGCGTGACCGAATCGGATAGGGCATTATATAAAATGTGAATCCATTGACCAAAACTGCGTATTACGCAAACCTAATGCGGCCAGATAGCCACAGCTAAGTGTGGTTGTGTGTGTGTGTGTGTGTGTGTGTGTGTGTGTGTGGGAGAGAGAGGCAATATTTATGTCTTTATATATGCATGCAGATATCTGAATGAATTGAATTTAATTTTATGCATTTGCAGTATGAACGCATAAATTATGATAAAATGCATAAAATATGCATGCATAGGCCAGGGGAAGTGGCAGCAGCAGTAGTGGGGGCGGTAGAGGAAGTAGGAGTAACTAAACTAACAGATCCGAGTAAATTATGTTGATGGCCCGGAAGTGTGGGTGCGCATATGGGTCTCCCATTGAGCTGAAATAATCGACATTAATATTCAGGCTCCATGCTCTAGTTTGGGTGTTATGCAAAAACAATGTCAAAGCTCAGCTGCCACAGATGTTCACTAAATTAGTTCAGCCCACACACACACACACACAGACACATAAATTTATTGCGAAGCGGAAAAAAAGGGGCAAAGTTCAGACAAATGTTTGCACGGGCTCCAAGGACCACCTGTTCGCAGTTGTCATATGTAGAATGAAACTGGACATGAGCTAATCCAGCTGAGCGCCAATTTGGCGTACATGTCGTCTGGTATTTTTTTTTTTTTTTTTGCCTTCCACTTTAGCTATTCGCTTTTGCACTCATTTGGAACACGAGTTGCCTAGTTACCTATCCAGCTGAAATTGTGAACGAGTGTGTGCGCAATTAGCAGATAGCCTTCTGTGTGCTTGTGTGTCATCAAAGCCAACGCCAAAGCCAAAGCCAAAGCCAAAGCCAAAGCACTGGCCGTATGTTTGGCCTCCATTAATATGCCGACAGTAGACGAAACGAGCCATTGGAAGCTGCTCACAGTCACTTTATGAAGAATTCGCAAAAAAATAGATAGAAAATTCGGTTTAATTCTGCATTCCAAGCTGTTTGAAAACACTTTATGGGGTGAATAATAGAAGCCAATTCATCGATCGATCTATTGCCATTTGGCAAAACGAAATGAATTACGGGGCAAGGATACCCTTCGTTATGCATTCAATGCATAGCTTCGATATTTTGAATATGTATATTCATGACGCATGGTCTGACAATGCTGGTTTGTACTATCCTTAATATAGTATAAAAATAAAACAAAAATCTTGTGATTTTTATGCCCAAATGTCCTGCATAATTTGTTCAGGCGAACTGAAATCCGCCCACACACACACACACACACAACACGTCATCACAGCCATGAGCTTGAATGGCTTATGAGCTGATTTGTAGATGTATATACATTGATATACATATGTATTGTATATTCAGGTGGACTTCGATATTGAACCCTCAACAATAAGTTGATAAAATGCCTTTAATTTTTCCTTTGTGTGTTCCTTCTGCCTGCTACAAAATCAATTTACAACGGAAGCTTGCTTGCATAACCCTTGAGACACGTAATCCTGTTTATATGTTTGTACGGCTATGCCAGCACGAGTCTATCCCACACGTTCAGTCCATGTACATACACGTATGCGTGTGCCAGACTCTGTGTGTGTGTTTGCGTGTGTTTGCGTGTATGCTTCCCTTGGCATTTTGCAAAATAGTATCACAGGATGAGTCTGAATGTCTAAGGACAATGTCGGCATATCCCACGCCTCAACGATGTTGTTGTGGACTAGTTGCAGTTTTCGCATATCGATCACATTGTCTTTCGGGACGGCACGTGACCCAATGCCACTAGCATGCTCACTCTGCATAAAGATATATATATATTATATATATATATATATATATATACATATATGTATGTATAGGTGTCTGTTTGTGAATGATTCGATTGCATTTTATAATTGCTTTATAGCTGTCAGTATTTATTTGGCCTGGATTGCTTATCTGTTTCTGGCAAAACTTTAATAAATATTCAGCACAGGCATTGAGTGTTTATCATCTGCCTGCTTTTTAATTGCATTATTTGTTATTTTTCAGTTTTCCAAGTTTTCTAAGCATATACCTATCAAATTCACAAATTTGATTAGTGAGATAAGTTTGTGTTGCTTCATTGAAAACTTTGTCTTTTCTTATTCGAAGTAGCAGGAATGTTGCAGTTTCGCATTTTAAATGCAAATTTTCAATGAAATATGCTTCAATTCAGAATACAATAGTTCTTTCATGAAGTGTTATTTGACATCAATGAAAATTCGAAGCATATCGCAATATGCATAAAAGTAAACAATTTTAGCAATATTTGCTTTTCAAGAGCTGTCGTAACGTACATACATGTATGAATTCCTGTCAATTCTTCGAGTTGTGAAAATGATTTGGGAAGTGGCCTCACTTTGATACATCTCAGACTCCTTTCTATTTACTCTTGTTTTATTTGTTTTTTTTATTTAGAGGGCAGAAAGTGTCTCTCGTATCGCCTCTTCACTCATACATCATTCGTAGTTTCGATCCCCGACTGAAGATTAGGCTGATGTTTTTTTATAGCTCGCTTATTGCAGCCAAACATTTTTTGTGAATGTTTTGATGAGTATGCGGGGGTTGTTTCACTTTAAAAGAGTATAACGCGAATAGCTTAACTCGAAACACTCAGACAAAGACAGCAACAAGCTAATGTTGTACCTTATATTATCCATTTCCTTTGGTGCCTTTTCTTTTATCGTTTTCAAGTTCAGACATATAAGAATCTGTATTTAATGAATATATTAATCAATCCCAATTCTCGTAGTATTTACTTATCTTTTATTTTCAATTCATTTCGAAATTATGAAAACAATTAGCACGGAAGTTTGACTATTTTTCACGTAAGGATTCACGGCAAAGCTGAATTCTACAGATTTAAATTATAGCTAAAGTGGCTTGATAGCAATGAAATTGTAATTATCATCGGCTTCACATTATGAAACATAATGACATTTAATACACGATGTGCACTTAGCTGCTTACTGCGTATTATTTTGACAAAAGAGAAAATCATAGCAGCAGCTGATAGCCTTTTATATAACCAATCATTATTATCCACAAAAAGCTCAAATAGTAATGCATTCATAATGCAAATTCTTCATCGGACTGACTGGCATTTGGATAGTTGGACAGATGAATAGCTGGACAGCTGGCTGAGTAAATTAGATTAAAGACATCGAAAGCCACTCAAAGTCCACTTGACTGCACTACACGAGCCATGCCCTGCCAGCCACTTAAACTTTTCCAAAGTTTGTGCGCAACAACTCATTGTTAAGCGGACTGGATTGCCCTTCAGCTGATGCACCTTTTGTGCTGCCAGCAGTGCAGGGCAGTCAAAGTTGCATTCGCCAGGGCTTAGCAACATTGCACAAATTCAATTGATTTGCCTTTGAAGTGCAACGAGCTTAAGCACTGCACAAATACAACTAATGCAATGCATGCCCCGAGAACTTGGCTAAGTGATTTTGCAAAGTTCTTCTTTAATGAAACTGAATGAAAGTGCGCATCTCTCCCTGTCTCGCTCTTCCTCTCCCTCACTCCCTCTCTCTGTCTATCTATCTATATATTTCGCTTTCCATTTCTCTC
Source organism: Drosophila koepferae (assembly GCA_030914345.1). Classification (NCBI taxonomy): domain Eukaryota; kingdom Metazoa; phylum Arthropoda; class Insecta; order Diptera; family Drosophilidae; genus Drosophila; species Drosophila koepferae. Next base: position 5,059,206 of record JAUESR010000206.1, on the reverse strand, counting down.
TTTCGCTCTATATATAAATGTAATTAAACAGATTGATTTTTCGGATTTGGCCAAAAGTATTTGGTATTCGTACTTTTGTGCTTGCCATGCACTTATATCCGATTTTTTGGACTGTTTGACTGTTTGCTTAGTTCTTTGGATTTAAAATGGCTTACCAAACATTTGGTAAGCCGAGCTGCAAGCCAAACAGCCCGCCAAACAGTTTCCGCTTCACAAGAAGCTGCCGGGGGAGGGCCATAATTTATGCGGCTCTGTTTTTCAACAATTTTATTGGCATTTTCAGTTTGCGTAACAAGTTCGGCTAATTTATTACAATGGACGCCTCGTAAATTGCGAGCTCGCGTCCGTGTCCATGTCCGCGCAATGTGCCCGTTCCCGTTTCCGTGCCCCGACTGACATTCGCTGAGCAATGAGGATGTTAATGCCCAAAATTTATACGCATCGTCCGCGCAATATGGCAAGCAACTCACGCTCCTCAATTTCATTTATATAGCGCATTTCTGGGCCTTTGACTGAACGAGCGCGTCTTTCGAATGTGCGCACACTGCATAATCCCGGATAATTAGCTTCAATTGTCGCTGTCATAAAGCGCATCCTTGCGGCCCACTTAAGCGCACCATTAACAAATAAGGCGACATGTCAACCTTGGCAGGTGGCAGCAGCAGCGGCTTATTGCCAAATTAATTAGCTGTCAATTATGTGAAAAGTTCCATTTGAACATCGGCCCGCAAGTTTAATTAAGTTTCCGCTTAACTCTGAACCACTTTTGTTTCTATTGAGCTATGCGTGTTTGTTGCTTTTGCTTTTACTGGTGTGTGTGTGTGTGTGTGTGTGTGTGTGAGGAGTCCAAGTTAGAATTCCTTAGCTGTCACATCCAACTAACCACAATACAAATTGCACGCAATGGGCAAGTCCTTTGCACCTGCTGTGTTTGACAACTATGCGACAGAACTAAAGCGTCTTAATTGCCTTTAAATGAACTTGTCCGCAATGTTTTCATAAATTAATAATATAATCGACGAAAAGGAAAATAAGCTTGAAGGAGAAAAAACTTAATACAGAGAGTATAAATGCCAAGTTAATTTAATTTTTGTTAAACTTTTCTTTTAATTAAACTTTATTTATAGTTTGCATTTTAAAACGTTTTTCTTCATATTGCTATTGCTATGTAGCGACTTGCAAAAGAGAATTGGTTGATGAGATGTAAAACTCAATTTCTGTCTTCGTGTAGTCAAGGAGTGGTTCTTTATGAATATAGACATGAAGCAATTCGCTAAGTATGATTAAAATGTCTTTTTGAGTCTTTGACGTTGTTTTCTGCGGAAGAGTCAGTGACAAGTTTCTTAGACTGATAGTAGAATTTACGTTGATGCTAATTGATAATTTCTATGATGTATTCGACCTAGTACTAGTAATACAATTACTCTGAAATTGTTTACGAATTCAGTTTAAGCATCGTTGGAACGTCTAACGAAAATGATCAGAGTGGTAGTTCGCTTGGATCAAGCCCCATGGAATTAAAGATAAACATTTATGATAAAGTATTAATTAAGAATTAGCATAGAATTCAGGTGAGATGTCCATGATTGGGGATACCAATGCTTACATATGAGCGGGTATACATTGTTACTGTTAATTAGTTTACCTCGTCAAAAGTAGCAAGAATAATTCTTTATAAAGGCTTTAAAGACTTTGTTCCCGTTATACATCACTTATTTTAAAACCACATCCGACTTTGAAAAATTGCCTAAAATTCGTACATATATATGTCGGAGATTGGTCATTTTCCATATTTTCCGTCACTACTAGCAACGCTATACTACGAATTCCCTCGTAGTAGCTCTCTCCAAGTTTTTCGACAAGATCTTCTAGTCATCACATAGACCTGCAAACTCGGTCTCTGTCTCAGCAGCAGCTGCACGCAGCTACCAACTCGTCTTACTCCCGTACACGTGAGTTAATATATATATATATTCGCCGCAGCTGCTGATAATTGCCCATAGTTTAAGCTCATTTAAATTCATCTTCTTCTTCTAATGCCATTCTAATTCACTCTTAGTGCTCTCATGCATATACATATGTAAGTTAATATAACACACTTACATATGTCACGTGAAATTCGGCTGAAATTCTTTTTGCTTGTCGCTTGTAACTTTGAATCTGTGTTTGGCTGATCCAAAATTGTTGTCAAGTGCGCAACAACTTTTGTTGTAATTTTCGCTTTTAATTAAATTACCCGCTTACACAGCTGGATTAATATTCCGTCATTTTATTTATTTGCCTTAATAAAAGCTCGGCAGCTTCCAAATGCATGGCTTCACTCACAACATAATCCAAAAAGAGTTCATTCAGTATAACAACTGAGTCAATGGTAATTGAGTCAGTGAGTTTGATTTCAAGTGGACTTTAGGCTTCATAACCTTTGGCTTCAATTAAATGAGTGAGAATAAATATCGCCAGAATATGGAAGGTAGAATTTGACAAAGCATAAAGGCTTCGTGTTACTCAGATTTTTGCATGAACTTCGTAATACTACTTAGTATTTGCTCGACTTACGCAGTGAAAATATGGAACGACAAATTCTGTGCGCTGCGAGAGTTTACTATCTAATCCCAAGATAAATTGGTTGAGTTCAACAGCAAACTCCTTGTGGTCTGTTCAAAGGAGTTTTGTATGTATATAGGTAGGTTCTTTTAATTTGAAATAAACTCAACTGTTCGGTTTGACGTTGTAATTAAGAATGTCTTTATTCACCTAAGCGGCGTTTTTATGCATAGCTTAAACCATATAATGTTTATAATATATATCATGTAATCTAAGTGGTATTCAATATTCAACTTCAAACGCAAATAAAACATAAACTATTTGTTAAAATAAAAAAGTGTAAGTGGTAAGTTTTAGATTGAAATATTACCTTTTCAGAGAGGTATACATTAAGGTATTATATTTAACATGACTAATAGAAATTATACATAAACAAGAAAAAACCAAAATTTGGCGTTACATTAATATTCGGTTTTTTAGCAACTTTGTAAAACAAAGCACCACGGAAACTCTGAAAAGCCACAAATGGCACATTTAATGGTTTTTATCGAAAAAGCAATATACCTCACATTATCTAACAAAAAAAAATTAGCGCAAAATTGAATTCCTTAGCTGAAATACACAATAGGCCAAAAAGGACCAATTTCATCATCATGTATGTAAATATTTATGTATATGTCGCCCCTGCTGAGTCTCGAGTTTGTTGAACGTCCAGCGTTGCGTCCTGTTAAGCTGCTGATTGGGCTCGGACAAGATCATTGTGTCATATTGCAAGTTTTTTTATATATTGAAATATGTACATGTTTGTGTTTTGAGTCTTGCCGGTTTTGTGGTTGGGGTGACCGATAGGGTAACTCGACCGCTCAAACGAAATGAAGAGATCTTCCACATGCCATGCGCTAGTTTTTCGTTCCTTTTCTTTCTCTCTATGCTTTCTCCCTTTATGTACGGACAAGCAGGTAGCGCACAAAAATTGACATTTTTCGCGACGATCCCGTTACTTTCCTTCGGAGTGAAGAGTATTCCGAACTCCTGAGTGGGTTTGCCATGCTCATGCAAAATGTTTGCGTTTTCATGATTATTTGTGGGAAGGGTATCAAAGCATTGATGCGCAGAAAAAATATGACTTACAGTCCCTTCCAATACGCATTCGTGTGCCTGTGTGCGCAAAAAACTCATTTACCCGCACTCCCACTCCCTCGATTCGTTTTTGCTCGTTTGAATATTATGTCTCCGAGTCCTATACGAGCGCACTTATTCACTCAAAACGATTTCGGCTTAGCTTTATGCCGCTCAACGCATTTCGAGCATTATTAATTCGAACGGTTTTTTTTTTTTTTGCATTCATGCAACTCCCTCTATCATGTATGTATGTACATATTTATATACATGCTCTCGTTCTGCCGCTGGTTGCAGAACTTTATGGATAAACTTGAAATAAAAACATTTTAAAAGCCATATTTAAACGGGTCACCAGATGAATTGTGTATACTGATTGGCTAACAAATGATCTGTTTACACTTTATATATCAGTTATGCGATGTATACTTCGATGTATGCATATAAATCAGTAGAGCCAAACTTCTGTCGTGCTTTAAATGTTGTATGTTAGAGTGAGATAATCATATTAGTGGTATCGCATATATGTCCTGATGCAGTCAAAACAAATGAATTTTATTGACTGCGGCGTGAGTACTTAGACTTGATATTGATAGTTTAGTGTAACTAGAATTCATAGCAATTGAAATCAATTATGATATACTTTTGTTGTTGTTGCGGAATAATGCTCTCATGTTTGATAGCGCTATAAATATTAGAATGTTGTATAAATGGAATTGCATAAATAATGGCAACGAGCTCGACTTCCTTTGCCCAACAACTTCCGCTGTAAAGCAAAAGTAAAAAAAAAATAAAAAAAAAGCTAAAAGCGCATTTCCGTTAGCTGCTTGTTGCTGGCAGCGTATCAGTTGACAATTGGCCATAAGAAATGCTGTGCACTCTCGGCTAACGAGCGTACAATGCACATATGTGTCTGAGTGTGCGTTGTTGTTGCTGACGGGGACTCAAATGCACAAAGTGACATTTGCCGAGTCCATGCTGCAGCTGCTGCGATGCCATCAAAAATGTATGAATTTGTTGATTTGACGGAAGTAAATATTTGGCTAACGGATGTGCACTCCACTTGTGTCGAGCCATCGTCGTAAACGCTGTCGAGTTGCTGCCGGGCGAAGCGCTCCATAAAAATTTGATTAGTTCGCCAAGAGCAATTCGAAGATGCCATTTCAAATTCAAATTTCGAATTCGTATTTTATCAGAGAATTAAGCCCAGAGGCCTTGGCCAACAACTCAATGTGCCCAGCCTAAATTTGCAATTATGCTTAGCTGCAATTTATTATATATACATACAAATGTGTTTGTGTGTGAGTGTGTGCACATAAATGCTATCAGCGTCAAAATGTGTGCTTGATTCAATAATCTGGGTCTCCAGCCTGAGGGGTTGCGGGGTTGACTTTGGGGCAAACGCAATCTATGACGCGGTTGCAACGCGCTTGCAACGCGTGCTCAATCTCAAAAGTGGCATATTCAAATCGAGTAACATTTTGCGAATGTTGCAGTTGCATGCTCTGCCGTGATGTGTGCCTCTCTGCATGAGCATGTCTGTGTATGTGTGTGTGTGTGTGTGTGTGTGCATTAACGCACGCACAGACACCAAAAATGGCTGCCACTGTCGCTGTCTGTGTGTGCTCAACTAAGCATATCGACGTCAATAAATCATCCAATAATGCGCTGATGCTGCTGCTGCTGCTGTTGCTGCTGCACTGTGGAGCACAAATGGCGCGTTTTGCAGCAGCAGCAGCAGCAGTAGCCTTCTACCATTGCTGGTGGGCGTGGCACAGTGGGCAGCGGCACAAGTCTGCTGAGCTAGTTGGCATGTCTTTTACCATTTCCGGAATTACGTACGAGCTGCTGTTGTTGGCTGAGTGCTTTTTAACTTCGGCTGTGTGGCAATCGCTGTCAGAGTCGCAGCAGCAGATGGGACGGGACTGCGTCTTCGCCCCAGCCGTCATGGCTGTGTGCTGCACTTATGTTTGCAGATTGTCAGCATAAAATGCAAGAAGAGCATTTCACAGATTGAATTTTATTCTGTTGCGGTTATTTCGAGCCATTACGAGTGGCCTGTGTGTGAGTGCCTGTGTGTGTGCGTGTGTGGCTGCAAGGAGTGCATACATCAATTTACAAAATCACGCTTAGGACGCGTATACGCTCCGTCTGCTCAGCAAACTGGAAATGCTCTTCCTGTTAAGTAGCTGCCATTTGTTCTGGCGCCAATTTTGTTTTCTTAACCCACACCCACAGCCGATAGGCGACAGTTCCTACCTGGCAACACTATGCACCACTAAGTTAATTATATTCTGTTTGCTTATCAGCTGCAGCGCTCTGCCTTTGTAGATCCAATGTGCAGCAGCTTGTGGCACGTTGGCGGTACCTCGCCGCGTAATAGCTAATCAATTTTGCCGTTAAAGTGACATTTACAGCAAGTTATGGAGGCAGGGCTCTGCTCCTGTCATCGCCTCGCACCTGATATCGCCTGCTCTCCCCTCTCAGCACCTAAGCGCAGTCGTGTGAAAAATAGTTTCGTTATGGCATGCACGCACACATATTTGCAATCTTCCGTCGCTCACCGTCTACCAAATGACATTACTTAACGCTGCTCCATCAACATTAATGCGATTTTAATGCGCTGATTTGATTGAAGCCAATTGACAGTTTGCTCTTTGCGCTCGGCAAACAGGCGAGCGAGCTGCAGTCTTTACAAAGGAAATGCAGATTTTATATTCAAGTGGAAAATGGAAAATGCAAAATTGTAAATGTCCTGAAGTTTTTTCTTTACCGGAAATTCCAATTTCCCCTTCCCTGTCTTGGGACTGCCGTCCACAATTTTGTATCCGGCGCCAATTTTAGTTTTATAATATTATTTTTTTTATTTTAGCATTACATTGGCTAAACATTTGAATATTGAAATAAAAGAGGTTGGTATATATGATTTTTAGATTTATTTTGTAAACGAATTAATTTTTTTTTTTTTTATTCTTTAAATGGACATAGACAGTAGTTACGTGAGTATATGGATTATTTTGTCTTCTCATCTAATAAATATTATATAATATAAATAAAATATAATGTAATATAATATATATATTCGATTTCCGATTATCATAAATACATTTCTGACTGGACGATTCTATAAATAATATAATATAATATGTTGTATAATCTATTATTAAACAAAATTTAAAGTTCTCTCTAAATTTACTTTCATCGGTAAATATAAATTATATATGTATATGATTGCTTCAAAAGATATTTCAATTCAATTTTATTTTAAGTTTTGTTAATTAAGTCATAACTCTTATTTTCAATTTTTATTATAATTTGATCTGTATATCAAAATCGAGGAGTAATAATTTTTTATTTTCATCATATCAATTAATTTGAATTTTTTAAAATATATATATTTCTAAATATCTCCAGAAATAATAATTATTTTTTAATGTTTTTCATTACAAATTATAACCGTTATATCCCTGAATGTAATGTATGTATGTTAACAAAACTAATTTCAAAACATTAAGAATTCCCTTGGATATGTAATGATAGAGACTATTTAAAAAAAAAAATTATAGTAAAAATAATTAATAAATAAATAGATTATTATTTTTTTTTTTCCTTTTAAATATAAATTTTTTGAAAATATATTTCACGATATTTTAGATTCTGCCTATAACACATATCATTCACACATATTTTTCTGACTTAAACTCGTCTTTATATAATTTGATTTGTATATATAAATTGATGGGTAATATATATTTTCTATTAAATTAATTTTAATAATGAAAAATATAGATATTTTATTAATGTCTCCAATAATATTTTTTGTTTCTTAATGTTTTTTATACAAATTATAATCGTTACGGTCCCTGAATGTATTTCAAAATTTATTTAAATCATATAGATTTTCTTTGGATTTAATTAATTTATACAAAATTTATAGCGACTCTACTTCGATTCCACAATGGTGAATAGTTTTCATCAAAATGTAGGAAAATGTGTATAAATGTACATATATAATAGTTTCCATGTATACATATATACATATATACGTATATATTGTAAGTTTATACACATTATACCTCGTTAATTTTGTCTGGATTACAATTTTAGTTCAGCATTTGTCAAACCACATTGCTGCTAGTCTGCCTGCCTGGCATAAACGTAACTACCTTTGTAGTTTTGCAATTGATTAGTCGGATATGCAAAATATGCTTTGCGCACTCTACTGGTCAGAGTCGAAAGGCCATCGGCATAGCTGGCTGCATATCAAATTTGGGGTCAGTCAGGTTGGCAATCATCCGAGGACACATTTGCAAATTCTGTTGGCCCATCTCTAATTAACCTTTGCAACTGGCCGTTATGCTTCGTTGCCGATTCGACATGCACATACACATTTCACCAACACCCCCACACCCCCACACACACATACATATATACACTCACATGTACTGCGGGCAACTAAACCCCAAAAAGGTGAAGTAACCGCTTGTCCCAAAATTTGACAGCGTGACCGCTCAACGTTTAATTAGAGTAATTAAAGCTGGACAAGCGTTGCATTAATAAGCTGCAGCAAACCAAAAGTAACCTGACGACCGACCAACCTAGCAACCTAGCAACCTGGCAAGCTGGCAACCAGAAGACCTGGCAACCCGCTCTGATTGGGTCCTGCTGACCTGCAATGTGCCTGGACATTTATGCAAATGGAGACAGAGACAAGGCATATTTGAGCTGTTCCTGCTAAATGCTAAATCTCCAATTGAAGATTGCAGTGGCTGTAATTTATGCATGGCCAGCATGACGCCGCCTTTTGATTTAAGCATTGCAGCCTGGCTTTGTTTCGCCATTGTTAATAAGTATCATAATTATCATTTGAGATTTGCATTCCCAAATGCATTAGCAGAGGCGACTCAACTTTTTGGCATGCAAATCGGGCCGTGGTAATTATACATACATACATACATACACACATACATACATTCGATGCATATCATTAGCATGCATGGCCAATGAGTGCACTTTGAAGAGATGCGGAATAGAGAATGAGATAAAGCTAGGAGACGTTGTCGCAGCTGGCACTGCTGTTGGTGGTGCTGCATATTTTATAAGGCCAAAGGCAATTGGCTTTTTAAATATTGCGACTCGTTTTCAATTTCTCAGCAGCAATTCCATTTGCATTTTTGCCTTTGACATTATTGTGAGCTCCACTCTATTGACATGGGACTGCAGGGGAACTGTCCATCCGCTCCGGCAAAGCAAGTGGATGTGCCCTGCTGCCGTGCCGTGCTCAGTCCGGCTATGAATTTCCGCTTCCGGTACCATGCAACACGCTTTGCTCGACCACTCAAGTGTAAAAAGTGCCTTTCAAGTTATTTTCCTGTTTCTATTTTACCATCTTCGTTTTCTTTTGCTTCGATTCCAGCTGCTGCTGCTGCTGCTGCTGCTTCTGTCGCTGCCACTGGATCCGATTCTATATCTTTGTCTGTCACAGTTGCCTTTGTTTCGTGTTTTTCCTTGATTAGAATTTTGTACTCATGAATTTTCATTTCCGTTGTTGAATTTCTTTTAAATTTGCAATGCTTATCTCTTGTCATTGAATTCCTTAGAGCTGTGTTGATAAACAACAACAACAAAACATGAAATAAAAATAAATAAATTGCACTATACAGAGAGATTGCTTATATATTCACATTCAAGAGTATATACACATACATATTTCCCCTTTGTTCTATTTATATACATACTCTTGTGTGCTTCCTTAATATTTCAAGCCGATTGTTGGCCTGATTACAGAATTTCTCTCGGCCACAAAACCAATTCAATGACTGCTGCTTACCACAGCTTAAATAAATAGAAACATTTTCAACAGCAAATATTTCAATAATTACAGCTTGCAATATTATCGATTTATAAAGCTGCAATTAGAGCTCTGACGCAGGTCAAATAAGATGATTGCACTTTATTTAATTACTAATTGAATAACAAAGGCAGAAAGAATTACATAATAATTAATATGAATTAGCCCTCATCACACGTGAATACAAACATTTGCCCAAACCCCTAAAACATAATTGCATTCATTTGACTTCAATGAGCTGCTGCAATTAAAACATATATTAAATTACACAGAAGCTCTACAAATGACTTTAACAATTAAAATAAGTTTCTAAATGAATGCCAATTTAAACATATCTCTGTATGCGCCAGACTTAATATAAATCGCACACAGAGTACTTCCTAGAGTTCATAAATGTCAAATCTACTCTAATTGACTTCACTTGCCCGCGCACCTCCTGAGGATGTTCACCTGCCTGCTCTGCTGCTCTTCTTTATCTGCTTGGCTGCAGCAGCTACAAGACTCAACACTTTCAGCTCGAAGTGCAGCATGTTACTGAGCCTTCAATGCATGTTTCATTCGATTTTCATAAACGTATTCTGTGCGAATCGTCTCTCTTACACTCAATTGGCTGTGTTTCCACTTGAATCAGTTTCCATATTGCCTAGGACGTGTAGACGAGAGACAAAAACGGCCGACAGTTGCAGGCCTTGTTTTAAGCCGTCTTCCCACAGCCATCAGCTTGGAATGAGCAAAAACAAAAAATTGCATGATTGAATGCTTCGCCCAAGCATAAAGATAGTCCAAGACCTAAAGACAACTACAACATGAATCTTATGTCTTTTGTTCTAGTCTAGTTGCTATAGTCAGAGCCAAATACGAGCGATAGGAATCAATTTGCAACGTCTATAGATATTTCTATTGAGATTATCTGCTGATGGCAAAACTATTCTCAGCCGTTCAGGATGACCAATGCTAGCAACAATGTTAAACAACAGCGTATAGATAGTTGATATCGGGTTTACAAAGCTAAGAGAACAAATTTAAAGCTGATGGCAATAGCCTTCAATAGCGCATCAATGCTCGCTCTTCCTTTAGTATGCATTACAAGTCCAAGCTCTACAACTCTATTCTAAATTCTATTTTTGGCAGAACGCATGCAACAGCAACATCCACATTGTTCAGAGAGTAATTTCAAAAGATCTTGAGAACCATCTATGGGACATCATGTTATAATTGAATTAAAAAATATCTCGAAATTTAATCAGAATGAGCGATTACAAAATTATTCAATCGACTTGCTCTTGGGATAATTTGATTTCTGACATTTACTAAAGAAATTGTTGCGATAGTCTACTGTCTACCATTTCGATGTTGACTCGATACTGCAGATTCGATGTATAGTAATGTCAGGGGGGGTTATAGATTAGTTTCAAGACTTTATTCTGGCAAATTTGAAGTTGACTTATATGGATATAGCCAAGTATATCCGCCCGCACTGATGCACACATTTTTGCTTGAAATATGGATGTGAACAAAAAAATGTTATATCATAAATTTAATCTTGAATTTCTATTGATAAATGGATAGGAGAACCTCTTATATAAATAAGATTTATATATATTTATATAAGATTATATTAATGAGATTTAAAATCATATTAGACTTGTTAATATAAAATAAAAAATCAATAAACAAAAGCAACAAGCTTGACATAGAGTCGAATCAAAGTTTATAAAGGTTGTGGAGTCAAAGAGTTCAACGTTGCATAGATTAGTATTATTTTATAATGAAACGCAGCACATGTTGCACACAAAGCGCATTGGGTGAGCAAAAACCTGTGATAATTCATATAATGATGACGCTTTAGCTACAACAATATCATCATCATCATCAGCAGCAGCAGCAACAGCAGCAGTAGCAGGATTCGGAGAGCAGAGCAGAGCAAACATGTAGCCGCAACCACATTGCAGCATCCGCCGCCGCATCCGTCTGGCGGGCAATGGAAAAGCACTTTATTTAAGTGAGTCCCACATGAATAGCCCTTAGCTGGTGCGGCTGGTGGCGGAGTTTGGTTGGGTTGGAGTTTGTATTTGTAACACTTCTTGCATTTTTTTTTTTATTTATTCACTGTCTTTATAAAGCATGCATATGCACAGCCAACGCTTTAGCGGTTGCCATAGCCGCAGCTGTGCCCCGCCCAAGACCAATCTTATCTACTATATATGTGAGATACACTGAAAAAAAAAGATGTCAAAAATGTAAGCTTACCAAGGAAAATCCAAAAATACAGTAATATATATTTCTAGTAAAAACTTTCTGAAAATGAAAGTAAGTTTCTTTTATTTCCAATTGAAGAATATTTCTGTTTCTTCTTCATATCTTCCAGTGTAGTTTAATGTTTGTGCATGCATACACATACGACGACATCAAGTGCCTTTGGCAGCAGCTGTTCGGCAGGTCTGTGGCTTTGGCCGAGCTGCGGTAGCCAGCGCTCCGCTTGCCTCATTATGTTGAGTTGGCTGTTTGTCTTATTGCAGCGAGCCAAGTGTAATGCAGATAGCTTAATATGCGCTTTAAGCCCGTTTGCAGGCTTTGCCATTTAATATAGCAGGCCTATTCAGCGTGTTTCGTAAATGTTAATCCATGTTAGGTGAAAATGCTAAATCGTTCAAGAAATGCTTTTGAATTTTCTAATTTATTTTGAGCAGCATTATTCATAAGCCAGTTCAGTTGGCCAGCAGGCCTTGGTCACGTGACCAACGTGAAGACAGTTTGTGCAATTTATGAGCGGAGCGCCATAAAACGAAATTGTAATGAAAATGAAAATAATTTACCTTTTAGTAATTTGAAAATTTTAATTAAATGCAATGCCTGGCAGCTGCCAACCTAGACAATCCGACAATCTCAGTGATGGCCGAGAGCACAGTAGAAGGACAGAAGAGCCCATTCAGCTAGTCGCTGGGCGCCATATGCGGCTGCATCAACGCACATTTGCATTCGGCCAAGGCCTGTGTAGATAATGTCCTACGCACAGCAGGCGGTGCATAGTCCAGTTCAGTCAAACATGGCAATAATGGGACGCACACACACACACACACACACACGCACACACAGCTGTGCTTGCATGAACGAGCTGTTATTAAATGCAAGTGCAGCAATCGCCCACGCCCTGGCCATTTGCCCCTTGCCCCTTGCCCCCTGGTCAACTGTCAAGCTGCGTTAGCTGTGGCTAACTGTATGTAGCACTTTATATATATATACATATATATATGTGTGTGTGTGTGTTTTCTGTGTGTATTGCGTATGTGTCCTGTCGGCATTACAAGTACATTTTGAACAAGTGTGCTGCGTGTACTACTAACCTTAGCATTTTCGGGTTTTGAATTTGCTTAAATTGCCTTGTTGCTGCCTTTGTTGTAGTAGCTTCCGTTGTTGTTGTTGCTGTTGTTTTAATTGTTAGTGCTACTACTAGTGGCCGCCTTTATATCTGTGTGCCATTTAGTGATTATTTGCATAGGCTTACAGCCAGAAGCCTTAACTAATTGATATCGATTTTGGTCAAGAGTCGTGCACTAGCTTCCCACACAAGCACCCACATTAGTTGTGATGAGTGTGACTATTAAATCGATTTTGGACTCTCGTTCGCAATCTAAAGCTGATCAATTCTGCATGTATCTAAAGTGCAATTTAGCCACCACTCACAAGTTAAGCTTCCGTCTTTGTCGCTGTTGTGCAGCAGCGTCTTTTCATACGTAATTAGAATGTTTTCTTGAGCGGGCACAAAGTGCTCGACCCATAAGCCGCTCAACATGGCTTTAAGTACGACGAGCAATAGCTACTTGGTGGTAAGCTGATGGGCCTAATGGAACTGAATGGCGCGACTAACTTGGCTATTTGAATTAGCTATATGAGAGTTTAATGGGTCGCAGAAGTCAGTAGTTACTCCTGTTGAGATATAGCTTAGCTTGAGCTTCGAGCTAAATTTAATTTCGTCTACGCAGCGTTGCGCCTAGACGATGCATCGCTTTTCATGTTGCCATTGGGCGCTGTCAAAGTGCAAAAGAGAGTAAACAAATATTGCTCTATTGGCATGACTTTAAGCAAGAAACTTGGCAACATTCCGAAAATTGACAAAGTTCCTCCGGAAGCAGGTAAACATTGCAACAACATGCCATGCATGTCTAATATAGTGCGTCATTCAACGTCTAGTGGCATTTTAGCCTTTTCGTCTCCTAGCAACAACGAGGCTGAGCAGCTGAGCAGCTGAGCAGCTGAAATTACCAGCCATATTGTGGTGTGGTGCCTAAATACAACTGATTCCCTAACTAAGGTGCATTCGGCTATGGTTGCAGCAGTTGTTTTTGCTAGGTTTGTTTACGGCAACCGCCGGCTTGTGGTTGGCCCGTAGTGCATTTGATTGATTTGGTTAGTCTCATTTGCTAATGCAAATATTGGCAGAGTGGCTGAGCGTTGCCTATGCCAGTTGGTTCTTTGGTTTCGCTGTGGGTTTCAATTTAAAAATGTAGTTTTAATGAAATTGCCATGGCTTTGATTTTGTTTATCCTTGCACACCGTTTATTTAATTAATTTGCTGTTAGTATTTGCATATTGTTTTTTGTTTTCCTTCACATACATACACACATCGTATTATATGCATATACATACATATATAAATATTTATATATTAATATTTGCCTAAGATACCAATACAATTTCATTGTTGATTATCTAATTTAATTAAATACAATATATCGTAATATCATAATTAAGGTAAATTAAATAACGACAGCTTACATTAAAGATAATGCAAGCTGCGCTTGTCAATGCTAAATTATCAAAATAAATTAAAAAAAAAAAAAAGAAATGAGAAAATGTTATTGTAGTTGGAAATTGTGATGAAATAGCAATGTAGATGCTCTTAACTCAATTGCAGAACAATTTCCTTTTTGAACAATTCAATTTATCACATTAAATATATAGAGAAGAGATAGAGTTTTATGTGTGTTCTTACAGCTAGCAGACATTTAACGAGCATATATGAATAGTACTTCCGAAGATCTGTGACAACTCTTGTGGGCTTACAGTCAGTTTTACATACATTTAGATTTTGTAAAGTCTTTGTTTTGCATTAGCGAGAATTACGCGTGCTGGCTTACGTTCTAGAGTTTAGTTTACACACTGAATATGAACAACAATTAGAGTTGAGTTTGAGCTATCGAATCGCTCGGCTAAGTAAATGCATTTAAATGCTTTTCATTTTGTTTTCTTGCTAGGGTTTGTGTCGGTGTCGATCGATATTTTTGTTTTTGGATTATTTTTGGTTTGTTTTGTAATTTTACGTGTTTTTTTAGTGAATGTATTCTCTGGCCATGTTAGTCAGAGTTAGAGTTCTTGCTACTTTAAACGTGTATTGCGTACTCTTGGCGCTCCTGCTCCTTCTTCTCGTGATACCTAGGGGTCGCAGGCTGGTTAGTTTTTGCGATTCAAGGTTCAAGTTCAAGGTTGGTAGGCGCTACAGGCATGCAACAGACTACAGTCAAGCACTGGGAGCATCGATTCTACACATTGCGCTTACCTTGCCAACAGTGAGGTCAACTCCTCGCGGTCCAATTTCGCCAGCTGCGCATCGCTGGTGTTTTCCATTACGCGCTGCACCTCCAAGTCCAAGGCGCGCTGCTCCCGCTCACACTCGGCCTGGTCGCTGAATTCGCGTGCATCGTGGAAGCCGGCCGGCGGGCGAAAGCCGCTGGACAGATCGCCGCCAGTCATTGCGGCTATGGAGGCGGCCAACGAGGCGGCTGTCTCAACCTCACTGCCAGCGCTGTAATTGGAGGCAATGGAAGGAGCATGGCGGAGGAGCATATAATTCGCATTGTTAAAAAGAGTTACTAAGCAGCATGGAAATTAATTTTTGAATTTTTGAATTTTCATTTGTGTGTGTATCTAGATTGCAATTTTTATACCCTGAACCCATTGAAAATGGGAATTCAGGGTATAATGGTTTTGTGAAAATGTATGTAACAGGCAGAAGGAGAAGTCGCAGACCCCATAAAGTATATATATTCTTGATCAGCATAAAAAAATAAGTTGATTGAGCCCTGTCCGTCTGTCCGTCCGTCCGTCCGTCCGTCCGTCCGTCCGTCCGTCCGTATGAACGTCGAGATTTCGGAAACTACAAAAGCTAGAGAGCTGAAATTTCACATGAACATGCGTATGTTAGCTACGCAGTACGAGTTTATTTTGTTTTTTCGATAACTCATCCCATTTTCAAATTATCGATAAAAAATCGAAAATTCGTTTCCATTTTTTAGGTTTTTTTGGCATAACTTCTACACTGTTTCAGCTAGAGACTTCAAATTTGTTTATTTAGATAGATATTATGGATACGCAGATTATGTAATTTACAGATTTTGGATGCCACGCCCCCTTCGCCCCCAATTTAAAAAAAACGCATTTCAAATACTAGAGACTTGCAATTTGGCATATAGATAGATTTAGATACTCTTAATCTACTTTGAAAATTTCATAAAGATAGTCCATCTAGAAATGGAGTTATGAGCGTCCAAAGTTCAGCCCAACCCACCCCCAAGCCACGGCAGCAACTGCGCAGTTAGCAGAGCGCGCGCATCTAAGTGCGTAGAGAAGAAGAGTATCACTTTTTTGCAGGGTTCAGGGGATCTCGTAGTCGAGCCGTCTCGACTAGAGCCTTCTTACTTGTTGTTGGTGGGCTGTTCGATTCGGATTGGTGAGGGCTTAGGTACCTGAACTACCTGTTGTTACTACCGGGGCACTTTCGTCGCTCCAATGTCTGGTTGCCTGACTGCAGTCCATGCTTCCGGCTCCGCTGTCCTCCGCTGCGCTTCTCCAGCGCCAGTCCGACGTGCCGCGGAGTATTGTGTCGTCGCTCCACAGCCGGTGAGCCTTGGTCATTGTTCGACTCGGTGCTGGAGTCGGGCCGGAACATATCTGTAAAGTAACAGGCATTGGCTGCGACTGCATGACTGCATGACTCCCGCGAGGCATACGCACCTACGACAGCGCGCCCGTCGCTGCTGCGCGACGACTTGCAAGGAACTCGATAGGTGGGCATGTTGGAGAACTCGGTGCTGGGGCTGATGCTGGTGTCTGACTCGGACTCGGCCACCACGCCGGCATTGCCGGTCTTGGCACTGCGTGCTCCACTCGATTTCTTGGAATGACCGGACTGCGAGCCGGCCACCATGGTCATGGACTTGCTCAACGTGGACTCATCTGAGAATGAAAGTCTCAGCTTTAAGCTTCCTTATATATCTATAGAAATTGTCCCATACCATCGGTGTTATAGTAGCGCTGCTTGTGCCAGCTTGACTTGCTCTTGACATGCCCGAAACCCGTAGTCGGCAGTAGCGGATACGCCGTAGCATTAAGACTCTCGCCCTCCGGGTGTCCAAATGTCTTGAACTGCATGGTGTAATCGTGCGGTGTTTGGACGGCCAGCCCGCGTGTGGGCGTCTTTGCCGGAGCCCCAGTCCGTCCGCCATTCACGCTGAACGTGGCATACGGCGAAATCTCGTACATTTCTAGTGAGTCACGAAGCAAACGAACGTAATGCGGGGGAAGCCGTTTAATTGCTACCTGCAGCTAGACACGTGAGCGCTTCACTCACCCGAATCATTGCTCTTGTCCACCGTCTTGACCGGAGAGGCGCTGTACACCTGCTGGTTACGTCGGTTCTCGTGCTCCTCCTTGTACTCCCCGGGCAGCGTCCGAGACTCATAGCCCTCGGTCATGGGGCCGCAAAGGGTGCGACGATGTTTGATGGTCAGCCCGCTGCAAGAGAATAAAAGCTCGTCTCAGCGATTAGATGTCTAATTAACTAAAGCAAAACTTGAAATGGGATTTCGTTATTCATTTGCTCAGCTCTCAGGAAGTCGCTGAAATTGATAAATTGGATTTATCATCAAGCAGCCAGCTCTACGTTAATAAAAAAAAGTAAATTAAAAATAAAAATGATTTTCATTTGATATATCGCTTCACATTCACCTGGCGCATCACCTGCACCTCGCTTAATTAAAGCTTAATTAAGGTTCGAAAGCAATTACGTTTCTTCAATTACGTTGCTCCCCCAATCACCCAACCCCTCAATCCCTCAATACTCCAATTGAATTCATTGCCCTCCCCTTTGGCCACCCATTTGCCCTGTCGCTTACATCGTCATGATGGACAGTGTAATTATGACAACTACAATGAACGTTGCCAACCAATCACCGCTGGTCGGATTTGTCACATTTATCAGATTGTTCATCAAATCATTTTCTGTGGGAAACACCGATGGCGGCGGTATGGTGCTGCCGTCGAGATTCGTGGTGCTGAAATGATAATGCTCCGTCGTTTTGGCCGCATCGTTGGTGGCGGAGATGCGCAGCTGGTACCATTTGGCGGGTAAAAAGTCGCAGAATATTAAATTTTCACGATTCTCCTCAGCGTTCGAAATATCCGATGTGACAACTGTCCAGCGTACATCACCTGAGGGATAGCAGAAAATAAAAACAGAAACAGGTAAATAAAAAATGAAGAGTGCGCAGTTGGACGCTGTTGCGTAATGCTCGCCCCTAGCGACTGTAGACATATTTTCCCTTACGTTCATAACTAACACGAATGAATAATAATAAAATATCCTCTACAAAAAAAGACTTCAGCTATATCAGTAAGTACAGAGTATTTGGATATACAGTTTTGTAAAAATGAAGGAAAAAACAGAAAATTATAAAATATCAAAACTATTTCTCAGTTAAAAAGCAAGAGATAAACACTTAATATATATATTTTAATACATAAGCTTTATATAAACAGATATTGAAAAAATAATATTAAAGCAAAAAATAGAAATAAAAATATTATAAATAAATAAGAAAAAAAAAAAAAAGCAATAGGCATATAAATAAATAATCAAGATCTCAGAAAAAGCCCTACTCATATCTATTCAACTTGATTAACGGAAAATATATAATATAAGCCACTCACAACCAGGGCTATAAAAATAGACTCAGCTAAGTATGTAAATCAGCTTTAGTAACTTTATTCGATCTCACACAATTTTATTATTTTTATGGCAAACTTTCTTTTAAATGAAATTGAAATTTAAATTGATATTAATAAATGTCAAATCTTGTCAACTTTAAATTTCAATATTACACTAAACTAATACACCTTTCACACTTTATGACTGAGCCAACAAGCCTATTTTTTTTTTCGTTTAAAAGGAAATTATACTTTTTACGCCATGTTGCACTTGGCAGTAAAATCGCATAAATATTTATAAATAAAAATGTATGTTCATTGCTCAGTTAATTGAAAAAGCAAATAATTGCATTTATTAAATTTCATAAAAAATGAATATGGATAATTATTGTAGGCGGAACTTAAATGCGCTCGCCCGGCTATCAGCTCAGGATGGCTTTCACTGAAATATTCATGCGAGGATTTACGTTTTACTCACAGATTGTTCTGTTTGCATTTAGCTTTTACACATTTGAAGGGTCTTCAACGCATTATATACACATAATAATGAGCTGATGTCGCATTTAAAAACATTCGCTGTGTTCGTAAAGAATGAATATTCATTATACATACCGAGTGGCCGATGCTCGATGGAGAAGTGATGAATGCTGCAGCCGCCATTGTGCCACGATGACAGCTTCAAATTCACACAGGTTGCATTTGTGGCAATTAGTTCATTGCCGCTGGGCGCCTGCGAGGCTGCGCGTGGAATGTAAATGAAAATGGAAATGAATGCATATGAATGTGGGAAATATTCAGCAGTGAGTGGTGATTGTGGTCAACTGAAATTTGAATGCAGCCACAGTAAGTGGGCCAGTTCGTTGCCGTGCAAATGCAAATGCGAATGCGAGTGCATTGGGGCTGTGGAGTTTGGAGACTCACCTTTTCCCTTGGTCCAGACATTAATTTCCTCGCTCGCCGCACCATTGCCCACCAAATTGTGAGCCGACATTTTTATAATGTACTGATTTCCGCACTTCAGTCCCGTCATTGTGTAAGCGTTGTTCTCCGGCAGCAGCTCCGTCTGGGTCCAGCTATCGCCGGCGGTGTGATATGAAATTGTGTAGCCCTGCAACGGGGCGCCGCCGTCATCGGGCGCATCCCAGCTGACGCGTATGCTGTCAGCGGAAGCATACTGCACGATGATTTGTGGTGCGCCGGGCGGCCTCATGGCAATCACCTGATATTGGATTTCGTCACTACCAAAGAGATTGTTTGCCGTGCATGTATAATTTCCGGACAGGCTGCCTTCCACTCCTGTCAGCGGATCAAAAGATGTAAATGCAAATATTCTGCGTCGCAGCTCTACTTACGGTGTATCCTCAAATTGCCCTCATTGGTCACCTCGTAGAAGGGGCTGAAAGTGACGGGACGATCACGTGTTAGCCAGCGCGCTCGCGGCGTTGGATTTCCCACGGCTAGGCACTCCAACACGAGCCTAGTGCCAATGGCCTTCCGCACCACCTGCCCAAATGAGGCGATGCGTGCCGGTGCTACATACAAAACAAAGTATAAAAAAAATGAAAACCACTGCATACAGTGCTGCAGTTAGGTGCACGGAATTTAAATATTGACAGCGATGTTGCGGTCATTTTGTGCAATGCAAGCAACATGGGGCCCATGTATGAAATTTTAATTAAAACGAAAGTTACACAATCGCCTTTGATGGCATCATTTGAAGCGTGTAAAAGCAGCTATAACGCGCTACAAAGCGCTGCCACGCCTACCTCGTGTATTGGTCGCCTGTGCCACAACAGATGTGGGCTCGCCCTCTCCCACGGAGGTGGACGCCGAGACCCAGAACTCGTACATTTGATTCTCGGCCAGGCTGCGTGCCTCGAATGTCACAGGATAGCCGTTCTCATCGACGCGCACCATATGAGCTGATCGAGAGACCGAAAAAAAACAACAACAGAAAAATACCCGAAAAATCAAACAGATTCATGCAATGCGTGTTAGCCACGCCCATTTGTGATACTCACTCTTGGTTTGGCCCTTGCGACCAGCCTCGCGCGCATATACCGTGTAATGCGATATGATGCCGTTGCGATTCTTTGGCGGCAGCCATGAAATTAAAATCGAATCAGCCGTCAAGGCAGCCGCTTTAATGGCCGCCGGAGCATCGGGCACATCGTCATCCGTTTGGCAAAATAACGGCTGACTGGCCAGGCCATCGCCGGTGGCCGTATAGGCCAGAGCCCGTATCGAATAGTTGGTGGCCTTGAGCAGCGTATGCAGATACGTTTCCAGGTTCGAGGTGCGTTTTATCTCCAGTTTGGCTGGGAAGTCGACTGTGAAATTGAATTGATAAGCCATATTGTTATTGTTATTGTTATGCTATACTAACAGCAACAACAACTTTAGTATTGAGATTAACTTTAGCTGGGCATACGAAAAACAATTCAATTGAAAACAAATAAGAGTGCTATAGTCGAAACTAGCTGACTACGATGTACCCAGAAACATATTCCTATCTTTATTTCTTCCTCTGCTTATTTGTAAAAAAAAAAATTTTGCACATAAATTTATATAGTATTTTCTTTTAACATAATAGTTTCTGTAGACTTTTACCTAGAACACACACCTGTATGAAGACTTTTGATGTTCAACATTTTTTTCTCTCTTTGTCATGACCCACAAGGCAATTGCAAAGTCTAATTATATTCACGATTGCATATCAATTACTCAAGCTTAAATTTAAGCATCGACTTTAAATAAAAATTTTGAAAAATTGTTCGACAACTTTTTCGTCTTTTACAAATTTTTTTTTTTACTTTATTATGTTAACTTGTTGTTGTTCTTCTAGATAGATAAAATTTGTAGAGTAGAGAGTTAATTATAGCCTTTATTTGCAAACCCACAAAACTCCAGTATTTTAAAACCAAACCAAAATACATAAAATCTGTGTATTCATTACAAGATTCCCAGCAATGAATTTGAATATCGCAATATATAAATATTCTTTCTAAACGCCATATTTTCTTGATTTATCTGTTATCTGTTAATAGTATGCAAAAACTAATCTCATTTCACACCATGAATGATCACAATAAAAAATATATAAAAAAAAACAAATTTGTTATTCAGTTGAATAAAGCCTTTAAAGTAAGAGACATTTTGGGCACTTTTATTGCGATAGCTGAATACGAACTCGGAATTTACACAGAGCTTGAATAATTTTGTAACCATCAAGTAAATTCCAAAAGATTTATATATTAAGTGTGGAAGTTGCAAAAGTCCCTTCTAATGAACTCTACAGCTCAAAAAAAGAACTTTAATCGATTACACTGGTTAAAAACTGGAGATACTCGGGCCGTGTACATAGTATCGATTGCCAAGTGCGTACATTGATTTGATAAGTGGTGCCAATATCCACAACTTGCCGGCTCATCATTGTGCAGACGCACAGCTCGGCGCCAAAACCAATAAACCAAGCAGCTAAGTTGCCGTTGCCAGAGCTTATTTCTTGCAGGCTCTGGAGCCAGCTCCACTTGCTCGCTGTTGGCCCCTTTCGCCCCTTTGGCGACTACACAATCATATCGATTGCTGTTTACACAGCGCTCGTCGCTTGCAATATCAACAAAATCAGCGCCATAAAGCGCCAACTGGCAGCCACAAAATCTAGATGCGCTGGCCTCGGCAGCCAATACTCACTCTGATGCACTATGGGGCGATATAAAATTTTATAGCCTTGTATAATGCCGCCATGGAATTGCAGCGGCGGCTCCGACCACGATATCTTCAGGCTCTGCGAGGATAGCGAGGAGCAGTTCACGTTTTGCGGCGCGGCCTCAGGTACTGCAAGTATTTAAATCGATTCGAAATTAAATTTTACGATTCGGTATTGGGAATTAAAAAATCAGTTCAATAAAACTACTCAAATACAATGTGGGCGAGTTCAGTTCAGTTTAATGGAACTTGTACAGCAATAAATCTTATTTTCTTTTCGTTCATATTTTCCTCTATCCTTAAGTGGCTAAGGAACTGCAATCTGTGTGGCACGATAATCTAATTGTCACTTACCGCCTTCGGCTGTGGTGCCAAAGATGGGCGCGCTCCAGGGGCCGGATCCGAAGCTGTTCAGAGCTCGCACAGTGACGGCATAGCGCGTATACTTACGCAGGCCACGAATCGTGGCCTTGGTGGTTGCCCAACCACTGACAATGACCGACTTGAGGGAACTGTTCACCACGCTGATGTAGTTAATATTTTGCTTTTCTTCGCTGCAGTTGACGGTGTAGCCAATCAGCTCTCCGTTCCATGACTCGCGTGGCGGAATCTGGAATGGAATTTATATACATTTAACTTCATTTATATATTTATATATTTATTTCAAAAAGATTCAGAATCCATGGTCAGCTTAAGGATGACTTAAACAAGTATAATATACATTCTGATTAAAAGCAGAAAAACATTTCAATATAATCAATCAATTCATAGCTGGAAATCAAAGGCGTATCTAGTCAATAATATCATTGAACTGTGATAAGATAGCAAGTGCTTGAGGAAACTAAAAATATTATAATGAAAAGTTTCAATAGGTGTAATTATCATATTAACAATAAATATATATATATATATAAAATGCTCAAATTGATAAGTGAAAAAGAATCATATATAAATAATCGCAGACCGCTTCTCGATATAATAATAAATAATTTTCATAAATAAATAAATATTTGTCAATCACAGTCTAAAAAAAAAAAAAACTCGTAGAGCATCGCTTGTTTAATGAGTTCAATCCACTATAGAGCATTTTTTATGCTCTGAATATTCCCCGCCTGTTTGGTTAAATTCAATGCAAAAGCAAAAAGTCTCTGGACCCATTGAATTTTTAATAACAACTGCGTCTCATTGTGTGAGTGTTAATTGTATCTGATCTTAAACGTTAAAAGACTAATTCAAAACAAAAACGAAAGGAAAGCAAAGTCCTTTGCTCAGAGCGAGGACAAATGAGAATGATTTACTTTGGTTGATTTCGCCAACAGAGTGCACTGAATCAAGCGGTCAATTGTTATTTGTAAGAGATGGGGTATTTAGAGCTATTTCACCTACCTGCCAGGTAATAATTAGATCGCTTTCGCCGCCCGTTTGCACCTGCACATTTGATGGTGCCTCTGTGGGCGCTTCCTCCTGTGTTTTGAGCACAATGGCCTCTGTAAAGGGGCTGCGCTCAATCTCATTGATGGCCTGCATGCGTATGAGGAATGTCGTAGCCGGAGACAGGCCAGCAACAATGGCATTCTCGCGTAGATCGCTATCATAGCTAGCAAGGGAAGAGGGGAAATGTCCACAGTCGTTCAGATATTCATAAAGAGAGGTAATCAACACACACACACACACACCTGCGACTAATGCTCGTCGATGGGAGCGTGACATTTATGACATTAATGCCATTCCAATCGCCACCAGCGGCGCCGAGCGACGAATGGGACTGCAGATACTTGAGCGCCTGATACTGGACCAGGTAGCTGAGCACGGGCGAGTTGCCGTCGAAGGGCCGCCGCCAGCTGAGCTTGACGGTGCGAGAGCCGACCTCGAAGACCTCCAGATTGGAGGGGGTGTCGGGTCGCTCCTGCACGGCAAGAAAGATGATTTGCTCGGCGCGACCATAGGGATTCTCGGCAATGCAACGATATACTCCCGAGTCATGGCGATCCGAGTGGCCAATGGTTAGCTGCGAGTCGACGCCCTTCTCCGTTTTCATTTCCGCAATGCTAAAGCGAAAGTTATTCATATCGATGCGGCCATTGTTGTGCGTCCAGGCAATGCTGATGGGCTCGTCCCCCTTCGCTTGGCAATCCAATGTAACCGGATCGTTGCGACGTGAGCTGACATTTCGGGCGGGCTGCTCGAAGCGTGCCGGCTCTGCATGTTGCATAGAATCGAAAGGGAGTTGGTAATCAGCGGATATTCGAATCCTCCTGTCAATAAGGCTGTCATTTCAATTACCATTCACATTGATGCGTATTATCTTCTTCAGTCCGGCGCCGATTTCGTTGGTGGCCTGGCACATATAGAAGCCCTCATCGTTGTCCGTGGCCAGATTAAGGACCAGCGAATGGTTGCGCATGTTTAGGGGCTTGAAGTCTTTTGATGCTTTTCCTGCAAGCGAGCCCTTAATTAAACTAATTGCTGCCCTCATTCAAATTGGACGAAGCTAATTAATAAGCCAGCTAGTTTGACTTTGGCTCTGCACGTTTAACCCATCCAATTTGAATGAGCCTAGGCGACGGGCTGTGGAGCCTCAGCTAAGCAAGGGCCTGGCCAATGGGCAAACTTACCCTGTCCTTTGAACCAGGTAATTGCTGGAATCGGATATCCTTCCGCCTCGCAATTTATCGATATTGTATTGCCCAGCATAATGGCCGTGTCCATGGGCTCGTAGCTCCAGCGCGGCGCCACTGAAACGTGACCGGGACCCAGAACCAAAATGTAACGAATGAAAGCGCGCCAAGTAAACAACAAAATTAACAACTTGCTGTTTGTATTTCTCTCGGCACGAATGTGTAGGTGTGTGTGTGTGTGTGTGTGCAGGTGTGTGTGTGGGTGTGTGTGTGTGTGAGTGTTGTATATGTGTTTCGGTATGTAGCTCGAGAAACAGTAAAGTGCTGGCAGGACTGGCACACAAATCCTGCGTGATTTATTTTGAAACAGCAGCAGAGCGCATCAATAGATAGATACAGCATCTCAGGAGCGAGAGACTTGGCCATGCCATTGCTTCTGCTTTTCATGGCCCAACAAACTTACCGCGCACTTGCAGTTCCGCCGTGTAGTTCACCTTGGCAGCCGCGTTGCTGGCATAGCAGGTGTATTTGCCACTGTGCCTGGCGCTGATATCCTTAAACACCAGCAGCGAGTAAAACTCCTCCTTCTTCTCAGTAATCTTGTAAATTGAAACACACACACACGCAGCAAAAAGAAAAAGTTGCAGCATCAGCAGCAGTGGAAATAGCAGGAACAAAAATGTTTCACAAGTTGCGCTAAATGCAATGCTAGTTCGACATCTTTGGATTGCCAGCTCAACTCACCTGCAGGGTTAGTGGAATGACACTGTCGTCCTTTCTCCAGCTAAAGTAGATGGGCATGTCGCCAGAGGATACCGCGCAGGTGATTTGTGCGCGCCCGCCCTCCTGCAGGTTCTTCGGAAACTTGAAGGCCTCAATGACAGGCGGACCTGGTGAGCGATTAGCCAATGTGGCAGACATTAATGCGACATCCAACTGAAGGCGACGCCCCGCCCCAACTTACTGTTCACATTCAATTGCATGTCGCGACGCGCCTCCTCGCCCGCACGGCTCCTAACGATGCACGTGTAGATGCCCTGATCACGCCCCGGCTCCACATTCCGGATGACAAGCTGCCCGCCCTCGGCCACTGAGGCGAGTGTGTAGTGAGCGCCTTAGCCAGAGACAAAATAAAAACGTGTATTAAATTCGGCTATTCCTTCGGCAGCCACGCACTGCCGACCCCGCCCCTTGCTAGTGCAATTTGTCTTACTTGTTGTCAATTCCTGATGCGCCTTCTCCCAGCGTATCTGGTCGATTGGATAGCCGGCAAACGGACAGCGCACAATTATGTCCTCGCCAGCAACGGCTTTAATGGGTCCAATGGCTCGCACGTACGGAGGACCTGTGTGTGTGTGTGAAAAAGAGAGAGTATTGTGTAATTTATTAAATTAGTTTTAAAATGCAATTAGGCAGCAACGCAACGCCAATGCTTAATAATTCAAATTATATTTTGTTCGGCACAGATGCGATGTTAATGCATAAAATGCAGTCGTGGATGGCGCCACAGGGTGCAATTTGTAGTTGTACTAATGCAGCTGGCTGCATGCTGCGCAAATGCGTTGCATAAATTGCAATATTTATAATTAAACAGCCTATTCCGCAGTACAACAGCGCGTATGCGTAATGCCGCCATCATAAAAGCGTTTACATAATATTGATTGGATTCTGTTGATGCACTCCACATGTTGCTATTTCTCTTCTTTTTTAATCTACTTTATCGAAATCAAAAAATATAATGTTCAATTGTATCCTTTGTATATTATGTTTTCTATTTGATTAAGGTCAATTGAATAGCACAATTCAATTGGACTTTAGTTTATTTAACGAGGTTAATATCTGAATATTCTATGTATCTACGTATGTATGTATGTATGTATGTATGTATGTATGTCTGTATTGGCTGTGATGATTTTACTTAAATTCATAAATTGAAAATATAAAAATATTCATTTCAAATAGTAATCAATTAAATCAATAAGATTATTAATTATTTCAGAAATCTTATAAACTTGTTTATTTATTTTTAATAAAAGTGAAATTAATTTTATGAGTGTTTTCTCTTTTCATTAAATGTAAAACTAGATAAACTTGTGTAATAAAATGTACAAATATTTAGTTTAAATACAAATTAATCAATAAATTAAACAAATAAAATTAAATAATAAATTAAAAAACCTGTAAAACTCGAAATTAGATATTCTCGTCATTACACTAAAAATCATTTAAACTCTTTAAGATTCCTTCTATAAAACCTAATATAATTTTACAAATTATTTTAATATTTTGTTTTTTCGATAACTCATCCCATTTTCAAATTATCGATAAAAAATCGAAAATTCGTTTCCATTTTTTAGGTTTTTTTGGCATAACTTCTACACTGTTTCAGCTAGAGACTTCAAATTTGTTTATTTAGATAGATATTATGGATACGCAGATTATGTAATTTACAGATTTTGGATGCCACACCCCCTTCGCCCCCAATTTAAAAAAAACGCATTTCAAATACTAGAGACTTGCAATTTGGCATATAGATAGATTTAGATACTCTTAATCTACTTTGAAAATTTCATAAAGATAGTCCATCTAGAAATGGAGTTATGAGCGTCCAAAGTTCAGCCCAACCCACCCCCAAGCCACGGCAGCAACTGCGCAGTTAGCAGAGCGCGCGCATCTAAGTGCGTAAAGAAGAAGAGTATCACTTTTTTGCAGGGTTCAGGGGATCTCGTAGTCGAGCCGTCTCGACTAGAGCCTTCTTACTTGTTAATACATGTGAAATGAATTCTAAAAGTATTTGTTCTTATCCTTAAATGTAAAACTAGATAAACTTGCAAGAAAACTTGTTTAATAAAAAAATATAAATTCTTAATTAAAATACAAGTCAATAGAAAAATTAAAATAAATAAAACTAAATAACAAATTCAAAAATAGTATAGACTGCAATTTAAACGTTCTCTTCATAACTCTGAAATTCATTGAAACTCTTTAAGATTCCTCCTATAATACTTAATACATTTCTATGAATCTTAAAACATTATCATATATTTTTAATAAATGTGAAATTAGTTTTCATTAAAAGTAATACTAGCTTAATTATATAATTAGAAAAATATAAATTTTAAATTTAAAAAATATCTGCAAAATCTGATGCACTCACGTTGAACTGTTCTCTTAATTACATTGCTAATCGTGTCAGAAACACAAATTTAACCCATTTTACTGCCCACCATAAACTAGCAAAAGCCAATCATTTCAACGGGCACTGTCCGTTCTGGCTTCTATCTCATCTGCATTAATAGCCGTTGTTGGTCGGGCCTAATTTGATTTTAGATTTCGCAGGCACACGCCATTTATCATCAATTCGCCCACTCAAATATCAAGTATACGCACACATGCAGCCCTCAAGCGGGCCGAATGACAGAGGGCAGCATCAATCATGAGGCGAGCTCGGGGCGAAATGATTAATATATGTCAGATACATATTCAGTTATGCATTATTAACACATTAAGATCGAATTATCAAAACAGCTTAAAGTGCTCAAATTTGATCCGAACTGCTTGAGGCACTTACACTGCCTGACGACCCCTCACATATTTGTGTGTTTCAAATGCCAAAGTCTCTGGGCTGATTTGACAGTGATTATCCCGCTTGCTGGAGGCTTGCGCTCCCATGCCAAGCCCTTGTTATCAATGGATAACATTGGCAACATATCGATGGCGAACCGAACAACCCCCTACGAGTGCCATAGGGATTTTTTCTTTGAATTTCATCTTTTTTCTTTTTTTTTTTGCTGTTTATGCGGGTATTTTTTTCTTGTTATGTCTACAGCTGCTGCCTTTTGTCACGTTGCCCTGACAAAATGTATTTCCAATCAGTGCGGATGCGACGAGAGCACTAACAAAATTCATGGCTCAGCGTCTTTTGTGATTTGCATTGTGAGCCATACACAATAGCGCCTTCGGAGGCTTGGCTATTGGGTGGGGGAGATCTTTCAAGCTGCACAATGGGGGTCATGTCGTATAATTGATTTCGCAGCCAATTTATGAACTCACCGTAAACATTCAGCCGAGCGGAGTGCTCTACACGGCCCATGGTGTTGGTTGCCACGCACCTGTACAGGCCGCCGTCGTCGGGACGGACATGGGAAATATTTAAATGACTTATCACATCGCCAGATACATCGACAAATTGGCCAATTGCGAAGCGATGATGCAGAGATACGTCCATAATGGGCTGTGAGTCCAGAAGCCAGGCAAACTGCAATGAAAAATCGCAGCCGATAATCAATAAGAAGTCGCCAGAATATGGCCAGTGCATAATTTGTACGCTTAATCAACCATTCCTGTGTATGCGTGTGCATGTGTGTGTGCATACGTCTGTGTGTAATGATATAGCAATGCATAATAATAGCAATAAAACATTTCAACTTACTTGGGGCGGTGGCGAGCCGCTGGCTGAGCACTTAAGCGATATTAATGGCCCCGGACGCACATTCTGCTCAATGAACGTGTAAATCAATTCGGGCACAGTGTCTGCGAAAGAGGCAAAGGCAGCACGGCTGATAAATGCCAAACCCTGTCTCATAAACTATGCATGAGTGGGTAGCTGAGAGCATCCCGGCCCACAATACCCATGTCAACTTACCGCCCAGCTTCAGCTCTGCCATGGCCTGAGCGCTGGCTCGCTGGTTCTCCACGAGACATTGATAGACACCGCGGTCGCGTCGGCCCACATTCGACACGAGCAGCGAGGTCTTCGATAGGAAGCGTATGCTGGCAACGAAAGACAATATTGGAATAAAAAAAAAAAACTGTCAGAAAATAATATGCTAAATGCTAAAGAAATACCTATTTAAACTGTGTACGAAAAAAAAGAAAAGAAAATATGAATAAAAATAAAAACACTTTGCCTCAAAACTGACGACGTTGCAGGAAAAAGTCCCGAACATACAATATGCCATAAACTCACGCCATTTTGTAAGCTAAATGTGTTGGCTGTGTATACCTAGTTGTAAGTGTGTGCGTGTGGGTGTATTTTTTCCATTTTTTTTTATACCCATTGAAATTGGGAATTCAGGGTATAATGGTTTTATGAAAATGTATATAACAGGCAGAAGAAGACGTCCGTCCTTCCGTCCGTATGAACGTCGAGAAAATAAATATTCGTATTCTCGTAGTTACGCAGTACGAGTTTATTTTGGTTTTTCGATAACTCATCCCATTTTCAAATTATCGATAACACATCGAAAATTCGGTTACTATTTTTACATTTTTTGAGCAAAACTTTCACTTGAGCTAGGGACTTTATATTTATATATTTAGATCGATATTATGGAAACGCAGATTTTGTATTCTTCAATTTTTGGGATGCCACGCTCCCTTCGCCACCAACTTTCGTAAGAAGAAGAGTATTAGTTTTTTTTTTGCGGTTCAGGGTATCTCGTAGTCGAGCAGTCTCGACTAAAACCTTCTTACTTGTTTTCTTTTCTGTACGTGTGTGTGTGTGTGTGCACTGGCCTTTTGTTCGCTCAGGCGAAATTTGTTATTTATTTTATTAGCATAAGCATAAAAATTTCTGGTTGATTTGTTATGCTGATTTGCCGGAGCTCAGCTCGGTTTGCCCCTTTCTATTGCGTTCTCGCTCTGCTTGACCGCTTTTGCTTTGGTATACATCCTTAGGCAACAGCTGGTCAGTTCACCCGCATAAGCACATACACACACTCACAAACACATAGCAGTGCGAGTGCACACATACTCGAGAAATGTTTGTTTTACAGGCTGTTTGTACTCGAGGCTGTTTGCCAACTTCAATATATTTATGTATGGAAGGATATTTTGTGCTGATGCGCTGTAGCATTCGAGTCTCTGCATTTGGCTTCGCCAAGCTGCGTATTATGCTGATTTCACGTAATTTGCATTAAATTATCAAGATGTGATCAACCCGTTCAAACGGATGTGCACACAGTGTATGTGCTCAGTGTCCACTGTCCAGACTCAAGCAGCTGGGCAATCTGCCCCTACGAAGATTAACATAATTTATGATTTGTAGACACACACACACACACACATACACACATTAGACTTGTGTGCATGTGCTTGCACAACTAGTGTTCTATTTAATTTTAATTACTTGAAGTAATGAATGATAACAGGGCTGTGCTGTCATGGAATGCTTTCGTTTAATTTGCCCAACTCTGCCTTTATGGAAGGCGACTAGAAAGACCAAACTAAAAGCGAGCTTTGTTTTCAATCAATCATCCGATTGATGCACTCTCGACAATTGATTGAAACTCTAGAATATTCATTGCAATCAATCGGCATATCTCAACAATGGTCTCTATACGCATCAGCTAATGGAAAACGATAGAAAATGATAAGCTAAAAAAAAAAACAGCTCTTGAACAATCTGTGAATAGCTGACATCAAAAAGCTGCATGCAAAAAATAAGCCGCTGGCAAAAAAAATCATAAACAAAAAACACCAAAAATAACGAAAAATCCGCCAAATAAATAAACTGCCGAACAATAGGGAAAAATGAAATCGTTGGGTGCAACAAATGAAGGTCTGTTTGGGGCCTTTGACCCGCTCCACTCTTCCATCGCTCATCAATAATAATACACAGCGATAAAACATTTTTGGGTCGTAGCAGCCTTAACAACGCCAGTGCAAAAACAACAACATGTAATCCGCGGCTTTTACCCAATCTATTTTCGGTATACCCTTAACAACTGGGTAATGTGAGTATATTGTGTAAATCTGAATGTATGGAACAGAAAAGATTTTAGAAACTCTAGCACCCAATTAGGTATTTAAGTTGATATTTGAATGAATATTAAGAGCCTGCCATGGAGACTTTGACTCATTATTCAAGATTTAAAATCTAGACCTTAAACTATTCGTGTTCGATATTGGGACCTATGCAGAAAAGGTTGATTTGTCAATATATACATTTATATCTATACTATTATATAAAGACCAAATATTGTACTCTTTCTTTGAATAAGGTCGTACATTCTCAATGAATGGACTATAGAATATTTTAAAAAACGTTACGAATAATTGCAAATATAGAAAATAAATTTGAAATAAGAAACCTAATTTTTTACATCTTTTAATTTACTTTGTGTCTAACTAAATTTCTTTTAAATTCTATTATTTTGTTCTTGCACTGTTTCCTCTTTTTTACTTTTTGTTAATTTTTACAATTTATTTCCATTTACAGTACAAAATTAAAATAACATCCAATATTTTTTTAAAGAAAAGTTTTAGGATTTTTACAAACATTAATAATTTAATAATTAAAAATAAAATAATCAAAGAAATAAATAAATATATATGAAAAAAAATTGTGTAAAAATAACGGAATGTAAAAGAATAAAAAAAAAAAATATCTAAAATATTATATTATTAAATAATATAAAGAAAAAGAATATAATTTTAATGGAATAATTAATGGATAAGACTTTTAATAAAATAATCAACCATTAAAAAAAATACAATAAAAAAGAAATAAATATAAAAATGGAGCAATAATAAAAACAGATATTTATAAAATACTAATCAAAAGAAATTACAAATATTATATTGTTAAAATTAGTTGAAAATAGTAACTCTCGATGACTGTAAAGGTCAGATACTTTTAACTAATATACGCGTAATGCTTGGTCGAGTTGCTAAACGACGTATAGCTGGATATCTGTAAGTTGTGAATTCCAGCTTATTGTTCGCATTCGTTTTGTATTCCTTTTTGATTTTGATAAACAGAAAATTTTGCAACTATGGGCAAAAAAAAAAAAAAAACAGAGATACAATTTGGCCTATGCTCAGCTGAGTCTATGGACAATGTTGCATGTTGGAGTTGCATGTTGCTGTTGCTGCTAGCGCCTCTTGGCGCTTGTTATACTTACTTTTCCCGGCCGGTGCTGAGTGCATTATTCGCTTGCAGCGGTTTGCCATTGTGGAGCCAGTCGATGCCATCGATCGCCGAGCCCGTAGTTGTGCAATTGAAAATTGCCGTTCCGCCCGAATTGACAATTTGTACTTGCGGTAGTATGTGCACAGATACGAACGTATTTACACTGAGCCTAATTTCGATGCGCTGCTCGCCAAACTGGTTCGATGCCTGGCAAATCTGAAAAAAGAGCGTGCCACATGAACTGTAGAAGCCTAAAGGGGCTAGTGCTACATAAGCCAGTCAAAATCAATCAACTCTGTCATATATATCACAACGATACATGGCACAATGCTCGAGTCCTGCATGAACACACATATATACATATATATCGTTGGCAGACTGTGCATAAAACACAATATTCCGCTGCCAGACACTATGGCAGATAGTCAAACTGCTTGACTTTAGCCATTTGATTGACTGACTAACTGACAGTCAGCGCTTGTCAATGGATTGAGGTTGTTGTGTGTAAGTGTGTGTGTGAGTGTGTGGCTGTTTCTGGCAATGATAATACTTACCCATTTGCCTGTATCCCGCTCGTCAGCATTCTTGATAAGCAACAATGTGCGCGAGACTATTACGCGCTGTGAGGATGGTATGGGATAAAGCGCTGCCGAGTCTGAAACGCGATACCAACTGAAAATGATATGGATAAGCATGCACGCTCAGTTAGTTATTGAATGAATGATAGATAGGTACATATATATATATATATATATATATACATTATAAGCATTTTAAAGTAAGTAAATAAGCGCTAGAAGAGCGATAAGGCTTAAAATTTAAATAGTATTTAAGTTTAATTTTCAACTTCATTTGATCCTTTTGCCTTATTATCTTCTTATTTACATTTTATCTGATGAATATTATATATTATCATTAACCGTTATTATCCGTCCAGTTGCACACATAATCTTGTACTATGACACCCTGTATATATATTTATTTATTAATATTGTGATTTGATTTTAAATTTAACTAGCAACATTATTTGTGTAGAAGGTTTATACTTATGTGAATAAAAGTAAATGGATTTCTCGGCCCTAATACAGTTCACAGTCAAGCCATATTGTGAGTGTGTAACAAATGAATGATAACAATACGCTACATATTCTACAACTTATTTATAAACAAGAATATAATCTTCTATTCGAAGCAGTAAATATTTAAGATATTCAACATTCTCTCTTGAGCACGCACACACAGACACACAGACACACACACACACGCACAGTATATATAAATACTTCTGATGAAATCAATAAGAGGCACTCAACTTGTAAGCCATAAACCGATTTCACTCATTAGCCATGCCAGACACGTAGGCAGCTCGGACTAAACTTCAACTAAAAACAAAATTATCGCATTTTTCTCGCATTTATAGTAATCATAACGTGCCAGAGGGCTTCGGCATTTGCGAGCTGAAACCTACAGAGAGATAGACAAAGATATATAGGGAGAGAGGGAGAGCAGTGTTTACTGAAAATATGCTGTATAAATCTCGCGTCCTGTCGTTGTCTGCCACTTGGCTGCTCTGTGGCTTGCCATTTGAAAATATTTCTGGCATTTCACGTACCAAGCAGTCGGAGAGCAGCGCTTTTTGCATGTTTGTCTGGTGTTTGTTTGGATATTCCATGGCAGCTTGTCTCCTCTCTCTCTCTCTCTCTCTCTCTCTCCCCTCTCTCCTGCTGTTTGGGACACACATCAAGTGCTCATGGCTACATGAAATTTTAATAAGCCCGACAGATGGAAAAGAGATTGCCAAATTTCTCCTTTGCCACAGACGCATCGGCCTGTCAATTAACCAGAGTTTTTATTCTGCTAATTAGTGCCAAATGTCTGTTGTTATTTGATACATTTTATTTACTGACTTTGAGTGCCTTTTTCCCTGTTGTTGTTTGTTGTTTGCTGTTTACCCAAATAGGTTTTTATTGTTTGGCAGCGAGACGTTGACTTTGGTAAGTCGATACATTGAGGACTGCATAAACAAGATGATTAAGTATTAGCCAAGTTACTTGGCACAGAGCCAGTCGCTTTATTAGTTTGTTTTTGTCAGCAAAGATGGCACATGGCTAATGTGTTGGGCTATCAAAAGCTTTCTACATTAGGCCAGGAAGACCTCGAAGCCCACATAATTAGCTGAGGCACGGCTGCCTCCAGCACGCCATAAAACCTATGCCCACGCAGACAGCCAAATGCACTTAAGTGCTGTCTATTAATATTGACCAGCAGCAGCAGCTACTGCCAAGGCATTATATTGGTAGCCATGGAAACTTGGGACAGGCCGTACGAATCTGAAAGAGTTTATTAAGCCAGTACTCACGTGAATATGGGAAAGGGATTGCCCTGTATGTTACACGGCAGATGCACATCGTTGCCACGCTCCACCTGGATTTCCATAACTGGTTTTTGGCTGGTGCTTGGCGCCAAATTCTTGCTGAGCTCTGTAACGAGGGTCGAATGTTGATTTGGCCATGTTTTAGTTACCGCTTAGTTGGCTCAATCCGATTGCTTTTCGCCTTACCTTTCACCTGAAGCACGACCGCCTCGCTGCGCTGCCGGTCCCCATTCAAAGTGTTGGTAACCAGGCAACTGAGCTTCACCAGACCGTCCTCAGAGCGCACTGACCGCACATACAGATCTCCGGAGGCAGCCAGCACTACGTAGCGGCCAGCTGCAAGGATACCAATATCGGTGAGTCGTAATTCAAAAATTGCATAAAACAATAGCAACAATAAAGAAACAAAAGAACTAACAAAAACCAATCAAAACAATCTGGCCAACAAGCAAAACTGCAAAGCTGCATAGTGAAATCAGGTTCCTCGCTGCGTATACGTAACATTTATCAATAAATGTCAACGCCAACAGCAATACATAGCAGCAGCAACTGCACATCCCTCAGGGCACACTAGCATGTGTACATAAATTTCAGCAGCAGATAAACACCCGCACAAGCACCCACACATCCACATATGTGTGTGTGTGTGTGTGTGTGTGTGTGTGTGTCTGTAAAAATGTGGCAACACTCACCAACGTCCGACAGTTCCGGCAGCAGTATCTCTTCGCCTCGATGCCAACTGGCCACGCGCACATAAGGCCGCACATATTCCGGTATAGCACACTTAATCAACGCCGAATTTCCCAAATAGACTTCAGTGTTTTCCACGTGCACATGGAAGAGTCGACGAACCACTACAAAAAAAAATGAGAGAGAGAGAGAGAGCGAAAGAGATACAGAAACAGATGAGAAGCTGAGAAATTGTCGAAAATCAACAATCGTTGCGTGCCTATTGGGCCAAAGTGCTGCATAAAACGCTTTGGGGTAGGCCAAATGGGGACCGGGAAACCCCATTGCAAGCACTGCAAATAAAAAAAATGTCGGGACCGTGGAGGCCAACAATCCTGGACAATGAGAGCAGTGAAATGCAATGCAAAAATGGCAGCAGTTTAAATGAATGAAATTGCTTGAAATTACATGCGAAACGGAAGTGAACAGATCATAAAGAAAGAAAGAAACAAAAGCGACAAAAAGGGAAAAACGAAAAATACCCAGCAGAATATATGACTCGGAAAAAAATATCTGAAATGATATATAGCGAAAGCATATATGGGAAAATTCGCAGCGCAAATATTGAATGAGATTTTAAGCGACTATCATGCAGCGCAGCGGGTCGCCAGGTTGATGTGGGCCAATCGCCCTGCGGCTGCGGTCTATTTGACTGCCTATATTTAAATGAAATCAGCATTTACAATATTCGACTGTAGTCGAGCTCATATATAGAGGTGGAAAATGGGAATATATGAATATGTAAAACTAATCAAATTGCGTTATGCATCAATTTAAGCTTTAATAAAATTCAAGTTAATAGTGATGAAATACATTATTTATGCTCAACAATATCTTTCTGCAATCTTGACAGCGCATCAACATTAATTTAGTGACAGCGCCTTGCGGCATGCGACTGCAGAATGCGATAGGAAATACGCAGGTTATTAAAGTGATGTGTGCAGAAATCAAAAACTAACTCACAGTTGACAACTCTGACAGGCTGAGGTGAGGTGGGACAGCCAAATCGTGATAACTACACACTCACAGATTGCTAGCAAATGCCAGGATAAAGCTACAGCAGCAACTGCTGCTGTACGTGAGCTGCTTATGAATGTGAACTACACCCATGGTCGATGGGAGCTGTTTGTATTTGCGGGCTGCAGTGCATGCTAATGGTGCCTACACTCTACATATATCTGCAGCGTCAGCTACTTTAGTCTACTTTACGCTTACCTGCTTGCACCTGCACATTGCGACTCAATATGGTGCCGGCCTCGTTGCTGGCGCGGCAGCGGTAGGTGGCCTCGTGTACATCCGTGCGATAATATTGCGCCAAAAACGGTGGGAAGTGCAATGTGCCATTGCCAGATATTTTCTAAAAGCAAGAAAAAGACGAAAAATAATGTAAAGAAACCAAATATATACACACACACATATATATGTATATGGTGAGAGGGAAAATATAAGCAGAATGCAATATTTTAGTACGTTAAGTCTTGGGCTTTCGTCGTTATTTATTTATACACATTGAGAGAGCGCGTTACACAAAAATTTGTTGCACAAAGCACCCAAAATGGCAGCCACTTTGCCGGCGAACATTTTATATTGCAACTAGTATAGGCGAAGATTTGCATAAAAATGCAATAAACCTAAGCACACTGCGCCACATAGACGTGCTGGCAAATGCATTTGCACGACAGCTACTAACAATGGGACTTAAGAGCAACAGCCGGAGGTCCATAAGGAAGGCAATGCTGACTAGAGCAAACAGTGGAGTATTTACATAGGATATGCAATCTTATAAACTAGAATTACTTGCATCAGAGTACCACATGAATCGAAGAATGACCAAAACACACACATTTGAATTAGAGTAGCTATATTTGTGATATGAATTGTAAACATTTTGGATAACTTTGATATATTCCAGTTTATGTTAAGTATAATATTAATGTTTAACTTTATCATCTTCTTCCTTCTAAATCTCAACTTAGCAAATTCAAATTCCAAATCAAGTCTCTTTGAATATTCAACTCAGTTTAATCAGCTAGTACTCGTATATTTCATGTATTTCATTTGCTTCCATAGTAATCGCACACAAAGGTTTTATCCGATCATTTATGCTGTGTGCATCGCAAGCAAAGACCAAACAGTCATCCACAACATTCCATGCAAAGCACAAAGCACAGGATTCCTATTCAATAGTCGCTAATCATCTCAGCTGAAGCCAACTAACGAGCGAACCATGCAACCGAGCTGCTGCTGGACAGCAACAGCAACTCAAACAACAACAACAACAACAACAACAACATCAGCTGCAAAAAACATCTAAAAAGTTCATCAAACGGAGTTTTCAAAAAATGTTTAAGTGCTGGCAATTTGTTAGCGTCTATTGCGTTTGCAAAGACCCAAATTGAAACATGTAAGCAGGCTCTAGTCGAGAAGCCTCGACTACGAGATACCCTGAAAAAAAAACTAATACTCTTCTTCTTTACGAACGTATGAGCGCGCGCTCTGCCAACTCCATTTCGAGATAGACGATCTTCATGAAATTTGCAGAATATATTAATATCATCCAAATGTGCCATATATATTAATATTGGCCAAATTACAAGTCTTAAATTTTTTTTTTTGAGTCTCTAGCTCAAAAGCTAAAAAAATTAAATTGATCGATAATTTGGAAATGGAATGAGTTATCGAAATAAAAAGAAACTCGTACTGCGTAACTAACTGCGAAATCTCGATGTTCATACGGACGGACCGACAAGGCTATATCAACTTAAATTTTTGTGCTGATCAAGATATATATATATATATATATATATACTTTATGGGGTCTGCGACGTTTCCTTCTGCTTGCCACATACTTTTTCACAAAACCATTATACCCTGAATTCCCATTTCAATGGGTTCAGGGTATAAATAGAAAGAAAAGTAAAAAAATAATAAATATGTAAATAAAACCTTTACTCTCTGTGGCATGGCTAGATAAGTACACATCCCGCACACTCCAGCTGGCGAATACGTCACTTGAATTCAACTATGCTCTTTAGCAGCTTAAAATAAAATTTGTTTCATTTCCATACTCCACTGCGAGAGCTGGACTGTAGGGGCGAGCGAGCACATAGCCCGCAGATGCATAGCAATTCATGAGGAATATTACGTGAACTTCCTGAAATATACATATATATGTATTTACGTATAAGATTATGTGTTCTGTCGACATTATCACGTACTTTGAATGACTTTTCGTTTTGCAAAACATACAATTTCTTTTAGTACACGTTGACCGAACTCTATTATGCTGTGCGGCAAGCGTTGACATTTTTATAATATTCTGCTTTTCAAATCTTTTTTGTTGACAAATTCACAGATATATATATGCTATATATACATATATATTTAAAAAATAATAATTACATAAAAATATTATTTTTACAATAATCAAATTAAATTGTTCGTTTACGAATACTATAAGAAATAATCTTAAGATTTAAATCCAATAATAATAAAATATTTTTACAAATATTATGGATCCGTGCAAAAGAAAATTTGAAGTATAAATATAATAACTTTATATCAAAGCTTGCATATAATAAATAGTTCACAGTTTGATTCATGCTCTGTTCAACCGAAATATCAAAGTCACTTGCTCTCTGAGTGTTTCGGAAAGTGAGTAGAAGACATCGAGAAACGGCCAACCGACAAAGTTTTTACATCTTCGTCTTATATCTAGTATCAATTCATTCAATTTAATATTGCTATATTGTTACAAAACATAGTTTTTATATTGTAGTTTTTATATTTTCCAGTCCAGTACAATAGCCGTATATTCATAGAGTTCTGAGTGTATTAAGTTTCAGAAAGCTAAAGACAATCGCAGTTTGTCTAAAGTTGAGCGAATGAGATTAGGTAAGGAGAGTTAAACAATGTATTTAGAAACCAGTAATGACGGAGGTTCCAAAGAATATTCCTATGAAAATTCAAACTAAATATGAGTGATTTCGACCCAACAAATATTGTTAAAGACTTGATATATTATAAATAATAAAATTAAGACATATTAAAACATAATATAAAACAAATAAATTAAATTAAAATGATAATAAAAACTAAGAGAAATATCGTAAACATATAAACAAATAGCTCTCCTTATGATGATTTTCTTGAAGCCTCTGACAATTGATGTTTTTTGCTAATTTTGCTTATACAAATTTGCACATTTGACTAAATAAATGGACTTATGCCACAAAGTTCACAGGCTTCTAGTTCGTAAAATATTAAATTTACTAACAATTTACTATAATCTTTGAAATTACTCGAACTTATGCATTATAGATCAAGTAACTTTTACAGGTATACACACTACATATATTCATTTCGCTCACATCTTCACTCTTCTGCCCTTCGTTGGCTACACGTTGCAGCTCCAGTTGCCAGTAGATAAACAAAAAATTGTCTGCATTTATTTATCCCTATGCAAAGTCACATTTTAATTTAACATTTAAGTTTGCATACAAAGTCAACAAAAACAATAACAAGCAGAAGAACGACAACAACTAGAGCCTGACAACATTTTAATATTTTAAAAGTTAACAAAGCGCTGACAGGGTTTGCCTGCTGCACCAACTTGGCTGCAACTCATCTCTGCCTGGCTACATGACATTAACATATGAGCGCATTTAAAGCAATGCGAGTCTGCTGCACATAACTGCAGTAATTGTTGTTGCTGTTGCTGGGGCTGTGGCTGTGGCTCTGTTACAGTTGCGTTGTGGGATAGCAACGCATTACTTTTGTGTGTAATTTCTTAGGGCTTTTGTTGTGGGGCGTATTAAAAGTGCACTTATTGTTCTCGCTGGCATAGAAATGCTCTTCTTTGAGGATTTATTCTCTGCTACGGTGAGAACATCGATTTTGACAAGCCCTAGCCAAGTTGCAACTGATAAGCTGCAGAGCTTAAAGGCTTCAAAGATTTGCTAGCATGCTAATTGAATATAAGCCCGAAATAACTTTCCATATATACGCAGGTGGAAGCCACAATAATGTGACTGTTGCAACCGCAGACGCGCAGCGCAGCACATACTTAATATTGCTCATACGCATAGTTGTCGTAACCGCAAAACTCACCTCAGTCCGGGCACCTGAGTTGCCAGCGTGCCGTCACGCAGTACCCAGGATACGACGGGCGGCGGATTCCCATGCGCCGTGCAGCTAACTTGTGCGCCCGTATCGTTGCCAAACAGCAGGCGGGGCGAGGGCTCCAGCAGAAATGTGGGCACACGTAAGCCGCCGGTGGCCTGGGATGGCACCACCAGTTGGCACGTTGCAGCCGCCACGAGCAGCACCAGAGCATACTCGGCAATAATCGCTGTCAAAGGCAAACAGAAAGGTAAAACAGGATAATTATCATCTTTATGTAATTATGCAAATGTCGCTATGTAGATGTATATATGTACATAGTATATATATATATGTGTGTGTGTATGTGTGTCTAGATTGTTGTTTTAAAGTTAAAGCAAGTCGGATGCTAAAGTAGTTGCTGCCAGCTGCCTGCCGTTGGCTGCCCTCCACTGCTTGTTGTGCGAGTCTGTTTCAAGTGCAACTTATAAAATGCGGCTAATTTGGATTCGGTTTCAGTGCACGGCTCTCATTTAGGCAGCACTTGAGCCAGCCAGGCAGCGAGGTAGTCAGGCCAACGCAGACGAAACACTTTATACTCCAAGCACTTGTGTACATATATATGTACATGTGTGTGTGTGTGTGTGTGTGAGT
Source organism: Drosophila koepferae (assembly GCA_030914345.1). NCBI lineage: Eukaryota > Metazoa > Arthropoda > Insecta > Diptera > Drosophilidae > Drosophila > Drosophila koepferae. The sequence continues at coordinate 5,017,612 of JAUESR010000206.1, read as the reverse complement.
GTGTGAGTGTGTGGGTGTGTGCCATTTCACATTTTGATATATTTATGGCTGCTCGTGTGCGTATGCAGTTTGTTTACCCATGTTCAGAACTCGCTTTACTGACTCTTACACAAATGCAGTTGAAGTTGTTGCCACAACAACAACAGCAACAACAGCTACTTGTTACAACAGCAGTAACAGGAAAATAACAACAAAACAAGAACAACAACTTTGGCAATATCAACAAACGACTGCAATTAGTTACCCACCTTTGGCTCTGTTTAGAAGCCCTAATAAACTCATTTTCTTCTGTTGCGTGTATCCTCTATTTGTCTGTGTGCATGCGTTTTCCTTGCCTTCACAGATATTATTCAATTAATTTTCGTTGACTTTTGTGCCAGCTTCACAGCGTGTAGCCTCGTCTGCTCTGAGTTTCCTTGCCTTTGTTTCCTTTGCTTTTATTATTATTGTTTACTTTTGAGCTATGCGTTCCCCTCGCTCTTGTCGCTTTCCACCTGCAGACAAGAATATTATGTTACAAGCAAATTTTGCAAAATTAAGCTAATTATATTTTACTTTTTGTAGTTTTCTATAAAGCTTAGATAATTACAATTATAATATAGTCATTTCATACTCATTATATTTTTCCTTTAATTCAAGTTATTTTAAAGGCAAGGTTTATGAATGTATTTAAATATTTTTAGCCAAATCCACATAATGGAAAATCATTTTTATATAATTATTTATAAATTTTTAATATAATTGTTATGTTACTAGACAAATAACTCAACATGTTTATAATTTTAATGAAATACTGATTAAATATGTTTAAGCAGGCTTGCATAATTGGAATATATTACAAACCCCAAAATTATTAATTTTGTTTATATTATTACTTTAAAATTAAAAAAAAAGTTTAAGTATATGCGAATTTTATAAGTTTTTAACTTGTTTTGAATAATATTTATAATACTATAATGGATATTATTACAATATATAACATCACTACTCAACAAAAGCTGAAGCTGTAAATTCAAGGCAGCAAATCAGAAAACTCTCTAAGAGCTAAAAATGCTGAGGATGATGCATAAAAGGCGCTTCATAATTTAAATTATTAATAAATTGTGAAAATAAACTTGAAATGGAGACTATTAAAATTTAACTGTGTACGAATTTTGTATAAATTGATATTAAATTTAAAATAATTTTCTATTTACAAAGCGAGGTACACAACCATCCATCCATTGAATTAAATTAAATTTGCTTTTTGTTCCAGTCAAATAATTTGGTTAAAGCATTTGCAATTCTTTTTATACCTCGAGCCTATTGAAATGAAAAGGCTATAATGGTTTTGTCAAAGGTATGTAGCAGGCAGAAGTGGCGTGGCCGACCTTATTATAGAATAGATACTCTTGAGCAGGGCGACAAACTGAGTTGAAATAGACCTGCCCAGCTGTCCGTCCATGCGTCTGTATGTATGAACTCGTCGATCTCAGATACTACAAGAGCTTGTTTATAATGAAATACATATTTGAAACTTTAAGAATTATCATAGAGCTCATAAGTTTCTATCTTACTTTAAGCTTTTACAATTTGATTGACTCAACAATTTATTGATATATATTTATAAATAAAATCCCTGCACAAAATTGTTATTGATGTGAACTTTAATTGCTATTGCTAGCTTACCATATATGTATGTACATATATTTAATGCATTCATATCGCTCTAGTCAAGTTCAACTCGGGGCCAGAGCCATAACAACTGAGTAAATAACAAACAGTAATTCCTATGCGCCACAGAGAGTGTTGTGCACATAAACATGGGCAAGCTGACGCAGCAGGATGGCAGATTGGCGAGCTGGCGGGCTGACAGACAGACCGCACAGACAGGCCGCACTGGGCTCGCAGATCAGTCAGAGAAGCAACAGCTATAATAACAACGGCAACAACTTTGTTTGTATTGCTCGACACAGCTATGCTGCTGCTGCTGCGTACTTAGTAAATACATTTAACGAGTATTTATGAGCGAGCATACGAAATGAATGACTTTGGGCATCATTAAATGTGATTCGCAACGGCCACGCCCACACGGCAGCCTAACAACAAAGCTGAGAAGGAAGGATTCATATATGCTTTTTGGGGTCGAGGAGTTTTGCATGACTACGTTCAAGACCTAAACACTGAATGTTTGTCTATTCAGAATACAAAAACAGAAAGGAAAAAAAAACATTTGGACGGCCCTGCCAAAGGGAAACTCATAGCATTCTTATTATACAGTAGAATTGCCACGCCCACTTCTTAGGTACTTTTCGACTAAGCAAACATCATCATGACACCCATTACGGCGAATCGGCAGCACGCCCAATGGCAAGGCGGGAGCAGCAAGGGTCACACTCCAAAGCCCTTTCATGTTTGCAACTTGACACCTTTTCAGCTCGGCCCAGCATCGGATGCGAATCCATGGTCTTTACTCCATGTGAGAGTCTGACGCGCTGTGCTTCTGTGTTTGCATTTAATTGAGAATTTAAAATGATTTGTTTATTTTTTTGCTGCGTCTTTTGTTCGAGAATTCGCTGCGAGCGTTTTGCTTCTTTGCTTAGCACTTGCTCGGTGTTGCTGTCACACAAAAAGTGAGTGTGCAGACCTAACTTCACACTGCCACAACCCCGAGCAATTGTCAGTGTGTGTGTGTGTGAGTGTGTGTGGGTGGGTGACTATATGTGTGTGGGTGTGAACTCGCTTGCCTTTCATTTTTAATGAGTTTTTATTTTCTACACTTTTGTGTACCGCTCTTTGCCCCGTCTAACTGTCTGACTGTTTGCGTTGGCTTCTCCGAAAGGACGAGGACGAGGACGAGGACGAGGACAAGGGAAGCTGACTGACACCCTTTAGCCTTCAGGATGCATGGCGTATCCTTTGCGCTCTCACAAGCGTTTACTTTTCCTTATGCTTTGTGTGTCATAACTGCTGACTGTCAGCAAATTTGACGCTAAATGTGCTCAGGCGCTTTAAATATGTCGCACTGGCTTACCATGCGGTTGTCTTAATGTCCCTCCTTCATCCTGTGTGATTGCGTGTGGCTGTGTGTATTTAACGCTTGTTTTTGTCATGTGTGAGTCGAGCTATAACAACTGTTTATCTGTTGGCAGTTTGTTGTGATAATCTGCTGCTGCTGCTGCTGCTGCTGCCTGCTTTGTGTCAGCAAGAGGCCAACAGCTCATGATCCTGCGATGCTGCTGCAGAGGGCCTCAAGCCAACAACAATGCTGAATGATTGCGTAACTACAGCCTTTGCTGGCAATAAAGGATATTACTGGCAAACGCTTCGACATGTGTTTCAATGCCAGTGACAGGAATTTAATAAACAATTTCAGTTGTATTTATATACTTTAAGATGCGCTGTATGGTGTCGAATCAGCCTTGTTTTCACTACTGAATCCAGAGTCGAGTAGCAGGAAAATGTTGATATATTTCTATACATTTCTGATTTGATAGTACACATGTATACGAATATTCATTAGTCTGTCATATTACATACACTCATAGCTATTTGATTTCCATGCCCTTTTGTAATATAATATATATCCATACAATTAATTCATGCAGTGCTGGAATTCAAATTAAATTGTCTATGGTCAACTGCTCGACAGTTAGACATTTGAGCTCATTGCACGCAATTGGCATGAAATTTGTTATTATTGCAGTTCAGTTATCCTCAATTAGAATACCTGAATGTGTCAATTATCGAGGATGGAGAAATGCATTTCAATTACTCCACAGGCGGTTCAATTAAGCAACTCGAGCTGACAATGGACGAAATTGCAAGAAAGCTTATTGTGCCGCATTTACAAGTAGTTGCAGGCTAAAAAGCCGCAAGCTATTCCAAATTAAAAGCACTTTACCGATGCATTGTTCCGTGCATCGTTGTCTTCATTAAGACACCTGCTTGCAACGTCGCTCGAGCGTTATATAATTACGGCTTAAGTACGTGCCCCGTCCCAAAGCAAGTAGCTTCAGTAATGGGCACGTTGTTAGCAGGGCAATCAATCTTGCACGAGAAATGGCCAAAGCACACACAAGGAACGAGCAAGAGAGAGAGGGGGGAGAGAGAGAGAGAGTGGCAGTGAGAGAGAGGCTCTCGCCTTGCCTCGATATGAATTGCCGCTGCTGGAGTCGTTTGGCAGTGCCACCCGACTAACGTCATTGAATGCGTTATGAAATGCTTCGCTTTGCATTTTGCACGCATCTCGCACACTCCAGTGTGTGTGTGTGTGTGTTCGTTTGTTTGTGCAACGTGAATGGCTTTAAGTGCAGCCCGCCACAACAAACAGCAACACGGACGCAGAGCAACAACGGGCGCTCCCATGCACAAATGCCTTGCCTTGCCTTGCCTAGCTTGCTTGGTGCGGGGCGGCTGGTTGCATGTGTTTCAGCGGCAGTCGAGCGCAAATGCAATGCAAAGGCTACACCATTGAGAATACCGGAAAAGTGGGCGTGGCTGGCGCTAAACGTTTTTGCATCCGCCGTTGCCGCCACGCGAGGCGTCAAGCAATAATTTTACTTCTTTTGAGTCGAGCTGTTGAATCGTTTTAATGCTCGTCACCTGAGTTGTTTTGTATTTCTATCGATGCCCTTGCATTGGGCTTAAACGAATTGAGTTGAGCTTGGAAAATACAATATATGAGCCCGATTTTGTTGACTGAATATGCAGTTGAACATGTATATAATTTGATATATATAGTATTTTTTAAATCTGTAAGATAATTAAATTCATTTTGTCAAATATATTTAATAACTCCGAATTTTCATTGTTGAGAAAAGCGGAAATTTTCAAACATGAAATATATTTTATAAAATAAAATTTCTCGAGTTGCGCTCATCCAGCTGAAACCTCTCTCAGCCCCTGCACCTGTACTATGTAAAGAATTAAGCGCCAGCACCCTCAAGACCTTTTGGATCGCATCTCGACCTGAACAATTTCAATATAATAAAGATTATATAAGACTTATTGATATTTTCTACTCGCTAATTACTCTGTTATACTATTTTAGAATGAATATAGCTTTAAGTAGATATAAAGTCCATTTTCATTCATTTAAGTAGTAAATAAAAAAAAAGAACAAATTGAGAACTTTTGTATTTTATTCATTTAGTTTATTTATTGGCTCATATAGCTCTAAGCCTTTTTTAGGCCTATTTGCCAGTCTATACAAATTTTCTCTTAATTCTTCTCTCTTGTATAATTGAATATATAGCATAATATAGTATAATTGAATCTGTTAATCCGACAGTCCAGAGTATTTAATATTTTTTAGCCTTCGCTTCGTATTATTAATAATCAAATTAGATAAGTTAGTTGAATACCAAATTTACCACAATGTAGAGTATTTTTGTTGTTGCCTATATAATCTATAAAAATATATATATATATATATTTATACATATGTTAATGTTTATCCCCGTTATTTTCGTGTACCTGAGTGTGTTGCATACTTTGCGGCGCTGCTTGGGGTAAAGCGGATGTGTTTGCGTTTAGCGCTGGTTGACAGCCTGGCAATTTATGTGGCTGTCTTCCTAGATGCGAATTTAAAAAGCAACTTTAAGCCGGAGCCCCGACAGTTTCCAGTGGGGTCACCCAGGCCCGCCCCTCGCGAACCACTCAAATAGTACGCTCCTCTAATGTGAGACGTTTAAAACAATGGATCCATTTGCTCACCCACACAGACTGAAGTGCAACTCTTTGGTGTGCCGGGCGCACAATGGGTCGAGTCGAAAGTCAAAGAGCATCCGTTGCGAGCGCTGGGCCCGATGACAACGTACTCGTAAATGGCAGCGATTTTGCACAAAAGCGGCCACTGGAACAATGACAAGAGTCGGAATCGGAATCGGAATCGGAATGGGAATAGGAATCGGTCTCAAACCTAAACGCTAGCTGTTGGCTGTTAGCCGTCGTCTGACGGTTGGCGGAAGTGCAGAGGCGACGAGCCACCTAATAACATTTTCCATCTCCAGCCACATTAGCAGCGGCCAAGCATTATAGCCATCTGGCTGTGGCAGCAGCGCTTCGCTTCGCGTGCTCCAACAAATGTTTGGCCACCTTTTATATTACATCAATTCAAGCGCGACGATTGTGTAAAGAAGATTGTGGCGGGGCAGCCGCCGTTATGCTCGCGTATATTTTTTCTAAGCCATGGAAATATTCCATTGTTGTTGCTCGCCACAGCGGGGACCAAACGATTCTTGGGGCTACATTGTCACATTGACTAACCGCCGCTCGACCGACCAGCCTCTCATTTTTTTACACTTTTTTTTATACTCTCAGCTTCTACGAGGGGCCTTTGGCGTTTTGGAGTGCCTTTGTTTTGTTGTTATTGGTGATGGTGATGGAGACGGGGCTGCTGCTGCTTCTGCATCTTATTGTGGTTGTAGCTGCTGTGGTTGGTATGAATAAAGCTGACTTGAGTGTATTGCTGCGGCCGACTGTCACTGACATCGCCCGAGTGCCTGACAAAATAAATTTAATTGGTACAAGGACCGCAAAGCTTCCTAAACATTTCACAGTCATATGCAAAGCGACTGACCAGGTCACTTATTTTGATTGCAACTCAAGCATATTATGGCCCGTCATGAAACTGGCCAAACAGTTCGAGTTGTTGGCAGCAGTTTCAAAGTATTGAATTTAATTGAAAATATTCGAGAGCAAATAACGAAGTAAAAGAGTCTTTATTTCTAATTGAACAAGTATGAGCTCTCGAGTTCATTGGGGAATGCCGAACTAAAAGATATCCTAAGCTACTGACTCTAGTCATTATATTATTACTATTCAAAAAGATTATTAACTGTAAGACTACATAACAAACAATAAATATGGTATTTCGATTACCAGGGCTGCGTTATAGAGCTATCTAAAATAACCTTTAATTTGTATTGACTTTAGTTTATGTGTTCTCTGAGTATATATAAAGCAAAATTAATTAATAAAATGATCGATTTTTATCGATAAGTTGAGCTATAAAATAAAAATTTTATAAAATTATCTGCATAAAATATACTATAATATATATTTACATGTTTTTTGCAGTTTATGATATCGAACTCATCTCGCTGTGCTAATCAAAAAGAAGATATAGCCGAATCCATTATATAAGGTCTGCTACGCCTTCTTCTGCTTTACAAAACCATTCTATCCAGAACTCAAATTCTCAACTCTCAAATGGATAATCTCATTGCGGCGCTTATTTACATAAAATCATTTCATTTGACTCTTGATTGAAGTACATTCAAATTCAAAGAAGCAATTCCAGCTATTTGCTGAGTGGTAATTGAGTAACTGTGAAGTGAATAGCTGGTAATTGAGTAACTGTTATATGAGTAACTGTTAATTGAGTAACTGTGTAATTGTTCTCTGAGTAAATTCTAGCTAACATAATATTTAATAGGCGGATTTTTTATTTCATAATATAATCGTGTCTTTATTTATTTTTTTTTATTATTTATTAGTTTTATTTATTTAATTTAATTATTTTATTTTTATTAATATTATTTTAATTTTCTTTTTTAGTTAATTATTTTATTTTATTTTTATTATTTTATTTTTTTATTTTTTTTTTTTTAGTTAACAACAAGAATTAGTCAAACTCATTTATAAATTGCAAAAGTTATTAGAGATTTAGAATTCTTATCCTGTTGTTCTATTATCTGCAAATTGTTTATTTAAATACTAAAATTGAAATAAATATAATTTCGTCTTTTACATTTCATTTCACCTATTCTTTTTTACTGTCTACAAATTGACTTAGCATATTTGATTTATTTTGCATTTTACGTAAATTGTTTGCATATATTTGAAGTAAATACTAATCGATTTTCATTTTTCTGTTTACTTTCAGCTTCCCCGAGTCCTTTGCGCACTACTCAATTACTGGCAATCGCAAATAGAGAAATGTTTTCACAGATTAAACTTTAATAATCAGTCTAACCCCAAAGCCTCGACCGCAAAACTTGCCTGCCCAAGTCTTGTGCCAGACTTATGCAACATTTCGGCTTATCTCAGCCCCATGCATAATTCAACAGTTTGCCTGGCAAAAACCACAGACACTCACACTCACACACAATCAAATATATCTGAGGATAGAAACCAGAAATGTGTATTGAAATTTGGTGATTTGTGCCAACAGAAAGGCAGAACAAAAGCAAAAGCAAAAGCAAAGCGAAGCTAAACTCAACTCGTTGAAACTAATTCGGGAAAGACAACAAACAACCGAACAAACAAGCAAAACAAAATTTAAGAGCTGCAAAATGAGAATTGTAAATCATTCAATGCAATTACCTCGTTATCTTTGGCCACAGAACGCGGCGAGCGAGCGAGCGTCTGCCTGCTCGGGCTCGGTGTGGGCAGCGGAACGATCCTAGGATCCTGGCCGGGCCGCAGTTACATTGAGTTGTCTGGCATAAAATTGTGATTTTATTATTTTTGGCAGTGCGCCCAGAATGCGGCGCTTAGCACACTCTTACTCACACACACACACACACACACACACACAACACACACGCACACAGTAAAGGTCCCACATATGCTGGCAGCTTTCACATGCAGCGATAACTGCTGGAACAAAAAACAGATTGCGGCTGCATTCAACAATTGCCAAAAGGTAGCCAAAAAAAAAAAAAAAAAAAAAAAAAAAAAAAGCCAAAAAGAATGAACCGCGACCATAAATTATACGCAGTGCATAGACGGAAATTTTTATGGACTGTGACTGGGCCAAGCCCAGACAGCGACGGGGCGCTCTTTTTCGTTTTCTTCTTTTTTTTTTGGCTTTTTCTAGTCTGTCTGTCTCTTTTAGCCTTTTGGCATTGTTGCCGCAATTTTATCACACTTTGATAATCGCAAGGCACATGCTTCACGACACGTCAACGGGCACGATCACGCCGCCATTCGATTCAATTTGGCCTGCGCTCACAGTTTTACACTCGATAAATTTCAACAAAGTGCTTTAGTCACTTAACGCGCGACTTAGTTTCAGCCCCTGCCCAAAAAGGAATTTAAATATTTTTGCATTTTTTCTGGCTTCCTTTTTTTTTTTGCTTTTTTTTTTTTTTTTTAGTTATTTTCATTTGAATTTTCTTTTTATTTGGTCACTCGTCACCTTGTTCGGCGACCTTTTCACACATTTTCCATTAAGCGTCACTTTAGCGATTTGGTTTGCTGCGCTTAGCGCGCAAATTATTTCACCTTTTATTCAATTTACTTTATCCACCGAACGTGACACTAATGTACGGTTACATTGTGCATATACGCGCGTGAGTGTGTCTGTGTGTGTTGGTGTGGCGCAAAAGCATCCATACTTCCGGCAGACCGTGGGCCGAAACACTCACTAACACACACTAGCACACACAGACAGCGAGAGACGGTGTTTGGGGCCAGCAAAATCCACTTTTGTTACATTTTTTATGAACACATTCGCTGGGACAAATAACCCGTAAAGTCAGTCAAATCCACGATAAAACCAAAATGCGCACACACACACAGGCACATACAGATGTGTGTGCGTGTGTGTGTGTCTCAAATGTCAGCAAACGAAATGCCACTGCATAGTTTTAGGCTGCCGCATATATAGCCCTACACACAATACACTGCGGCACATAACGGTACAAATTCAGGCACTCACACGCACACACATGCACACTTATGCCTGGCCACTATCACCGATGGGCCCTTTCCGGCCCCGAGGCGTCGACAACGCCAGCATCCATTAATGCTTTTTCCATTAAATCCCCAAATAGTGCCTAACTCACACACTCGCACATAGTCCGACCATTAGCCATGTGAATGTGTGAGTGAGCCTCTATGTGAGTGAGTGTGTGTTCGTGCTTAACTAATACTTATACACTTGGCTATAGCCATAGCTACTACTAACATCCAACTGTTTCAATTTTGTCCGCTTAACACGTCCAAACAGTTCGAAACGCCGGTAATGACTAAACTGAACTTTGAATCCGTCTGCTACACTGTCCAATGCTGCCAACGTCGCTGACTGTAGCATCCTCAATCGCCAGACAGACTGCGCTGCTGCGTCGACTGCGACGGCAGCGTCCACGTCTGTCGGTTGAGATTATCTCCATCGGCTATTGCCCTTCGGGTCGAAGCTGTAAGTGTAGCACAACATCGCGCCATAATTGAACGACGCTGGCTGCGCTGTCAACAGCGGCTGAGCGCACTCTCTTTCTATTACACACAATTCTCTCTTTGCTATCTATTCTGAGCTAAGTAACTGTAGCTTGCATTGTTGTTTCTTGTTCGCTGTGCTTTCATTATTTACGCTCTCCTGCATTACAAGCAGAGGGTAAACGAGACTGTCTGAAGTCAACAAATAAAACGAAGAGAGACTGCGCGGGAAGGAGAGCGCCTTACCGAGGGATAACGCTATCTCTGTTATTCCTTGTTGATTGAATTATGAACTTATAAATTATTAATGAGCATAATATAGCTGAAGCTTAAAGGCAAACTCAAACTGACGTAGTATGAATGTTGATTGTTGAATTATTTATAGCTATAACTATGTAGACTATAATTAGTATTTTTTTGCATAAAGCTGTGATATAATTATTTATTCAATTTGATTTTAGATTTAAAAAGTTTTCATTACTATTATAACTCTTATTATAAATCATATAATTTGATTTTTTTTAAATTGCATTAAATTGTTGGCGCTTTTAATATTACGTGACTTTTAAGCTTCCATCATCGTCGACATCGCCATTGTCCATGGGACTCTGGACAACAGCACTTCATCACTTGGGCTGTGGGCAGCTGCCATCATAAATCACAAGAATGTGTAATGCTCAAATGTCGCATTGGCGCCAAAAGTTATGCTACATAAAGCACGACCTGCATAGCGCTTACCCCTGCTCCACAAACGCCAGCTCGTCGACGCTTACTACGCAACTTTTAGCGTAAAATGTCATTCACTATTCGCGGACAGCTCTGCCCTTCGCTATTTATTTATATTCGCGGCGAACACATGGAGAAGCACGTGTTGCTTCATTCCCATAGCCTGCTCCCTGTTGTCAACAAAGCAACTGCGCATGCTCGCTCTTTCGACGCCGACAGCGCGTAGCGCGTCAGCAGCGCTGCCGCAGCGCTCAAAAGTGTCAGGCCCGACCTACGACAACCAAACGAGCCAATGAATGTATTGAATTCAATGCATATGTGTGTATGCGTGTGCCTATGTGTGTGCCTGTGTGTGTTCATGAAAAAGAGAGAGCATCGTATAGCCTAAAGCTGTCAAAGCGCATTATCATTTTCATATATCATACTTAATGCGGGATGATATTTTCATTTAGTTTGTTTGCTCGCATCATGAGAAGAACACTATGTAAGTAAGTATATGTTAACTGCGTGTGCGTGTGTGCGTGCGGTCTGCAGCCAGTAAACTTACCAAATTCTTAGGGGAAAGCTATTTCCGTGTCCTGAAATTAATATCATGTTCACAGGCAGGTGGGCAGGTAGGCAGGTAGACAAATAAATCATAACATCTTGTTATTTAACTCAATTGGCAGATATAAGTTATTTGCCGAGTCATTAATAACAAAAGGCGAAAAGGCATTCAACAGTTTAAAGCTGCACAAATTTAGGTTTTTAATTAAATTTGATGGTATTCTAAAGCCAGCCATGCCCAAAAGAAGTAAACACAAGAACGAACAGCTACATATTCATATCCATCTATCACACATGAGCTGACAATACAACGCCTGCTCTGATGGGCATCTTGACAGCCATGGGGTCTCGGGGCACAGGCAACGGGCCATCAGCAAACGACTTGGCCCATTTGTGCAAGGCTTTTAAATAAATTACAAAATTGTTATAATTCAACGTGCATATCAGCGTCAGCCTGAGGCATACACCCGGCCACACACAATAAGGCTATTGAAGTCCTTCTTGGCCATACAAGCTCGACTAAGCGAACACGCACACACACACACACACACATCCCTTGTGTATGTAAGTCTATCGGCGTCCTGTTGCTTTTGTGTTGCCTTTTGGTGCCGCGCCGACTTCTCTACAATTTGTATTGTGTGAACTTGGCCAACACAAAACGAGATAATTTACGCAATTCGCTTATCTCGCCATTTAATTCCAGATTTACGGCTTTGCCAGGCGCTGCTTTGCGGGTGGAATTTCATTTATATTCGTATGCGAATATTTATAGCGCCAAAGTGTGACTAATGGGCGCTTTTAATAACGAGTTTGAAAATCGGCATCTAATTTACACATTCTCTACATACATTATATGCACTTAACTCTAATTTGGCGCGTTATGCTAATGATAGCCAATGCCCAAATCTGATCAACTTTATAATGAAATGAGATCTATGCATATTTATAATCATTGCAATTGGCTATCGAGTGTATATTTTTGTTCAACGAATTTGGTCATTCTAGTATGGGTCGCAATGATAACAATTCAAGTCCGTGCGCCATAAAAGAAAGAAATTCAAGAATCTTTTATAAACGAAGCAGGCTATGTAAAATATTCGAAGCCCTTAGCACAGTGCTGCCAAATCAGCTTTTTTCACGTAGAATCTGGATTTTTATACCCTAAATAAGTTGATCTAGCCCTGTCCGTCTGTCCGTCGGTCCGTCCGTCCGTCTGTCCATCCGTCCGTCTGTCCGTCTGTATGAACGTCGAGATTTCGGAAACGACAAAAACTAGAGAGCTGAAATTTTACATGAATACTCGTATGTTAGTTACGCAGTACGAGTTTGTTTTTTTTTTCAATAACTCATCCCATTTCCAAATTATCGATAAAAAATCTTCAAATTTTTCAATTTAGATAGATGTAATGGAAACGCAGATTATGTATTCTTTTTATTTTGGATGCCACGCCCCCTTCGCCCCAATTAAAAAAAAAAAAGCATTTCAAATACTAGAGACTTGCAATTTGGCAGATAGATACATTTAGTTACTCTTAATCTACTCTGATTTCATGAAGATCGTCCATCTAGAAATGGAGTTAAAAGCGTCCAAAATTCAGCCCAACCCACCCCCAAGCCACGGCAGCAACTGCGCGGTTAGCAGAGCGCGCGCTTATATGTTCGTAAAGAAGAAGAGTATCACTTTTTTGCAGGGTTCAGGGTACCTCGTAGTCGAGCCGTTTTTTTTTTTTTGGCGTTTTTTTCAAATTGGGGGCGAAGGGGCGTGGCATCTAAAATCTGAAAATTACATAATCTGCGTATCCATAATATCTATCTAAATAAACAAAAATAATAAACAAAAATTGTAAACGAATTTTTGATTTTGAAAACGGAATGAATTAATGGAAAAATAAAATAAACTCTTACTGCGTAAGTAATATACTTACTTCATGTGAAATTTCAGCTCTCTAGCTTTTGTAGTTTCCGAAATCTCGACGTTCATACGGACGGACGGACGGACGGGCGGACAGACGCAGAGGGCTTGATCAACTTATTTTTTCTGCTGATCAAGAATATATATACTTTGTGGGGTCTGCGACTTCTCCTTCTACCTGTTACATACATTTTCACAAAACCATTATACCCTGAATTCCAATTTTGAATGGGTTCAGGGTATAAAAAAAAAAAAATTTTAAATAAGGCAATAAACTTAAGCTTTTTTGTCAGATTTTGTTTTCCCCAAAATTTCACCCTTTTTACTTATGTATGTTCCCACTGAAAACAATTTTTGTTTTTTTTTTTTTTGGCTAACAAAAATTGGCAACACTGTCTTAGCATTAGAGTTCATCAGACTACTAAATAAATGTATTAAGCCGTCTCCCTAGTTAAGGTAAATTTAAGCATGCGCTGTAGAGTCAATGGGAAAAGCTGTAATAAATTGAAATAAAAAATAAATAAATAAAATAAGTAATCTTTTTCTGTTTAATGATTTTATTGATTTTATTTATTTAGGTATTGTCATCTATAAATTAAACCCTTTAAGCTCGCCGGCTGACTTTTAAAGTTAGCTGTTGCTGTTATTTTCACTACAACTAGTACTACTACAATTATTTACAAAATGTATAACTTTTAGCATTAATTAGATTGCTAATAATGAAATCTATTTAGTAGGTCTCGTGGTTGCCAGCGGTTGAGCCTCCTTGGAGTAGTCTGTCGTGGTACCGACTGGAGTGCTGATTAATTGCATTAAAGATTGTGGGTGTTTTGAGATCTCGGTGCAATATGGAGTTTCTCACATACCATTCGCAGTCGATAATCGATCGGAGGATTTTATGTTATTTTGATCTGGCTATCGCAAGCCAGGCCCCACATTTGGCAGCCAGATTTCCACATTGGCGCTAGTATTAGCTTATACACAGTCACTTTGCTGTTCAGAGTCAGATTGCTGTGCGAATTGAGAGGCCGCCACACGTAGTCGTATTGTGATGGCGGTTATGTAATAAGTCAAACTGAAATTTTAAAATACAAAAATAAATCGAAAGATGTTTTTTATTTACTTAAATAAGACGTAATATTTTCTTAGCACCAAACTGCGATACGTGAAAAGAACAAAAATAAAATCATAATTTTGTACATTAATTTACAAATGTGAGATTCAATTCTATATAATTTTATCTGGTCTTATCTCATAGATAAAAAGATAGTCATAGCACAATCTGAAAGCGATTTAGGCCAATCACTAAACTAAATTTGTCAAACACTTTGTGAAGACTTTATTGAAGAAGATCCATTAGATTATTAATAGAGGAATATCTCTTGCCTTAAATTCTCTCTTCAGCAGTCTTTAATGCATGATAAGAATCAGACAGTCAAGCGCGATAATTATTTTTAATTGCTGGTAAGTGCTCAACTTAGCAGCCACAGCACTTAATATATCAAGTTCGGCGACTTTGGAATCAGTTAAGCAAAACCTGAAACTGATTCATAATCTGACAACAAAACAGAGCTCACCAACAGCATAATATATAAATATGTACTCGCAGCGTCGCCAAAAGACAAGTCTACTGCGACGTTGCCCAGAAGCAAGAGCCTAACGAAATTTACATATATTAAAAGAGATTTAGTGAAATATTAGACAGTGATCCCGATAGTGGCTAGATGAGCCCAGTGAAAGCCCATCGTGTTGAGATGAGTGTGATTATCTGACTGAACCCATTGTTTCCGGTAAGATCAAATCAAGTTTTCAAGTATATATCATAGAAGTCAGAATGGGATGAGCAAGAAAGAATAAACTGAAGCTCTAAAGCCTTACAGTGAGAACTGTAAAATAACCCAAATCCATGTCAAGTGCTGAGCTCAGCATTAAAACTAGCGAATCTACCTAATGCACAGAGGCTAATTATTTCTTCGTAATTAAAGCAGTTAGAATTAATTACAAGCAAGAGCTAGCGCGGCGAGCTTGATGACTTTTTACGGTCGCAACTATAAAAGTTCCAGACTGCGGTCAGAAGAGCCACAGTTTCGTCTTAGGCATCTGTTTAGACATTCAAATTTAAATTTAGCTTGGAATATGAGCGTCAGTTTTGTTGTGTTATACAACTGTCTGGTCCGGGGCCTCATTGTGCCGCCCATGGGATATTTATATGAACCGGGATTAAATCAAGGCTCCGAGCTAACAGACCAAGAGTTTCGCTCAGCCAGCTCATCGATACAATTGTTTTCCTGTCTATATGGTCGCGAGATAACTGCAGCTGGAAGCCCAGTAGCTGAAATCAATGCGGATCGCCGAGCTACCTTTCTCACTGTGGATGACGAAGTCAATAATCAACTAGGCACAGGCTATCAAGACGGCCTTGAAGTACCCAACTCTTCAACGGATGCCGAGCTGCTCTCTACATATCCAGCTACCACACCTGCAGCACCTGCTCAGCCAGCTCTACCCTCCATACAGATGGCCAAGCGCAACTGCCACATTATTAAATGCCCCAAGTTTTCGCAATCAATATATGGCAGCGATGGTGTCAGCTGCTACGAGTTCCCCAATCAGTGCTTCATGGCTGTTGCCAGCTGCAAGCGTCACAATAATCGACTGCCTCGTAAGCGCTTTCTCTTGACACTCTCACCTCTGTTCGTTGCTTCACTCATTTTGAGATTCTATTTGCAGGCCTCAAGGAAATTACCAAGAAGCACTGCGACAAACTTATAAAACGAGTGTTTATCTAAGAGTCGCTCAGCAGTTATTAGCTAACTAGAGTTTAAAAATGCATAAGCTTTATTTATATTTTAAAGTAGAAAGTACTAGAAATTAACTAAATTAATATACTTTATAGTAAGTCTTGTGAATATTATACGATAGCCCTAACGTGCGAGCTTCAATGAATTGTCTTATAAATTAATTATTCAATTTAATATCCCATCTTAAAAGTTACTTATCTCCATTGCCATGGGCTTACACGTCTCGACGTGTAATTTGAGCAGAGCACAAAATGTTTTTTTTTACTTCCCCACTCCCTTAATAGTTTTTAATATTAAGTGTAGTCTTAAATAGCCTGCTGCTCTAATGTGTATGTTATGATGTAACCATCAAAAACCATTTTCATGCTTGTAAAAAATATTAAACAATTGTGTTCTCCTCAGCATTACCCTCATGTCTTGCACAGACATGTTCATTTTGTACTATAAATTCACCTCTCCAAATTGGAAATGTGTAAGAAAAATCGAATCACTTTTTATACAAATGTTATAATGTGTAAAGAGAAATCTTCTCCTCGAATTTGGTTTTCATTTGCTTGCACTTTTGTCTTAAACTAACAAATTCATTTGAAACTAAAAACTCCTCTTCAAAATGGAAATGTTACAGAGAAAATCCAATTCATTTTTGTACAATGTAGTAAAGAAAAATCTTTTCTTCGAATTAGGTTTGCTTGTCTCTGCAAATTGCAAAATTTCACTTCAAATTTCAATTCAATTATTTTCATTAGAGTTTAATATTCAGAATACTCAAGTGAAAGATTTGAATGTCGATGATAACAGAATGCTCGATGATTTTAAACTAACTAATTACTATATTTATTAAATTTGTCAAACAACTAATTTATTGGTATAAATAAACGATCTTTATTTTATTGGTGTTAATGTCAGATTGCATTAACAGGAGCTGCTCCTCCCTCACGACGACATGCTATGCTATTAACAGTTTTATGCGCTGTTAATAACATAACTCCCACTCCAGTTCTCCTTCTGGTTCGCAATCGGCGATTAGGATTTTCTTCCTACATTCTTTGCATTACGACTATACTTTTAACTACGAAGAAAAAAGACACAGCTTTTACACTAAATAAAGTCGAGGAAATACTACCACGATTTTGTACTTATTATCGGGCCGCCACTAAACAATTGGAATTAACAGTTTGTGACCAGCTCAATTTGAAGTTTATAATTTTCAAATTCATTTTAATAGAAATTTATGTTTTTAATTTGGTCTTAATAAATGATATTTAATTGAATTGAATTAACAACTTGTGTCCAGCTCAATTTAAAGTTATTAATTTTTAATAGAAAATTTATTTATTTAATTTTCCAAAGTCATCCATATATGTATATACAAGATAAAGAGCTACATCAACGAATTTATTGGTCCAAATGAACGATATTAAATTTAATGGAATCAACAGCTTGTGTCCAGCTCAATTTAAAGTTTCTAATTTTTAAAATAATGTTAATATAAAATTTAATTACGCCCACACACAGCGACACAAATTCGCAATTGACATATTATTAAATTTGACCTTTCCGCGTTACTAAAAAACGCCAGCCATACAAAACACTCGCTTCCGTCTCCCATGGCTACGCATAACTTTCAACGAACTGCCCGACTTACTGCTGGGAACTGCAAAAACAAGGCCAGTTACAACGATAACAACATGGGCGAAAGTGTTGCCAGTACACGAAAACTTTTGCCAAGCAAAATGAAACGGGTGGACTGAGAGAGGGAAAAAGAGTGAGAGAGAGAGAGAGAGAGGGAGGGAGAAGAGGGAGCAGTGGTCGTTGTGGTAGACGAGCATGCGAAGTTGAGTGCTGCAACCGCAGTGGCCTAGCCCAGGCGGGTGGCCAACGAAATGCTCTTACAAAACCGCATCATTATCATGAACGCAAGATATAGAGCAGCGCCTGTGCCAGGAAGAAAAAGAAGTCGATGTAGACGTAACAAACGGCGAGGAGCTGCCACAGGAACAGGAAGTGTTTGGTTGCGGCCAGCCCAAGACAGCAATTTTGTGGGCATATCGCGCAGCTTGTTATACCAATGCTGGCATAAAATTTAATAAGCGCTTTATTATATTATAACAGCAAAGGCAGCACCACCAGCACCACCAGCACCAGCAGCAGCAACAACTAGGACAATGACTACACGCAGCTTGGGCACCATGAGCCAAAGTTCGTTGGCAAGCCGAATCGAACACTTGTTGAACCTGCTGCTGCTCTGGTTCCTGTTACCACCAGCCCTTCTGCCCTCCAACGCTCTTAAGCTGGCTAGCAAAAGTGTTAATTGTTTAAGGTAAAATTTGTGTAGCATAATTTCGGGCGTGCTGCTCTCAACTTTGGCTTGTCGGAGCGCAAACTTTTTAGACTAACCACAACCGCCGCCCACTGGTTATAATTATACTATTAGATTTTTGGCAGATTTTTGGCGCGTTGAGCTGGCAAATTGGGTGCCGCATCAGCAAAACTGGCAACTTCTAGTGAAAACTCGTCCACTGCTCATTCCCTCTACTCATTGAAAGTGCAAAATCAGGGTATAATAGTTTTCTAACTATGTATGTAACATGCAGATATATATGTATATATTCCTAATCACAATGATACTCTTCACTTCTGTTGATCTAAAAAAAAAATCAACGGGCTTCCACTCCAACAATCATTATTTATCGATATCTCTATATCATTCAAACTCTCTGCACGTTAAATGAAGAAAGTAGATAGTAGAGGAAAAGTTATTCAATAAACAATATCCATAGCTAACTATATAACATTTCTATTAGATCAAGTAAATCAATTGGTATTCCGGAACTTCTCAGAGTTTAGGGTAACTTCTAGTCGACTCTTTCTTTTCATTTTTCATTTTGCTGAGCAGAGCATTTGGCGCATTTTAAAGCAGAGCAACTGGTCTACGATAAACGTGCAAGATTTTTGCATACGCTTCATTAGCTTTCATTGCGAGGACAGTTAAATTATTGTCGGACAGTCGCAATTCACCTGTTCCCCACACGACTGGCGACAAATTGTGTCGCTCTTATTAATCATTCACGCCAAGTCTTACAGCAACAATATGAGCATCCATCCATCCAGCATCCGTAACGAGATGCTTAATTAAATTGCATTAAGTTGGCTTTGGGGTTTTCGGTTCAACGGGCAATTGTTTGTTAATGAAAGTGCCATAATTTATGCAGGCGCTGATTTTAATTCATTGCTGTGGCTTTAACATTTTGCAAATCCATTTTCCATTAAACACACTCACACACAGACAGACGTGGGTCACAATGTGGGTGCAGCGGGGAGACATTTTGTCCTGGTGTGGCAATTATTGACAACGACTTGATGGCGTCACGCAATTTCCGTTGATGCGTGCCAATGCAATTATGAAAATTATGCTCCTGTCTCCTGCCAGTGCCTGTGCGCCGCCTGCATCCTGGCATCCTAGCTGCTGTCTCCTGACGGCTTCACAAATCAGTCAACCGCACAGATAATGTCAGACGTAGTGGCTTAGCACAGCGCACAAAAAAAAATGCATAGCCTGATTATGAAGCAAACCAAACCATTCTTCAGATGACATTTGATGAAGGCTGTTGATGCGGCTTTTGTGCGTCAAGTTGTAGTTGACTTGGGCCTGTAAGCAGGGAGAGACAGAGCGCTGGCAGAGAGATGAGGAAAGCAAGCGCGAGGAGAACGAGCATATGTCTCTCTCTCTCACTCACTCTCTCAGTCTTTGTGTATGTATGTTTTGCCAGCATTACTTGGCAAGTAAACTTCAATTTCAATGGCGTTTAAGTGTGTCGTCGTAGTTGTTGCCGTCGACTGCCGTCTGCCGTCTGCCGTCTGTCGTCTGTCGTATGTCCTCCTACGGCTGTTGCATTTGACACATAAGTGGTCTTTAATGATATCAAACTTCATGCGTTGCTTTCATTGCTATAACTGTTGGCTTCTCTCCTACACACACACTCGCCCGCCCTACCATCCGCCTCTCTCTCTCTCTCTCTAGTTAGCATGTCAAACTTTTCCATACTGCTGTCACTGAGTCCTTTCATTTGCAGTCTTGTTCAACAGATAAAAAGCCCGTACAAGCCAGAGTAGACGAGAAACAGGAAAAGGATTTGAATTTGTGTAGGCAGCGCATCGTAATACTGCTCATCGAAATAATTTCAAGTTGAGCTTATATTTGATGAAGTGTATGCGATTTATTAAAAATATGGCTCACTCCAGTCAAGAGTCAACTTATGACTGCAGTTAAGAGTCAAATGCTGTTCATGCCTCCCTCTACGACTCTATTAAATCATATTCTTTCGTGATTATTATTATTCTCCCATGGCTAATCCGTTATTTGCCTTAAAGTCGGCAACTTTCCACGGCTACAATCTGAAAGTTCGGCAATTATTGTGTTAAAACTTTTCGTGTAAAGGGACAAGTATGCCACTGCGGAATACCCTGTGTGAAATATAATGGCTAAATAAATTTATGGAACTATAAATAAATTAGTAGTGAACTAGCTAATGATAGCTCTGATTTGAGGCTGGCAATTGCCGAGCTGATCTGCTCTTTGGCCATTGTCATGGCCGCTGAAAGTCGTAGACCTTAATGCGGTTTGTGGCCAGTGGGCAACAGCTGACGGCGACCCTTGTGAATTTGAAAAGTGCTTAGCCATGACAAAACCTTTTTTCCACTTAAAGGCCACTCGGCTAGAGCCGGGAGTTGGGGCTGGCGTTGGAATGGGGTGGTGTGGGGGATGGTGTGTGTCAGTTCGCGCCCAAGCCGCATTATTTCCAACCGCCTGGCCAGCAGCTACATTCAATGGCAGTTTTATGCGCGCTCGTCTCGAGTTTTCCTTTTCAATAATGAAAAAAATGTACGAGCGCTGAATTTTCAAATGATATAAACGTGGACGACAGGCGGTGAGGCGGGGCGTGCTTAGGCGACTCGACTCGCCAGACAACTACAGTCGCAAAGGAAATAAGGAAACGCAAAGTTTGGAAAGTGGACGTCGAAGTGGAAAAGCAAATTAAATTATTTCTCATGAAAATGCGACAAAGACGACAGGCGAGGCGACTGGCGAACGAAGTCGACTAAATTGAAAAGCGTTGACGGAAATAAAACTAAAATGCGTTGCGCGTGGAAAATTACAATTAAATTGACTTTACCGACGATGCGATAAAAGTAAATTAGCATAACTTAAAGAACAACCAATCGAATTGTCGCTAATATATACATACATACATTTTACCATATATATATGTCGTATCGGTGTGATATTATGACGTTGTGTTAGTTTTATGTTGTGATTGACAGTTGCAGTAGGGTTAAAGAGAAACTGACAACTAGCGCTAATCGAATGAGTTAGCATCTTAGTGACAATTAAAGGATGTGTCATTAGAAAAGAGACAACCATAGGTTTTGCTGAACGTGGTCTCGGATGTCGCAGAGTGAGAGTGAGAGGGATATGTCCTTAACACAGAGTTGTTATGATATCGATGAATGAGAAAATGCAACCAAGAGGGAGTTTGACAGAAGGGTCGAATTAAGACACTCAATCAGACACAATTGAACGAGAAAGAGCTTGTGTGAGAAGAGTCTGCGACTCCGAGAATACGTTATTAGGCAGAGATACCATGGAAGGCGAGAGTAATAATTATAACGCTACGACATCAGAAGTGGGATTGGCACCACCTCCTACGTTTTCACAGGAGCAATGGCGCACGATTTTAGAGTTACAAAATCGTAACTTTATAGAATTCGTCAAGACGATTAATACATCAAGCGAGGAGAAGAAACGAGAGGTTGTTCTTCCAAAATTTAACGCTGACGTGGCAGGACTGGACGCTGGAAATTGGTGTGCAAACTGCCGATATAATACTCGCCGAGCAGCCTTTAGAAGGAAGTAAACTAATTATGGCACTAAGTAGATGCATGGAGGGCAGTGCATCTCAGTGGTTAACAAGAATCGCATACCCTGGAATGAACTGGCAGGAATTTAAACTATTGTTCCTCCAAAACTATGAAACTGACGAGTCACCGGCAGCCATGTTTTTCAACGTACTCAACAGTCGCCCAACTGACAGCGAATGTCATGCAGTGTATGCGAGCCGTTTAGTGACGTCTTTGTGTACAAAGTGGCAGAAAATGAGCATTGAGGAGATTGCAGTTTCGACTGTTCTTGCGCATATGGCTAACATTGACAGCCGCCTACAACGCATTGTTTTTACGTCCAATGTACAAACTAGAAGCAAGCTACAATCGGAGTTGAAGGCGTTCCAAGTTGATAAAAAACGCAATAATAGCCGCGACGAAATTCTGCACCCGATATAAAAAGAAGAAAAACGTCATCTGTCATCTGTCATTTCTGTGGAAAACCTGGACATAAAGCCTTCGAGTGTCGAACCAATATGCGTCAAAGTGGAGAGATGAAGCCTCAACGTGAGAAGTTGTCCGTAACCTGTTTTCGATGCGGTCAACCTGGACACTTCTCAAGCCAATGTTCGAGTAACCCGACAGCAGCTAAGTCGAAAACGATCCAGCAGAAGAACGTTAACCAGTGTTGTATAATCGAACCAAAAGGGTATATGACCCAACGAGGTGAGATCTACCCTACTTATTTTGATTCTGGCGCTGAATGTTCACTGATAAAAGAACGCGTTGGAAAAAAACTATCTGGAAAACGTTTTAATAACGTAGTCATGTTGAAAGGCATAGGTGACGCCGCTGTATATAGTACGCAGCAGATTTTGACTGAAGTTACCATAAATGGGAATGCAGTTGAAATTTTATTTCATGTACTACAAAACGAAAATTTAAAAAACGATGTTATAATAGGAAGTGATATTCTCACTCAGGGTTATACAGTAATAATGACATCTGATAAGTTTGAAGTTACAAAATCAAAATCTGTAAATAGTTGCTGCACAACTGAACAGTCAGTCAGTCTAAAGAATGTTGATACAGAGTTAACGGGCAGTATTTGTAGATGAATTAATTAAAATACTAGAAAATTATTCCAAAGTATTTATTAAAGGGATACCTTGTACAAGGGTCAATACAGGAGAAATGAAAATTCGCTTAGTCGACCCCACTAAAACAGTGCAGAGACGGCCTTATAGACTAAGCCCAGAAGAAAAAGAAACAGTTAGAACAAAACTAAACGAGTTAATGAAATGCAATATCATTCGTCCTAGCTGTTCTCCTTACGCTAGTCCAATTTTACTTGTGAGAAAGAAAAACGGCTCAGACTGCCTTTGTGTTGATTATAGAGAACTAAACTCAAATACGATTGCAGACAAATATCCATTGCCGCTTATCAGTGACCAGATTGATAGACTTCGCGGAGCGAATTATTTTACATGTTTAGATATGGCAAGTGGTTTTCACCAGATTCCAATTCACCCTGATTCTGTAGAATACACAGCATTTGTAACCCCTGATGGTCAATACGAGTATTTAACAATGCCTTTTGGGCTCAAGAATGCACCATCTGTTTTCCAGAGGGCAGTTATGAAGGCCCTAGGCGATCTTGCGCATTCATATGTAATTGTCTATATGGACGATATCATGATAGTATCTCCAACAATAGAAGTAGGCCTTCAAAGACTAAAAATCGTTTTAGATGTACTCATAGAGGCGGGCTTCTACTTCAATGTTACTAAATGTAGTTTTTTAAAAAGAAAAGTTGAGTATCTAGGATACGAGGTTAGTGCTGGAGAAGTTCGCCCAAATCCACGCAAAATTGTCGCATTGAGCGCATTACCTCCTCCACAAACTGTCACTCAGCTGAGACAGTTTATTGGTCTTGCGTCATATTTTCGAAAATTCGTTCCTAGTTTTTCACAACTTATGAAGCCGTTATACTCCCTCAGCTCTGGAAATGGTAACATTACCTGGAGTTTAGAACTAGAAGAAATTAGAAAACGAGTTGTGAATATCCTTACTAGTGAGCCAGTTTTAGTAATCTTTGATCCTCAACATCCAATAGAGCTACATACTGATGCAAGCTCCTTGGGTTATGGAGCTATACTTTTACACCGGATTAATAATCGACTCCACGTCGTGGAATATTTTAGTAAAACAACTTCCTCTGCCGAGTCCAGATACCATTCTTATGAACTTGAAACCTTGGCAGTTGTCGAATCCGTAAAACATTTTCGCCATTATCTCCTTGGAACGTGAGTTTGTAATCTATACTGACTGCAACTCACTGAAGGCTTCGCGTACTAAAATGGACCTTACTCCTAGAGTTCACCGTTGGTGGTCTTATTTACAATCATTTAATTTCAACATCGAGTACAGAGAGGGCAAACGCATGGCTCATGTAGATTTCTTGTCAAGAAATCCACTTACTTTAGAATCCAAATTGAAATTATGTAAAATCCCCGAAAAACGGATTAATTTGGCCGAAGTATCTAACGATTGGCTTTTAGCTGAACAACGGCTCGACACAGAGATAGCTGAAATTGTTGCCAAACTGAATTCAAACGAACTACCTGAAGATTTAGCCAAACTTACGACGTGAGAAAGGGCTCTTACAATCGCAAAGTGCAAAAGGCTGGTAGAACACATTGTTTGCCAGTTGGGGGGGGGTGGGGGGAGGGCCACCGCGGGGGGGGGGGGGGTGAGGTGGGGGGGGTCTGGGGGAGTGTAGGGGGGGTGGGGGGGGGGGGGGGGAAGGAGGGGGGGGGGGGGGGGTGGAGGAAGGGCCGGGGGGGGGGGGGGAGGCGGGGTGGGGGGGGAGGGGAAGGGGGGGAGGGAGGGGGGGGGGGGGGGGACATGTGGGGGGGGTGGGTGGGGGGGGAGTGGGAGGGGGGGGCTAGGGGGGGGGAAGGGGGGGGGGAGGGGGGGGATGGGGAGGGTGCGGGGAGGGAGGTGGGGAGGGGGGGGGGGGGGAACAGAGGGGGGGGGGGGGAGGGGGGGGGGGGGGGGGGGGTGGGGGGGTGGGGGGCGGGGGGGGGGGGGGGGGGGGGAAGGAGGGTGGGGGGGGGGGGGGGGGGGGGGGGGGGGAGGGGGGGGGAAGGAGGGGGGGGGGAAGGAGGGGGAAGGTGGGTGGGGGGGAGCGGCGGGAGGGGGTGGGTGAGGGGGGGTGGGGGGGGGGGGGCAGGGGGGGGGGAGGGGGGGGAAGGGACGGAGGGAGGGGGGGGGTGGGGGGGAAGGAGGGACGGAAGGGGGCGGGGGAGGGGGGGGAGGGAGGGAAGGGGAAGGGGAAGGGAAGGGGAAGGGGGGGGGGAAGGGAGGGGGAAGGAAGGAGGGGGGGGGGTAGGGAAGGAGGCAGGGGGGGGGGGGCGAGGGGTGGGAGGGAGGAGGGTGGGGAAGGAAAGGGGGGGGGGAAGGAGGGAGGGGTGGGGTGGGAAAGGGAGAAAGGGGGGGGGGGAAGGGAGGAAGGGGGGGGGGAAGGCGGGGGTGGGTGGGGGGGAAGGGGGGGGGAGTGGGTGGGGGGGGGGGTGGGGGGGTGGGGGAGGGGGGGGGCGGGGGGGTGTGGGGGGGAAGGGGGGCGGGTGAAGGGGGGGGGGGAGGGAGAGGGAGCTGGACCGAGGGGAGGGGAAGGGGGGAAGGAGTGGTGGGGGGGGAGGGAGGAAGATCATGAATCAATAATGCATCTAGGTTGGCAAAAAACTCTCGATAAGGTTTACGAATACTATTGGTTCGATAAAATGAATAAGTACGTCCGAAATTTGTGAACAATTGCATACTTGCAAGAACTACAAAACAATCTTCTGGGAAAATCCAAGCTGAAACTTCATCCCATCCAAAAACTAGCATCCCCCTGGCATACTGTTCATATCGATATCACTGGTAAACTGAGGCGGAAAAAGCGACCTGAAAGATATGTTATAGTTCAGATCGATGCTTTCACAAAATTTGTTTATTTATTTCACACTTTCAAAATAGACGCCTGAAAGCGTCATAAAAGCTATGAAATCCTCCATTGCTTTATTTGGAGTCCCAAATCGTATATTAACCGACCAGGGTAAATGTTTCTCTAGCTGTAGATTTTCAGAATTCTGTTCTTCACAAAACATTAAACTGCACCTAGTTGCTACTGGGGCTAGCCGTGCAAATGGTCAGGTTGAACGAGTAATGAGTACATTAAAAAATTTGTTGACTGCGGTAGAATCTAGCAACAGATCCTGGCAAGATGCTCTCGGTGAGGTACAGCTTGCGTTAAATTGTACAACTTGTCGTACAACTGAAGCAAGTCCTCTAGAGATGCTGATCGGGAAAGAGGCACGACCCTTAGGATTAGTTCCACCAGTCGAAACAGAGCGTGAGATCGACTTGAAGAGTATTAGAGCGCGTGCTACTGATAAAATGAATTCGTTGGCGTATTATGATAAACAAAGGTTTGATAAGAGAAAGGCAACAGTCGTTAAACACAAGGTTGGTGATTACGTTTTGCTTAAGAACGAGGAAAGAAACCAAACAAAACTAGACCCAAAATTTAGAGGGCCATTTGTAGTTATAGAAGTTCTAGATGGTGACAGATATTTGATAAAGTCACTTAAAAATAATCGATTGTATAAGTACTGTCATGAAAAGGTCAGAAAAATGCCAAGTGGTTATGTACCAAATGAGTTGGACATTAATAGTGAAGAGCTTAGCCCGCCAAAGAGTCTAAATGTGAGTGATCCGTCTAGAGGAGACGATGAGTTATCCGTCAGTTGTGACGATGAGTAATCCGTCAGTTGTGACGATGAGTTATCCGTCAGTTGTGACGATGTGTTATCCGTCAGTTGTGACGATGTGTTATCCGTCTATGAGAGGCGATGTGTTATCCGTCTATGAGAGGCGATGTGTTATCCGTCTATGAGAGGCGATGTGTTATCCGTCTCAGGGAGACGATGTGTAATCCGCTATGTGTGGCGATGAGCTTGAAATAAGAGCGAAAATGGTGTACTGGCGGAAGACCAATTGTTGGTGTGAAGATGAAATGATATAAGAATTGTTGTATCCGTCTAGGAAAGACGAAGAAATGATTTTGTTGAGTTGAAAAAGCGAAAAATAATGTCAATAAAAATAGCTGATAGATCAGAAGTTAAGAAAGTACGAATGTAAAATAGAACAAAATGTAATAAATAAAACGTAAGTGTTAATGGAGAGTGATTCCTTAAATAACACGGGGACGTGTAAACGTCAGTATGGCCGAGTCGTATCAGAATGGTAATTGAAAATGTAATTACACTGGGACGTGTAAATGTCAGTATGGCCGTGTCGTATCGGTGTGATATTATGACGTTGTGTTAGTTTTATGTTGTGATTGACAGTTGCAGTAGGGTTAAAGAGAAACTGACAACTAGCGCTAATCGAATGAGTTAGCATCTTAGTGACAATTAAAGGATGTGTCATTAGAAAAGAGACAACCATAGGTTTTGCTGAACGTGGTCTCGGATGTCGCAGAGTGAGAGTGAGAGGGATATGTCCTTAACACAGAGTTGTTATGATATCGATGAATGAGAAAATGCAACCAAGAGGGAGTTTGACAGAAGGGTCGAATTAAGACACTCAATCAGACACAATTGAACGAGAAAGAGCTTGTGTGAGAAGAGTCTGCGACTCCGAGAATACGTTATTAGGCAGAGATACCATGGAAGGCGAGAGTAATAATTATAACGCTACGACATATATATATATATATATATATATATATATATATATATATATATATATATATATATATATATATATATGTATATGTGTGTATGTGTATATATTCCATCTTGAAGTCATTTGTAGCTGCCTGCTTATCCTACGATGTGGCTCTACTGGCTTTTGTTATTAATGCCACTTGGCAGCTTTGCCTGTCCACTTGAGGTGAAGTGGTCGCTGCACCTGCACCGAGTCACTGCAGATGCCGCGCGCCGCCCACTCCAGGCGCTGCTGCTACTTGTCGCTGCAGTGCGTCTTATATTTCTGTGAGCATAATAAAGTGCAGCAGTCAACCAGGCTGGCTGCCCGGCTGGCAGCAGCCCGAGTGGAGGGTTTCGGGCCAGCAACAAAGCGTAAAATGTGAATAGACTTCATGACTGCAGCTGGACTATGAAAAAGTTCAAGTTGGGCGCGTGTCGGGCATGCAAAAAACAAAAACAAAAAACCTTAAAAAAGTGAAAAACGAATAAAAAAATAAAAAAACAAACAAACAAAAAGCAAAAACAAAAGCAGCAAGCGTGTCCTGACTGGATAATTGAAAGCAACTTTGCGACTTTGCCCGCATGAAATTGGCTACAGCTTTTCCTCTCCCTCTCTCTCTCTCTCTCTCTCTCTCTCTCGCTCTTTTATATTTTTTTCTTTTTATTATTTGTTACCATTGTTGTTGCTAGCATTGTCTTTGGTGCACATAGTAGTTGCTCCACACGGAAATTGAAATGTCAAGTGCGCTGTCATCTGCGAGCAAACGAAGTCGAGGCTCTCAGGTCCCAGGTGCGAGTCGACTTTCGGGCCAAACTGCATTTAATGGCTTCGGCTGGCTCCCCACTCTGGCATCAGCTGATGTCACTATAATAATGGCCTTAATTGTCAGCAGAGCACACTACAAAAGGGTAAGGCAATATTCATTAAGCAGAACTTTTAAACGCTCACCTTGGGCCTATCATGTACGCCCGTTCAGCCAGCAGCCACTGATCCAGGACAGACGACGCTCATCCGGACGACTCGCGACTGAAATGCTGTTTGCCTAATGGAAAATACGTGCTTCTGCATAATTGGATTTTTTGATTTCGGTCGCATTCCGGCAGTTAAGAGCACACACACAGCACACCATTGGATGATGTAAAATGTTTTCCAATGGTTTCACAAATTGCTTTCAATATCATATACGGGTCTTTAGGGATTTGTAGTGCACATTTGTGCAGCATTATCAAAACTTACTAGTCATGCTTGCAGTTACAGATCAGATTAAGGGTAGATAAGGTATTATAACTTTATCATAATTAATAAAGGCATTCACAGTCCACGTCTGATGAACTGCTAAGACTTTACTGATACGTTTAGTACGAGCGTGCCGAATCGGGTAATACTATATATTGAGTATATCAGAATGCAAAATTGCTCAGAGCTACTCTCCTTGATGTTGTCTATATATTTTTTGTCTTTGCTCACGGCGTGCCAAATTTCTAATAGTTATAGCTTATTCTATCGTAGAGCCAGCACTTACTTACTTACCTGCTTACTAATTCGATCAGTCAGTTACTGTCCACTCCAATTATCGCCAACTTCTTTGCTGCTTTTTCACATTTTGAATTAAACTATGTTCAAAGTCTTCCAAAGATTTGAATTGAGATCGCTGCTAAACTTTACAAAAGAAATTCCCATAAATTATATGAAATGCTGTTATGAAAAAAAAAGGATATGTATGTAGAAGATAAATAAAGATATTGACTAACTTTTCTTTAAAGAGCATAAATAATAAATTATAGTTAAATTCGATCGCAATTTAGATTTTGGATAAAATTCAAGGTGTGAATTTTTTGATTTCAGAATTCTTTCATTTTATGGAAAATATGTTGGGAGAAACCGAGAAAAATTATTTTGATTACAATAAATTTTGCTTTAAGCAAATAGTAGCTTGCAGTACTACAGAATTTCATATTAAAGAAATCCAACTTGGAATTTGAGATCTAAGCCGAATTGAATCCAAATGAAGTTAAACCTTTAATAGTATGCACTGAGTAACTTCAGATTAGATCTGGCCTAAGTTATTCAGTGTTGGCACTGCTATAAGATGTTTTCGCCATTTGCCAAAAGGCAAACATGATAAATACCCGTGTGGAAGAAACAAGGAAAATAAAGGTGACAATTTCGAGTATATAAAATATATATGTGACAACCGAGTTGTGCTCTTTCGTTTCGCACTTATTTCTATTAAATGTCGCCGGGACACATGTTGGTTTCAGTTTATTGCAATTTACTGACTCGGCACGTGACAAACGAGCCACACGTCTCGCTCATTGTACGCGACAAGGAGACTGACGCACACAGATCACACATACGCAGCGTGGCCCCTCCGCCCCCATAGCAGTTGGACATTTATCGTGGCGTTATTTATGGCTCACCAGCAGCTCAGGATGTTGCCAATTTTTTGTCTCATCTTAATAACAATGCATTAATTTGGTGAACAAGCTTAGAGTCACGAAAACAAAAACAAAAAAGGAAAGGGCACAGCATCGATTGAAAAGTGCAAATAAATCATAATATGGATTATGATATGACTAAACATATTGACGTTGTCTTAGCTGCTACGAGGACAGTATATGTTGCGAGCTTGCTTGACAGCTTCTCCATTTGTTTTCCCTTGTTTGAACAGGACGACTCGGAATCGCACACACTCTCATACATATATATGTATATATATATAATCAAATCACAGCAGAGGCATTGTTAGACGTACTTATTATAAGGTAAATATGGGAGCCTGTTTGTTTTCCAGTTGCCATTTGTTTGCCATAAAGCAGAGTCTGCATGGATAGTTAGGCTGCTTCGACCTACTGGTTGAACATGCTTATTCGAAATTTAAAAACAAATATTACAAAATTACGTACAGTACCTATGCTGGTTTTATATGTAAATACCAGCCATGTGTCAATTCCGTTTGAGCCTAATTTATTTTCATACCTGCTCTTAATTAGATATTCTAACGCACTTGGGAATGGGAGGTTTCTGTGGTTTCCATTATTTATTGTAAAAGTAAGTATTTACTTATGTATTGATTGATTTATTCTTTATTTATTAATGTATTTATATATTTTCTTTACTTTTTTTTCGATTTATTTATTTAATTATTTATTTATTTATTAATATACTCATTCATTTATTTATTTATCTATTTCTTTATTTAAATATTTATCTAGAGTTTATTTATATAATTTGTACTTTTATTTATTTATTTATTCTCATTCTCCCTCATACTATACTCACACATTTGATTGTATAATAATATACTCTAAATGGATAAAATCGATACATTTGACAATTTTTGTTACATTCCCGAAATTGAATAAGTTCCTAATCTCCATCTAAGTTTTTCAATATCACAAAAATATTGTACTTTAGACATAGAAAGATAACAAAGGAGGTAAACGCACATAGAGCAAAATATTTTGATTTTCAGTCCTATAATTAGAGTTTTCGTATAAAAAAAAAAAAAAAAAACAAAAAAACAAAAAACTATTTTAATACAACTTCTAAAGAGTAAAATTGAATAATTTCAAGCAATGAATCAACAAATTTGAGCAATTATGCTAACAACGCAATTAGCTCAAATGAAAACGTCTCTTCAGAGATACCCAATTAGTGGACATGAGTTTTACAAATGCTCAAAGTCCAGCTGAATTTTCACTATTTATATATTGGTTGAGCTAATTGCTATATTCAGTTAAGCAAGTGCAATGTTGGCCAAAAGGTGGCTGGCTCTCGGTCTGTTAGTTGGAGTGTTCTCGCCTGGCTCTTTTCTGGCCCAAAATAATAATGCATTTTACAATATGACTTTTGTTCAGGACTTGACGAAAAATTTGCATTTGCGGCATAAGTTCGATGGATTGATTACATTTTCTGACAACCGCAAGCTAGTGAAGCCACTGTTGAATAATCATTATTTCTTTTCACTGGAACGATTTCTGAGTGCGCAGCTTAAATTACCGCTCATCATTTATGGTCTACAAAAGACCGTTCCTGAGCCAGGTATCATTGCTCGGCGAACTTTGGTCTTTTGTACCGTACGCAATCTGAATGTAGAGCAGGAGACCATGTTCAAAGTTGTCAATGAGATGATGGATGGGCGTCACGATCTTCGCATTCTGTTCATTCTCAATCCTGGATCCAAACAGAACAAGCCTTCAATGGAGCAGATAAATACTTTCTTCCGTTGGTGCTGGCGCTATCATTTCATCAATGTCGCCTTAACTTATCAACAGATCGTATATAATAATAACAATTATACTACGCATGACGAGCTCTTCACCTATACACCCTTTCCCAAGCTTAGCATTATTAATGTGACCGATGTTGGCGTTGCTTTCAGTTGGGAAGCCATCAATGTGGATGATGTGCTCGGCTATGAGTTTCGTGTGCCCGTCTTTCAAGATTTGGCATATGCTTTTTTGGTAAGTGAATCGAAACATATGTGGATTTAATAGAATATTACCCTGAACCCATTAAAAATGCGAAATCAGAATATATATATACATATATATATATATATATATATATTTTTTTTTTAGAATGTAACAAAGAGGGCGACGAACTGGGTTGATTTAGTACTGCCCGTCCGTCCGTATGATCTCGGAAACTATAAGAGCTAATTACTTGAATCTTGTTTTCGTTAGGTGCGTATATTGTACTTGCATTGTGAGTTTGTTTCAGAATCGATAGCTATTTTCGTTTCAAATTTATGGAATGAAAACTTTTATCGGAAATCAGTTATCAAATTATGGCTCGTTCTTTTTTAGAGTCTCCAAGTGATTTGCATATATATAGATAACAATTTATTACATTTTTATTTTTGTTGCATTTTGAATATAGGGCCCAAATTCACCACCATTCCCTTAATGTGTAAAAAATGTATTTCAAACTCTGGGGACTTACGGTTTGGCTTAGCATATACATATGAATGTCATGATCAGAATCTGAAAGTTTGATTACGAAAGTCCATTTACAAGAAGAGTTATCTATCAATTAAGTTCCTATAACATTGGCCATATGCAGTGAAAGTGTGTGTGTGTGTATTCGTGTATGTGCATGTATTGTTTGTTATGCATGCAGAAACCTAAAGTAGAATCTTTATTCCCTATTTCTCTTCTCAGCTCCCAAATGACCAACTATATGGAATTGTTGGCAAGCTTGTGGCCGGTTTCATAGAGCAATGCAACGGTACGCTGCGCGTGGAGCGAACACCTCATGTGAACAGGTTTAATTACCACAATCAAACTATGACTTGGCCTGCTCGAGGCATTATCGATATCGGTGTACATCCGTATACGAAACTGATACTGAAATCAGAGGAGGCTGAAGGCATTGTAATCATGGCTCCTACGAAAACTTGTCTCATGGTGCCCGTTCTCAATGGTCCTGTGCTCAATAGATTTGTAAGCTTCGTTGCCCGAAATAATGGAGTTTTATTGCTGCTGATATTACCATTTTTGATGCTTGGATGGCAGTTGTTGGCCGGCAATTGTTGTAAGGGCTTCTTTCTGGCCTTGATCGTTTTCAATATGCAGCCGGTGCACGGAAATCTATTCAAACGTTTCACTAATGCCTACAAAATGGTCCATATGGCTATTCTGCTTAGCTTCTTCATACTTTGGAATGAGAGAACGGGAGCTCTAACGAGGGCAATCAGCTTAAATAGCAAGCCAGTTCAGATTAATACTGTGGCGGACTTTTTAAGGAGTCCGCTGCGCATTATGTTAACTCAAAGTGAGGTTGAAATGTACTTTAAACCCGAATTACTACCAAAAGAGCTGAAGCCACGCCTGCTGGTGGTCAATGAATCCACTTTGATGCACCACCGGACTAGCCTCAATACCAGCTATGCCTACTGCGCCAGCGATGGGGCTTGGAATATTGCCTCATTCCAACAGTCTCGACTTGATAGTCCACTGTTCCGCCGCCCTAGAAAAAATTTCTGCACATCTCCAACCATTAGACATATTCCCATGGGTCGTAACTCTCCATTTAGGGGTAACTTCTTTCAGTTCTACATGGACTGTCGCCTGACTGGCGTTTACAACAAATGGAAAGATTTGAGTTTCAGGAAGGCCGCACGAGCGGGTTTAATTCATGTCATGTCGGAAAATAACACATTTGTCAGCATGAATATACAGGATTATATGATATTTATAAAGGGCTATTGGATATGTATTGGCATCTGTGTCTTGTGCCTGATATGCGAGATTCTTTGGAAAAATCGAGTACATTTAAGATTTCATTGCTGTTGAATATAAAATTATTGTAGATTGTTAATGAAGCACAGCTGCAGTTATTTGCACATGAGCTTAAATAATGGCTTAAAGCTTAAATTAATTTATTATTATGGTAATAATATAAATATGTATATATTATATTTGAGTTATCCGGGCTGTTGTCCAAATATCAAATACCCTACTTGAATACTTGATTTTGTATCTGTCTAAAGCTTGACCTAAGGACCATAATATTTACAGCATAATTTGAATTATATCAGTAACAAACTAGAAAAAAAAATTAATAATAATACCCATAGAAATTGATATTAACAATAGCTCAGAAATACGCTAAATGGCCATAATATATATATATATATTATACATCATAATTGGGCAGTTACTCAATCGATGAATGATTTGAATATAAGTGTTGCTTGTTATCGCAAACAGCAATTTAAATGTTATATTTATGTATACACTCGACGTTTCATAAATCTTACAATCGGAAAAAAAAAACATTTTTCTCTGGCTTTCATAGCCTTTGCAGATTTCGTTTCCGTTAAAGTATTTGGATGGATTAGGGACTAAAAATAAAGTGAATCAACCGTGAGGACAGTATTTCATACTAAATTGAATAACTTTCTTTGACTTCCGTTTTTTTGTTGGGATACAGAAATAAACACACACACACACACTCACACATACACGCACACATGGTTAAAAGCTTTCACTAGACATTCTAGAACGTTTGCTAGATGACAAATAACTGCTTAGGTTGCTTCAGTGCACAACACAGTTTTATACACTTAGACGCAGACACAAACACACACACACACACACACACACATAGGCATACACATACATATTCAATCACATTGGACGGTCGGCGCACAGCGTCCTAGCAGAGCAACAATGTGTCTTCGTTTCCGTCATGGCTGCTATTTCCGGCTAACGAATTTTGGGGAGCTGCTCACGTACCCATTTATAAAAAGAAATGATGCCAAGTGGACTCTTAGCTCAGCATGAAGCGGCACTAGAAGATGCCCTGTATCTGCCGATTATAGTAGAAATATATCTTGTATTAAATAAAATAATAGTAATTGCTATCTTAACTACTTGAAATAGAAACAAATTTACTATAAACACTTCAACAGATATCAAGTCTTCTGAAATATTCCCAATCACTGACTGTACTAATGAAACTCTTCGAGTTCCCTTCCCAGCTACAGGATATATGAAGAAAGTCTCGCAAATACCATCAGGCATGTGAAACTATCTGAATGCCCATACACATTGCTGTTGTGTGTGAGTAAGTAAATTGATTGAAATGGCTAGCAGCTAATGCCTCAGGCTCACACTCAGCCCATCGGAAGAGTAAGAATTTTGCTGGCGCTTCGTTTCATTTAGACCGAGTCTCTCGAGGTCATTTTCAGCCGCTCTTTGTGAAATTTTTTGTTGCTTCTTGTCTTGGTTTCACAGTTTATTGCTTGTGCTGATTGTCGGTTCGCTTTGTTGGCATTTTTCTACAATATAACAAAAAAAAGAATGTATATATTTTGTCCTGCTTTGACTTCCGTTTTGTCTTCGACCGCTGTCCAATTTTCATTATTGCCCTGACCGGCCTTTGTTGTTGCTGTTCAGCTTCCGTCTGGCTGGCAAATGGCATCATTATCATCTTGGCTCACCAGCTGCGAGGATAGACAGAACTCCGGCTCCTGCTCCTGCTCCAGCTCCTAGCTCCAGCTCCAATCCCAATTCCGAATTACTTACATACGTAGTACTATTTGACTGCTTAATTTGTTTGCTATTTATGAGCTTTGATTCCAGTCGGTGCTGTTGTTGTTGTTGCCATTGTTTCGGATTTGTTACAAACAATTTGCCAAATTAATTGAGTTTGCTTTGTCAAATTTATGCTAACTGCAATATCCAACAACAGGGCTTAATTAGCGAAGGACTGCCTCAGCAGCCGCTTCGACATCGGTCAGATCTGTTCGGCTGTATTTTATGGATAAGCTACAAAATAAACAGCAACAAAAATTATGTTAAAACTTTGTCCGATGCCGCCTCCTGCTGGCAGCGGAACTGAGGAAGCAACGGAAAACTCAATTGGAAAGTTTGTTGTTCATTTCCGAACGCTGGGCGATGGCGGCGGACTGCAGCCGGATGTGGGAGGTGTCGACCGGCAGGGAAATGCATTTGAATCTAATATTGCGTTCGCAGTTCCGTTTTCCGCAGGGCCCCGGACAAAGTTCGAGTTCGCGGCACGCCCACTGACAGTTTCAACCATTTGGCCCCAGCGCAGCTGCTGCTCGCACTAACTGGGCTAAAACTGCGACTGTCTACAATTATATAGTTGCAGCAGAGGTTGCTGCTGCTGCTGCTGCTGCTGCTTCGCATAAATTAAGTTTGTGTCTTTTTATTTGCTTTTAATTCACATTTTATGCAGTCCCTGGCCGACAACGTTGTCTGCCTTGTTGGCGCATCGTCGACGTCATTTTGCGCGTTGTCGCCGCTTTGTTAATTCAAAATTCAAAAACTTTTAATAACTTTACTTTTCAGCACGGACACAGGAGGACGCAACAGGCGTGCAACAAGTGTGCGTGCTCCAGCTGTGCGTGGAAACTGACTTTATCATAATTTTATTTTTACACTGTATTTAGTTAGCATGAAGTTTGCATACTTTGAGCGAGAATGCAGCAGATCAACTTTGAAGTAATCACTTAGGCAGCAGCCTTTGAACGTTAATCAACTTTGAAGACCCTTAGAAAATACCAGTATGTTTGATAATCAAATTATGAAAACTGTAAATTAAATAATCCTCAGAGTTAATGAAAATGCCTCAGAAAATTGCAGGCTGACAAGCTGATTCATAAATGCCTGGAGCTGACCACAGCAACAACCCCTTTGTTGTTCGTCTCGTCCTTGGTCTCAACAGGCACTCAAGTTAATTCAATGCGATGTCTACACACATACACACACACACACCTACATATGTATATGCAATGGGCTTAGTGTGGCAGCGACATGAGAGTGGCAACAAAAACGGCACTTGAAAATAGTTGAAAGACTCACACGGCACACAACTCGCTGAAAGAGGAGCAGTGGCTGAAGCGGGCAAAAAAAAAAAACATTTAACAATTTTCAGGCTGGCGTTCCTGGCTTCAGCAACCTCATGCACTTCCCAAACGATATATACTTAATATATACTTTGATATATACTTAATATTATTATGCAGATTAATAGAGGATGTTAGATATTGAGTAGAAGTCAGAAGAGCTAGAAATCTTGATTACTATAGACATACTCTATTGTCTGAGGTCGAACTCGATTATATATTCCAAATTTCAAAATGCAGCAAACTGTGGAAAACGCTAAATATTAAAATATGATTTGATACGCCCACACTAGGCGTGCATATCTTTATAGGATCGAAAGATCGTGTGCATTCTAGCTTTAAAACTGTAGAAGATGTAGTCCGATCTGTCACGCCCCAATGGGCGTAGACATATCCGCCATATCTTTTAGTACTTGGGTGATCAGCGCGAGTATGCATTCCATATTGCAACTCTCTAGCTATTCAACTAATACGGATTTCTGGATTAATGCAAAAAACATTTCACGAATTTGCCATACCCCTAATGGGCGTATCGGGAATATATATACACTTTATAATAATGGGATATTCTAGAGAATATGTTCCGAATTTCTAGACTCTAACTTGAATGGCGTCGAAATAAATGGGATCATATGAACAGACACAGATCCAATAGACTCGTTTCACTTCGTGAACTAGTATGAAAAACAGCAAAATAAACTCAGGGCTGGCCAACTCTTCTAGCCACTTATGTACACCGTGTCACGTTGTTGCATATTGTTGTTATTGTCGCGTCGCTCTGTAGTAGCTTTAGCCACTTTTATTTGAGCTCACAATTTGTTAAAGCTGGGGCAATAACAACTTGTCTCTGACAGCTGCCCAACCGAGTTCATTGCCGTTCAACAGCCATTAAATGCATACATATGTGTATGTATATAGAGAATATACATACTGTGCTAATTCGTTCGATATTTCGAACGGGTCAAAGGGCTCGTAAAATGCTCATTGATGGGAAGTTGATTGCTGTCAACTCTGCTTGATAATTAGTCGCGCGAGCAGACAAAATGCGAATTCAACTTCATAATTCAAATTTGACGGAACGAGCATTTGAAGCGGTCTAATACAAATTTATAGCATTGTGGTTCGCTGGTTCAGTGGTGGCGGTGCAGTGGTTGACTGGAGGCCAACTTGCTGGCGACAGGGCAGTTGGAAGCACAAGCTTCGTTACCATTGCAAATTGCACAATTTACAACGTCAGCAACAACTCGGGGATTGTCGACTGTGCAGCACATAAAGCACATCATGAGGCAATATATTAGAGTCCAAGTGCTCAGTTTCCGTCAGCAAACTACCATTGGAGTCCAGTGGGCGTGGCGGAGCAGTGGGTTAACAAGTCTACACATTGACGACGACGAGGCGAAAGACTCACAGTAATTCACCCAATTCAGTTCAGACCAACAGCTTTTGTTAAATAAAAATATATGAGAATGTTGGTTACATAGCTTGGAAATACGACATGTAATATATACCCTATATATACTCTGCAATACAAATATATCTCTTATATAAAAATAAGTCGGGTTTTCTGTTCTGATGATTCTTAACTCCAAACGCACTAACCGATTTCCACGGTTTTGCATTTGTTGGAAAGTTCACGGGATCCATGAGGTTAGAAGATAAGAAAAACATAAAAATAAGTTGGACTTCCCTTCCTGACGGTACAAATTCAGCTCATAACACTCTGTTCGGTTAATTTCATTTCATTGTGTTTTTTCAAACGCTTAGTTCACTATGACGCTTACGTAAAATCGGTACTGTGAAATTGGGTATTTGAGATTAAAGTTATTCGTTTCCTAACAGTTTGTTCTTACGACATATGTGAAGATATCTTGCATCACTTGCGCATTCGAAAGAACAAGCCCGACATGCAAATAACCGATGAAATCTACAATGAAGGATTGATTCTGATTGAGGATCAATGCTTGACTATTGGAAATAAGCTACTGGTTGAAGTAGGAATGATTGCGCTAAATCGATCGATGCACGATACATTTAACCAAGAAATAAATCGAGAGCTGCAATACAATGTTGATACATTGCAGGAATTCGTTCAAAAAAATGTGCCGTTGCTGAATGAACAGCAAAAACATGTATACGAAACATTAATGCAAGCGATGGACAATAATACTGGTGGTCTATTCTTCCTGGACGCACCTGGAGGAACAGGGAAAACATTTATCATTTCATTGATTTTGGCCACTATTCGCTCAAGATGTGACATAGCTTTAGCGTTAGCATCATCTGGAATTGCGGCGACTCTTCTAGATGGCGGTCGTACTGCACATTCTGCACTTAAGTTGCAACACAATTGATACTCCAACATGTAATATTTCCCGATCCAGTGCAATGGGAAAATTGTTGAAGCAATGTAAGCTCAATGTTTGGGATGAGTGCACAATGGCACATAAGAAATCACTTGAAGCACTTAACTTCACACTGAAGGATCTTCGGCGAAATAATAACATCTTTGGCAATTTGATGATTTTGTTGGCAGGCGATTTCAGGCAGACGTTGCCAGTAATACCCCGTGGAACGCCTGCAGATGAATTGAATGCTTGCCTGAAGGCATCACTTTTGTGGAATAACGTAAAAATATTATCGCTAACCACTAATATGAGAGTTCAACTTCAAAGTGATCAAAGTGCTGCACTATTTTCCAAGCAATTGTTAGCTATTGGAAATGGAGAAGTCCCAGTTGATGCGACAACTGGATTAATTACTCTTACCAACGACTTTTGCCGATTTGTAGACTCTCAATTAGCTCTTATTGAAAATGTTTTCCCAAACATTAGTGAGAATTATCAGAATTATGCTTGGTTAAGTCAACGAGCAATTCTCGCCGCAAAGAATAATGATGTACACGCATTGAATTTCATCATTCAATCAAAAATCGATTTCCACCACATAACTTGCAACTCAAAGTTGGTTCACTTATTATAATATTGCGTAATTTGAATCCACCGCGACTTTGCAACGGTACTCGGCTTGCGGTGAAAAGACTTATGCCATTATTAACGGAAAATACGCAGGTGAAAATGTATGTATTCCTCGAATTCCAATGATTCCGACTGATCTCCCGTTTGAATTCAAACGTTTGCAATTTCCGGTTCGCCTTGGATTCGCAATGACAATTAACAAGTCGCAAGGCCAATCGCTTAGTGTTTGCGGGATCAATTGTTTTTCACATGGGCAGCTATACGTTGCGTGTTCACGAGTTGGGAAACCATCCTCTTTGTTTGTGTTAACGTCAGATCAAAAAACAAAAAATGTGGTTTACCAACGAGCACTTCAATGAAAGGGATAATTTGCGGACACGCTTTGATTTTGGATTCACTTTCAGAGAAGTTCAACTAAATTTCATTTTTGTAATCAAAATGAATTCATTACTGTTGTGAAATGAAATACAGTTTTTCTTTTTCAAATATCGAAAAAAAAAATATTATCTTCATCTTTTGATCCACAAACGGAATGTTACAAAAAAACGAA
Source organism: Drosophila koepferae (assembly GCA_030914345.1). Lineage (NCBI taxonomy): Eukaryota > Metazoa > Arthropoda > Insecta > Diptera > Drosophilidae > Drosophila > Drosophila koepferae. The sequence goes on along the minus strand of JAUESR010000206.1, from coordinate 4,976,934 downwards.
TCCATCTGGTGGCGAAGCGGAGTTCGCCGGGTTTTCTAGTTTATTATATATATTTATACACCTATTAGTCAGTCACATCATACATATATAAGAACTTGTCAATTTTGTCACGTTTTTGATGAAAGTAGAGGGCGAAACTCTAGAACACATTTTCTTTAATATATTCGCTTACTTTTCTCAAAAATTTATGATCGCAATATTCAATTAAAGTCAACAATAACCAATTATAATTTATAATTAAATTGAGTTGAACAAAATGCAAATATTAAATCAGAAATTACTTTTAGGGATGTGCTTGTCTTTGCCAATTTTGATTATTATGAAATGAACACATTTTGAAAACTCAGAATGGCCGAAACCACTTGACCAAGCTTAGGTAAGTAAGACAAGGTAATGTTCCATCAGTAAATGACAGACCATTAATATAATAGAATAGAATAGTAGCAGAAGTTGTCGAAGTAGAAATAGTTGTCTTAGAAGTATTACTAGTAGTTATAGAAGAAGTAGTAGTAGAAGTTTTTAATTAGCCTTGTGGTAGTAGAAATATTAATAGTAGTAGTAGTAATAGTAATAGTAGAAATATTAGTAGTAGTAGTAGTAATAGTAATAGTAGAAGTAATAGTCGTAAAAGTAATAATAGTAATAGTAGAAGTATTAGCAATAGTAGTAGTAATAATAATATTAGAAGTATTAGTAGTAGTAGTAGTAATAGTAAAAGTAGAAGTATTATTAGTAGTTGTAGTAATAGTAGAAGTATTAGCAATAGTAGTAGGAATAGTAATAGTAGAAGTATTAGCAATAGTAGTAGTAATAATAATATTAGAAGTATTAGTAGTAGTAGTAGTAATAGTAAAAGTAGAAGTATTATTAGTAGTTGTAGTAATAGTAATAGTAGAAGTATTAGTAGTAGAAGTAGTTATAGTAATAGTAGAAGTATTAGTAGTATTAGTAGAAATAGTAATAGTAGAAGTATTAGTAGTTAGTAATGGCAAGAGTAGAAGTATTAGTAGTAGTAGTAGTAGTAATGGTAATAGTAGAAGTATTAGTAGTAATAGCAATAGTAGAAGTATTAGTAGTAGTAGTAATGGTAATAGTAGAAGTATTAGTAGTAGAAGTAGTAATAGTAATAGTAGAAGTATTAGTAGTAATAGCAATAGTTGAAGTATTAGTAGTAGTAGTAGTATTAGTATTATTTTGTAGAGAATGCACACACAAAATTGCACAATTAATTATTGGGAATTCAATTTATTAAAATAAATTTTAATGTTAAACCTTTTCTTCATGGTTTTAATGTATCGTCAATAGACATTGATACAAGAGCTTGGTGTGGGGATTTAATGGGATTAGATATTGAATACATTTACACATCATGTAAAGATTTTGACATGCTTAAGCTTAATGATAAAAAAAAAAATAAAAAAAATCTAAGCACTCATGGAAACCTAGATACACATGAGTCGATTTTCAAGCTGAATAGCTGTACCGAAAACCAATATGCTCACTTCGTATCGCCAACAAGTTTATATATGTATATATGGCATATTCAAAGACATTGTATTAATGCATGAAAATTACCTTAAACAATATACGCATAATTCTAATCAATAATATTTACCTTTGCAGCTTAGCTTTGTTTCATTTTATATCATTTATATACAATTGTTCATATCAAGTGGATCTCTCTTTATTGGAAAGCAAAGCCCCTCACGCAGCTGATGCTGATTTGATTATGCATTAATCAAAGCAAAAGCAACAAATGCACCTACGCACAGAGGAATACATTGGAGCTTTAGCTACTTTTGCATGTCCTTCGCATATTAAGTAGATGTTTTATCGTTTATTGCGCAGGCAAACAGATACATATGAGCGTATATTGCTTACATAATTTAACACACATTTTCATTCATGTCTATCGGGTATTCGGGCATTCAGTCCGCCGTCGTCATTCGGCCTGGTCAAGTCCACGGCCCTTGGTCGTACACTTGGCTGCGCACATGCTCCGCCAATGAGGCATGTTTAATGATTATTGCATTTCTTATTTTTATTTATATTTATCTTGGAGTTGGCCCTGGGCGCATACAAATTTCGCTAACCGCCATAGGCGTTTTTTTATTTATATATGTATATATACCCTGTATACATATTGAACAATTTTGTAATATGTGTAACAATTTTAGGTCATTAAGTTATACATCAGTGTGCGCTGGGAGACTTTATCGAATTACTTTAGAAATTAAAATAGAATAGAAAATATAAAAGTCGAATAGAACATCCATATAAAAAAATATATTTTGGGCATAAACTTCAACAGATTAATTATTTAATTAATAATTATTATATAAATTATATATTATCTGATTAATTATTTTAAAAAGGAAAAATTTATTTTATGACCATCGGCAATTTCGTTGAAGAGTTGTAAGTCCATTCAATATAGGATTTCTGGCGAGTTATTCTTATAAAAGAAGTAAAAGGCCGAAGCAGGTCGATCCTGTAAATTATACCATATAATGATAAACTTGTGCTCTCTATTCTTATGATTAAACTTTTTAATCTTGGGAAATAGTAAATCTGAAGAATAATAATTTTATACGCACGTATATCCTGTAGGACGCGCTTGAACTATAAATTATATTTTCGACTAATACTAAATCGTTTGACATCTTTATCAAACTTCAGCAGGGTATTATCCTAGTGGTACACTCCCCACTAGACTGCTCCTACTTCATTTATTTATTTTATTTTGTTCTCTGTTGTCTTGACCACTGTTTTTATGACCGTTAAGGAGTCAAGGAACATTTATTGTTGCTATATGTAGTTGTTCTTATTGCTGTTGCTGTTGCTGTTGCTGTTGCTTTGCCCAAGGTCCATTTGTTTTTCTTTTTTGGCATTTAAGAGACAATGGGCATATTTTCGCAATATAAGCAGCTTAGCCCGAGTCGCGGGAGTTATGCTAGTACATATTGGCCTAAGCAGCAGCCGTATTTATGGCCCTCTAATGTTCTGCGGCCATTTGTTGTGCACTTAAGCCAGCATAAGGTCCGTATGTCGTTCGTGGTATGTGCACATATGTTGGTCGTCTCTAAAATTGATGGGCTCATCATCTGTGGTCCAGTTTTGTGGCACAATGAACTCTCAGCTTGTAAGCTGCTTGACCAACTTGACCAACTGCACGGAGCTGCAGCTTCTCAGCAAATGAGCAAAAACTGCACAACTTCCGCCTGCACATCGAAGTGAGTGCCGGAAATAGCCATGCAGCACTGGCATCTGACCATGTCCGTCCAAACATGTCGCCAGCTTGGTGCCCACTTCAAATAAAGTCTAAGCAAAAAGTTTGCACCCTAACATACATACTACTAGTAAGTATATTTATTACTTGCTCTGAGCTGAGCTGAGCAGATTCTTTTAACAGCCAAATATATACATACATACATTAGCTGACAAGCTAATGTTACTCTTAAAAAACCTTCTTCTACTACTTGATTCGCTTGTTAGTCACACTTGTATCCAAAGTTACTCTTAAAATATATAATATTTAAATGTTGATTACCTTCTATTCGAAGACTATGATCAACAGATTCTAGCGCGAATTTGCGATTAAATAATTTTTATTTATGTTTAATTATAATTTTAGCTTTAATATAAGTTTAAGTGGTTGAAAATGTGAAAAAGTTCTTTGTTGATTTTTTCAATTATTTTAAAATTATTTTTTAAATAAATGTGCTCATTCTTATTATAATCTTAATTCAGTTATTATTTGTATGCCCTGAACCCATTCAAAATTGGAAATAGAGGTATAATGGTTTTATTACGTATATGTAAAATATATATAAGGAGGAGACCCCTTAAAGTAAATTCATATATAAGGCCATTTTTAGATCACCATTTTTATTTATTTTTAAATTTTATTTATTTATTTATTTTTTTTATGCGCATTTTTTTAATAATCTTTTAACCACTGTATATAATATATATATATATATATATATATATATATATATATATATATATATATATATATATATATATATATATATATATATTATATATATATAACATACATATGTATATAATATATGTATGTCGCGATTTGATAAAATGAAAAGAAAAGTGATTTTTAGAAGTTTCCCAACTCTGCTCAATTTGTTCGTGATTGTCCCATGCGCTGGCATTAGTATAAGTATGTGTGTGAGAGAGAGAGAGTTGCAATTAAAATAATCTAATAGGGCTGTTGAAAATAAATCAAAATATCAATATATCGATATTTTTGCATAAAAAATATATTTATATCGGAATATTTTTTTCCCAAATATCGAATATTTTTTGTGATATTTTTGATATATTTGCGTTGTAATTTGTGCCTTAAAGTAATAAAAACAGTTGTAACACATCAAATATGGCATCGCATATAAAAAACAAGCACGATGATACATTTAGATGACCAAGGTGATAGCTTCGATAACGACCACAATAGGTCAATTTTGAAAGTACACGGTGCGGAAAATAGGGATCTTGAGATGTACCGCAGCTTGCCACAAACTTCTTGGAAAAGCAATCTGATAATTTTTTGGAATTCTCATAAGGCCACTATGCCAATACTATCGAAGATCGCATTACGATGCCTAACCAGCCCCTGGTAGCTAAGTGCCTTCGGAGCGACTTGCTTCGGCAATAAAATGCGTTGTTTGCGACTCACGAAGTCGTATGACGGATTCTCACATACGTATGTATCAGAACGCGTTTTTTGAGTATCGAATACTGGTCATTATCATAAAAAATAGTTATTCTTATTATTCATTTTTTTTTTTTTTTTTTTTGTGTAATTGTAAAGTTATTGTGGGAAAGTTTATAACATATCGATATATCGATATTTTAAAGTTGAATATCAAATATCATTTTGATATTTTTTCAAAACTTAAAATATCGTCTATACGATATTTTCAAAATATTCGACAACCCTATAATCTAACGAATGATTTTTTGACAAGGATGCACTCTTCTCGTTTTGACATGCATCTCTGCACGTACGAAAGAGACAAATAAAGTTAAAGCGAGATAACTACTTATCCCAACTCATAGTCGTTATAATTATCAGTGGACGAAGAGAAGTGTCTAGAAATTGTTATGCTGCAGAAGCACAGCGTGAAAGAGAGCGCAAAAGAAATTCGATATTTGCGCAGCTTTTTTAATTAAAAAAACGCAAATACGGCATATTTAGAAATGTATACAAAATAAAAGAACTTTAAGCAAAAAAAAAATAAATAAAATAAATAAAAATAATATTAATAATAAATTTAATATATTCAATACTCGTTTTCTTATTCAGTATATTTTATTTTAAGACAGTTAATCCAAATTTTATTTATTTATTTTAAGGTTTTTTTTTTCGGTTCCAGCCTTCATCCCCAATAATAATACTCAAAAGTTGATTTAACTTATGTGATTATGTCAATAATGATATTAGATTTATTTGGTTTCTTGAATATAATTAAGCTTCAATGATTTCATACAGTTAATAGAGTATATACACTTCGTTGCGTTCCTCCTAATTTTATGCAAGCTGTTTTCTTATTACTTTCGCTTCAAAATGGCCTTAACTCCTCAAGTTCATGAAACAACAAAAGAAAATTTGAAAAGTTACAACTGGCAGCAGGCAAAACTTTTGGCCATTGTCTGCAGTGACGTTGCCTGAACTTGAAATTTACATTAGTTAAATTATCAACTCTAGCGGGGGGCGTGAACTTGCCCGCAAACTTACTGAGCCAAATGCATTGCCTAGATTACTATTTTGACAGGACTTCAAATGTTATCCACAGAACTTCTTCGATTTGTGGTGCACTTTGTGGCAATTTTTCTTTTCTAATATTAGTTGGAGTGTCTGTGCGTGTGTGTGTGTTGCCTCCACAAATAGGGCTTTAGTTGGTCTGTGTGATTAGACTAAAGTTAGCCAACTAAGCTACCGCAGTGGATAAATAAAGTAATTCAATTGAATATTGCTAGACAAGCGTCGATAGAGTTTTCAAACAGCCTCAAGTTACAAGTACAAATTTAAAATACTTAATTGCATTGCATATTTTTGTATACTTATATATTTTGTGTACTGTGTTGCTCTTTTTATTAATTTACAAATATAACCCGATTAATTTGTTACTCTTTCAAAATTTCATTTATCATTCATATAACTATAGCTATTTTATTATTTAGGAATACATAACAAAACAATTTATCAAATAGGTTGAAATTTAAAAATTTATATCGTTATTGCCAATAATTTCAGACTAACTTCGATGAGGGTTTCTTACGGTGTTCATTTTTACGTTTTCATTTACTTTTTGTTTTTCCTTTTTTTAAATTTTTTTTTTAATGGGGTAAGGTAAGCATGTCGGCAAATACTTTTTAAGCTGTGCACATTTAATGTTTTTTTGAGCTCTTCTCGGTCGAGGCATGGGGTGGTTGGAGATAGAAGTTGGAATCGATCTTGAATAGGGTATGGAAACACGACAGCTGCGAGTAGATCGGAAAGTGTCTAATTTAAAATAAACTACTTTTAATATACATACATATACGCATATACATATTCATATATAAATATAGAGGCTATTTAGTACTGATTGCTTACAATTTAAGTCTATTCCTGATTCAGGTTCTTGATCACGTAATTAACAATGAGTGCAAATATTGCAAAACAGATTATAATCACCAGGTTCGAATAGATCGACTGCCAATTTAAATAGGAATTACGTGTGCTGTTTTTAAGCGCTGTAGCACCTCCATTGGCAAGATCCGCGCTAGCCGCTGCGGCAACAGATCGTCCATCACTGGTGCTGGCATCCGTCGGCAATGGCAGTTGCCCATTGGCAGTTCTGGCATTTTTGTTATGGTTTTCATTCGGAACGGCACTGCCGTTGGCCAAGCCATTTGGCCGAGAAGAGCTGGAACCTGGCTTGCTCGCACTGCCCGGTGCTTGGGTGCCCTGCAAGCGCAACTTTATCTCGTTGACAATGTCTGGAAAGAGCTCACAGAAGTTGGCATTGCGCAGGTTAAATGCAAGCGATTTTTGGGCAAACATTTGCTTGTCATAGCTCGACGACTCTATGGAGCCCAGAGTTGGTGTGCTCTCCAACTGCAAATGGAACAAAAGATTAGGTAGCTTTATCGAACGACAACAATATATCATTATATAGGCTTACCATAAAACTTAACAAGCCAGTCAGTATGGTGCCCACGCACCAAGTTGGATTCCACGTGTCGGGATGAAAGTCTAAGAGACAAAATCAGCAATTAATAATAGAGCCATTTCATTCTACTTTTAATAAAAGTCTATGATTACCTGAAATGCTTAAACACAGTCTGGTATTTGTTTTGAAACGTCCATTCGGCGTGAGCATATATATGGATGGTGGCTTGAAGGGAAACTCCCGTGGAAAGAGCAAAGTGCCGTGATAATATCCTCCATAATATGGTGAGTCCTCGGGCCCTTTAACACAATAGTGCCATTCCAGAATGTTATTTGGCAGCGGCTCAGCGGTGATGTACGGCAACGGGTCGCGCTTCAAGCGCATGTAATCCTGTTTCATGCGCGATACGGCAGTGGGTTGCTTGCGAGAAGCTGACCCGGACGCCGTCGACGAGGACATTTTCGCTTAATAATTTTTGACCCGATTGCTGCTGCTTGAACTGAAACTGTTGCAACAATAATAAATATATGTTGACAAATATCACATACGCTAACCAATTACTCTACTCTACTTAACATTGAATTATAATGATAACAAAAATATTGTTAGCTTGTATACTTAATGAACACACACACACACACACACACACACAATATGAGAACGAATGTGCAAAAAATACACGTGGCAAATTGCATTGAGGGTGGAGAATTCCTTAAGCTCGACAGCCGTGCGAATTCGACCACACACAAACACATACACAAAAACAAATGAAATATTCCATTTCCTACTTGGCGTGATGCGCGCTTTCGAACACACGGATTCTTGTAGATGTGTGTATGTGCGTCGTAACTTGTCAGTTATTGTTTTTTTTTTTTTTTTTTTTTTTTTTTGTGTGCTTGGCTCACCCACCTCACAAATTGTGTGTTCCTTGTTGTTGCTATCGTAATTGCGATTACAGCTAGGTCACAGCAGCCCAACGAAAATTTGTAAAAACAACACAAGCAGAGGGTATTAATACAAATTGCATTCGTATTTGGTTTGCGATATCCGAAACATTTGCTGCATGGGTTTAGGTCTAATGTGCGATGTTAGCTTTGGCTTACTCTATCCCTTAATTATAGTATAATTGAATGGAAATTTATTTGTAGCTCGTAAAATTGCAATAAGTATTGTAAAAATTTCTCTTGACGTCGTTCTAGGTAAACAAAGTTGTAAAGCGAATGAAAACAGTGTTAGGTAACGTAACTTGGTTGCCTTTCGATATAATGTTGGTATTTGGTATTTTTATGGTGCTGCCAACCTAGTATTTAATTTTTAAATATCTGAATTTATATTGGTGAAATTTTAATAACGTATATTTTTTTATGATCAAATTAAATCTGTTTAAACTGAAAATAGTTCATAAAATGAATGTTTACTCTTTTTTTGACAATTGAGCAAAACATATTACTGTTGCCTCTAGTTGATAAACGGCTATGCAATTTGTAAACGAATACAATCATACTAGAGATAAGAGCGAATACGATTAAAGAGTGTAGACTTCATTGTTGAGCATAGAAATTTGAAAGGGAAAGGAGGGGAATTACGACGCATTGAAAATAAGATTGCTTATCAGTGAGCTAGATTTACCAATGGAACAGTTCAACACCAAACAGTCACTGCTTCGACAGCGGAAAGATCAGTTGGAGTTCGCATTTTAGTATGGGATCTATAGGAAAAATCGGATTTCTCGGAGGTGGCAACATGGCCAAAGCCTTGGCAAAAGGCTTCATAGCTGCAGGTCTGACCAAGCCCAGCGGTATTATTGCCAGTGTTCATCCGGCAGACAAGATATCCCAGCAATCCTTCCAAGCGTTAGGTATTGAAACCCTCGTAGAGAATGCGCCCGTTGTGGACAAATCGGATATTGTTTTCGTGTCTGTCAAGCCGCACGTTGTACCCCAAGTGCTGGCAGATATCAAACCCATTAGTGCCAACAAGCTCTTCCTCTCCGTGGCCATGGGCATCACATTGAAGACCCTCGAGACTAGCTTATCCCCGCAGTCGCGCGTCATACGCGTCATGCCCAACACCCCGGCGCTGGTCTGCTCCGGCTGCTCGGTGTATGTGCGCGGCAGCCAGGCGAACGATGCAGATGCCCAGATCACCCAGCGCCTACTCGAGGCTGTTGGCACTTGCGAGAGCTGCGACGAGTCGCAGCTGGACACGGTAACAGCGCTCAGCGGCAGCGGACCCGCCTATGTCTTCGTCATGATCGAAGCCCTGGCCGACGGCGCTGTACACATGGGCATGCCCAGAGACCTGGCCTATCGCCTGGCTGCACAGACAGTGCTGGGTGCCGGTCATATGGTGCGTGAGAGCCAGACACATCCTGGACAGCTGAAGGACAACGTCACCAGCCCAGCCGGTTCAACTGCAGCGGCATTAAGGCACCTCGAGAAGTCAGGTACGTAAATGATTAACGAATGACATGACGTTGATGCTGATAAACAGACGTCTCTCTTATCGCTTTGGACTTTGCAGGTTTTCGTGCGGCTGTGGCAGGCGCGGTAGAGGCGGCGACGCTGCGCTGCCGGCAGATTTCGGACAAGCAGACCTAGACCATAGAATCAAAGTAAAATAAGTTTTGGTTTTTTGTTTTTGTAATTATTGAAAGAATAACATTATTTGCGTCTGCCGTTTTTATAGCCAAGTTGTACTTAGAACTTTTTACGTTTCTTGGATCGCGCCAGTTCATTGAGTTCACCCTGCTGCACGGAGGCCTCCTGGTAGATGCGTTTAACCTTTTCGTGACGTTCCATATCGCTGCAATGGAATATTTAACAAAATTGAGCAAAGATCTTCAATAAGAAGGAGTGTTTTTCACTTACCTTTGTATCTGCTGCTTGAGCTTGAGATCTTGCACGAAGGCCGTGTCTCTGCGTATCTCCCGAATGGCGCCCTTCTTCTCGCGCTTCACCTTGTGGAGCAGTTTGGCGCGTTCCTCCTTCTGCTTGGACATCTTGGGTCTTCGCTTGTCGTCGTAGACCACCTCGAAGCGTGGCTCCAGCAACCGCAAGGCCTTGGGCTTTTTGTCTGGTGGAGCCAGAGGTTTCATTTTCTGCTCCGCCACAGACTTCAACGTGGACTTTGCCTCTTCACAGTGCTGCTGCACATGCTCGGGATACAGATTCATCGGCAGCTGTTCAATCAGTGGCAAAAAGGGTGCAGCTAAATAGCAGGCCCCAGTGTGTTCGCCCATTTGCTCCTCAAAGATCTGTTTGACTAAGCACAACGTTGAGTCCAAGGCGCGCACCTTAAAGTCCAGGCTGATCGTCTGTGTGACCAGATCTGCGGACTGCAGCTTTTGTGGCTGGAGCGTTTTGGCGTCGCTCGTCACTGGAATGGCCAACAGTTTGCTGAAAGGTCCATCTGACTCGAATGGCGGCGCAATCTCCAGCTTATCCAGCTGTCGCTTAGGTATGGACATGTGTATGATGCCCAACAGAAAATTGAAAATCGCAGGAAGCAAACGCTTCGATCTCGCGCCAAACTCCAGGGCAATGGTGACTACGAACAGACCCATGGCAATGTCTTGTCGTGTGCGCACGCGCGCTCTGGACAGAATGTGCTGCATGAAGATGTACGTTGGCGTAGCCACAGGATGCCGAAAGTCCGAAGTGGAATACAGATTGCCGACGAGCTTAAAGTAGATGAGTGTGTCCAGTGTGGGGTAAACCTTGTAATTTTTCCGATATTCGGCATATTTCTCCTTAATTAAATCCAACAATGTATTCGACATCCGCTCTGAATTCAGATGGACCAGATCGTGCAGCTGGGGCATTAGCAGCGAAACCGATTGGAAATGCGAGCCGATGTCCAGCTCGCTGGCATCCTCGAACAACTCCTGGATGTGCTGCAGCAAGAAGGCGAAGAGTTTGACAACATTCTCACGATTCACGCCATCAAGCTTGGGATGATTGCACTTGATGAGGCGCTCCACAACTATGACCTGCTGTGCTGGCGTATACTTGGCCAGCAGCTCAGTGAAGTCCTCATATGTCTTGGGCATTTTGATTGTGTAGGGTATGCTGGTGTCTACCGCTTCTGAAACAATTTGTTTTTGTGGTTTGCTTTTCGCCTTTTTGGGATGTGGAGTTTCCTCTGCCTCTGCGTCCGTCTCGCTGTCCGATGCTTTCAGATCACTTAAGTTATCTACCTCAGAATCAGAATCACTCTCATCATCTTCTTCTTCTTCATCTTCTTCGTCATCATCCTCATTTCCAGAGCTTTCCGCAGGTTTGTCATCGTTTTGTTTAAACGGATTCTCCTTTATGCTATTCAGATGCGTACCTAGATTGCCATCTAAATCGTATGCCAAAGTATCGTCAGCATCATCCTCGTTGCCCGCGGCAAAGTAACCATCGTCCAAATCATCAGCCGAACGATGGGTCTGTACATTTGTTTCCTGCAGCTCATCATCCGCTTTCATTCGACGCAAGCGTTCATTTTCGAGTTTCTCCAAGCGAGCAGCTTCCTGTTTAGCCAGCTCCTCTGGCTTAATCAGCTTGTCTGTAACGCTGCCACGCGGCTCGAAGATCATCTCTTTTAATAACTTGTCATATGCATCAGCGGGCGGCTTTGCGTGCTGTTCATCCTTGGTTGCCTGTGCTACCAGCGACAATAAATCTTTGTAGTTCGCATCCAACTTCTCGGTTAGATCGTGCACTTCGTCCTTATCCTTGGCAATTTCGATTTTGCGTCGTTTTTGCTCACTTATCATTTCTTCAATGGCCGTTTGTCGATCCTGTGGGGCGTCAGCTCCACCTCCGAAATGAGCCGCTGAAGTGAACTCAGCTGAAAGATTAAAATAATTAAATTAATACTTAACCATTGATTCCTATGCTAAAAATTCACCGTCTAGACCCTCATCCTCGAGCTCCTCATCATCGGAACGTTCATCTCTGTACTTTTCAATCTCCTCCAGCGTTTGGCCTCTGTGTGTCAGGAGCTCATCGTCGTTGAGGTTGAATTTTTGTTCCTTATTTGAGGCGCGCACCTGAGACAATTTCTCAGCCAAAAATCGTGCGTTCATCACAGATTCTGTGAGCTGTTCGCCGGTGAGGTGTTTGCCAATCCGATGGTCCATGAATTTGTTGGTTTTGTTCTTGACGGCATATTGTTTGCCAATTGTTTCCGCTCGCTTCTGCAGTGCTTTGGCACGAGAAACACCAGGTAAACCTCGATCATGTTTGCAAATCCGGCCCAAAATTTTAAATTTCTCTTTATTGACATGCACATCGAACGGATTCAAACGTTTAGCTGATTGAGATTTTGCAGTATCGAAGGGATTACTAGTTTTAACTGACTTTTTCGAGTACACTGCATCAGCTTTCGACTTGTTGCTCTTAAAACCCATTTTGTTTCTTGTTTCTAATTTAACCGACTTGAATGCATAAGGAAAATGAAAACAAACTCAATACACGTGCACCTCAGCTATCGATACTTTGCTCGATATATTTAATTACATATGTATATAAATACCGCATTCATCGATATCTATTTTACAGTCCTAATAATAAAACATCCCTGCTAAAATACGTACATCTGTGTGTGAATTTTTCGGCAAAAGCCAGCATATACTTCTATAGATTTATTCATGTTTGTGTCCGCAAAGTTGGAAAAATAGTGAAAATACTTCTATAAAGGGAGTAGCATCACAAATATAAATATTTAAATATTTGTTTCAAGTGTAGCGCTGCAGAAAATAATTCTTGATTGCCACGCCATTCTGCATTACATTTGTTGTGTCATTAGTATTGGTAAGAAGGCCGACACCGAATGTGCGTGCCGCACAGCGAGCCTGGTCAAATAATTAAATTTATGTGAAGAAAAATTTGCGGCAAATCGTAAAAATTGTATAAGGGAAAATGAGTGCAACACCGCCAGAACTGCTGCAACTGCAGCTGTCCGGCGGAGGAAGTAAAGAAAAAGAAGCCAACGGTGCCAACGACGATTACCGGAACCGGGATAAGGATCGTTCTCGTTCCAAGGATCGGAACAGGGACAAAGACAAGGAGAGGGAACGTGAGAAAAAGCGCAGGTTAGTGTCTTAGTGTCTAAATGCTAATATTTGCAATCATTTATCGATTATATATATGTACGTATCTATGCAGAGATCGTGACCGTAGTAGCAAGGATCGCGATAGCCGTCGACGTGACAGCCGCGAACGAGAGCGGGATCGGGAGTCCCGGTCGCATCGGAGTCGCTCGCGAAACCATGATGACTATGATAGGCGCAAGAAACGCTCACGGAGCAAGGATCGTGAGCGCAGACGTGATCGCGATCGCGACTCACGATCCAGACGAAGCGGATCGCGAGGTGGAAGCATTCGAGACGATTACGATCGCAGTCGCAGGCGTCGCTCCACCAGTCGTAGCTACGACCGTCGTCGTAATGAACGCAGCAATGACTCGCATCGTAATAGCCGAGAGCGGAGTAGTCGGGAGCGTAGCAGTCGTGAACGCACCTATGTGAATCCGTTTGATACATCGAACAATCGGAACATGTTACACGACCAGGAGTCGCGAATTCCGTCTCTCTTCGAGCGTCATCTCCAGCAGCCACAGTTGGAGTCAATTAGAGAAGAACCTACTTCTCGCTTTGATCTGTCCCAGACCATACAAGATTTAATGAGCAATGTGAGCAACAACAAGAGCTTTGCATCAATGTTTAGTAATCAAAACAGCAACGATTCCACAAGCAATGGAGTCTCCGAGAACTCAAGTAAGTATTGACAGATCATTCTTTAAGAGTTTTGTTCTAATTCCGTTTCTTGCAGTGGACAGCGCAGCGGAACGGAAACGAAAACGGAAATCACGATGGGGCGGCACTGAGAAGGACAAGACATTCATACCGGGCATGCCTACAATTTTGCCCTCCACACTGGACCCGGCACAGCAGGAGGCCTATTTAGGTAAATTAGTTCTATTTGGTATCACTTGTAGCTAGTACGCAACTAAGTTAGTGCTTAAGCTTAGATTTAAGTCTAATGACAACTAATAAGAAAAACAAACACAGCAACAAATAGTCGCGGGGAGATCACAGTAAGCGTTAACCGTTATCCACCACAGTTAGAAGTCCATGTCAGACGGCCGGACGTGCGAGAAAACGTAAAACCACAACAACAAAAAATTGCATTGAGCAAACTATAATAATCTCTCGTTCTCTTTTTGAAGGGATTCCGGTGTGTGACACAAACGACACGAGTTCCAAACGGGTAGATAATAACCTTATTATCTAAATGCCCAAAGAGAAATATGTACATGAGCCGATCTAATCAACCAATTCAACCAATCAAATAAATCGATCAATATTAATTTAATTATAATAATTGTAATGCTCACAAATTTTCAGTTAGTTTAGGCACGTGTCGGCGCTGTCGTCTGTAAAACGGAATCACAAATGTCGTATCAGGCACATAGAGATTATAATCTTTACGGTCTCCCCCATCTAGCCCACCATTATATGATATACAACATATATACAAAATTTCCCCTTTTTTTCTCTCGTACAATATTAGCATCTCACATATACTAATATCGAGGTTGCGCTCGATTTTCTTTCTTCTCTAACGACTTCTAATTACAGTTCAATTCCAAATTGAGGAGATTAGCCGCAAGCTGCGTACTGGCGACCTTGGCATCACGCAGACCCCGGAAGAAAGGTTTGAAACTGTTTATACTCACACCCCACACTTGACTTTATCTACCCCTAAAATTAAAAATAAACCAAGTGAACATGTTCCAACAATATCACAGCTTCGGATAAGGATGCGAATTGGGTTGTGGGATGGCACTGCGATCTACGATTTTCGATCTACACCAATGCTGCAACTTGTACAGGTTTACTGCAACATGTTCTGCAATTATAAAAAAGAGAAATTTATAATTATTTATTTTTAATTTCTTATAACTATATATGAATATATATATATGCATCTCACTAAGCCATTATCAACAGTCTTGATTTTGATAAAACTAAATTAAATTCCTATTCCCATTTACTTAATTAATCTGTTGATGATAGTTTTTGTGAATGCCTTGATTAATTCTATTACACAAATAATTGTTGGGTGAAGGCCTATGGTTAAAACTCAGTTGACAGCACATTTAAAGGTTATGCAGTGTCTTGATTGCACATCCCGGTTACAGGGGCTTTGGAAAGGAAAACTACTAAACAAAAAAAAAAAAAAAAAAAAACAGCTGCTTTGTTGGCGGCAAATTCTTAATTGATTTTTCATAATTTTGTTGGTTTTCAAACTAATGCTAGTCTTAATTAATATTTTAAAACATTTCAAGGGTTTTTCTATTGGTGTCAGACAGCGTTTTAGATTCGACTCCAGAGAGAAGTGTAAGCGTGTGGCAATCTAATCTAATCAGATTTAATTTATAATAATGCCAATTTCTTCTCTTCCTCCAAGCCAAGTGAGCGTCCAATACAATAAATGCACGTTTTACAGAAAAACTGAGCCCATTTACCCGCAGGGTGAGCTCCCCAAAGCAACAACAGACCCAGACCAGCCAAACAAACTGAATGCATCTGATGCATTTTGATCGAATCGAAACCAAAATGAATTAATCAAAATTCTTCTCTTCTTAATTCACCAGCGAATTTTTCTAATCAAAACTGCTAATAATGATCTTGATTAATGAATGATGATTTGCAAATTACAGGATTTAGTTTATACGATAATCCACATATAAAATATTTCAAATACGATAATATGTAGTACTTAAAATAAGATCATTAAGCTTAGACAATTGCCTACAGTTAGCCCCTGAGCACGCCCATTTCAAATGCAAGTCTTTTCTGTTTGTTTTGCTCATCCCCAGGTCGCCTTCCCCGGAGCCCATTTACAGTTCTGATGGCAAACGTTTGAACACGCGCGAGTTTCGCTATCGCAAGCGCTTGGAAGAGCAGCGTCATCAGCTCATAGTCAAAATGCAGGCTGTTAATCCGGAATTTAAGCCGCCAGCGGATTACAAGTAATGCTATAATTACTCTAATTACTCTAATTAAATGAATTCATATTAATTGTAATCTCCTATTCAGACCACCTGTTACGCGTGTCAGCGACAAGGTGTTGATTCCGCAGGAACAGCATCCGGACATTAATTTCGTGGGCCTCTTAATTGGGCCACGCGGCAACACGCTAAAGGCCATGGAGAAGGATACTGGCGCGAAGATCATTATTCGCGGTAAAGGTTCCGTCAAGGAGGGCAAGGTGGGGCGCAAAGATGGACAACCTTTGCCTGGCGAAGATGAGCCACTCCACGCTTTCATCACAGCACCCAATCCGGAGGCGGTACGCAAGGCTGTGGATAAGATCAAAGACGTCATACGTCAAGGCATTGAGGTGCCCGAAGGTCACAACGATTTGCGCCGCATGCAGTTGCGCGAATTGGCTCAACTTAATGGTACGCTGCGTGAGAATGACATACAACGCTGCACTTGTGGCTCGACGGATCACAAGTCATGGCAGTGTCCCGATAAGCCAATTATTACCAACACCATTGTGTGCACCTCTTGCGGCGGCACTGGCCATTTGACAAAGGATTGCCGTAATAAACGTCCAGGTTCCGGCGCACCAGGTATGGCCTGTGAGGATTCCCAGGCCAAGATCGATGAAGAATACATGAGTTTAATGGCCGAGCTTGGCGAGGGACCGCCACCTTCCGCTGCGAAGGCTGATGTGCCGACTACTCCGCAGTTACATCGCGCGAGCTACAGCATCTTTGATAAGAAGCCTTCACAGATGCAGGCCATTCAGTCGCCACCCAATTCGTCGTCCCGTGATCATCAACGTGACGTGAGCGGTGGCTGGGGAGGACCACCACACGAGCATCAAGTGAACATGGACCCCAGCATGGGCATGGATCATGGCTTAGGCATGGCGCCATATGTTCCGCCACCGCCCGTAGTGCAGGCGCCGCCGCCGATGCCGCCACCGCTAATGCCTTGGATGAGTGCACCGCAGCCGCCCCCACCGGCCACGGAGCCAATGAATCCGCCAATACCAGGCACATTGCCGCCATTAATACCGCCGCCGCCTGGTACAAGTGCTCCGCCAATACCGCCATGGGCAAGTGCTTATCCCAGCTGGGGCACGGGCTATGTACCACCACCGCCACCGCCGTGTGCGCCGCCGCCGCCTTCGCTCACCTTATCCCAGCCGCCACCTCCGCCGCCGCCATCTAACTGATCTTATATGCATGGCCCGCACATCTATAACTTGTAGCCTAATAATCTTCATATATCTAATATCTAAAACTTAAACAACCTGAACTAAATATATAACTATGTACTTGTATTTTATGCTTCATTAAAGGATTGACTAAACATTAGTTTAGAGCTTTATTAAAAGTCTTTGTGTCGTGTGATGAATGTGGAGTGTGTGCTTAGATATTTAGCCATGCTTGCTGAAGTACTGCTTGGATTCGTCAACGTCAGGCTTGATAGTAGCTGGGTTCGTTTTCGGATTCCAATTGGCTGGGCACACTTCGCCGTGTTCCTCGACGAACTGGAAAGCCTTGATCAAACGCAATACCTCATCCACGGAACGACCTACGGGCAAATCGTTGATACTGTACTGACGCAGCACGCCCTTGGGGTCAATAATAAATGTGCCACGCAGCGAGATGCCTTCTTTATCAAGCAACACGTCGTAATCAGCGGATATTTTCTTGGTAATGTCCGAGAGCAATGGGTATTTCAGCTTGCCGACACCGCCGTTCTTGCGATCCACATTGCACCAAGTTAGATGGCTAAAATGCGAATCAACAGAGACACCCACAATCTCGGTGTTGATGTCCTGGAACTCCTTGATGCGCTCGCTAAATGCAACAATTTCTGTTGGACAGACGAAGGTGCTGTAGGAAATCAAGATTTTAGCAAGAAATGTTGACATATGGCGTAGACTCACTTACAAATCTAAGGGATAGAAAAAGAGAACCAAGTATTTGCCTCTGTAGTCCTCCAGTTTGATCTCCTGGAAGTCATTGCCAACGACTGCCAAGCCTTTAAAATCAGGTGCCGGCTGTTGCACACGCACCGCGCATAGTGCAGTAGCTGTAGGTGCAGGAAGCTCATTAGATTAGTTAGTAGAACAAAGAAATGACTTGTGTATGCTTACTTTGGTGAAGCAGACGTGCTGTTTGTTTATGCTGACCAGCGATGACTTTATTCAAGTGCGGCACCTGCAATGCATAATTAGCATGTTACACATTACGTAATCACAATGGCATGTTTTTTCAAATCTTGCTGCACCCACAAAATTTAAACACTTACATTGCGCAGTAGTGTACGTCCAATGAAAGACATGATTTATTTGATTTGAATAAAGAAATGAAACTCGTATGAAAATTAATAACCGTTTACAAGTCGTTAACCTGAACCGAACGATAAGTGAACACGAACCGGCATAAAACAAACTGCGAAATGACAATACAAAAACAAAACAAATGACGAAAGCTTTACATCAGTTGGCAGTGCCGCTAAAGTTATCGAACTACAAATGTTATCGCCGATTTACTGCGGCGAAAACTGTGGAGCGAAAGTTTAAACTAGAAAGCTTTTGTGCTTTGCAAATTTCAAATGAATCTTTTAAATTCGAATGCAGATTCTTTACATGTACATAAAAGAGCAATAAGAAATGTGCTATTGAGTTCAAAGCGTTTGCCGCGTGTATTTGATGCCAAAGATCCAGATATGTGCTAGCCTACAAACCTATTCTTGTCAAAAAGATAATGGAAAGTGTAGCAAAATATTTATCACGCACTCCGCACGCCATACAATGGTAATGAGCTCTGATACCTTGGATAGCACAAAGTAAAACCAAACATTTCTATATGCTCACATGTGCAGATACTGCATACACTGCCCAATACATACATATGTATGTACGCATTAATGTTATTTTGTTTCTTAATCTAGTAAATGCTCAAAAGCGGCTCAGGCTCAGCATCGGCAACAGCATCAGCTTCGGCTTCATTCAACACGCACACACACATGCATAAACACACATGGGCACGGCGAACAACAAAGCGAATATCAGTGCGTAGGATAATGGCGTTTGTTTGTCTTTGGTTTGCGGTTTAGACGCTGACAACTGGGCGAATAACAATGAAAACTGCATGCATAGACATTGCATTCGGCTAGATCTTGAATCTTGTCGGTGCTCTATCGAAACAATGCCAACTAGCAGCAAGGCGAATATTTTGCATACGACACTGTGTTGGCAAAACATTAACACGCATAGAACAGCTTCCATGCAAGCGTTGCAGCGCTCCACTGATAAGGGAGAGTCCAAAAGAGACAGAGAGTGAGAGAGAGAGAGAGAGAGAGAGAGAGAAAGACTTGGACGCGTGAGCTTTCATAACAAATTATCTTGATTTGCCGCTGTTCAATATGGAAGCTGAAAGCATCCATATGGCAGGCATCTTGACAGCGTGGGGAGAAAAGAGAGAGAGAGACTACCAAAATTTATTTTCTCTAATCACTGGCAAAAAGCTTGCCTGCCTCTTGCATAAAAACTAATCTTGAATTGTTTAAGTTTAATAAGGAATCTGAAAACATGTTTAAAAGTAACTGCATATTAATAGTAAATGAATAGAAATGTTCTGCATGTGTGCTCCTCTTCAGTTTATACTGAATTACCTACCAGGTGCAGTGGTCACAAGACCACATCATTATTCCAGTTTCACATCATTTTCCGTGCACGTCAATTCGAAATATCATGATATTAGAGCTAAAGAGCTCAAATGCAGAGTGGCCTGTTATTCTGGGCATGAGTCGAGGAGCTTCGCTTTTATGTGTTTACAACTCACATTATTGACTGGCTGCCGTCATGTTTTCCGCGAATTTGGCAAGCATTCACCATGCACCAATTCCGTAGTTAAGTCCGGGCTACGTTTACCAATTAATATCCATGTATGTTAGCTTTGTTTTGTGAGGCTCGCTGCGCGGCGTGCGCTACACAATTCACGTTTACAATGCTCGGCCCGCCCGCTGGATTTGCACAGATTTACATAATTTAAACAAACAGCACTTGAAGCTTAGGCATGCACTATGGGTGCATGTATGTATGTGTGCGTGTCTCTCTGAGTACTTTGTTTATCTTGCAAACGAGGATCGCGTGCGGTGCTCGAAGATCTCTATTGAGGCGTTGTCGCCGTTCACACGCAGTGCTCGGCTCGGCTTCAGGTGCCGATCTGTCTCATGCTCCGCTTGCCTGCGTCGCATTGTCGAGCAGATGCCGTCATATTAGCACAAATCTGCTTACCTTTTGTTGACGCTCGAGTGCCGAGCCCAGATTGCACTAGATTTCGAGTTTGAGCTCGAGAGCACTCTTGATTCGTGACAATTGTCACAGTTCCTTTGAGTTTTGGTTGGAAAAGGTGAGAGTTTTCGCTTTGCACCTACTTCTGCTGCAACGCGTAATCCCGATGCAAATCTGGCTAATGTGATACGTATCGATAAGACTAGGCCCACAGATCTGTCCTTGCTCAATTTTTTGTTCTTTCATCTTCTGCTGTTCTTTTAACACTTTGTGCTGTAACCTGAGTAGATTTTACTTAATAACGAAAACTCTTAACAATATCCCATTCGGTCTGTACGATATCATTATCCTTCTTGTAATCAGCATTTCATACCTAGCCTGCCGGCCATTTGCCCATTTGCATCACATTTTGATTGCGAAATTGTTTCACAATTGCAATTATTCTTTCACTGGGACTTTTTATTGTTTGCTAACAGGATCTTATTGTAGGACATCTTGATCACATTAAGTCCACTTAACGTTTTTAACACATTGCAATTACTGTGCTTTATTCACATATATATATTGTTTATTTATAAATACTTACGTAAATTTCTTCCTATTTGTCATTTAACATAAATCCTTTATATCCTTTATGCAGAGATAGACTGTAATATTAACGACTATCCGCATCAGTGTATCAAAAGTTTTATTTCATATATACTCGCTGGATATGTGCGAAATGAGAATATTGGTTTCGCTGACAGTCTGCATCTCTATATATATGACAATATATATTAATATGACAATATGACAATCTAACCTAAAGACCGCACGACATATTTCACAAAATCATAATCACATCTCAAAATCATAATTAAGCAAATACTTTCTTCACCTGCAGATTACCCACAGCTATATAGTATATCCAAATCTATTAGTTGGTGCGAAAACTCGAATCTTCTACAGTTTTATAGCTACACATTTTGTCAATTCATCTGTAGATTGACCAGTGGAAGGATTTTCAATATACCACGCCCCTAAAGAGGCATACAAAATATTATCATCATTTTTAGCTCTATAGCTTTAGAAAATATCAACTTTAGTTGCTAGCAACGTTCCTATGGACAATGATATACGTATATACATATATTTGATATTTTTAATTAACACATATATTTGTAAATCAAATCGAATCAAATCTGAGATGCTCGATACGAAATTTGTTTCTTTTTATGCGGAAAAATAAACGGATGCCTATCCCTATATTCTCATTTGACTTTATGAATAAGCATGTGAACTATAGTTTTTTTTAACATGTATTTTGCAGTCAGTCAATCATGATTGCAACACTTTTATTTCATTTCTTGTTGCTGTCGAAGTTGCACATTAAAATGGCGTGAAAATTAATACTATTGATTTATGCTTGCTTTAACAGTTAACATTTGGCTTTGTTGTCATTGTTGCCTGTGGGCATTGTACAATTTGCACATCGATTTGCGTACATTTATAAAAGTCGCTTTCAACCATTAATAATAATTGCTGTGATTTAAATTTTAATGGCAATCGCTGACAAACAAAAGCAGATACGTATACATATTGTGCGTGTGTGTGTGTGTATGTAGATTGTATTGTGCGTGGAAAGCTTATTGGCATTTGTGAGCTTGTCTGTGTTCAGTGGTAATGTATATTTATGCCAATTAAAATGTGCATTAAACATGCATATTGCATTTCGGCTAACTATCAAAAACATGCTGCAAATGGAGTTGGTTTTTTTGTGGGATGGTATGGGGAGTACGGGGAGTACGAACAAGTGCTTGCATAGTTTACTCAACTGGTGGACTCAACTGCTGGCAATTTTAATTTAATTTCAATTCAATTCAAATTGCTTTCAGACATTGCACACTTTTCTGAAAGCAATCGCAACAATTCAATCACTTTGATGTTTTGATGCCCACAAAACAGCGTCAACACCGCCGCCAATGCCTTTGCTTGTAGCTGAGCCACGCCCCCATCCACTGCCACATCCTCACCCCCACCCCCACCGAAATGCGCCCAGCTCGACAGTTAAGCGCTATAGTCGTCGTCGTTTATTTTTTCCAACATCAATGCGATTGCATTCAATGCCTCGCGCCACTCTTGACACTCGCAACGGGAGTCAGGAGTTAGCAACATGTAATTTATTTAATGGTTTTCCATGCCACGCCCATAACCGAATGGAATCCCAAATATATGGAGTAAAAACCAACACGGAAGCCGAACAAGGTGCAAAATACATATATAAATGCAGTAGCGAGTGGGCAGAGATCGGCGCAACTGGCTAATGTATATAGAGAGTTGTAGTCGAGTTCCCAATACTGAATTGATATACTTCAAGGTGAGCTACTACAAGATGGTTTCAAATAAATATTAATATTAATATTTTATTTTTAAGCATTTATATTTGTATTTTAATGGCGCCACACTTATGATTTGCAATATCAAATTAAATGATAATAATAATAATATAAAGGAAAAATACCTGAATCATATGTATATGGTCAGAAAAATGAAAAATTAATGACCGTGTGTCCTACCCATTCTCGGGAACTAAGAAAAATATTAATCTAAAAGAGAAAGAAAGCTCAATATATATGAAAAAGACTTATTCTTTGATCGATAACTTTTAAACGCGAATAGTTATCGATTTTCCAAAATAAACTTGATAGGCATGTGCAATATATGGACCTAACACAAAAAGAATTAAGTCTCTAGCTTTTACAGTTTTCGAGATCGACGCTTTCAGCAGGGTTAAATCGACTTAGCTCAAAGGGACGAACATGTAAATTCTATGGGATCTGCCACGCCTCCTACTGCCTGTTACATACATTTAAAAAAAACCAATATACCTTGATTTCCTGTTTTCAATGGGCTCAGGAAATAATAAAGAAGGATTGAAAACCCCTTTGAAATATTTCAGATCTGTGTAGAACTTTGAATACTTATCACATTTAATAATTCTAACGATACTTAAGTAGCGCTTGAAACAATTAATTTGTTTAATTTTGATCTGTTTAGGTAGATGCAGGACGATATGATGATATTCCACTCTACATTTAAAGTACTCAATATATATTCAATTCGATTGGGGTATCTTAGCTGAAGTGCCTTGCTTCCTTCTCATTTTTACCTTAATCATAACATGTTTACATTTTAATTACTTTAACCCGAAGGCTTTTTATTGTGCAACTTTTGTAACAACTTCAGCTACCCGTAAGCTTTGTATGCTTTTGTGTGTGTGTGTGTGCGGCCTAAACGCATTAAAACACTTCATTATGTCTAATCCTATGTGATAACAAAAGCCACACAAGCACACGCACACACACACATGCAACCAGGAGAGCATATGGCAATGAAATACACTTGAACAACTTTATTACCAGACTGAGTCCTGGGCAAGGGCTGCGGGCAATGTCGGATGGATATGGCACGTTTTGATGGAATGGGATGCATTTGCATTGGCATTAGGGGAATGGCATGACGGGGTTAGGTTAACAAGTTTTATACAAATCACGGCACGTCAGAAACCATAAAGTGTATAAATACCAAACACAAACTATTTACCCTCGCTCCCATCCCAAAAGTCCATATATATATATATATATATATATATATCTGTGAGCTGCGTATCCTTGACATTAGGAGTGCGTACACGTGACGGAAGGCTTTCAACCACTTTGATTTCGCGTTGTTTGCTGTAAATTTTACGCCTGATTACAAGCTGCCCGCCTCTCTGATTGATAAAAATCTCACGGCTAACTCAAGGGGCGGTCTCAGCACTCATATACATATTTATGTATGTATATATATAGATATATGTGTATGCAATTTATTTGTATTGCTTCTAGATGTTTGGCTAAGTGAACAATTTTGTTGTTTGGCCAACAGACCGCTCGCCTTCAAGTGCACAATTGGCCAAAGTCTATCGCGATCCTAAGCAAAACTGAGCCAATAATTATTAGCCCGGTAGTTGCATAGTTTTGATCATGATCTTGGCTTAAACCGGCGCCAGACGTCTCAGCTACTGACTAGCCAAAAGGTTAGTTTTCGCTTGCTTGGGAAGGGTAAGTGAGCATTGGCCAGCATCTTGAAACTATCTCTCTCTCTCTCTCTCTCTCTCTCTCTCTCTCGCTCTCTCTCCCTGTTATCTTAAGCCGATCTAATGCGCCCCAGGTAGGCAGCGGAGGCAAGGCTACCGTTGCCCGTTGGCCGCCGCCTGGCTGCTTGTTGTGTTTGCCACGTTGGCTACAAATTGGATTACAATTAAATTACATTTACATACGCCGCTGCGCATGCCGCTTTGTTTGGCCGCGCTGCGAGGCCTCAATTAAAAATTGCCATGTTTTCAGTTTGATACATCCCAGACCTAATATCCAGCTGTGCCCTGCTTGCTTTGACTGTTTGAGATAACAGCAGATAATTGGGACGATGTTGATATGGACAGGGATTCCAATGTGAATTGCAGACAGATGAAAGTATTTTGAATATGGTTTCCATTCGAATAGAAGAACCTTGAGGTATATGAGATTATATATACATATATAAGGACTATAAGGACTTCAAATTTAAAGGGTTGTCGATAATCGCATCATATTGATTTAACTTATTTATTTAAAACGAGAAATTCTAAGCGACAGTCGTATAAATAAAATGTTTAGTTTGAAGAAAACTAGAAAAATATTTTAATATTATCACCAACCTATTAATTTTAATATATGCTATATATGAATAATTAAGAAATAAAATAATGTATAAAATATTCTTATATTATAAAACATATTTAATTAAAAATAAAAATCCAAAAAGTGAGATAATAAAAAAATAGATAATTAATGATAAATTTAAATCATAATCTATAAATAAAACGTAATGCAATATTTATAAATATAATATTATAGACTTTTGCCAGTTAATAATATTTATTTAGTTTATATATTTAGTTTATAAAGCTTCCAAATAGTGAGGTTGATTTATTATTTATATATTAATTATTATATATATGATTTATTAAATTCAAATTTAACATTTGGCTGCTTAGTTTAAGTTTCTATTAACTGATCTTGAAGACTTGGAATCGCACTTTACTTTTACCATTCATAACATATTCCCTCAACTGCTTATGAGGAATTCAATTTATTAGTCTATGCAGACTGAGTTCAGAGACCTGGCCACATCATCTATCCACCAACCATAATGTATCATCATTAGCCGGCAGCACTTTATGTAGTCTGTTCTCAGTGATTTTGTGGCTTTCAGCATTCGCCCGAAAATAATTGAATTGTTCTTCATTATTTATTTTATTATTTTGCTTGTCTCTTATTATCGCCCGGCTTATGCTGGTACTGTGAAAGCTATTGCAAAAACTCGAGCCTTCACCATTGTTTCAATGTGCTCCTCCAACTGGGTGGATCTGAAGCACTTTTGCGCCATCGCCATCGCCATCGCCATCGTCGTTGCTTGCTGTTGCTGTTGCCATTGCCATCAACGTGGCGCGTCATAAAATACGCGAATTGCATTTGCCATTTACGAGGTGTCTTTCTTTGTATTTTTATTTTATTTATTTTTTTTTTTTTTGCGAGTTTCGCTTTGTTATTGTGCTTCTTGCCTCGGATTTCAGTGGGTGGTGACGCCGCGTACCGGACGAGCTGATTCCTTTGGGGATTTTGCGCACAAAGCAGTGCCAAATTGAATGTGGGATTTGACAAAGATATAGATGTTCTTCTTCCACCCGAATTGGCCGTGAGGAGTTTGGGGGGTAATTTTATTGCGTTGCCTTTTATGATGTGGCGACAAATTGATATTTCCTTGAGCAGCGACTCAACGCGCCAGCAAGGCCAATTTAGATATACTCACTCACACACACACACACACACACACACGCATACACGCATACATATGCACGTTAATAGTCAACAGTAACCGCAAATCGGCAGGACGAGCTCACTGGGCGGTCCGCATCCCGCCCGCTGCGCTGTTGTTGCTATCCGCCTTATAAAATAATTAAGTCTTAGCTGCTGTTTGTTGTCTGTCGGTTGTTTGTTTGTTGTCTTTGTGCCACTGGCAGTGCCAGAGCCAATGCGAACACGCACATCCAAGCGGCATTAAGGACTTTAGCTCGATTTGCGCGGGGTGCCTTTGTATGAGCCGCCGTCTCTGATGTGCCAAAAGGATCCGCTTGCAGTTGAATTTGAGACTTTCTCTACTTATTTTCATTCCCATTGAACGCAGCTCTCCCTCCGCCCTTTATGCTGAAATCAACTGTAAGTTAATCACATTAATCCGCGATCGGTTTTCAAGTGGATCCCTCAATAGGTAGCCTCTGATCCTTTTGCTGCGACGCATTCAGTTGCAAAATTAGGCGGCACACAAAGGCCGTACAGCCAGTTGGGTTGGTGTTAGGGGAGGACGAGGACTGCCTCAAATCAAAAATTAAAATCACACAATGGGAAAAAAGGCAAAGTCGAACTGTTATAAAATACGACAATATGTCATATAAGTAATTCTTATTTACGCTATCGCGTGATGTGTTGAAAGTTTACTTTATCTATTCCACTGAAGAGCTGGCGAACAATTATAATAATGGCCAGGACTCATAGATCGAAAAAATAAATAGTAAATAAATGAATAATATTTAAAATCAGTTTATCTTAATTCAGTCAAGTGTTACTATATTTTTGTACGCTCTAAACTCATTTTGGAATTCAATATTGTTACGTAGGCAAATAAATTCATTATTCATTCTTGAGGGATCCCATAGAAGAGACCATTAGTATTAATGTCCTGATATTTTGTATTGTATTCCGTTGGCAGTAAATATGTTTTTTTGTTGTTTCCAGAGTATTATTTAATTATTATTTTATTATCCTTTCAAGCGTACAAATATGAATTATAACTATTAAATAATTTACATTGATACACAAATGTGCTGACGCGTAAAAAATATATTATCATATAATATTTATAACCTATAATTTTTTAGCGGTACGTATAAAGCAAAAAAGAAACGTGCTATAATATATATTAATTATTATATATATTTCTGTTTATTTTATTTATTCTTATTATTATAATCTTTTTTTATTTTAATTTTTATTATTGTTTTTGATTAGACGTTAATTTTGGGTTTTAATTAATATATTTATTTGTTATATTTGTTTTATTATTAACTGAATAGCCAAAAATTGAATACAAATTTCTTTTAAATATTTTTTATTCAATTTTATTATCATTATTATTTATTTTGGTTAGACATTAACTATAATTATAATAATAATAATCTATTAAATATCTTAACGAATCCTTATAAATGGTTTTTGTTTTTTTTAAAGCATTATTAAGTGTTAATTATTAAGTATTAATATTATTAAATATTGACTAGTTTACCTTGCGCATTTTGTATATTATTGATAAATCTTGCCATTGCTCCCATTACGGAAATGAAATCAAAATTGAAATTTGAGAAGGACAAAGCTTTAATCATGATATAAGGCTTCTATATTAAATAAAATTCGCACAAATGAAACTTATTTTGTCTTAAGTTCACATACATTAAATAGTTCCAAGGCGCCAGAGTAACTGCAAGTCGGTCAATCCCGATTTGTGCATTCAAAATTGTTTTTATTTTTTGTTTTTGTTTTTGACTCACTTCATATTCAACGTTTAGCTGAATTTCATTTTTAGCCAACAGTATTCGATTCACCCAACATTCGGCGGCTCTTTTCATTTCTCATTGTTCGAATTAATTATCTGCTGATTCTCTGCAGCGCTCGTCCTGTTACCTGTTACCTGTTACTCTGTTATTAGAAATGGTAATTGAATACTGTTGTGAGTGGTTTTTAGCCGGCAAAACGTATCAATTTAATTAATAGCCAATAATTGTAACAATAAAACCCCAAAATTGTTTTGATGCAATTTATGCATTTTTATTGAGAAATAATTAAAACAATTTCAACACACAGACGCACGTATCAATTTTGTGCGTTTGTTTTAAAATTTTATTTAGTGCTCTTTAAAACAATAACCAACAGAGGAGTAAGCATAATGGAGTCAATTTCTTGCACATTTTGTCGCTTGTCGTTGAGCAGCAGTTTAACGACTTGAGAATGAAATTTATGCGTCTAAAATGGCACTCAATCAGCAAGGATCTAAACCTGGAAAGAAAAGCATTGGAGAAGCGCAAACAGAAATTGAAATCGAATCGTGAGCCACGCGAAACTGTTGAAATGATAAAATATGAGCGTTCGTAATACAATTTATTTAAATCAGAGTCTAAAGCGTTATTTATGAGCGCAGCGACAGGGGCTGCCTGAGTTGCGTGTATATATATATATATACTCTTACAGTTACCTTGCCCCTCCCCCTCTTTCTCTTTCTCTATCTCTATCTCTGTGAGTGTGAGTGGGTGGGAGTGTAAGAGGGTTGCGTTACATATTTTAGCCAGCTATTGTTTGCATTTGAATGAATACAAAGCCAAGCCCCGAAAGCGCGTCAGAAATTTAACAGCCTAATAGCCAAAATAGATGCCAGCGCTCGACGAAGAGACTACAACTCCATTTGCTTTTAACCATTCCATCGCAATGCCGTGCAGTTTATTGTTTAGCATGCTCGCCGCCTATTATACAAATGTTAATAGCAAACAAAAGCCGCACTCATTTGCCTAATGTGTGTCCGATAAGGAAATGGAGCTTTCGATTTGCCATCATGAATTTATGTTATTATATCCCCCCAACACATTGACCAGATATATATATGTATATATGTGTGTGTATATCAATTTTGACCAACGTCAATTGCCAAATTAATTGCAGTTAAGTCGAGCAAATATTGCTTGTGGCACAAGCCGAAATATGGACAATGTCTATATGTATGTCTCTATGCCTGTGTGTGTTAGTCTCACGTAAGCTAAGCAGTTGCTTTCAGGTGGCCGATCAAAATTTACTCGACCCAGACTAGAAGCTCTAGTATAGCATAGCATAGCATAGCATAGTATAGCTTTATCAATTCTCCTCACGCCTATGGCAATTCCCTTCCATCTATGCAACGTCCTCTCGGCCGTATGCATTGCTGTGTGGTCGACTTTTAGGCACCCGACTGCCAGCTAAAGTGGAGTCAATGAAAATTGCAACTCCCACTTTGCTCGTACGTCAATTAAGAGTTGTTTTTCTTGTTTGCCTTTGTGCACACAAAAACACACACACACACACACACACACACACACACACACACATATACATATAGATAAATGTATGTGTGTGTGCCTGTCTAGCAAGCATATATACATATACACTGAAAAGCTCTGAAGCATGTCTGTCTGCTTTCGCTTTGGCTTTGGCTTTGGCTTTGCCTTTGGTTTCACTCGTCTTTCGCTCTAACACAGTCATACGCCATCTCTCTTGCTCGCACGCCCACACACCAGCATATATATATGTATGTGTGTGTATATATAAATACTCTTTTATTGCAGTGCAATTTGTTGTAGAATCGTTTTGTCCGACAGTTGAACAGTTTGTTATTTCTTTTAAATGTTCGAAGTAAAAGAGCTTTGGTCGTTGCTTTTGGAATTTTTGTGGCTTGCCTTTGCCCGCTGACCACTCTGACTGCTGTGGTCGGGGATGGGATCGATGAGGCGAACAGTTAGGGCTAAGTTTTAAGACTTTTTGTAATAACTAGTAGTCCCATAATTGAGTCAGTTCTTACTAAGACATTAATTTGTTAACGCATTCATTCATTTCGGGATTAGCACCATTTTCAGCTCCCATTGAGCAATTTGCATAATTAGTGATTGGAAATAATGACAGCTCCGAATGGCATTGTCAAAAGAAAATCAAATGAAATTGTTTTTCTCAAAAATCTCCATCCAGTGCAAGTGCCTAAAATGGCATTAACAGACGGCGGAGTGAGGACGTCCTCTGCCCCGACTGTTTCGACAGCCTCGTCTGGCCCGTTCGTATGTATCGCAAGTAACGCAATTTCATTTGTGCATTCAGTAAAATTAAAGTGGGGCAGAGCCTAAGTGTCAACACCTTTTGAACTAAGCGACGGTGTCGTACTCTCTTTGGAATCGTTTCGAGCTGCCTCACCATGGGCTGCTCTCGTTGCAAAGGTCTAACATGAAAACGAATCAAAAACAAGCAAAGCGCAGAGGGAAATTACATAAAAATGTGTTACATTGCAATGCCGGCAGGTGGAACTCTCGGCACCCTCCCACACACATACACACACACACACACACACCTCTGCTTGCCTGAATGTATGTATGTATGTCGTTGGTAAATGCTTGAGGGGAGCAAGCGCCAAAGTCTGC
The DNA here is from genome assembly GCA_030914345.1 of Drosophila koepferae. Classification (NCBI taxonomy): domain Eukaryota; kingdom Metazoa; phylum Arthropoda; class Insecta; order Diptera; family Drosophilidae; genus Drosophila; species Drosophila koepferae. The sequence goes on along the minus strand of JAUESR010000206.1, from coordinate 4,946,116 downwards.
GGTGGCTGGCAGCACTTTGAGACGCACTTTGGCAAAGCAATCTTCTAAACAGGATAAATGTAATTGCGCATGAATTTCTACGCATTTTTCTGTGTTGCCGTCGTTGCCGTCTCGGTGGCAAATGTTTTTGGTTATTTGCCGGCGGTGTCAGCTGAGCGTCAGTGGTGGTCGCGAACGTTTTCCATTGGCTTGCCGTCGACACGCCCACTCTCAGCACGCACTTGCTGCCGTACGTTCACTCTCTCTCACTCTCTCTCTCTCACTCTCTCTCTCTCTTTCTCGCTCATGCTCTTTCTCTATCATTTTTCTGTCTCTCGCCGCTGTTTGCTCTGTGCAATTGCCTCGCATAACGTTTTCTTACTTTTTTTTTTGTTTTGTGCAAATTGCTGCAACACTTATTGAATGCCTCGTGGTCGTTCCAGTCGAAGACAGTTAAAAATTCAATTTGCTAGCCGCTCTCGCTCACACTACCCTTCTCTCTCTCGCTCTCTCGCTCTCACCCTCTCTCTCTCTCGCTGTCTGCAAAGTTTGCTCAGCTTTTGGAAAAATGGCTGCCTCTGTGCGCGCATTGGGGTGGTTTGACTATGGACGAAACGATGTGGAATGAAACGGGAAAATGCTGTGATTTGATATTTTGATTCAAAAAGCTGAAGTTAGTTTAAACTTGTTTGATTCGCACTAATGAAGCAAAAATAAATATGCTAAACACTTTTCAATTGATAATTTAATTGACTTTTAATTCATAGAAATGAATAATTAATTGTAATTAATTTTTATTTTTCATTTGAATTTATCAAGTTATATTCAGCCAAGAACCATGTACTAGCCATGATAGTTCGAGGATTCTAAATTAATATTGACTCTAATACATTTCACATATCTAACATATGTTAAGCTATTCGCAATTATAGGAAATTTAACACTCTTCTAATACGTTTGCTCATTTCACCCGAAAGGAACCTTTCAACTGCCATCAATTAAGATACTTTGTACACTTTGGAGCCAAAGCACTGCACACAGAGCAGCACTTGACCCTTGTCGGGTGCCAATTGATTGATTTTATATTGGCATTTCAATGGGTGGCCAATACACAGATACAAACACACACACACATACACACACAGCTGGACGAGTGCTAAGCGCGCTTCCTCTTCGACATGTTTCGATTGCCAAGTGTTTCAAGCTCAGACTCAAAACTTGCTGTTTGTATTTCTTATGCATTTTTTTATGTCAAAGTTTATGGACGTTCGACAAAAACTGGCAAGAAAAAAAAAATCAAGAAAATAGGAGAAAATACGCAAAGTGTCTCTCGATGCGGTTGCAGTGCAATTGTCAAAATAAACGAACTGAAACCCAGCTGCGAACGGAATGGAAATGGGAACAGGCCGGGCCAAAGAGCTGAGCATGAGCATGCCTACCCCTGCTAGAAAGAGCGCGCACGATGCGACGAGAGACTCTCATGGCAGAGAAACAACCCCACACAAACCTACATACACTCATACACACCCCACAGCTATCTCTGCTTCACCCTCTAACTGTGCGTGCGATTGTCTGTGTGTGTGTGTTGTGTGTGTGTGTGTGCTATTGTCAACTTGCGGAAAACCATTTAGCGCAAAGACCGAAAGAATTTCACAGCCGACAACCAACCAACCATCCGAGTTGAGTTTAGTTCTGCTCAGCACATTTCATGTTTCAGTTTCAGTCGAACGCCGCAGCAGGCAGTCGGCGCACACGCTCTCTGATACAACCGGGGGTTAAAAATCCAAAGACTTAAACAATAAAATTACTAAGCGATCGCTTTCACAGACACACACACACACACACACACACACACATCTACGCCAGGTTAGAGTGCGAGTGTGAGGGAGAGAGTTTAAGCGACCGAAAGAGAAAGGTAGGCTGGCTGGCAGACGCGTCGAGGACTTTGCGTTTGTTAACAGAAAACATTTGAATTTAAATGCGAATCGTTGATCAAACGGTGCAGACGTATCGGTTGCCACCTGAGGAACTTTATTTTCGCCGCCTTTAGATAGATGCTCGTCAGGCCAATTCGAGTGGCGTTAACTGAAACTGAAACCGAAACAGTTGATGGAACAATTTCGAAAAGATAAAATAAAAACATTGTGAATTTTGATAAAATACATTCGAATACAATCAAGTGAATAGAATAGAAAGAGTTTTGTGCGTGTTTCGTGTAGACATGTCTTCGTCTGACGCTGAAGTTGATATTAGTGTGGTGTCCAGTCCGGAGCCGAGTCCGTTGGGTGCCGCCGGCATGAGCAATGGTCGCGAGAGCCCCCTGGCACGCTCGGTAGATGACAGCTCCCCACCAGCGACGCCCACGCATCGCTCCACGCCAAACACTGCCACCGGTACGCCCACGTCCGCGTCAGCTGTGGTCGTACCGCACTATCACCACAGTCCTAACGGCGCAGTGCCGCCGGCTGTGTTGCATCATCATCTGCAGCATCATCTCAGCTCGCTCAGTGGCCATCCCGTGGCGTTGCATCATGCGCTACACAGCTTTGGCCATCTGCATCCGGCTCACACCGCTTCGCATCCCGCACTCCTGCAGCACGCCATCGCCCCAACACATCTGGGCGATCGTCTGGGTTCGCCGCCCGCTCTCGCTGCCATGGCGCCCAAGACACCAGAGCTGGAGCGCAATGGCAGTGGCAGCACCAGCGAGGAGCTTTCACAGAGCCTGAGCAACAACAATAACAACAGCAAGACAGTTAACCACAACAGCACATGTGCCTCGGCGGCTGCGGCCGCAGTGGCAGCAGCGGCAGCCTCCATTGGAGCCAACAGCAACGACAGCAATACGAGCAGCAATGGCAACAAGCCAACCACTGGCTCCAATGGCTTCACCAGCTTCTCCATCTCCAGCATACTGAGCCGCAGCGAGCCAGCGAAAAAGAATGGCGCCACAGCGCTGATAACGCCCATTCCGCACTTGCCACAACATGGCGGAGGCGGACCTCAGGATGCGGCCATGCTCTCAAGGTGAGTTTATGCGCTACAAACAAAAAGGGATGCCCGGTAGCATTTCGCAGAGCCGTTTAGACCCGGCTTACCACTCGAGAGGCTCGAGAGCCTCACTCGCTCTTTGTTTGGCAGACCAACGTGAAACCAAAAAGTCAAGCGTTCCCTTATTTTCCAATGAGCCTAAGCGGCTACAATTTCACCTGATGTAGTCCAGTTTCTCAGTCCCTTGAAACGTTGAGTAAAATTTGTGTAATCCTTGAGGAACAGGAACACAATAGGTGACGCAAATCTCTTCTCTGGAAAAACTATCGAATCCTGTCTCAAGCAGCGACTAGCTTGAAGTAATTTGTGTTGTTTCAACTGATTGAAAACGATAATCACTTTTAATGGAAATACTCAAAGAGTGCAGAGCAAATGTTATAGGACACCTTAAGTGGGTGCCGAGATGAGAGACTGGCGATAAAAAGGGAAACTTATGATATTTAAAATTGTCTGAATACATTTTTACTAGAATGCAGAGAGTATTTGAGAAGTCTGAGAATGGTTTAATTGCAAGCTATGGATTAAAATTATTTAAAATTGTTATTCGAATCTTTACCTACATTTATATTAATCTATTTTCACAAGCAAGAGTTATAGCAAAATCTATATCAAAATTATTTGAGAAAATATTCCTAAATATAAATATTCATATTCCTCAATGACAGCATGCTCGCTATAATAAATTTGCCAAGTAAATTTACCAAATTATTTCGAATCGATTTGAATATACGCTTAAGGCTGACCTCCATCGATATTGATTACTTCACTTTGGCTATGCAATTCATGTCGAGTATCGAATTTCGCAACATTTGCAGATGTATGTAATTCAATGCAGTTTAATAACTGTCTCTCAATATTCCGGCATGCGAACTGAATGAATGCAACTTTGTTTTGAATGAACCCTCACTGAATGGACTGACTGACCTACCTAAAAACGTTGTGTGTTTTTATTTATGAACGTTCAGCGGCCACCTACATATTGCAATGCAGTTCAAAAAGAAAAAAAAAATTGAGGAAAAAAAGGCGAGGTAACCCCACTTAGTCGGCATTTAAATGAGCATAAAAAAGGACATGAGTCAAGCGATCGAGTTTCAGAAATGCTCGATTAAGGCATGTGTTGAATTAAAAAAATGTTGCACTTTTATTTTATGAGCGAGACTACCCAACTTTTTGTCCAAACACATGCAAAGTAGACAGCTCTGTTTTTTTCTCTCTCTCTCTTTCTTTTTCTTTTTTTTTCACTTTAATGATGATCATTTTCATTTCATTTACGCATGCGCTCACTGATCGATCCTGCGATAAGCAAGTCGCTGCTGCAGTCCCTTGGCTAGGGTCGCGTGCAGGTTAGCCCAATTAAGGGCGCGAGGATCGCCCTCGCCCAGCGAGCGGCCAAGTGTTGACTCCTGCTGTTTGGCGCTTACAGCTGACGTGTGGCTGCCTATGTGATGGGCTTATCACTTGATCATCGAACTCGCTAGTCTCTCAGTCAAATGATTAATTCAAGCGCGCCCAAAATGCTGACTGATCGTTTAATACAATATTGTTGACTGACTTTCACCTGGACCGCGAGTATTTGGACATTTTTACTTTACTTTATTTATTTTTTTAGGTTTTTAATTAGTGGTCAGCTACTGTGGAAGTCCTTCGGCTGGCCTGGGCTCTTCAACTGCGGTTTAATTATAGCGCAGCAAAGAACGCATTTAAGCGCTGTAACCGTGTAACCTGATATGCTTGAGAGCTTGTATGCGCCCAACAAAGGGCCAACGCGGCTAGCGGAAAGGGTGCTCGAGTCCAGGAAATGTCTGTGTGTCTGTGTGTTTGTCTATTGTGCAGCTCTCTTTTACGTTTTATTTTATTTTACTTTTTGTTGCTGCTGCTGCTGCTGCTACTGCTGCCGTATTGTAAGGATACCGCTAAAGGACGCACTGACAATATAATTATCTACTACAGTAATTACAATCCAATTCCAGTCCCAATGCAATGCGCCCGCTCCTGACAAATCTTATCTAACACAAAGGGATTAGCTGGCTGTGGCATTTAGTGGTGAAATGGTCCGCGATTTCTGTCATTTATATCTCGATAACGTTGCCACACATACATTGTTTCCATTTAATGAAAACATATTCGTGTAGTGCACTGCATCATGCACTGATTTCATATCTAGCTTTGAGGCTTGACTTTCGTTTTGCTTTGGTTCGATTGGGTTGGGTTGGGTTGGGTAGAGTTGTTGGACTCCTGGGCGCGTGTCATTTGTGGGACTTCCTGTGGCGCAGCCAAAAAACTAATTTTGTACGCATCACAAATGTCACCATTTTTCAAGTGGCCTAAGCCGCCTAAGCTGCTCCGTGCCATCGAACGTTACGAATGACATGAATGCATGTATTTAGCCATATTTCCATGCTAATCCCGTTTAATGACAAAAGCAAGCCAACCGGGTTAACTAAGGCGAGCAGGGCTCCTGCTTAGTCAACTGTGAGTGGCTGTTCAATATTTTGGCTACTCTGCGGTCGCTTCGAGTGCCCGCACCGTGAATGGGCTTGAGCAATGCATATTTTGTGATTTCGGGCCTCCATGCAGCCAATTAGCGTGTGCAAATCTCTTATACATGAACGAATCCTAAGCGGTTTAGCGCCGCCAGCCATTTGTGTTCATTGTTAATGTTACATTTAAATTTATTATTTAAATTAATTTTGCTAATGCGCTCGAAAGTTTCTATAACAATTGTTTGCTTCACATACATACATATGTATGTATTATGTGTGATGTGATTCCATTTAAGTGGCTTCTGTGGCCGGGTTAAGGCAGCTGTTGAGCTCAATTTTCATCGAGTTATTTAAATCTGCGGGCACTCGAAAAGCTAAGCTCGTAAAGCATACTCGAAATGTTGCAGCATAAACTTAGGTACGCTCTCACAATGCAGCTAAGGAAACTTCCGATTTGATAGAATATAAATTTCATATATGAAAATCACTAAACAATAAAAAATAAAATAACAAAAATATAATTGAGAATACAAATTGCATATTCATACAAGTAATTAATAATAAAAAAAAATTAAATCAAAGTAAAATCAAATAAAAATATTCTAATTGAGCTCAGTGTGTTTTCAGTTTGATAGAATAAAAATTTCATATAAAATTCAAAATAAGAATATTTAAATAAATTAACAAAAATATTCGGATTGAGCTAGGGACGATTTCAGTTTGATAGCATACAAATTGAAAAAATAAATAAATAAAAAAATAAACTATTATAAATATAAATGTCACATAAAAGTCAAGTTTCCTTTTCGAGTTGGCAGATTTTCTTAGTTCACTTCAATAAATTAGTTTGCGTGTATGAAAAACTTCAAAGCGCTTTTATGCTCGAACTCATATTCAATTTATTAAAATCATCGTCCCGCAAAAGAAAGCCAACCAAACCCAAACGGAGCATAGAACCCATGTTGAACGCCATGTTGAACAACTCAATTGCATAGCTCAGTTTTTATCCTAGCTTGAACGCAGTCCCCAAGACGAATTATGGCTGTGACGTGAAAGAGGCCCAAAGCAAGAACCGCAAACAATTCATTAAACGAGAAATAACAGCCATGCATCAAATTGAAGTGGGTGAGGAATTGGACTGGACGAATGGGTGGGGTGGAAGTGTGGGGGGGGGAGGTGGCGTTGGGTTGCTCTGCGTTGACTTCTGACAGCACGGCCAGGGGCGACATGGCACGGCACGGCCCGTTCCGCTGAATTTTAAACATGGTCATCCACTTCCGCCACAAAGTGACACCAATGAAAATGTAGATGGAGCCACGCGGTCTGCGGCTGCCGCGGGCAATGGAATGTTGTATTTATTTCATTCCTGGGCGGAAAACAAATGCCTCGGCCCGGGCAGCGCCTTTGATTTGGATAATTAGTAAAGCAAATAGCTACAAGCTGTTTGCAATTCATTGGGGCCCCTTCCGTTGACAGCTTTCAGCGACCAAAATTAGCGCAGTAATTGAGGTAATTTCTTTTGACTCGTTTGTTTTTCTTCTTTTTTGTTTTTGTTTTTTGCTTTTGTGTCTTTCACTTTTGCTGCTGGCCCGGTAATTTGAGGAGTGGCTAGGACGTCATCTTTTGAGCGCCAGCAAAAGCGGCTTTCTCTCAATTGACGTTGTAAACATGAAGCCCATTAGAAGTGATTTGAGCCGCCAGCTTTCCAAGCAGCCAGGCAGGTTGGGCAAGTTAGCCAGTTGGGGAAGCCTTTGAAGCGTCTCTTAAGGAGGGAGCGGTTCATAATTTAACAGCGGGCGCAGGCAAAAGGTAAATTTAATTGAAAAAACATTACTTGCCAAAGCGAAACAGGGGAAGAAGTATGAGCCAGAGACAGACAGCGAATACAGCGAGACAGAGAGGGAGAGAATTACATACATATATATGTATACATGTTTTAGTAAGTGAGTGAGAGAGAGATAGAGATGGTTGAGATGGTCGACTATTGATTTCCACACCTGCACCTTGGCCGCTGTGAAAGAGGTCAGCCAAATGTTAATGTCACACACAACGTGGCCAGCTCATTGTCTGCCTGGGGGTGGCTGGGCCGCTTTTGGGGGCTGCTTGGGGTCGAAAAGAAATCACAGTCTGCTGCTTGCATACGGGTCACCTGCAAAACGGTCAAAAGGTTTAACAAGTAGAAAAACAACACAGCAACAGCAAGAGCAACAGAAACAAAAGCAAACTCAGCATAGGGGCTGCCGTTGGGTTAGTTGTGGTCGCCATTGGCATTCTAGACTGGTGGGAGTGAACGGACTTGGGTCCCGCACGGATTGTTTAACAGCAAAGTTCATTGAGTGCGTGGGAAACTTAAGAACACCTGAGAGACTTTTAAACATATCAATAAATCAATCAAATTGCCCAGCCAGACTGCTTTAACAGTGGCTGGTGCGATGGCCACGAAAATCTCTTAAGTGCCACAGCCAGCAGGACTCATCCAACTTCTCCCCATTTTGGTAACCACACTTTGCTACCCTCAGCAAACAAAACAAAAGCAGCTTTCTTCCAATTAACTCTCGCATTAGCTTCTGCCTAAATGATTTGACTTGAAAACTTTGATTTAGCACAATAAACCCAACGACAGCACCACCAAAAACCCACCCCAATCAGGCAGCCCCACACACACACACACACATACGTATATGGAACACATTATAACGTTAACGCCAAAAAGTGTTTCGCCTCTTGGAAACTTTGCCGCGTCTAACATAAATAAATAAATGTATTTATAAAGATGCTTTTAAGCAGCAACCTAACAAGGTTACATGGACGTCGGCATTTATATATACAAACACTCACACATACATCTTAATATTATATATCTATATATATGTGTGTGTGTGCTTTCTTGGGGAGCCAAATTTGCAGCAGCTGTTGCCAGTTATGGCATTCCCGTCGCCTGGTGTGGGGTTGTTTAGCGTTTAAGGGTCGTTATTTCTAAGATACATATATATTTTTTTTTCAGCTTCAATTTCCCTTGCTAGCTTTATAAAATATTTGCCGTCGGCTTTAGACGAATTTGTATATATATAAGCATATTTTATATATTTTATTTTTATTTATTATCTTAAGCTTCAGAATTGATTGCATATAATTGTTGTTGTTGTTGCAGATTGGGTTTCATTTCGCAATGGGGCGCCTTGGCTGGACGCTATGCAGCCTTATGCCCACCCGGCTGGCCCTGGGCACCACAGCGAATGCCATTCCATAGTCCAACGCACGGTAAGTTTAACTTAACATACACTAAACAATCAAAGTATATATATGTATTAAAGATTTCGCAGATTCAAATTAAAATCTTTTAAGATAGATTTTCTACTTAAGTAGTTTAAAGATTTTTTGTTTAATCTACGATTATAAGTATGTAATAATCAATCTGCTTAAATACTAAATCTGTCTTGAAAGATTCCCAATAATATATATATATATATATATATGTATATATACGCATGCATACACATATAGACAGACACAGAGAATGAGCTTAATGCGAATATCTGAAATACTTTGGCTAAGAATTTGCCATGGCAGACATTCTTTGAAGCATTTCGTTTAATTTGCATAGTTGGTCGCGTAAACTGGCCTAATGCCCGCAAGAATTTGAGCAATGCACATAAAGTGCACCCTGAAGCAGGCAACAGCGCAATGGCTCGACTACGTTCGAGCGGTGCGGGTGGTGCGGGAGGTGAGTGTGTCATTGGCACGCAGCTACACGTGTAACGTTGTGTTACGTTGACTATTCAGAAACACGACTGCAGTAATCGCCATTTTCAATTAATTGCAATTTGTAATCGAGTATCGAGTTACAACTGCGGGGAATTCACAAAGTGCTCGACATGCTTGACTTTGCTAACTATTAGAGGCAGATAGATAGAGTGAGTGGGTGGGAGAGAGAGGGCTACTAGCGATAGCGGCTACCTTTCTGGTCAGCGGGCGTTAAAGCCCAATTGATTGGGCTCTTGGCATGAGAAGTCGATGCAATTGCATTTGCTCATGTTAACTGGCCTTAAGTTTTGCGCCATGAGAGGCTTCTGGAATTTAGTTGATTCAGTGCATAGTTTCGTATCGGTGTGGCTAAGTGGGGCTATCCAGTAAAATTTTTATGAATCAAATTACAGCAATTTAAACTTTTCAAATAGGATCCAAACTAAAAGCTCAATAAAACTAAAATCGTCCAGCTGACTGACGGCCATTTTAAATGGTAATTTAACGCACACACACACACACACACACACACACGGAGAGATAAATATATATGTGTGTGTATATAGTGTACGAGCAGGCTGGAGGGCAATTACTCTTCGCGTCTGCGCTCTAAGTTGTTTGTGGGGCATATGAAAACAAAAATGAAAGGAAGAGACAAGACGAAGGCAAGTGTGAGGTTAAGTGTTGCAGCTTAAATCTGTGCAGCAGCACTGACACACATACATACATACATACATACATACACATATGCATGGCTACAATAATACCTTAAACAACCCTTAGAGCGAATACCTCCTCATCCATATATATGTATATGTATACAGACAAACGCAGGCAAAAAAGCTTGCTCTCACTGAAGCGAATTGTCACTCATGCGCTCTCTCTCTCTCTTTTTTCTTTATCTTGCTCACTTTGCAGACAGTTCCTCCACAAACACCACTGAAAATCCGCCATCGCCCACATCGCTGAGCCCCAGCAGTGGCAACAACAACAATAACAACAACAACAGCAGCAACATTGACAACAATCTCACTGCGAATGCCAGCAGCAACAACAACAACAACAACAACGGCAGCACCGGCAATGGCCACGCCAACAAATCACCACCTCCTGGCATGACTGGATCGCACCACAGCTCCCATCATACGCTCTACCAGCAGCAACAGCAACAGCATCCACATGCCGCCCAACAGCATCTACAGCATCCACATCAGCCCAGCACGCCCACCAGCAGCGCTGGCGGACTCTCGCATCATGGACATCATCTGTCGGGCTCTCATGCGAGCGGCGGCTACATGCTGCCCACTAGCTCTAACGAATCGGACGACGAAGGCGAGGAAATCATTGAGGAAGACGACGGCACCGATGGTCCATCAGACAGTTCGTCGCCGCACGGCGATGGCAGCAATTCCAAGCGTAAGAAGAAAACGCGCACGGTCTTCTCGCGCGCTCAGGTGTTCCAGCTAGAATCCACGTTCGATCTCAAGCGATACCTCAGCTCATCGGAGCGCGCTGGCCTGGCTGCCTCCCTGCGGCTGACTGAGACACAGGTAAAGATATGGTTTCAAAATCGTCGCAACAAATGGAAACGCCAGCTGGCCGCCGAGCTGGAAGCCGCCAACATGGCCAACATGGCACACGCGGCTCAGCGCTTGGTGCGCGTGCCAGTGCTTTATCACGATGGCACCACGGCTGGCTTTGTGCCTCCACCGCCGCCACATCATCATCCCATGCAGTATTATGCTGCTGCCGCTGCCCGCAACACCAGCCCACCGCGGCCGCCATTGTCGTCGCTTGTATAGAACGTGGGCTGCCTGGCGGCGCCCATGACGCTGCTGAAGCCGCCACCGCCCACGCCCATGCCGCTGCGAATACCTGCGATGCAGCTGAGACGCTGCTCCGTTGAAGTGGACTCCGACGGCGAGCAGGAGCAGCTTACATGCATAGACGAGGACGACGCAGCCATTGATGTTGAGGCCGACGAGGAGCCCGACGCCCAGCCGCCGACATCCAATGACTACGCTCGATCAACGCCATCAGCTGCGCCCACGCCGTCTTCCAGCACCTTCGAGTTGCATACAAAAAACAATAATTGTTTCGAACGCAACGAAGCTGGTGGCCAAAGCTCGTCTATGCCGGCAGCTGTCGAGGAGAAATCGATAATCAACAAGGCTCACTCCTACTGAGCAGCTGCCCACTCCCAGTGGCATTGTAAAATTCTATTGAAAACTTTCCACAAAAGGATCAGCGGCTAAGTGCACATCAATTGGTTTCAATGCTAACCACAAAGGCCAAAAATTGAGGACGCCTCGCCTCGGCCGCGCCTCTTCAACATAATCGTTATAAAGCTGTAAAGTTTTTGAATAGTTTGTTCCTAAAGCTTTTGTATATACACATACTACTTATATAGAAATTCCCATAACCAACTCAAGAGACATGGACGTGGACTTCTCACGCCAAGCTCCTCCCTTTCTCTCCCTCTCTCTCTCTGACTGCTTCACTCTTCTGCCACGCTGCTCTCTTTGTATAAAAGTAAATGCCTATTGCTCAGTAGATTTTAAGTCTCATTTTGTAAATGTATCGCTTCCGTTTATCGCTTTATTTGCTTGTACTTTAAACTGTAAATAGCAATTGAAAATAAATATATGAATATGTGTTTTCCGCTTATCTAATATAAGATTATTATTATTTTAGTTTAACTTTGATTGCTGGTCAGATCTAAGTTAAGCCCACATTAAATAAGAATATTAACAATTTTCAGTTGGTTTCCATAGGCAGGCTAATTAAAATAAAAGTTATAAATACAATTTTAAAATTATATATATACACAAATATATATATTTCATTGAGCGCTGTATAAGTCAAAGCTATAAAGGAAAACAAAAACAAACAAACAAAAAAACAGCATCTGCACATTTGTATGTATTATGTCACGCAATTACCAAATAACTAGTAAAATTATTACATCAATTTACTAAAAAAAAACAGCGCAACCTACATATACAATAAGATTTACAAAAAAAAAAAATGAAATTCTCAAAAATGCTTATATATATATATGAAAAAACAAAACAAATTAAAAATCAATAAAAAATAATATTATAATATATGAAAAACAAAAATGTCTTAAATATTTTTATTAAGATTAAATAGATGGGGAAATGGGTTGATCTTAATATATGAGACTTAAGAGCAGATTGAATTTGAATCGTCATCTATATTCATAATCTCGGGCTATAGCCTTTCCGAATTCACCGAAATATTAAGGGCCTCTTTACATTCATTATAATATTTACATTTATTCTATTATATAAAAGTTCTATAGATACCTAAAATTTCCAAATTCGAGAATATTCTTCAAAAAATTAAAGGCCTTTTTACGTTTATTATATTATTTATTTACGATCTATGATGTAAAAATCTGGAATCTTTTGCAAAAGAATCTGGCTGTCTAACTGATTGAGAAGCAAACTTCAAAGAAACTTGACTAAATGATGAGCATTTCTAATATGAAAGAATCTATTTTAGCTTATAAAAAAAAAGCTAAATAATAATATGCGGTTATGTAAAATTAAATATATGTTATAATAGAATATTATATATATATTATATTAATCTAACATGTTTCTGAACTATAAATAAACTCAACGAATGCAACAATAGCTCCAAATATTATTCTTTGGAATAAGTATATATTTGTAAATAGATTTTATTACAGAAACGAATATATATAATGGATAATTGATATAAAAATAAAATAATATAATAATAAATATGTAAGACATCAAATAAATATTAATATATAATAATAAAATATATATTATATTAATCTAATATATTAATATAATATATTAAAATATTTATGAATATATCTCTCACTGAATCGTGAATACTCCAAGGAATATCGGGCTGTTGCATTCATTCAGTTTATTTATCAAAAGTTTTTATAATTATAATTATTATTATTATTTGAGAGCAACATTTCTACTAATTCATTAATCAGGACATATCGAATCTCATTTGAAATTCATATAAAACATATATGTATGTACATAGATACTTCACACGCCTGTTTGGGATTGTAATTTGTCGTTGATGTTGGACTGCAGCATCCTCACTTGCTGTAATGGGCTTTGGTAAAATGGTTCTGCGTTGATGGCAGACGACGCCCACATGAAAGGGTGATGATGAGGTGAGGGGGGTTGAATCTGAAACGTTTAATTGCAAATGCAAAGCTCTGCACAACTTGTGTTAATAGTGGTTATATAAATGTGCATGAAATTGTATATATATATACATATATGCTCTGGTGTATCTGTGCAACAATTGATGCAGTTGTTGTTGGACGTTTTAACAATTTATTGTGCACTTATGTTGTTGTTGTTGTTGCTGCTGCTGTTGTTGTTGTTAACTCGCACTGAGCGCGTCGAATGTTGTTGTTGTTTTTTATTTTAACGCCCTCTGGCTGCGGCGCGGCGTGTTAAATTGCAAAAATAAATTGCAAATTGTGCGCTACGAATAAATAGCAATAAAAATGCATAAAATGCTTTTGGTTATGCGCAACAAACGATTGCAAGTTCAAATAACCAGAAAGATACAAATGGTACTTGTGTGTGCAAGTGTGTGCAAGTGTGTGTGTGTGTGTGTGTGTGTATTTGCATTCATGCATATGTATGTATTCATTTAGTGTGTGTGTCGCGTTCAGTTTATTGATCAATTATTTCAGGCGTTGCATTTCACACACTCTCTCTCTCTCACACTCTTTAAGTAATTAAATTTATTTTATTGTAAAAAAGTGATTTATTATTGTTAACAATTAAAACTTACTTTATTTTAATGCAGCTTATCAGCTTAAATTGTTAAAATTGTTAGCCAATAAAGCGCTTTAGCCAGCCTTAAGGCTAGCTTCTTCACTTCAATTTCAATTCTGGCTAAAATCAACAATAGCTCGGTTTCATTTGTTAGAATAAAGTTCACTTGGTCTATTTATTATATTCGGAGCGCACAGAAGCAATCTGAAAAAATTAGACTACCTTTAACGTGGAAGGCTTTTACCTTTCTTCGTGAATATTTTTATTTTATTTAATTTTTTTTTTTTTCGACGCTGCCCAACAAATTTTCTTTTTTCTATGGATGCAGTCAAGTGCTTGAGCATTTTATTTAAGCGCATGAATAGATTTGATGGCTTTTCTTTTTCTTATTTCCTTATATATATATTTTTTTACATTTTTTTTGCTGAAGGAAATATGCGCCCAAAAATAAAACAGCCAGATTTTCAATTCATTTTATAAAATGGCTGAAAATTGTAGAGAAATTATGAAAATTGCCATCCCAGCCGAGTTGAGTTGGGAGGGAGAATAATTTGAATGCTTCCTTTTTAGGCTGCTTTCATAATTTCAGTTTTGACTTTTTTCTACTTTTTTTTCACAAATTTTGTGTTTGTTATTTTTTGGTTGCTTTGCTTAACATTGCTCATATGTAAAGTGAATTGTCTGAGCGGGCGGCCGAGTGTGTCTGCTTGTTGGATTATGCCAGATATACATATGTATATATATTTTTTTGTAGGGCGACAACCCTTTGCAACGGCATATGAGTTCCGAAAAGAGATTTTTAAATGATATGTATATGCTCTTAACTTTGAACAATCAGAGATAAATCATTTATATACATATTATATACATTTTAATCCATTATTTTATTGCTATAGACTTTAATTTATTTATAAATCTAGACTTACATATTCCTTTATTTCAACAAATTTTGCATTTATTTGAGATTTTGTTTTGATTTTCTCAACAAAGCGTACTGCTGCTTCGACTCGTTTTAAGCTTTTTTTTTTGTTAATATCATATTTCGTACTCTCACACATACATATATATGTATATATTTATATTGAATGGGTTTTTGGTAATGGCGTTGCCTGTGCCTGTGCGGGTAGCGGGCTTTTGCTGTTTAGCCTGCAGTAATTTCTTAATTAGCTTGCGAACACAATGTGCTTATATACCATATACACATATTTATGTCTGTATGTGTGTGTGCCAGGGCTTTTTGTTACTTTTTTGGCTGTTTGCGTATATATATATATATATATATGTATATATTTAAGTCTCCGCAGTCCAACCACAGCGTTGGCAGCCAAACGGCGAGGTACTTATTTTAATTGCAGCCTTTTTGGGCATGAAGTGCAGCAGCTTAGCGCAAAGTTGGCTATTGTTTTGCCAGCCCGTATGTATATTTATGTATATATATATTCTTGTGCATATACATATATACACATACATGTGTCTGCTATATTAGCGAGTCTTATCCGGCTTTGCTCGGTTCGCATATTGTACTTCGCTCATCTCTTTGCGTATTAAATCTATTCAAAGTTAGTTTCTTACCGCTTGCTAGTGATTTTCTTTCTTGAATATAGTTAGTTATAGTTAACATAGTTAGTTCTCTTTCAAATTGCAATCAGCTTTAACAATTTATTATATAGCTACAAGTCAACTTTTGTTATTAAGTAAATTTTTAGCGGGATTGGCAGCAGCTTCTTGTATAATTTGTTAAATATAATTTTTAATTTTTAAAATAATAAATTTTTGAAATAATAATTGTCATATATAATATATAATATTAATATATATAATATATATATTCTGTCTCTACTTACGAACGCAGCTATACTGTGTCTCGTAAAGCTTCCAATGATTGGATTATCATTCGGAGGGTTCAGGGACTTTCTAGTCTATCAGTCTCGACCAGATCAGTCTTTCTTTTTTTTTATACTTGCTTAAATTTAAGTTAACTTAAAAAAACAACTTTTTTTTTACAGGTAAAACATTTTCATATTACTCTAGATTACTATAGATATATATAGCATAAAAAATAAATATATGTAAATTTCGAGGGCAAAAGGGCCAGATTCACTGGGTCCAGACAGAGTATGAGATTTGCGGCTTACTGTCAGAGTTGGCTAAAATGTCAGATTCGATAAAAAAAAGTGTGTGTCCATTTATCGCTTGACAGTTGCGCAGTAGACTATTATGTTTATCGATTTTGGCTGACAGTTCAATTAAGTACAATGGCCACGCCAGTTAAATGTCGCTGTTTTTTAAGCGCAGAGGACAGACAATGAGCAGCGCTTGTTATTTTTTGTGGTGCAATTTTATTCGTGCGGTTGTCGAGTGTCTGAGTGGCCATTATGACTGTCTCCCTTTGTATTTTATTATCCATTTAGCACATTTATTTTTATTTCACAACTCGCATCTGACTGCTCACACATTATCCTTGTCATCATTATGTGTGCATGTGTGTGTGTGCTTGGTCAGCCTGGCTTGTTAATGTTGCCAATTTTTAGCCGTGCTCCCTTTTATGAGGGCCTCTTTGTGTACTTTATTTTTTAGCCAGTGCGGTTGGCGCTTCGTTTATGGACTTTATTTTAGTGCGTACAGCGCGTGCCTTTTTTTTTTTTTTTGCTGCGCAGGGTAGATTGGAGGGGTGGCTAAACCTATAAGAGTATACGTGTGTGTGTGTGCATGGCAATTGCAATTGCGTCAGTTGTTGGTGCCGTTGCTTTTGTTGTTATTGTCTGTAATAGACTCATCAGCGGATCGTTGTGGCTTGTCCTTTTCGCTTTTTATTGTCGTGTTGTTGTTGTGTTTGAGGTGCATTAATCAACTTGCATTTGTTCTCTGCCTCCGTCTCTGTCTGTCGTCCACTATGGTCCATTTTTTATGACTCTATCAGTAGTTATTTTCAACCTTATGGTCTGTTGTTTTTCGTGTTTGCTACAACTATTCTATTTTAGCTTTATATATCTATTATTGTGTACTCAAACCCAGATATTATTTATGTAAACGTTCATCATTGATTGAATTTATGAGATATGTGATATGTGATATGAATGCAGAAATTGCATTGCGCTCATTCTTTCTATCTATCTATTGGTAGTATGAACAAGCCTGACAGTTGCTTGATAAAATGCAATCTTTATACGAAATTTGAAAACATTTATTTTGCATGCAATTTAGGTGTAAAATATTGATGCTGGAACGAATTGTATTCGTTAACCGTAGGCTCCACTGTATTACAAAAACTAGTATTTAGTAGTTCTAGGCAATTGATAAACAAAATTTTAGTTAATGTTAATAAATTTGCTTATTGTTTACTATAAGACATATATCAAATAAAAAGAAATTTAAAACAAATCTAGTAGACGACTTATATTAGATAAGTTTTATATATTCGTATTTCTTACTAGAAGATAAGTGTGGATTTATTAATTCAAATTTTTGTCTGCACATATGTACATATATACCTTTTCTTGGATTTATATTTTTACATGCATATGTAATGTAGTTGCATATTATACTTTGCATTAATATTTTATTATCGTATCTGAATCTTATTCCATAAGTTCAGAAGTCGTTCCTCTATAGTACAATATTTGTTGCCATTATCAATTGACATTATTGAGTTGATTCTTCTGACCTTCGATCTTAGATCTTATATGATGTTATATGAATACTTGGATACTTTTTATTACAATTTATTATTATAAGCGGACCAATTCTTAAACATTCTCCTCGCTTTTAGCTATATTATGTTAAATACCCAATCATAAACATAATATTCAATAATGAGAATATGGTATGATTAATATCTTTATATGAATTTCAAAATTAATTACATTTCAAAAATTAAGAAAAGCTTTTCCCTGCAACTGCAAACGAATCCGTGCTTTGCCCTAATGTCTTTCACTTGTAATGATAAAGAGAGTGTTAAAGGGCAACTTAATCTGCATTCAAAAGATACACACAAGTTATATGACTCCTTTGCATTCGCAATATGAGCCTAAGCTATTTAACAGGCTCTTATAATTACAACTTCAAAACACAAAGAGGCACTCAGACTACGCGAAATGCAGACCCTGCACTACAATTTCGTAATCAAATTCCAACTAATTACGTGCCATATTGTCGTAAATTAATGCAATAACACAAACAATGCACAAACATCGAACTCAAATTACACAATGCACATTTGTCACCCGGATACAGAAAAACACACACACATACACACACGCATGCATACACTTGCAGGACCTAATGCACAATTGCACTTAACATCAAATTTTGCACAAATGGAGGTTAAGGACCGTGAATTGAAGATCAAGTCGACAGCTAATTAAATCTGAAAACTGCTCGAATTTCGTAGGCGATCAACGCCCGAGCCAGAGCCAGAGCCACATCCAGAGCCAGAGCAAAAAGGAATCGGAGCATTTCCTGTTTGTGAGGCGTTAATTGTCACACGGACTGCCGTTGAGAATTGGAATCCAATTGAATGACAATAAAAATGCACTCGGCTGTTTGGCAGTTGGCAGTTGGCAGTTGGGCGTTAACGATCGTGTACCAGGAGTCCTTGCTGCGAATGTGTTATTTGATGCGCGTCATTGTTTGTCGACGCGTTGTGTATTCCTACAAATTACGGAGCCAGCGGGTTTGCATAGGCCATGGTATTAGTTCACTGCGGGTAAAACAGGAAGTCAACAATGTTAAGCAACGAGTTATGCTGCCTCTACCTCAGCCGCTGCCTCAGTCGCTGCCTCAGCCGCTGCCAGGACGTGCACAGGATACACCGTGCAAGCTGTTGTAAAACGCTTTGCCCGCGACTACTGCGCAACATTTTCTCAAATCGGCAGAGAGCCTGACACCACCCCTTCCCAGCCAACCTCACACTCTAGTTGTAGTCGTCATGTAATTTAATGTCATTTAGCCTGCGGCCAAATAAACCAACGATAGACCCCTGTGTGCCTCGGCCAGGCTCCTGAATGTCCTCAGCACAGAGCTAGCTCAGCATGCAATACGCTCTTGTTATTGTTATTGTTGTTTTGCCTATTATTGTTGTTGCAGTTGTTGTTCCACGTCCTGCCAGCGAGCCTGTCGTCATAGAGTCCGGATAAGAGAGTAACCAGCAATTACATAGGGAGTGCACTTTGATTTGTCACTGAGCTTAAAGTTAATTGGTGAGAATCATTTTAATGCAAAAGCTTTCTGCAATTAACTAAAACAAACGCAAATGCACATGTAATAATAATTCATCATCAGCTAATGAAACGTTATTCTCTGTTAACACTTAATTTAACGAAAATATAAACAATTACATTAACTTCAATTAACTTACATTTCACACATTAAATAATTCATACCATCAATATTACAATATAAACGAAATATAATTGTAACGTGCGCATGAAAAGCAAAATTAAATATTAATAGTTTAATAAAACAAATAAGAAAGCTCTATACGAGACTGCTCGACTACGAGGCTCAGGGGACTGAACCCTTCTTCGAACAAATAATATTCCAAGAATGCTTTATTTGATTAATAATTCTATTTCTAGACGGATAATCGTAATTAAACTTCCGGATCATGATCATGAGCATGACATTCATATCTATATGCCAAACCAAATTGTATGTCTCTAGTATTTGGGAACCGGAATCCAAATCAGGGAATAATGGTTTTGTTAAAATGTATGTAACAGGCAGAAGGAGGCGTGGCAGACCACATAAAGTATATATATTCGTGATCGGGGTGACGAGCTGTATCGATTTAGTCATGTTCCGTCTGAACCGATAAAAGCTAGAGTCTATAAATTGTGTTTTCCATATAACACGAGTAGATAAATTAATAATAAAATATGTATTACAGCAGAAAATATAATCGTTAGCTATTACCATTTTATTGTTATCGATAAAAACCATATCGAAATTAGGTTTTTAGATTCTAAAACATACATCTCTGGAACTTGAGCTTTAAAATGTGCGTAATTTCGAGTATGTCTTATACAATTTTGTTTTTCGCAATATATATAGAATATGCAAATGATTTGCTGACAATTTCACTGTAGCCCCCAAGAGCAGATCGTTAGGGGTATGGAGTATCTGATAGTCGTTGATTTGTTAACGAACCGTAATGTAAAACGAGTCGATTTTAGTGATCCACAATTGTCTACAATAACATGAATTACTCTTGCATATTTGATGCTTGCCCGCCCATCTTCGCACCATAGCTCACTGCCTTGACAACCGTTGAAAGGGCTTCATTAAAATGTTATCCAATGCTCAACTATTCAATTTGCCATTGCAAGTGCTGGGCGGCAGCTGAGACACAGTTGGGTGTCATGTGAACAGAATCATTTTAATTGCAACAAAATTGAACAAAGTTCAGCATCACGGCAGTCGCCTGATTGCATTTTGCTTTCCTTGTTGTTGTTTGTTTGTTTGCAGCCCTGGTGCACTGGTTGTCAGCAAGTGGGTATCATAGCAGCGCGGTAAGGGCAACCCCATGGTGCAGGCAGAAAGTTTATTTATATAAAACTGCCGCAAGCGCACAATTCATTAAACGCCCAGTGAGAACAGTGAATGGAATCGCAAATGAATAAATGACACATACAAGTTCAATAGGGAAGGGGCCAGGTATGGTGTGAAAATTACAGGTTATACGACATGCCAAACAATTTTCGAAAATTGACTTCTGTAAGGGTTAGGCGGACAAGGTTAAGGGTAGCTGTTAAACGTCAAGCTAAATGGGTTGCATGCGATGTGTAATTTGCTACAAGCTGGTAGCTCTAACTCTGGATCTGGATCTGGATCTGGCTCTGGCTTTATAGCTTTATAGCTGCTGGCCTCGCTAAGCTGTCGCATTCGTTGGCCTCTTCAATATCAAATCATAAATGTTAACAAACGCGTCCAAGTGTGAAATTGAAATGCAAAAATATCTGAAATCTTTTACTGCTTTCATTTTAACTGACATATTTTGCCACATTTTTCACTGACAGTCAAGAGGAAAATATGATTGGATTATTCCACAGGGAAAGCTAATATAATTTATTATGATAAGTATTCAAAACACAAACCATGTCCAAAGGCAAAAAACAAAGACGATGTCAACACTTTTTCGCACAATGGGCATTTATCTAAACGTAGAAATCTTTCTGCGGTTTAAAATTACCAATTTTCGAAAGCATAAATTGGCATTTAAGCGATTGTAGATGCCGCATCGACTCCCCAAGCGCAGCCCGCACTCGAATAGCAACCCACTTATCATATTAAACTATATACACCAGACCCACCTCGACCATTTAGCAAATCTTTACTTCAACAACGACAAGAATAGCTAGAGCCAACATCAATCCCCCCTCTAGCAGCACACCAGCGAGTGGGTCGAAGGGCTGGGCGCGGCTGCCTTGGGTGGGTCATGCGCTGCCACATACAACCCAATTACGACTGCTGCCGTAGCAGCAACAGCAGCAGCAGCAGCAACCAAGTCAGTCAAAACAAAATCAAGATAAAAGCGAAATTCAATCTGTCAAAAATAGATTACAGACCAATTATGTGCTCTTTAAGAGAACCCCACATAGTAGTCGAGAGTAGGGTTGCTTTTTATTTTCGTTCGTTCTTTTTTTCATCCGTCCATCCATCTATGTACGACCATCAGGCTGAATTTTTCGTCCTGGGTTGCCAGTTGTTTATTGTTGTTGTTGTTGTTGTTGTTGTTTTAGGGTCTGCGGCATGTAATTGTGCCCGCTGTGCGCGGGGCGAGGTCGACGCGGCCTCTGCACTTCTGGGGTTGGGGATGGTCTGATTGGACCGGTCTGAGTAGTCATCGAGTTGAGTTTATTTAATCGACACCAGACAGGATATACGCCAGTTAGTTGACATTTAATGGCAACACAACTTTGTCGCATCTTTGTTAATTGGAAATGACATGTTGTTAAGAATTTAGCTTTTAATGTATCCTAAGAGGTAAGACTTTATTTTCTTCAGCTCGCCATTATTGTGGCAAAGCTGCTCTATACATGCATCATGGCATTAGCCAGCAATTCCATTTTTCACCTTTACCCATTAGTCAGGAGAGTAAAAAATTTGGTTTTAAAAGTTAAGTAAATATTCACAAAGCAAAGTAATCTAAGAGACGCACCTACATATGCCCATGATATGAGCATGATATACAAAAAAAAAAAAAAAAAAAAATCTGCACACACAGACACACATATGTATATAACTTTGGCTGTGAATGCGGATTCTAGTTAGAACAAGCTTTCAGTTGAACTGCTGCTGCGGTGCGGTGGTGCGGCGCTGCGGCGGCGCTGAGCACCGGGCAGCAGTTCAATTCCATTCAATGCATGACATTCATTGTGTGAGTAAAGTACCATTTAAGGGTGATAATCGTTCTCCATTTGAGGGTGCAAAATGGAAAAATCATTGAAAGCAAACATCGAAAAGCGAGCGAGCGAGTGAGCGAGCGAGAGAGTGAGTGGAAGAGGGAAGGGGAGCAGCCAAGATTAAAAGTGCATTTAATAATAGAGCTGTGTTTGGTTGGGGAGGGACGCTGCCCAAGAGTGGTGCAGGTGGTGGTGGGTGGGATGGCTTGGCTGGTGCTTCGTGCTTTAGTGCTTCGGGGAATACTCAACTCACATCCATTCAACATGCAGCGGCCTGTAGCGAGCTTAGAGTGGATTATAATGAACATCAAGTTCAACTGAATGTCTGAATCGAAGCAGAGCGGACAGGAGGCGATTGGATAGCTAAAGAAATGGCCCATCCCTGGCACACAAAAAACCAAATGATTTGAAATTATTTGATTGCGTGGGCGGTTTGTTGGTTCGCCGGCTTTGCAGGCTTGCCAACTCGTCGCCCATTGATGAGCCACCCCCCGTCGGCAGTTAGCGACATATGCCAGGACATCCTCTGCTGGCAGTGGACTGACTTATGTCGCGTTTACGTGTAAAATTGTTATAAGTCTTGCGGTTGCCATACGCTACCCTATTTCCTAGTCATTTGCCCTGTAATAAATTACACTTTAAAGTGCAGCCGAGCTGGATTCTAAGTCAAATCATGGTCGAGGGTTGCTGCGGCTATTGCAACTTAATACATTCTCAGTGATTGAACATTTTTGGCCATTTGTTTCACTGATACTATGTGCAAATTTAATTATGCCTAATCAGCTGAACATTGTAGCAGAAGTAGCCAAAATCCAAGCATTCCCATTCACTATTACTCATATATGAAGTACATAGTGAAATATCGAGTACTGTGCACCTGCCTTTATCTCTCTTAATCCATGCTACGTATTCGGCAAGAGGGTGCTTAAGGATTCGTCAAAGCAAAAGGCAGACACAAAGGCAGGCGCAAGTCCACAGAACAAATGACATTTTGATTTTGCGCACTTTTTGATTGATGACAGGCAGCAGCAGTCCTTGCTGGAGTACATGTCCCAGTGATAAATAAAAGCTATCAAAAGCCAAGCAGCATTCAGAAGTGTGCGTCTTTTTGTTCGATTGGAGGAAGGCGTGGCCGCCCAAAGCAGAATCAAAAGATATTTTGCGCGCCTTTTGGCGCACTTGGAACGCTCGAACAAAGCGCACAATGAGCAGGGTAGAAAAAGGCACAGCTGGGCAGAGCTTTGACTGCCTTCAATTGTTAGCGCTTCAATGGAGCAGCCAAATGCAAATTTCACTGCGTTAAACAAAAGGCTTGTCAGCCACACACACACACACACGTGTGTGGGTTGCGCGTTTTAGTCTAATGAAATGGCCGTCGTAAGAAAACTAAGCTCGCGCCAGCTGCGAGGCTGGACAGCATGTAGCAAGGGCATTGCCGGAGCACCACTTGTCGACTGGCAGTGAGCCGTGTGGCTTTCGAGGCGTCGGGACTTCCACTTTTCGCTGTCATTAAGTAAATAGAAAGACAGAGACGCCTCGCGATGACGCCTAGTTAGGGCCAATGTAGGCAGCGTAGCCTAAGTGATTAAAACGCTGCACAATTGCAATTTTGCCAGCATTCTACCATTTGCCCGCTCTGCCACCGAGACTGTGCGCCTTTTTTTCGCGCTAAAGCAACTGAAAAACCACTTTGGGCAAATTGACAACGGCAGCAGGCAGCAGCCCAGCAGCAGGATGTCCGGGTAACAACATTTCGTACGACATCAAGACATGGGGAAAGCGCGACAGCCCACACGCGTTTAAAACCGCGCGCAAAACGCAAGTGCGAATTCTTCACTTCAATGCGCCGTGTTCTCTTTATTGTTAGCACAAATCCATTAAAAAAATGTTGCAAAGCTGCCTAGGCAGGTAGCCGCGAGCTCTTGTTAACAATGCAGTCGCCGCATAATAGCATATGCCAACAAAAAATGGAATGAATATTGCAGCGGAATCGACTTGACTACGTGATACTCATTGTTTATATAGAAGTTGCGATAGGCGCAGTAAAAATGATATATTTTCAACTGAACCTAATTATTGTATTGCTTGTATTGAATAATTATTTGAATTATTATTATTTTTATTAATATTAGCAAGTATTGAATCCATGATCAACTCTAATGGACAAAGAATTGTATAAGAACAGAAAATATATGAAAGACCTGAGCTATGCCTAAAGCTTAGAAATAATTTATTTTTGCTTGTAGATAATGTAGGATATATGCAAAATTAATGAAATAAGTTTTTGATAACAATCAATAAAATCTTTTTTGAGGCCATGTCAGAGTATAGAATCAAAAAAAAAAAAAAAAAAAAAAGAGTCTAAACTCTTAACAAATTAGTTTGGATAGGTACCAGGTATTCTAGGGTTGTGGATGTTTTACAACTGAGCGAAGACTCAATGGGGTATCACTTAAAATCAATTAAATTTCTCCAATATATTTCTGTTTTCTTTTCTTAACCGACTCTAGCAGAGTTTAAAGACATATTTTTAACACATATATTTATTTGTATATATAAAATCTTTTCACTATTATGTGTTCGTCTATCACATACATTAAAAAATATATTTAAATAATGACTGCTTAGATTTAGTTGCCTAAGAGCTATTAGAAAGGAAGGCTGAAAGTATATCATAATAAAAGAAAATATATATACAGGTGGCGAGACAAATTAGTGCCTTTTAGATATTATATTGTTTTTAAGTCTTTTTACAAGATTTTTGATAAAACAAGAAATTTTCGAAATAGACTAGAGAGTTTATTCAATGAAGTAGAATTAGCTAAAATTAAATATTTATATTTTACTTAGATTTAATTCTTTAATTTCAGTTTTAAGATGCAAGGCAAACAAAATGTATTTAGCTTTCCATAACACATTAAAATCACTCAATTACAGGGTATATTTGCTTTACTGCTGTTCTGTTGATTGCCATTTTTCTGTCGTGCCCACAATTCTTTACTTCGCTTTGGCTTTGTTTCTTTTTTTTCCAGTGTTCTTTGAGTCAAATGCGCATTGTTTTATTGCCTGACAGCAGCAATGTATAGCTAGTTTTTGATATTACGCATACGCCGCGTGTATCAGCACTAATTATCAAACAGCGCCGGCGGCTGTTGGTGCTTTTGCCTTTGCAGTCCTTTGACTGTCAGCACATAGCTCAATTAATCAGTGCAAGAGGATGACGGAAAAAAATTGCTGCAGAGCCAGCAAAAAATGCTTACACGACTTTTCGCTTTGGGATATTGTAAACCAACACGCCCACCTGCTTCACCTATGTGTCGCCTTTCTTTTTTTCCTCATGCTTTTTTGGCGGCCCTGCTTAGCTTTAGGAGATAGATTCGCCACTGCATTGCGCCATGTTTTTTGGGGCTTTTACCGGCTTACGTTCATCAATGGCATTTTGCCATTTTTCAAAATTTTCGCTGACAGTAGGGCGCAGAGCGAGCAGCTCAACAAAAAAAAGAAAACTGGTGAAGCTAGAAACGTTAGACATAATATGAAACATATGAATCGCTGCCCATGCATGCTGAGCGGTCGGCATGGATTTGATTTATGTACCTGCACTCCAACACTCCTATATTCAAGTTTATATATATAAATATAGCTCAGTGTGTGTGTGTGTGTGTGTGTGTGTGTGTGTGTGTGTGTGTGTGTGTGTGTGTGTGTGTGTGTGTGTGTGTGTGTGTGTGTGTGTGTGTGTGTGTGTGTGTGTGTGTGCACAAAGCCAGTTACGAGGCCTAACTGGTGAATGCTCTTGATAGACGTCAAATTGAAACATGTAACAAGATGATAAAGCAGCAGCTAGTATGCCAACAGAGCGCGCAGTGTGGGGGGACTGCACTCGACTGCGACAGGGTCCACAAATTATTTAGTAAATTTCGGTGGTTTTTGCTGGTTGGCTGCTGGCCCCACAGCATTCCTTATTCATTTGGATGCTGGCAGCTGGCACGTTGTCATGCACGTATATCCCATTTTGGCCAGTTATTTTTTTTAGCGAGCTCAGTGCTTTGGAATATTTCTTTTTTAACCTCTATTTTTTAGAGCCAGACAGACTGTTCGGCTGATGAACCAATAATAATTCATATTCATGCCCATTTCTATGCAAAGCCAGAAGCCAACACTGCGCCACGAGCCCACAACTCATATCAACGCCTGACATTCGAATCTAATGACATTTTTTTGAGTGTTTTTTTTTTTTTTTGCAGTTTTTTGTATGAGCTCCACATATGCTGATCAATTTTAATTAGACTGCATATGCAGTAGTCAGTCAGTGGGCAGCTTTTTAGTATGAGGACAGAGAAAATGCTAATTCTGCAGCAACATGTAAGTATTTAGTTCTCCCAATAAAGTAATATATATATTTTAAAAAGCTTTCATTCATATTTTAATCGAAAATAATAAATTGCAAAAGTGTAGATGGGATTTGTTAAATTTAATCAAATTTCATATTAATGATACAACTTTTTCTACATTTTTTCGAGAATCAACTCACAACTTTTTTATCCGATTATAGAAATGATTTTCAGTGTTAAACATTAAAATCTCTTTTAGACCGGAAAGTGACAATGAAATACAATAAATGTGAATTACTGATGTTATAAAAATTGTGAGTATAGATGACTATATCATTTATGGATTCCCATTTCCAATGGGAATAAATAAATATTCAATCAGTCCAGTAGCTATTCAATTAAAACCAGTAATCAAATAGTACTTCTCTTTTTAAAAAATAGATACATTGGGAAATATTTTAGTATATAATATAAATAAAATTTTTTAAATAATATGAAATTTGTTGTAAATAAAGTTTTATATTAGACAAAAATAAGCATCTGATGCAATTATGAAGTTCATGAACTTTATTATCTTTATCTGTATTTTCTTCAGGCTTCACACATCAACTAACACCTTGAGCATAGTCTCTTTTTGTTCATTTCAAGTTTCTGAGCTAATCCTGCACTTATCGACTTCCCGTTTGGTAAAAGATGCTGCTTTGGCACAGGCAACACTCAGCTACTCAGCTGTTTCAGTGCGTATGGTTACATCAGCATCAAGTGCCCATTAAGAGCTTAAAACCAAACAACTGAGCCATTAGACTCGACATCCATAATCAACGGCTTTTTGACGCGTCCGCCGCGTGGCATTCGAGCATCGCATCCATTTGTTTTGTCATCTTGTTGCTTGTTTGTTTGGATTTGTTGGGCTGACAACGTGCATAGCTCTGGGCCACGCCCAATTGCAACAATTTGTAGTCGGCGCTGTGCAAATGTGAAGTGGATTGAATGGTTGACAGGGTTGCCAAAACGGCGCTGCGCAACGTTCGCGTGTGCACGCGCCCACAAGCGTGTGATAATTACTCGAATGTTGCAGCTTCACATGCACGGCACGTGGCCGCAAACAAACAGCGAGCAGGACTCGGGGCAGGCGCTACAAGTATCCATATCCGTTTCGGGTTTCGTTCACATAATTGCGGCTAGCATTTAACCAGATATCAGTACTAATATTTTGCTCAAATATACAAACACTGCCCTCAGGACCTGCAGTTCCCTGTGCCCAGTTCCCAGTTCCCAGTTCCCTGTTTCGTGATCCGTGTTTCGTGCCGGGGTAAATATGTTTTTTCCAGTTGAAGTGGCACTCGAGCTAAGGACTCTCTCTCTCTCTTGAAGGTCTCTCGGCTCTCAGTCGCTTTCAGGTGAGTGCGCGAGCCTTTTTGTTGTTAATTGCATTAATGTGCGTTATTTATAATCAAGTACGAGAGCCTGAAGAACTGTGCGAACTTTTTGCCCTACTTTGCCCGACTGTTTATGCGGCAGACAGCAAGCAGCCCAACAGCCAAACATGCGGATGGGCAATAATGCTAAAAGTGCCAAACAGAGACTCGTAAATTGCGGCCCCACTCTCAGACCATTTGCCGCCATTCGCCGTTTGCCGTTCGCCATTTTGGACAGCCAAGGCAAACCAAGGCGTCGGAGCCAAATACAAATATCCAATCCAATTCCCTGCTGCTAGCAGTTGGCTAAAGACCCCGCCTAATAGCAGTTACTGCCGACGCCGCATTGGCCCCCGGGGACCAGACAATTTCAATAAATATTTCACTGCATTAGCTCTCGACGCTGGCGTGTCAATGGTCAAGGGACGGGCAGAGCAAGGCAAGGGCGGTGCGGCCTAAGCAAATCCAAAAGCAAATTGCCTTTTTGCTCCTGGCCAGCAATAACGTGCATTAAATGTTTCGCCATTATCATTTCAGGCATTTGCGAGCATATTTTCCATTAGCCGCTGACTTTGCTTGCCATTGGCTTGGCGCTGGGCCTCTCTTCGCCGCCCCACTCTTATCACCCGGAGCTTCTATTGAGCTACAAATCGACAGCAATTTCAGTGACAATGCATCTACAGCTAAACAATTGGCATACTCTTGCTAACTCTTTGCTTGCTCGAGACATAAGAAAGCCAGAATAGTTGCTCCCTTAGATGTGACAGGGGTAAAGCAACAACAAAGCATCACCTTGATTGCCTTGTTAGTAACTGCTGCTGCTGCTCCTGCTGCTGCTCTCTATGTGGCTGGCATTTCTAACTAACACTAACCGCAGACCAGACGCTGGGCTGAAGCTTCCAAGCGCTTTTCTTCATTTTCTGACAATAAATTTTCATTTTCTTGGTAAATGGTCCGTTGTTGTTGCCGTCGCTGTTGTTGTTCGTGTTGCACTTACTCCTTGATGGCTGCGTTGTTGGCTGGTGTTGTCGATTGCCTCTTTGCACATATGCCCGCATTTCTGCTTTTGCACCACAACAATTTGGCAGGCACCGCTCATTGTCTTTGCCACAGTCGCAGCCACAGCCACAGCCGTAGCAGCATTGCAATTGCAATTGCTCACAAGTTATCCCAAGTGGAAATTTTTGCTGTTGTTCTTCAGTGTGCGGTTGTTCACGTTGCTGTTGTTGTTGTTGTTGTAGTTGTTGTTGTTAAGTCAGGGCTGGCAAATCGCAATAAAACAAAAGTGACTGTCAAGTGAATACGCTTATTCCCGTAACCATCTACCAGCTTACTCCATCCATATCCAGCTTACTGAATAACAAGGATATGCTGTCATAATACGCAATTCTTTATGTTCGCTCTTCTGCGTAACTCGTAACTCGGAGTGATTAAAATGGTTATTCAAATGCACATGATTGATGCATAGAATAAATGTAATCGTTGATATTCAGACTGATTTGCTTAGCATGGGACAATGAGTTCGTATTATGCGAGCATTTAAAAAATATTCATTTAACGCTAAGTACATCCGTATTGCAATAAGGGAAGCAACTTGTTTTGATTGGTTTTTTGTTTATTTGAAATCTCGTAGTAGGATTGTAATGTATACATATATATATATTAAATATTTATATGAAAGGTATAATAATATATAAGTAATATATACATATAAAATAAAATTTTATTATAATAATAATAAGAATAATAAATAATATACACAAAAAATACTTGTACAATCCAATTTAAGTTTATATTATTTAACTTCACTAATAACATATTTTCATGTTTTTATTTTATATAAGAAAATATTTCATAATTAATCAGAATATAAAATAAAATTTAATTATACTCTTTATATATTTGTTAATAACGTATACCAACATATATTTCATATTTTTTTAAATTATAAATTTTTTTGCTATTTGCATAACATATAATATCTTGTATAAGATTTTGTGATAAGTTTTTTAAAAAGATCTTTAAGTTCTCAGTGATCCAGGGGCTATGTCAACTGAGGCAGAAGAGAAAGACTCTCTCCGATCTTTTAAAAACCTTTGATAAATTTAACTTAAACTATATATCAATACAAAAGGTAAAAAATAGCTCACCTGTCAACTTAGTCGCTTTCTAGCTGAAGATACTTTTTTTTCTATTCTCCATGTCCCCAATGAACAGAACGAAATGTAGCTCTAGTTAAATGAAGCTCAATATATATTATATTTATATATTTGTATCTTTTTGGTACAAGTCCGGAACAACCTTTGTCACGCTTATTTAATGCGCTAATAAACATAATTTAAGTTGGACAATTTCATTCAATACGCTCATAAGTCATAGTTATAAAAAAAAAAAATACAAATAAAAAACACGCAAATTTGGGCACTTTGAAAATACAAACAACTTGGCCAACAGGACTGGCTGACGGCGGGGCATGTTGTTGGCTGTGGTAACACGCACGCACGCAGGCAGTTAATTAAGGGTGTGAACTGGTTGAGTTATGCGTGGAGGAGTCAGAGCCAACGCATCAACCCCACAAGGGCAACGTATCATGAAGGACACAAAGGACATGCCGGACAGCAAAATGGGCAGTAAATAATTCATTAGCGGCTTTTAACAATAAATTTTTGTGGGACAGCCATTGGCTGACTGACCAGCAGAGTGAGCCACTGAGAGACTAAAAGTTGTTTTATTTTTTTTTAGGGCACTCATTTTAATGAAGTGGCTCGTTTGGTGGAGGCAGCAGCAACAGCTAATTAGTCGGCGGTTTGAACTTTGAACTGCACTTCATTAGAGCTGGAATTCGGCGAGTCGCTTTAAATGCGACCTCGATAAGGATAGCAGGCCAGCGAGCCACATAGCCATCGAACCAATGCAGCACCTGCACATGTTTTGGCACATTTATGCAGCGGCTGCCAAATTAAAATGCAATAATTCTTCATTTGCGTACGAGAGACTGTGCAAAGAGAGGGACAGAGATATGGAGAGAGGGAACGAAAAAAAAATAACGAAAAGGAATTAGGCGCAAACGTGAACGAGCCAAAAGGCGCAGGCCGGAAACGTGCTATAATTGAAAAATGTGGTAACAAGACTCTACGTGGCGGGCCTAATGAATTCCCCGCTTTTTGCTTGACTCCGTCACGACACGCGAGCCTGAAGAAGTTGTTGATGTTCTTGCCACTGGGAGAGGGTGATAAATGCTCATCAGGCTTTAAGGCAGCGCTGGCAATTAACTTTTACAATGTTGCTGAAACGTAATCAAGTTGTCAGCGGCATGAGTCGTCGCAAAGATATTCCTAATTACGCCAAGTTTCAGGCGATATTCCCAGGCCAGCGCCTAAATGTCAACAAATGGCTGCTTGAGAATCTGCAACCCATGCCCACGTCAACGTCTTTGAAGTTTGGGGTCTGCTAATCCGGCGGGATCCATTTGCCTAATGCCCTGCAACAATTTCGCAGTCTTTCGTGCGCTCACTGTCACACTTTGGAGTACATTTCAAATGTCTTTCAGTTGTCATAACAAACTTCACGGAAGCGGATGGGAATTTGTTTTTTTTTCTCTCTCTCTCTCTCTCTCTCTCTGCTGGTGGGGGCGTATTAGCTGTCTTAAGTCTTGGGTTTCGGGCGCCATGAATCGACAATAAGCGGCATAAATTTTAAAATTTCATTTTTATCGCATTACAATTTTCTCTACAGTTTTTTATGGCTCTTCATATTTTGGTAAATATATATATATATACTTTTAAGCCACGTTTAAGTAAGATGCTTGAGTGGCATTATTGACTTTGGAGTTGATAAAGTGCCATAAATGTCACCCCATTAAAAGAGACAACAACAACCGCAACAAGAACAACATCAGCAGCAGCAGCAGCAACAGCAACGACAACGGTAAAAGGCAACAACATCGCAAAGGTAAAGGTAAAAAGCGCGTTGAGTTACCGGCTCTTGGGGGTTGCTTGGCAGGATAATGCGCCTCAACTCAATTGGGAATTTTAAAAGTAAAGTTGAATTTCATGTTTGGCTGCGGCAATTGTCACAGATGGTTTAATTGAAGTAATTACATACGAAATCCGTCAGGATTTGCCCGCGCCAGCGCCAGCGCCCTTCAAATGATGACACTTTTTGCTTATTATTTTATTATTACTTACTAAGCCAACATTAGCAAGCAAGGGGCAAGGGGCTAGGGTGGGGCCTCGGAAAGGGTTAATGGCGTTGTTTGACTTTTGTTTTTACACCATTGCAGTCCGCAACGAGCAATGCTTTCCGCTTTTCGCTTCCCGCTCTTCTAATGCTAATGAGCTAATGACTGCTGCGTGTAATTACCGAACGCTGAAAAGGTGTCATCATTATTTATGGCCGTATCTTACATTTTATTATTATTATTTAAAATATATTTGTGTATATTTTTGTATATTTTGTCCCATATTTCATGTTGCAGACCGAGCTTAACCGGTTCCATACAGGAGTTGTCCAAGTGGATGCACGCAAGCTTATCTCAGCTCTTTTGAAATCTCGTTCTCTTTTCAAACATATGATATATGGGTGTATATTGGCTTCTGTTGCAATGCTGATTCAGGTCTTAAGCTGAAGTAGCAATCTATTAATAGATCAATGCATTTATTTGGTTAGCTGCACGCAGCTGCTAAAATACGACTATTTATATATAAATATTTGTAAACAAAATTGCTATAGAAAGTCTTCCATTGTAGGTAGCCATCAGAATATTCCTAACTAGCTCATTATCAAAAATAAATTCGAAATGTTTCGTGTACTATTATTATTGACTGCCGTAGTTTATACTGTGGAGGGCACTTTCTAATTTTCCTTCTTTTTGTAATATCTATGGGAAAAATCTGTGCTGGGCACTTGACGAATGCGTTTGTCGTCCAATCCAAAATCATTGCCTGAGGGATGCTGAAAGTCAATCCAGAGTCAAGCATCATAGGAGACGTAAGTGCAATCTTTAGTCACAAAGCCTTTCTTGATTTAATCAAATCTGAAATGGGCCTTTATCACTTGTGCCCATATCGAACGAGCCGAAGTTTTGCTACTTTGGTAAGCCAGTGAGATATCACTGGACGCTACTCCATACTTGTGCGTCTAGCATGCGGTTGCAAGAGTAAGCCCGATGAATTGAAGAATCGCAAGTTTAACAATCTTTGCGAATTGCAAAAATGTTCAGCTGAAAATAGAAGAGGTAAGTTAAGTCAATAATGTCTACTAGTCAATTTTTATATATTTTTGTCTCTTTTTTTTATTTTTAAGCTTATCTGAACTACAAAGGATGGTGTCTCTTTTAATACCAATATATGTGTTGACTTATAATATTTGTTTTTAATCATTTAAATTAAGTTTAACCACATGCATTGAATATCAGTGTAATTTTCTATTTTTGTATACTATGAATCCATTTAAAATGCTGTATAAATGGGAAAACCCTATAAAGTATTGAGTTGGTATAGCCATGCCCGTCAGTCCATCCGCCTGTCCATCCGCCTGTCAATTCGCATGAACGTCGAAATCTGGGCAACCATAAAAGCTAAAGAAATTTTGGAAATTTTCACGATAGTTTTTTTTTTTTAGTTTTTTTTTTTTTTTTATCGATAATTATTTAATATAAGGCGTCGTTCCATGTGCGTAGTTTGTTCAGCGTTAGAGGCTTATTAAACTTATTAGAGACTTATTAAACTTATTAAAATTGTTATATAATGCATTCCGATATTTTGTAGTTTCTAGTTTCATCATAAGTTTGACAAAAAAAAAAAAAAAAAAAAAAAAAAAAATAAATAATAATAATAATAATTGCATATACTAGAGACTTACAATTTGGCAAATATGCATATTTCAATGCTATTACTACGTTTTGAAAGTTTGATGAAGATATTATATGTATCAGTGTAACAGATCTGAAATAACAAGTCTGAAGTAAAGCATAAACATTTGCGTGACGCTTGTTTATGATCAAGTTAAAAATAAAAGAGACATTTTTTAATTTTATACCTTAAGTCAGCAACGGTTCTTAAAACTCCAAGTGAACTAATTTAAGATTAAAAATGTTGCATATACTCTTTATGATATATCTATATATCTATAAAACAGGTGGCAGATATTTTATTTAATATCTGAAGATACATCTGTTTAAATAATGAGTTGCCTCCGTCGTTACTTATATAAAGACATTCATCTGTTGCAGACTCAAACAGTTCGTATCAATAGCATCTGCTCCCGATCACAATGTTCAACGTAAGACTCTTGATGCTCTTCGCTGTTATCCTCTGCGCGGCTCAGGATTGCGTGCAAGGCGATTCTGAAGTGGAGTCAGGCATTGAAGACCTCGATATTAGTAACGGACCAGACTGCGGTTGCTCCAGATGCTCCAGATGCTCCAGATGCAGTGCCCCCAAATGCGCTTGCGCTTGCGGTGATTAAAATATAATCCAAACTCAACAGTAAGCAATTCAGATATTAAGATAAAAACTGACAGAGTTTAAAGCTATTAAATATTTGCAGATATGAAAAAATGATGATCCAGAAAATGTTAATTAATTACAAATTGTTTTCTTGTTGTCAATAAAATTGTTTTAATTTTATAATCGAAGTGTTTTCTTTCAATTTCTATTTACAATAAATATACAAGTCGCATATGGAGTTCTTCAAGTCAGAGGTGTTGATGATGTGAAAGTTACAAAGAAAACCCGTCAGAGTATATGCTTTCACAGTACTCATACTATGTCCAATTAAATAAGCTAAGAGTCGGACATAATCAGCAGTTGGAATAATTTATGACCGATCAGCAAGATTTATTTTTTATAAATTGCTAATTTTTTTATTTAGGTTAATAGAGAGTAATCTAAGAGAGTAACTAGGAATCAAGTCACAAGAATCCCCAGATGTCCTTCTCCTTTTTGTTTTTTGATACCCGATTAGGTATCTCAAATCTATCGACGCCTACTAACCAATCGATATGAAATAGAAAACATTATGATATTTGACACACTTCAGCTTTTCTTTACAAAAATACGTCAGGTATCATATCAATGACAAGATCAAAATTTTTAGTTAAAAATAATTGTTGTATCAACAAATACGACGACGTTTAGAATTACCTTTAAAGAAAATTATGCCATTCAATAGAACATTGAGTTCCGAGGAGCTGAAAGAGTTGAATAAATGGATGTCCAATTTGCAGATAAAGCTCGACAATCGCACACGGCGGGGCCTCTCGGATGTCGTGAACGTTGCTCAAATCGTTAAGAAACTCAATTCCAAGCTGGTAGACATGAGCTGTTACCGCTCGTACAGCAGCCTAGCCCTAAAGCTAGAGAATTGGGAGATCTTTAACTTCAAAGTGCTTTGTAAATTGGGCCTAAAATTGTCCCAAAGCGATCTGACGCAGCTTGCCTCGGGCAGTCTGTCTGCTTTAAAGTGTCTGCTTTATTATATTATGACATGGGACAGAGATGGACTGTCGCACAGAAGTTCATGCAAGAGAAATTCATCGACAGGGGACAATAAGATCTCAGATAGTTTATCTGGTAGCGCTGATGCTGATGCAGACGCCCAGCATCTGAAAATTGAAAGTGACATGATCGTGCCGTATTCCAAATATAAGCTATTGGTCCAGGAGAATCACAAGAAGAAAAAATACCTCAGTTCCATAAGCCACAAGGCTAAGTATCTGGAGAGCCTCATCCTTGTAAAAGATGAGCGCATCAATGCTCTTTTGGAACGTCTTGCAGCACTTTCCGCACAAACACATTATAATGCCGAAAAATTGTGATTAGCTCGATTAGCAGCCCTGCAGATGGCGTTGATTGTTCGCCTAATCCATGATCATTGAGTGGTCCCTCGAGTCATCTTCATTGTGTATTGCATTGGTTACTTTCAACCATTTATTTGCGTCATGCCACATCTTTCGATGTGAATGTGCTAAATATTCAATTGATGCACCGATAGTGCTAAAATAGCATGCAAACAAGCTGGCGGTTTTTCGATTGGTTCGATCGAAGGTGGACCCTGAATGTCGTATTTTATTAATAACAGTGATACATTATTGTTTGAGGATCATTAAAAGTAATATAATATAACATATTAGCGTCGAGTTGAGTTTATTCAATACGAGATGTATATACTTTTGCGGGTTTGCGAAAAGTTCTTGCCTTGTTTCAAGACGATTTGAGCATTCACAATAAACTTTCGAATTCTCTAGCTCATATATACTTAAACAAGAAAGAGGGCTTTAGTCGAGACTGCTCCACTACGAGATACACTGAACCCTGAAAAAAAAAAAAAACTAATACTCTTCTTTACGAACGTATGAGCGCGCGCTCTGCTAACTGCGCAGTTGCTGCTGTGGCTTGGGGGTGTGTTGGGCTATACTTTGGACGCTTATAACTCCATTTTTATACGGACGATCTCCATGTTAATTTCATAATATAAAAAAAGCACTGAAATGTGCCTATTTGGCAAATTGCAAGTCTCTAGTATTTGAAATAAACTTTGTACATATTTGGAGGTTGTGGGGTGAAACCAAAATCTGACAAAAACCGAAATTGTATTAAATTAGTATCTATATATATGCGGAAGATTTGGAGACTCTAACTCTATAGATGAACGATATATATATAATTATATATATATATATAATTTTATATATAAGATAACTCTGGAAATATAAAAGTTATCGATTTTCAGAAACAAACTCGTACTGCGCGTGAAATATACGAGCCTAACACAAAAAGAATTCTCTCTCTAGCTCTTATATCTTCGGAAATCGACGCATTTAAGCATACGGACAGGCGGACATGGCTATATCAACTTTTCTCGTCACCCTGATCAATAATATATATACTTTATATGGTCTGTCATACATACTCTGCCTGTTACATATTTTTAACAAAACCATTATACCCTGATTTCCCATTTTCAATGGGTTCAGGGTATGAAAAAAGAATAATATACGAGTTTAATCAATTATGATATTAATTGAGAAAAGTATAACTTTCTAAAAAATGTTTTCCAAAACGAATCATATTTTCAGTTTAAAAGGTAATATAAACAAAAACTTGATCTTAAATGCATTTTATTTATTTAAAAAATATTTTTTTTTTTTTCAAGGTCTCAGATGTTAAATAATAAAAGTCAGTTAGTCATCATCATATGAATGTCATTGGTAATATCTATTTATATAAAGCAATGCACCTGAACAACATATATTTACACAAACTCGTTATTTAGGCCTGACACATCTTAATGTTGTTTATCAATAATGTAAATATCCATACATAAATAAACACATTTTTAGGTCACGGAGAGTATGCCTATTAATGCATAAGAAGTGAAAGAACTTAATATACCCTGTGCCCTGTAAAGTGATATTTAATTATGCCTTTGAATATATGTAAATGCAGAGAGTTTATCTAAGACGATTGGTAAATAGAAATCTATATTATAATAGATGATTACTAAAAGGACTCTGAAATCAGATGTAACCAATTGCATAATACTCAAGATGATCTAAAATGTTGCTTTATTTAATTTAATTTTTAATTTTACATGAATTGTCTATTTATTTATATGAAAACTATAAAAACTGTGCCATATTTGTTATTATAAATTATGTATATCTGTTCAACAAGTGAAATATATTATTTTCTTTAAACTTCTAACAACGTTTTGCAAACCCCGAACTCCTGTCAAAAGTTTGAGGAAACAATATGAAGTATTCAGTGTAATTCACGAATTCATCCCCTAGTGGAATATATTTGTATATATGTACATACATATATATCATTTTAGTTAGATCTGTAGAGAATAGGATCTGGTAGCTATAAGATAAACAATTACAGAGGTCAAGACTTATTTTTTTTAAAGTAAAGTATTTTTTGTAGTTAAAGGAAAATAAAAACAATAATTTTCTATTTTTGCAATGTGTCTTTTAATTGGTTTTATTAAGAATAAATAATAATTACAAAAATATCTCAAGATACATCTGTTTAAATAATGAGTTGCCTCCGTCGTTACCTATAAAAAGGCATTCAACTGTTGCAGACTCAAACAGTGTCAAACAGTTCGTATCAATAGCATCTGTTCCCGATCACAATGTTCAACGTAAGACTTTTGATGCTCTTCGCTGTTATCCTCTGCGCGGCTCAGGATTGCGTGCAAGGCGATTCTGAAGTGGAGTCAGGCATCGAAGACCTCGATATTAGTGATGAACCAGACTGCGGTTGCCTCAGATGCTCCAGATGCAGTGCCCCCAAATGCGCTTGCGCTTGCGGCGCCTGAGCAGAAGAATTGCCCATCTTAACAGTAAGCACAGAGAAATTAAAGAGAGCATAACTTTAAAGTCCTTGCATATTTACAGAGCAGAGTCAATGTCGATCCAGAAAATGTTAATTAATTGCAAATTGTTTTGCTGTTGTCATTAAAATTGTTGTTGCCTTTGAATCTAAGTGTTTTCTTTACCCAATCCCCCTCAATATACCGGGCTGCTCACCACAGCGCTCTTAATGCAGTACGTTGTGCGCTCAATTGTGAAGCTTTTGATGCTACAATTCACAGAAAATCATTTTCATTGCATTGATCACTTGTTTATTCATAGCCATTCATTCGTTGGCAAAGTAATTTCTTTGCTCTTTGTGCTCCACGCTTTCTTGACTTCACAGCGACAATCAGAAACAAAGCAAAAGTAATCATGCCCTACACCTTCCTTAGCTGCTGCTCAGTCGCTGCGCTTTCCTTTGTCTACCCTGTGGAGCGAACTGTCTGTAGGGGTATAGTAAGTTTTTAAGATACATAAAGTAATATACAAAATGAGAACTGCGAAAATTTAAGAATGAAAACAAAGGACTGGAATGATGAATTTATAAAAAAAAATAATAAATTCAAATAAATGAACAATTTCTGTGGATTGTTTGGGCTCAAGTGAATAAAATTATTTCAAATTGGAGACAAGTTTGAAGGACTGCAGTGGATAGAGTGAGTGAGTGTCGCCACAGGACATGTGGCATCTCCACCTAATAACCTTAAAAGCCTTATCGAGTCATTTAATATAAAAACAAGCAATTAAAATGATGAATATGCAATAAATGTGTATACACACATTAAAAAGGACAATTCTCTGGCCCAGCTATCCATCCATACATTTTATATGCTAATGAGGAGAACATTTTTTATCTAAAAAGCAAAAAAATGCGGACACACATTTGCCTAATGAAAATAGCGCCATTAAAATGAGAAAAACAACTTTAGATACCGAAATTCGAAACACGCCGAGTTTTGGCAATTAAAATGCTACGAGCATAAGGTCCTGTCAACTTTCTACCCGTGCCGTTGCGTCCCGCTGACTTTCAAAGTAGGCAAAGCGTCTGT
The DNA here is from genome assembly GCA_030914345.1 of Drosophila koepferae. Taxonomy (NCBI): domain Eukaryota; kingdom Metazoa; phylum Arthropoda; class Insecta; order Diptera; family Drosophilidae; genus Drosophila; species Drosophila koepferae. The sequence goes on along the minus strand of JAUESR010000206.1, from coordinate 4,906,485 downwards.
GTTTGTGTGTGTGTGTGTCAGGCAACGATCGTCTAGCAAATTAGAGATTAACACGCATGTGTCATCCTTCTTTGGGTATTTTAGTTCATTGACCGCTATTCGGCAATAAAACTACTTAAGTTTCCAAAATTTTAACTGAGTGCCAAACTCGCGGCCACGTTTTATAACTCTACGAATTAGAGCAATTTGATGAAACTATAAAACTGTCAAATCGCACAAATGCGTCGAACTGGCTGGCGCGTGCCCAAAGTAAAACACATAGATAGATAAACCGAGCAGGGACGACCCCTGGCTAACCACGAGTCCTGTGTGTTCAATAAGCTATGACGAGTGCAGGCCATGCACGTTAGAAGTGCAGCTAGTCAATCGAACACAGAAAGGGAGCTAGGTAGAGAGAGCAAAGGTGCAGGAGAATGATATATGTATATATGTACTCTCGGGAGTATAGCGAGGGAGGGCCATAAGAAAAGAGTGAGGGCCGAGCTCAGCTGGGTGTGTTGCATCTCTCAATGCCAACATAACATATTAATTAAACTGCCCACGAGCCTATGCGCCTGTCAGACTGTCAGACTGTCAGTCAGTCGGCCAGGCAGCTCGCTGTCAGCTGGAGGTTAACTTCGGTCAGTTGCTTAATTATGTTACAAGCTCCGCGCTTCCATTATGATCTATAATTAAGTTTAATTATTGCCTTTTTGCATTTTTAACCTATTTATTTGTTTTTCGTATTGCAGCCAGTTAATTTGATAATTGCAATTACGTGCGCAGTCAACGCATGCCCCTCGTTAGTCTCACTGATGGGTTAATTGGCTTTTAATACCTGGCAAATTGTCTGGCATCCCATTTAACGGATGCACATTATGTGCCTATGATGTACATAAATATGTAATCGGTATGTTAATTCGCTCTGCAACAATTATGTTTCATTTGGGCATAGCAATTGTATATACTCCTGGATCTACAAGTTAATCTTAGATACTACTATTTCAATGCTCTCATTATTTGTATTCTGAGCAGTATTGTTGTTTAGCCTATGGTCATAAATAAACGAAAAATTTAGTTTATATAACTTTAAGAAGAATCTTATCTGTTCTCTCATGACATATCTCATATCGCAGATATATATAATTTAATTACTTTCACTCTAACATATAATTTAATGTATATTTATGTAACCAAACTTAAATAGTCGATTTACATGGCGCCGTTATATTGAAACTAAGAGAACAAATCTAAAACTCAAACCCATAGCTTCCATAGGTTAATCAATGTTCGCTCTCTCCTTAGTCTTGTCTAGAACTCTGCTATGGGGGAGAGTGCACTCGAGCTATCGTTCGAAACGAAACCAGACGGAGAGCTCTAAGCATTCTACCAATCAATAAGAAAAATTGGAACAAAGAGATAAATGATAAGCTCTTTCAAAGCGATCCTGTCTTCGTAAATATAAATAAATAAAATACTAATTAATGTGTATTAATTTCTAATCGTATTAACTTATTGTTAATTTATTTTAAGAAAATCTTCAATAAATAACAGAAGGAAACAAAATTATCAAAATATCATATACTCAGACTTCTGCGTACAACCCATAGGAAAAGAATCTTTTTTATCGAATCATAAATGAATTTTACATATGATGTGTATATTGATAAGCATTAGCTTTCCCCAAAGCCAACATTATCTAATAATTTATACAAATATTTCAAATATTAGCAGCATGGAAATAGATATCTTCAATACTTTACTGTATACCAAAAATTAATTGACTAATTTTAGCATTTGTTCAAAATTTCCCATTCTGCTATAATTTAGTTCAAGCTGCTAACTCGATATTTAATTTCTATAGATTAGTCAAAATTAATGAATGTTCATATATCCATTACTTAACTAACTAACTAACTACATACTTATTGCGTATAAATTGTTGGAATGAGAGCATTGAATTATCATCAAATCGGGTAAATGCTCGTTGGTCAGTCACACTGGGCAATGTCTGAAGCCAAATAAAATCTTTGAGTGGCATTGAGTAAAATAAAATTGATTGATGACTCGGCATGTATATGTACATGTATATCTAACACTTTGATAGATTGCTCTGATTCTGGCATTGGCTCTGGCGTGCGGTTGGGTTGATGTTCGTCTGTAATATTCAAACAGCAGGCAAAGTGTCAAAGTGTAATCAGGCCCGCGTTAATGCCAACAATGCCAACAAACATTATCATTCTCAATCTCATGGCTATCCTCAGCAGTATCAGCACGAGTCAAATGTTTTCGCAAAGGGGTGCGGCAACTCCGGTTTGCGGCCTATGCCCAAAATGAGATACAAATGTAGCGCACCATGTAAATGCTCGAAATTTGCTGTGTCTGCGGCTTATTGACATTAACCTAACAATTGTCACTGGATTTATTAAGGGCCAATGCAGCGGGAATGGCTGTCGCACAACAGACTCGAATTGTCACCAAAGCAAAATGCGATGTTTGTGGTTAATATCTGTCGAGTAAGCAGCCTTAGTGAGTGTGTGTGTGTGTGTGTGTGTGCTATCAAACATTTGATTGATATTAATGATCTAAAATTTGCATTATTTTGTAATGAACACTCAACTGCTAAGTGCCTTGAAGTTTGCTTGTGTTTTATCTATGTCACATCCGTCAGAGATTTGCAAAATGTTTGCATATATTTCAGGGTTAATTAACTTTAGCAAACACGATTTTCATTTCTGGGCTGAGCTAAAGGTTTTTGCATATTTCAATTGGCCTGCAAATGCAGAAGATTGCTGATATTAAAAAACAAAACAACATAAATAATAAAATCAAATAAAATAAAATCAAGTTTGTTTCATACTGATCAATGGCAAAAAGATCAACTGAAGAAGATGAAGTTGCCTATGAAATGAATTATGTTGAGTTGAAATAAGAAGCAGAAAATTGGGACTAAATTCAAAATGTCCATTGATTGCATATTGAAAAAAAATGATTTAATTGAACTATGCTTATCTATGCTATGTTTGAAGTTTCTATCACAAATCTGATGGTTCAAAATCTTGTAGTCATTCCAGTAAATATTTAATAAATAATACATTTAATAAATAAATATATATATAAACAAGTATGTATGTACATGTAAACATCCATATCAGTTCAATTTTGAAAACAAAATTCCAAATTATAAAAAACTCGTACTAATATGTATGCAAAATTTAAAGCTTCTATCCCTTTATGCAATATTGTTTGATCCCTTTTAATAGAGCGTAGACCGCATTATATCTCTAATGATATATTATGATAAGATACATTCATTATGCATAAATAAAACTTCTCATGTGGTTAAATTAAAATAGAGGCGAAACCAACATGCCAAAAAGATCAACTATAAACCCACAAGAATACAAATTATCAGAAGGGAAAGACACACAAAGAGAAGCATGTACACACACACACGCACACATATGTACACAAGCACACAGAGAGAGCGAGAGGGAGAGGTAGAGTCATATAAATGCACAGTTTGTAGCGCATATAAAAACGGAAAGAAAATTTGAATTTTTAAATTAGTTTTTGTTAACTTTTGCTGCTGTCGTCGAGCTCAATGTGGTTGTTGCTGTGCTTTTGGCATAGCCTGGAAATGTTTAACGACTCGTAAGGAAATTGCAAAGTAAAATGTCTTCAGGAATTTCAACATTTTTTATGCAGGAAGCACCGGCAGCAACAACGGCAGACACAGCAAATGTAATAAAAAGCAAGCAAAACAGCGGCAACCACAACAACAACAACTGAAAACTGAAAAAGAAACCACAAGATGACGGTAAGGTAAGTGAGTGGGCGGTTGCTTAGTGGATTGCTGGCTTTGGCTGCCACAAAATGGCGAATTAAATTTGAAATTGCCAGAGAGAGATAGACAGAGAAAGAGAGAGAGAGAGAGAGAGAGAGAGAGTAGGGCGGACAAGTTGTGGCAAAAGTTGTGTGTGCCTGAGCATTGCTTTTGTGGCGTAAAATATGGAAAAATGTCCAACTGACTGCCTGCCAGACAGTCAGACATTCAGACAGTCAGCAAGGTAATATGCAGCAAGGTGTGCGACAGTTACTGCTTATGCATACCAAATGTGTGTGTGTGGCATACACAAGGGTTGTCAAGCCAAGGCAGCTAGATAACTTATTTGCTTTGTCAGCGTCTCTCCAATTGCTCGACCTTCTTTAACTCAAGTTAACTCAATGAATGCCAATGAGCTTGTCATCTTCCAATGTGAGTTAGATACGAATGCGTAAACATTTAGTTGTTATTATTATTTGTTTCAATTTTATAATGATGTTTTCCTATAGAAATTTGCTCTCTCTCTCTCTATACAGGTATACAATTCTGCAATGTTTTACAATTTTTTACATTTCAATGAGTTCTTTCAGAATTAGAGCAAATAAATAGTGAATTGTGGCCAATCAACTCAAAGGAAACTGCATGCAACACACGATCACACGAGGCGAGCGCCACATACAAAGAACACAAAGCAAATGTCAGTGGGTGACATGAGTGGTTGGCAGGGGCAGCTGCAGGGCTGGGGGCGTGGCGGCAGACAGCAAAGGCAAAAGCAAATGAAAGCAGCAAAATCTTTGTACAATTTATTCGTCCAAGTAAAATTACATGTCGCTCCTGGCAAGCAACTAGAACTGACGCAGCCAACTTACACACGAGTCCTCAGCCGATGTGTGTGTGTGTGTGTGTGTGTGTGCTAAATGTGTGTGTGTGTGTGTGCTTACAAATTAGACAACAAAAGCAACAACGACAGCAATGACGTGTTCAAAGTGAGCCATGTCACGAAAAATATTAAAATTAGCATTAATATTTTTTGTTTTGATTTTTTTCTTTATTTTTTACAGCAGTTGTTGCTGCTGCTGCTGCTGCTGCTGTTGCTGCTTGTTGCATTTATATGTGATAAAGATGAGCGCGTGTCCAAAATTGTGCATCACGATACGATGAATTGTAATTAGACAGCAATACAAAGCTTTGAAGCTCATTTTTCCTAATTTATTATTATATATATTTCAAATTTCAGAATTAAAAAAAAAAAAAATAATAATAATAATAGTATTGCCCTTTTTTGTAGCTATAGTAAAAGGCAAATTGCTTAATTCTTGAAAGGTATTTAAATTTATTGTAATTTATGTAATTTATAATTTTATTTGTTTCTTATTTGTTTCTTTTTATTTTTATTCATTATTATCTTTAAAGTGAAACTTTTATAAGCAAATCTATATGAAATATATTTTAAATTACAATTTATTTATTGAACATCTTGACTGAATCTATCAGATAAACATTGTTGAATTGATTTAATATGAAATCTTCAAGTATATTTTGAGTTTTTAAGAATGTGAATTGTAGAGAAAATTAAATTTTTATTAATTAATTTTTAAGATGTATAATAATGTTTACAAATAAATTTTATTATTTAGTTATTAATAATATAATTATAATATAATTGAAAAAAAAATGAAATGACTTTTCTTTGCCAAGAAATGTTTCTTCATTATTAAATATCCCCAAGAGCTGTATGATGCTAAGCGTGATGCTGAGGAATAAAACACGACACGAACCCAGCTCTACCCTATGGTGCGAAATATTGCAATCAAAAATTGGCTGTAAACCCACAGCAGTGCCAGATCCAGAGCCAGAGCCATCTGCGTGGGCGCCTGAGAGATAAAAGGCAATGCTGCTGCTGCTCTTAGAGTCGGCAGCATCTACTCGTTAAGGGGCAAAACTTTTGATGCTGTTTGTGTTGTTGCGGACTTTTCACATTTTGTTTGCTGCTTCATCCAATACGTAGAGCGTCCCTTTTGGCTGTTTTGTTTTTGTTCAAGTTGTTGGCTTGATTCCACTTTGATTTCAGTTTCAGTTGCACGTTCTCTGTCCATGCCCATAGCAATGCCTGTTTGACTGTGTGCCTGGCTTATTGTGAGTTCTGTGCGGGTCGAGGACAGCGCTGATTCTTTTTGCCACTCGTCTCTTTATGCCCGTCAATTCGGACATATTCCACGTGATAAAAACTCTGATTGGCTGCTGGCGCTCGACATTATTTGCATATTTATTATATGATGTCAAGCCACACCGACAGACAGACGCATCAAAGATCTTGTAAAAGTTTGTAATCTAAAATTTGTGTGTGCATGCCCGGCATTGGCAAGTGCGCAAGGTTAAAACTAATTAAATTTAGCCTGATGGCAGCTTGATTTTTCATTTGGCTGTGGCACAGATTCACGCTCCACGGCGCGACAGCTTGACAAATGAATGTGGATGTCAAATAGCTCTGATAACTTGCCAGCAATGGCGGCCCTTTGCGCGTAACAAATGGCGCAGCCAATTTCGAGGTGTGGCCACCGCAATATGGGCCCCGACTCCTGCTCGACTCCTGTTCGACTCCTGCTCGACTCCGTGCCGAGTACAAACTAATTTCCATGCTTGGCACGCGCACATAGACATACGCCGAAAATCATTAGAGCGTTGGGTGGTTGAATCGTCCATAGCATATTAGAGTAATTAAATGGCAAACGCAAAACTTAATTGGAGCTCCCATTTGAGTGTCTTCCATGGCTGTGTGTGTGTGTGTGTGTGTGAGTGAGCTGGCAATAAAATAAAAAAAAGCTACTAATAAAACTTAACTCGAATGGCCGCCATTTTGCAAGCGTTGCACGATGCGTGCCTATTTATTTAACAAATTAGCATAATTGTTCACAAAATAAAAATCAACTTAAGTACAAATGATGTCCGCCAACTGGCTAGTCCGATTCTCTCTCTCACTCTCTCTCTGTGTGTCTGTCTGTCTCTGTCTGTGCCTGACCGTAGAGCTGTTAATTAACATGTGGGTGCAGGACGCATCCCGTGGCGCAAATTAGTTTGTACGCCATGCTAATTGCGGAATGGCGTGTCAGTCTACATTGAAAAGCACGCCACGTAGTTCTTGTTGCTGTTGCTGTTGCTGTTGTTGGCTGGAAAATATATGAAAATTGTTTTGACTTTAGATAAGCGACAACTAGGAGGAGTCAAACGGGCTGGCTCCGTACGCTCCATGTGTGCCGTGATAGACGCGACGCGCTAAGCGAAAGGACAATAAATTTTATGACATCCAGTTGAAGACAGTTGCTGGCACTTAAAAGCCACTTGGCTACTTTAATTACTTTGTTCAGCTAAAAAGTTAAAAAGCTAAAAAGCAAACAGCTGCTCTAGTGGACTGCAGCGCGACTCGATATGATCTCGATCGCGAACGCTGCCCGCCCATTTGACCACCCTTTCACTGACTGAGTGACTCCTGCCACCGCCTGCACAAAGGACATTGTCTGGCTCTGGCTGCTGAACAGCATTTGTGTTTGTCCATCTGCGATAAGCTTTGTCGCCAGTTTGCTGAAAACACGCAATGACAACTTAGTCAAGTTCGCGCTACCTATGATGTTGTTTGTCCTCCTTCTGTTATTGTTGCTTTGTGCGATTTTGAGTGCTACTCCGACTCATATACGATTACAAGACCAATTTCAAACACACACAGAGAGAGAGAGAGAGAGAGAGATAGACAGACAGCTGAGTGCCATCAACATCAATGTCCAGTTCAGGGTGTGTCCCACTTCTCTTTCAGCTGAAACTTTTCATTGTTTAAAGTGTTGGCCGGCACACAATTCGCATTGTTGTTACTACGAAAACGTTTATGTTGGGCTCAACTTATCGTACAACAATCGTACAACAATTCAACAAATGACTAATACTCTCTGAGCCAGATAACATTGGCCATAGACAGGCGGCCATATGTATGTGTACAAGCTTATATGGGCAAGACAAAGCAAAGCAAAGCAAAGCATTCCAAGGTTTGATTGATTTAATTAAATTGATTGAAATTTGCATACAAATAAATAAGGAGAGACGCATGAGATTTGTTTTGCCAAAAACGCCAACTCATGTAGGTCAAAGTTCAAGTGGATATTAGATATTGCCAATCATGTATGTCATATATGTGTAAATATATTATACATTTTTGTAAACGTGGAATCAATATTTGACAACCTTCAAACGGCATTCAGTATTAATTGAAATCTGTCAGTATGGAGATGGGATATTGATGAAAACCAAGAAATTAAAAAAAAAAAAAAACCTATACAATATATATGTAAATTAATAATATCTGCCATATTAATCATAAATCTTTTTTTTTTATATTTAATGTATGTATTATGTATTTTATTATATGTAATAAATGTAATATATTTAATGTATGTATTATGTATTTTATTATATGTAATAAATGTAATATACAATCTTTGTATATGTATATATTAATTGTTGAATTTCAGTTATGAATTTGCCTCGATTTTGCTTAAGATCTGCGCCAGTTTCAAAATTAATTGCATATTTAAATTTGTCTATGGTATTAAATGATTATGTTAAATATGAATCGCATAGAACTGAAGACTTTTTATACCCTGAACCCATTGAAATGGGAACTTTGTGTACATGTATGTAACAGGCAGAAGGAGACGTCGCAGACCCCACAAAGTATATATATTCTTGATCAGCAGAAAAAAATAAGTTGATTGAGCCCTGTCAGTCAGAGTATAAAAAGATTTATATAAAATACAGTCGAGTCTCTATAATACGTAATGGCAAGGCAACCGAATTTTTCACGAATCACAGATGTTTTCGATTTACCGGGGTTTCCATTTAACGGGGTGTAGGAAATCAAAATACGAATTGAAGGGGTTCTTATATTTCACGTCGTTTGAACAATTTTAACTTATTAAAAATAAATAAAATACATATTCAATTCAATATTATGTATTTAAAAACAAAATTAAACATAAACAAAACCATATTAACGAAAACTTAAGATTTAAAAAAGCTTGTAATTTTGTATTGTCTCATAATTTTTTTTATTTTTTTTTATTGTCTTTACCAAACTTATTAAATATCCATTGCATTATTCGGAACATTATGATGTGAACAAAAAAAAAACCCTATGAGAACATTTGCTTGATATTTGTACGAATCCAATGAGAGAACAACGAAATTTCGCACATGAAGCGACAAAAAGCATGATAGTTTGCGAGACCTAACGGTAGTTTAACGCCCAGCAAAATCAAGAATTACGAATTACAAGAGGTTATGAAACAAAATTACGAATTATAAGTGGTTTCGAAACGAATCATAAGAGGCAATATCTAGCCGAGTAGGTAGAAAAATGACGAATTAACGAGGGGACCAAAATGTATGGGATTTTTACGAATTAACGAATTTTTTTCAAGGGACCAGCACTTTCTTACGAATTAATGAGGTTTTCGATTTAGCGGGGTATGAATTATCGAGACTCGACTGTATTTACTTGGTTAAACTTTTATGTTTATTTTTAACAAATTTCGCTTACCTGTAATAGTTATTTCATGAGATTTTACATAAAGCTCATGATAATAATCAAATCATTTCACTTCCCAGTTGAACTCAGAAATTAAAGCTCAACTTTAAATTGAAATCAATTCACTTTGCAGTTCTACGTTTATCCTTTAGCCGAGACACGAACCACAGAAAGAGCTTTTACGTGATGCGACAATCCCATGCAGGAAAGCCTCCCCTTTAGCAGATAGGTAAACTGATTGGCAAGCACACACACACACACACACACACACACAAGAAGATACATACATATGTGCGTGTAGAACACATTCACATTCACATGCGCACAGTCTGCATGCGTGTGTGCACATCAATGCGTAAACACACATTACTCTCGTCTGGGCTCGTCCTTGACACACACACACAGCAATGCGTGCTGCGATTTATGTGCGCCTATTCGAAAATCTACCACAAAAGAATGTGTGCAAGTGTGCGACAAGCAAAGATGCGTCAGTGTGCAAAGGCAAACACACACACTCACGCACAAATGGGTGTGTCTGTGTGAGTGAGTGTATAAGACGTGAGCTCACGTGCGAGCGCACAAGGATAAGGGGCGTATGCAAGCAAGCAGCTGTGACCTTGAGGTGCTTACCACTGCACACGCACTCACACACTCACACACTCACACACCTACTCACATCTACACACATCTACACACACGCATACGCAGCATTTCCACCCCTAATCCCACGATGTAACAACGTAGTAATGTAGGGCAGCGCTGCCCGCTCTGTCCGCCTGTTACGCTAAGGTTGCTCCTAGTTACGACGTAACTGTTAACCGGTTTTGAGCATTCTGCTGGTTGTGCTGCTGCTCTGCTCTTGCATGCTGGCGTCGTTATCATTAGCGTATTATGTAACGTGGCTAACGTTAGAGCCAGCCCAGCTGGCAGCCGGCAGCAGCGGGCGGGCTGTCAGCGCCGTTTGGCCTATACTCCGCCCCGTTGAACACGCCCCAGCGCCCAGCCCGCTGTCCGGGACATGCGCAGTGGCTGCGTGGCAGCAGCATTGCTTGCTGCGTGCTCTGTTCGCCTGGTAATCCTTGGGCGGGCGTTACCTTAAGAAGGGTTAAACCGTTGATGGACACGTGTCGGTTTTAACGCGTCCGTGGTGCCGCTGCTGGCTGCTGCTTGTGCAGAGGTTCTTGTCCGGGTTCTTGCGAAAAAATGCCAAGAACCAGTACGGTCCGTACCATTGCGCGTCCGTGTTGAGCGCGTAGCCGCCCATGGCCGTGCTGCACCCAATGCCCGCACTCGCCTAAAAGCCCATTATTGGGCCTGGACCGCACGGTCGCTGCCTGCGACCCACCCACTGGGCGGGCAGACCAGTGACTCGCGGTTCCGCGACTGCGAGTCAGCTGTCAGTGCGCAGTGGCGTCGCTGCTGCCGTAAGGCGGCAACTAACCGTGCACTGCAAACAGACGCCGTCTCTGCGTGAAAACCCACCCCTAAGTGCCATGACAGCTTCAAGTGAACACACCCCTCGCAAACACACACACACACACGCACACATACAGCTACACTTTCGTTTTTATATAAAAAAAAAAACCTTAAACCTTTTGCACGATTCAGATGCCTGATGACGCGCATTGGAATGCGATTTGGCTGCTTGCTGGCGGCTCTGAGCGCCTGGCGAAAAACTTCAAACGGAATTTCCTTTCGTTTGTCTGCAAATTGTGAATTGTTTGCCATTGTGAATGCAGCTGTTGCTATGCATGCATGCTTCAAGCATTCATTACTCAAGTGGCTGCTTTACTGCATTCGTCGATACGGCTCGACTATGAGATACCCTGCAAAAAACTAATTCTTTTCTTCTTTACGAACGTTTTCAGCTCTCTAGCTGTCTCTCTCTCTCTAGCTCTGTCTATATCAACTTATGATTTTGTGCTGATCAAGAATATACATATATGCTTTGTGGGGTCTGCGACGTCTACTTCTGCCTGTTACATACATTTTCACAAAACCATCATACCCTGAATTCCCGTTTTCAAAGGTTCAGGGTATTACGAATATTAAGCAAATACAATGGTTTTGTTTCTGAAAGGTTTTTGAATTTAAATCTGCGCTGAAAAGTATGCAGCACTACAATTAACATCAGGGTCAAAAGCTGATTGCTATGTTACATCAAAATACAGCACACAAATCGAAGCGTCCATTTTGATTTCCGCAAACAGCCACTAGATGGCGCTGCTTTCCCTCTAGTGGAGTTTCCTTGCATTTTCGTTGTTTGTGAAATGAATTTTATCGAAGAGCAAATGGTGCAAAGCTTGGATAACAATCGCTTATCGATTACTTACAATCAATTGGGTACTCAATACTTACTCAGTTGCACGGAGTATCGCTTACTTATATTTAAATTTAATTAAAACGACATGAAAGCCTTATGCTTTTGATTTGTTTATTAAGAGCTGAATGCACAGAATGTAAATATATATATATATATATATATATATATATATATATATATAACAAGTGCCATAATGTATAAAAAACCAATCCTCATGACATAGGGTACATCATTAAACACATAACAATAAAATAGCATTAAAAACAATTACGAAAACAATTTTCTCTTATAGGTTTAATAGTAGCTAGCTGTCATTCAGCCAACATGTAATTTCTTTTCTATGTATATCATGTTGAACTAATCAGAAAAGAGTGTCAAATGCACTTAAATGATATTTTCTAAGCAACACAACAAAATATTGCTAGAGCCATTCAGCAGGCGAGCTGACAAATAATCTAATTAGCCGTCAGTGCGATGAGTTTCAACTGTCTAGAGATGAATGTGGCTAATTTCAACGCCCTGACACTAAACATAATATGAGAAGAAGAGATAAATATAGAGAAAGAGAAAGAGAGAGAGAGAGAGCGGCAAAATGTCAAAATGTCAGAGTGAAAGGCCATAAATTGTTTCCAAGTCAATGGGACGACCAATTCCCCAGCTGGCAGAGCTGCGTATGCAATGTATGCAAGAAAAACAGCCTACGCTCAACATGGCGGGCATTTTCCATTTCCGCGGCGGCATATTTCAAGACGCGTTCCTTGGAGAGTGCTCGACGACATGCGCACTTCGCTCTCGTCTCAAAATCTAATTAGTTGGATACTTCATTAACCACAGCCGACAATCAACAAATGAGTAATTAACATGCGCCTGGGAGCCGCGAGCTGCTCTGACTCGCTCGCTCGGTGTTCTTGTCGTCGCATGCAGTTAATATTTCATAATTGAGCAATTTATTTTCGCCTCTTTGACAGGATCAAAGACAATGCCGACACTACACCGAGACCTAAGACACTGCGCCATGCAAATTTTACGCTCAGTTGACTAGCGCACAGCCCCGTGTGAGAGTGCCCGGTGGGTCTTCTGTGTGGCGCTTGAATATGTTCCGGAATTCCTGCTACGATTCTTTTAAGAGACGACGAATTACCGTGGAGGGAGTCTTGCTTGTTATGTTGTTATTGAGATATAGTTAATCAATAAAATGTTAACAAAAACTTTAGATATTAATCGTATGTTATCTATATATTATTATAATTATTAATGAAATCATGAATCATCATCATCATCATTAAAATTTAGAGTAGTATGAACACAAATAATATATTTGTAATTATTGTTACAGGTTCATAAAATATAAAAATATAATATTGAAATAATTCCAGTTTCTTCGAGTTTAGTTTTGATATCTTTAACGCTCTTTGTTTTGTATAAAGATCTACAACGTGCAGAAGGATGCGATTCAGTATGTGCGAGTATAATATATTCTTCACTAAGTGCTTATTAATTAAAATGATCAATATTTACTAGTCAAATAATACTAGGGAATTTGAGTTAGTTTTTAGCTTGTAGAGACTTGCTTTTTATGTCTAGACTCTAGAGATACATTCCATTTTCGAAGTGGGCAGAGCGTGACTGAGTTCAGGGTACAAATTTCCTATTGTTGTTGTCTTTTTTTATACCCTGAACCCATTGAAAATGGAAAATCAGGGTATAATGGTTTTGTTAAAAGTATGTAACAGGCAGAAGGAGGCGTGGCAGACCCCATAAAGTATATATATTCTTGATCAGGGTGATGAGAAAAGTTGATCTAGCCCTGTCCGTCTGTCCGTCCGTCTGTCCGTCTGTCCGTCTGTCCGTCTGTCCGTCCGTCCGTCTGTCCGTCTGTCCGTCTGTCCGTCCGTATGAACGTCGAGATTTCGGAAACTACAAAAGCTAGAGAGCTGAAATTTCACATGAACACTCGTATGTTAGTTACGCAGTACGAGTTTATTTTGTTTTTTCGATAACTCATCCCATTTCCAAATTATCGATAAAAAATTAAAAAATTCGTTTACATTTTTTAGGTTTTTTGAGCATAACTTCTACATCGTTTCAGCTAGAGACTTCAAATTTGTATACTTAGATAGATATTATGGATACGCAGATTATGTAATTTACAGATTTTGGATGCCACGCCCCCTTCGCCCCCAATTTAAAAAAAACGCATTTCAAATACTAGAGACTTGCAATTTGGCATATAGATAGATTCAGATACTCTTAATCTACTTTGAAAATTTCATAAAGATAGTCCATCTAGAAATGGAGTTATGAGCGTCCAAAGTTCAGCCCAACCCGCCTCCAAGCCACGACAGCAACTGCGCGGTTAGCAGAGCGTGCGCTAATAAGTGCGTAAAGAAGAAGAGTATCACTTTTTTGCTGGGTTCAGGGGATCTCGTAGTCGAGCCGTCTCGACTAGAGCCTTCTTACTTGTTTTAATATTTTTTTATTTTTTTTTTTTTATTTTATTTTTATTTTTTTTTATTTTCTTTTGTATTACACTTTTAAGTAAAATACTTGATAACATTAGTAAACAATTATATATACAAGATATATACAAGTTTGACATTACCAAGGCACATAGTCCACTGGCTAACGATTATTTTAATGATTTTTTTAAAGTATTGAAAATCCTAGAGTCAAACTTAAGAATACATTTAACATTTAAATAACAATAGTAACAAGCCCGATGGAGGTGTTTTATTTGCCAGGCCGGCCAGCTATGCCCCAATTCACAGCCAAGAATGGTCAGTGATACTACTGAAACTATGACAAAATAGAGAGTGGTAATTGAAAATTAATATTATATAATTTCTTAGGAATGATTATAACTAACAATTTAGAATAATTATTAAAGTAAAGATTAGCAAGAAAAAAAGAAATATTAAGAACAAAATTCAGAATGATAAATAAAGAGAGGAAAAATAAGATAGGATTACATAAGACACCCATGCTCACATGCCATGCTGGGCATTTCGACTGATTTCACTAAGATGAGCTGAAAGCAAGGATTTTATGAGCGGAAGAGAGAGCTCCAAGCAAAATACGTGATACAATTTATTATAATTAACACATAAAACATGGAAAGGACAATGTAAACAATAATTCGTGGTGCACTGTGGTAACGGGCGATAGTTTCTGGTAATTCGGGAAGGAACAGATAAATGGAGTCGCATTAACAGGCTGAGCGAATTAAGTTTTGCAAATACCACAACTGTGTATAGTCCAGTACAGTATATACACAAATTGTATGGATAATAATATAATGTGCAATACAACTCAATTTAAATAAATAAATCTTTACTAATTGCAAAATGCATATTGCACGGATAGCAGATCTGTATTCTTTACATTGAATAAACGATTCAACATCGAATTCATTTCAGTTTACATAGTGTTTTCAAATAATCTGTTGATTATTGGGAGCAAGTGTTAGAAAGAGAGTTCTGCTCTTGTCAGCACTCGCATAAAATTCAACAACTTCCGCTCGTAGAGCGAGTGGAACGATATGTGAACAGGCAATATACAACATATATGTACATCGAGCATATATGTCTCCAGATGAAGCACGCCTCAGCCCTGCTGCGAGGTACCTGTTGTTGTCTGCGCTGGTTGCACGCCTCGGCTGCATCTTGGTCCAAATGGCGGCAATAAAATCTAAATTACACAATCAAAGTGACATTAGAAATGTCATTTGGTGGCCCCGGCCCCCAGAGCAGGCAGTTGTGATCAGTGTGCGTGTGTCTGGCTGTTCGGCTGTTTGTTTGCTTGGCTGTTGACAATGTCAAAACAGACAAACATAGACACAGGCGGAGTCCGGTACTCAGAAGTCATCATAAATTTCATTTGATTGTCGAGCAATGCCAGGCATCTCAAGTGGAAATTTATGCGGCATTGTGGTGGTAGGCGGAGTACGGACTGCGCTGCGCCAAGCTATTGCTATTGATAGCAATGGACTCGCCCGTTGCAGCCTCAACGAGGCGTATGAGTGATTTGTTGAGCGGGAGGGGAGCTCGAGATGGGGAGAGAGAGAGAGAGATAGAGAGAGTGAAATGTCTAGAGTTGCGCCATTTTATGTTCGTGATAAATTAATTAAAATTAGACACTAACTGCAACGGGAGGCGCACTAATTAACCGAAGACGATCGACTGCATCGCCAGGGCCCAGCGGCAACCTCTGCCACGTCTCCTCACGTTGAGTCGCCTCAGTTGTAAGCAGAACTTGTACGAAATGTCAGCGCAACAAATTTCAATTAGTTCACGCTTCACTTATTAGACGACGGAGGCTCACTCATAAAAAGAAAGTGCCGCCCGCGAGAGGCTGTCCCATTCGGAATCCCATTCCATCCCCAATTCCCATGTCACCCTGCTCTCCGCGCCGCCAATGAGCCGCAGCATGAGCGATGCAAGTCGGAGGCTTGCAGCTCCACATAATTAATTTGTACAACATTGTGTTGTAAAATGTTGATTGCGATTTTAATTAGGCACAGGGTCGCGTATTAAGCGGCCACCCAAAGCACTTAAGTGCAGCCTCTGCAGCCTTTGGGAATCGACTTGCGTCCGCTTGCCCTGCAACGAGCTGTGAATCGCGGCAAAGGTTTAATTTGATGCCCGTCCAAGTGGAATGTCGCGCTATTTTCAGGTCTCGCCAGCTAAGCAGCTCCGATTACATGTTTTCTGTCATAGATTAGCCGCGGCCCAGCCCACTTCAGCTCTGCTTCTGCCTCTACGCAGGGCGTGTCACTTGCGGTAGCGCACATAATTTCACACTCCCTACCAGACGCCTCGACTGCGCGCTGTGCCCTCAGCTACTGTTGCCCCTGTTGAGCATCTGTTGATTTTGTGACAGCATCTTCTGCTTGTTGCCTGCCTTCCGCCTTCCAACTGCGCGACTTTGCAGTGTTTGCCCGCCCTCAACAGTTGCGTGCCTCAGTCCCAGCATCGGGCGCAGCTCCTGCCTTCAGCTGGTCGCGGCTAAACTGCATATTACTTATGCCACAATGATTTAGTGTGACGCGTGACAGATTTACAAGTTGTATTTACCGCATTAATTTATCATAAATATCGTTTAAAGGCATCCAAGCCAAACCACAACACATAAATAGCAGCCCAGCATTCGATGGCTCAGATTTAGAGAGCGGCGACAATCAAATATAAAAATGGAATTTCTAATAAATCCGAAAAACAGATTAAGAAAAGAAGAACTGAGAAGAGAAGAGAAGACTTTAACTACACAAGGTATTCAAGTAAATTAGAAATCAAACTATCCGAACACCAAATTCTAAACTATTATAAATATATAAATGCATTAATATTTAAATTTATTAATATATAAATATATAAATATATAAATATATAAATATATAAATATATAAATATATAAATATATAAATATATAAATATATAAATATATAATATATAAATATATACGTAAATGAATTAAATTATATAAAATGTTTACAGATCATTAATTTTATATATACATATTTCTTAGTTAAAAAAAAAATAATAATAAAATACAAATATATGTTTTTCTTTTATTATAATAATTTATTTTATTTTCTAAATTATGCAAATATATAAATTAAATTATATAGTGTGTTCACTAACAATAACAGAACATTTGTTGAAGATACTTGTTATAAAAAAAAAAAAATAAAAATAAAAAAATAAAATAAAATATATATGTATTATTATTTTGTTTAATATTTGCCATCTGTATTTTGTAAATTCATTGCATATTTTGTTAAGCAAATGCTCTAAATTAATACATAAATTTATAAATAAAGAAATATATATAAATATAAATAAATACATATGAAATGATTCAATTAAAAATGACTTCATTTGACTGCTAGCTATAGCCATCAGCTGACCGGATATGCACATATGCATTATATATCTGCACGTCAGCTTTTAATTGACACCTCAGAATGCGGAATGCATTGATGGCCGACAAGGAGACAATTGCCAATTGCAGCTGCACACATGTTGGCATTTCCTGTGCTGGGCTGAAGCACTGAAGGGTGCACCTCTAATTGCGCCTAGCCTGCAGCTAGTAGATGTATCATGAGACTTTCGCCATTCGCAATACATTTGCCGCTGCTGGGGCTTTTATTTTGCGCCTAATTATGGCGAGGCGTTGACACAAATATCGCTTGCAGGCCGGCAAAATGAGTATACGAAAATAATTTGCGCAGCTAATTAGGATACAGCTGAATATAATGTTTTTATGACTTTTTAATGTATTTTTCTACATTTTACATGAATCTTGTCACATTAATTTGGCGCTGGCTACAATGTTGCCATCG
Organism: Drosophila koepferae; assembly: GCA_030914345.1. NCBI lineage: Eukaryota > Metazoa > Arthropoda > Insecta > Diptera > Drosophilidae > Drosophila > Drosophila koepferae. The sequence continues at coordinate 4,888,445 of JAUESR010000206.1, read as the reverse complement.
CGCATATTTTATGCCGAATTTAAATGAATTCGTTTGCTTTTTTATATCGAATAATGCAATTGATGAACGACTCAGCCAACTGATGCCCATGTGATGGCTGATCAAATCTGAGACACATATGTAACCATATCTGAATAAATTTTATTTGACAACAAATAAAAACACAAACAAGTATCGCTGAGGCTCTCTTTGGCTGCTGTGCTGCATTTTTATGAGCCATGAAATTAATTTACGATTACGACAATTTACATTTTTAAGATGCCACTAAAAATATGTTAACAACTCGACTGCCGTCGCCGCATTGTCGCAACGAAAGTGTTAAAAAGACTTTGCTCAGCCACAAATGTGGCCTGCGATTTATGATAAAAAAGAAAAAAAAATGCGTCTCATTTGATGCTGTTGTTGTTCCCTTCCGCAGCTTGACACATTGTTCCCGTTCGTTATT